>CM062938.1:17131625-17731625 GCA_031878705.1 Tapirus indicus
AGTTCCCAGATGATGTTGCTGCTGCTGGTCCTGGAGCACACTTTGAGAATCACTGCCTAATACCAAGATTTCTCCACTGTCATTATCCCAATTAGGCGCGTTATGTCACGTCCAGCCTATTACAATAGGCTCAATTCAAAGAACTTGAAGTCTAGTATAGTTCATTTAGCACTTGGCACATACGACCCTCTATTCTTCAAAAAAAAAAAAACTTTCATCTATTTTAAAAGTGCAAAAAATAACTAAAAAATATATATGAGCGGAAAGAAGGACAGAATTAGCTCTGGTCTCATCAATTACTCAGAGAGATGGCTTTTTGTTATACACGGTTGTATAGTAGAAGCTTTCTGGATTAACTCATCACTGGATTAAGAAGTCACTGGAGCTGGCTCCCTGGATTAACCAAACTTGCCTACGGTAGAACTCAGAATTATGTGATGCCCACAGCAGCTGTTGGACTCATCTCTTGTGTGACCAGCCACTAACTCCTCCTGCTGACTTAATGATGTGACTGTGTGCTTACCAAGAGTCAGCTGGGTCTGTTCTCCAATCAGCCAGTTACTCTTGTCATTAAATCACATAATTGTGTATGACAAACTGATGACATAGGAGCAGGAAAAGAAAACTGATGTTTCTATAAATGCAGTTGAATGCTTCGGAAAGTTAGTTGGTTTGTATCATTATAAATTTATCCAAACCCGTAGAATGTACAACACCAAGAACGAGCCCTAATGTAAACTGTGGACTTTGGGTTGTAATGATGTGTCAGCGTAGGTTCCCGGTTGTAACAAATGTCCCACTGTGGTGGGGGATGCTGAGAATGGGGGAGGCTGTGTATGTGTGGGGGTGGGGGGTATATGAGAAAGCTCTGTACCTCTTGCTAATATTGCTGTGAATCTAAAACTACTCTAAAAAATAAACAGGGAAGGAAAGAAAGGGGGAGAGAGAGAGAGAGAAAGAAAGGAATCCCAGCTTGACCCACAATGCCATATAGTATGAGCCAAGAATAAACTTTTGTCATACGCCACTGGGTCAGGGGAAGAGTTAGTTGGGTTAGGTGTGGCCTAGAGTACTAGACTTCTGGGTGGGGATGGAGGTGGAATTCTAAAAATCTAGACAACTAGGGCCTTCAAATCTACATCAACTTTTAAGAAGCCCAAACTTGAACTCAGGGGAGTGGTTCATGCGAGAAAGATGTGGGGAAACGCCAACCAGCTGACTCAGATCGGGCTCAAAGAAAAGGTTTTGGCCCTCCATCAAAAGATTGGTGCAAGAATATACAGGAATAGGTTTTTAAGTTAAAATAGAATATTCAAGGGTTGTAAGGTTTTATCATTTCCTGCTTCATGGACTTTTTCAATTAACTTACTAACTACTCATCTGATCAGATTGGATAAGAGAGCTCCTACTACAGATTTCTTTTTTAATTAAAAAAGGGGAGGGGATGATACAGTGCTTAATTATTTATTGATTTCTATTTCATCTCTCTCCAGCCATTAATATCTAATATTGGCACTGCACTTTACAGTTTACATGGCACTTTCAAGTCTATTTGTTTCATCTATTTCGCACAACAACGCTGGGCAGCAGGCATTATTACCTTGTTTCTAAAGGTTGGGAAACTGAGGCTCAGAGAAGGGAAATAAAGGCTTCAGGTAAACTACCAGTAGGGCATTCAACCAGAAAAGAGCTTACGCTTAATTGACAAAGTGCCTAACTACCCCCAGGGCATCATGTTAGCAAAGGATTCGGAATAAAAGCTCTAAGCCTTATCAGTTGAGGAGGGTAGAGAATAGAGACTAAGATGTGACTGTGTCTGATTCATCTCTGGATCCTGGCACACAGTAGGCCCTCTGGAAATATTTGGTGCTTGGTTGAAGAAATGAGGAGTGAATGAATGATTGAATGAATGAATGAAGTGAGAAACTTGGAGCAAGGTCCCTTCTCTCTCTGCACTCAGTTTCCTCCTCTTTAAGTAGTTGCAAGCTAAGGTTCTTCTCCTTAGGAAAATGGACAGATGTACACAATTTGGTACTCTACTTCTGGATGTTCTGGAACACCCTTCTGAACCCCCTCTGTAGATTCCTCAGGAGAGGGTGATCCATGGAACCCTGAGTAGGGAGCCCCTGAATTCGAGGATCTGAGGTCCCTTCTGGCTCTGATGTTAATAGTTGTAATGATAATAATCATAGGATCCAGAAGTTTTTGAACACTGACTCTGGGCCAGGCATGATGCTAAGAGATTTACCTCATTCAGTCTCTTCACAGCCCTATGATGTGGGCATTATTATCATCTCTGATGAAGAAATTGAGGCCTAGAGGGACTACATAACTTGCTCACATGGCAAGTCAGGAAGTAGGGTCCTTAGTTTCCAATTTAGCGCTGTGGACACCAGAACCTCGACTCTCTCCCACACCTGTTCCAGAAGAGTATAAACATATGACCTCCATGTGGCTCTTTCAAGGTCAGAATCAAGTGACTGTGTTTGGAGAACATATTAAAACCTGGCAACCATTCATTCGTTCAAGCATTCATTCAACAATCATGTATGAACACCTCCTATGTGCCAGGCACAGACGGGCTAACAGGGGCTGACGACTATCGCGGTCCCTGCCCTCAAGCAGCCTCGTTCATTGCATTGTTCCTCTGACGCCCCTCGCACCAGATTCATGGTGTGAGCTATTACAATGCAGATTCTCAGGCCCTACTCCAGTGCCCAGAATCAGACTTTCTGAGGTTGGAGCCCGGGAATTTTACAAGCTCCCCAGGTGACTTACAGACACTGAGGTGTGGGAACCCCTGGGTGGAGTGGCTAGATGAGCAAACAAGCAATTATTACACAGAGAAAAGCTTTTTATATGGGTTGTGGTGGTTGCCAAGGAAGGCTTCTTGGAGGAGGTGACCTTTAAGATGAGACCTGAGAGGTGAGTAGGAGTGAACGGGACAAGAGGAAGGGGGAAGAGACACAGCAGTGAAGGAGCCAGTCCCTGCCCTTAGGGAGTTCACAGTCTGAGGAGCGAGGGGAGGAGGATGGGAGGAAGACAGCAACCTAGCAGAGCGATGCACCCAGGGGGCTGTGGGAACTTGGAAGAGGCGCCTGGCTCAGCCTGAGGAATCTGAGGAATCAGGGCGACTTTGCAGAGGAAGTGACTGTGTTTTCCAGTGCTTTGTCGCATATAAGCATCTGCTTCATCACATCTTGGGTGAAGAGAATGAGCGTGGAAGAGACTCCGGGCTGGCCGGGAGGTGTGGTCTCCCAGCACATTAGAGGCCTCTTATCAGCCGACTCGAGGTGGGTGGAAGCCGAATCATTCTCTAATCTGGATACTGTTTTCACCTCCATTGTCAATGCTAAGCCTTTGTTTGTTTGAACTAAGTCCTTCTATCTCAAGTTCTTAATGCCCAGCAGTAAACGGCGACATTTGAATAAGTGGGGGAGAATTCCTTTGTAATGGGACCCGGAGAACACCTGCTTCCTAGATCCACCCTATTACAGAGGAAGGAGGGATCCCTTCCCTCTGGGAACTACCCTCCTGGCCACCACTGATGACTCACAGGTGGGCAGTAGGACTCTAGCCTTCCCAGCCTGGATTCAAATCTCCTCTCGACCACTTTCTAATTTCCTGTCCTTGAACACCTGTTACATGACCTTCCAATGCCTCAATTTCCTCCTCTGGCAAAGGAGACTAATAATAGTACCTCCTGTCTCCAAAGAGGTGTTTGGAGAATGGAATGAATTTTCCTATGAAATGCTTCCAAGAGTGCCTGGCACACAGTAGGAGCTCAGAAAATGTTGAGTATGATCATTCAGGCACCAGGAACAGTGCAAAGTGTTGCGGACACACCAACAAAAGACAAGTTAAATGCCTTCATAGAACTTATACTGTAAAGTAGACTAAATAGAAAGAATAACACTTACGATTTGTGCTATAAAAAAATACGATCCTTGCTATAAAGAAAGAGGGGCTCCTTCAGAGAGAGTGACCAAGGAAGGCCTCTCTGAGAAGGCTGATATTTAACGGGAGGCACACCACGTGACAAGCTGGGGCAAGAGTGTTCCAGGCAGAGGGCACAGCCATTGCAAAGGCCCTGGGGTGGGAATGAGATTGGCTTGTTGAAGGAACTAACAGAAACCCGGTATGGCTGGAGTGTGACCCAGGAAGTGATGGAGGAAAGATCTGAATCTGGGTTGTTTGACCAGGAATTTTATCAAGCATTTTAATTTCACCACTTCACCACAGGGTTCAAGTTCATTCAGTGTTCGTGAACTTGAAAGGAGACCTAGAGTCTGACTGGACCCTGAGAACAGCCTCCATCACAGGCGAGGTTTAACTAGACTTCCTCTCCACCGGAGTCATTTGTGCCAGTCTGCCAACTTCCACACGGATAACGTGTAATGTTGGGATCAACGCTGTGCGCATAACTGGGGGTGGGGGTGGGGGAGGGGCTAGAAATTAAGGAAAGAAACTGACCATCCAAGGTCAGGCTCCCAAGCAGGCCAGGCTCCCTTCTCTTCCTCCCCTGCAAAGTCTACAAATGGAAACAAGGTTACCAGTGCCATTTAAATCAACAATAGCTCTAAAGGGTGGGCCCATGGGGGACTTTTACCTTCTAATTTATTTCTGTCTGAAGTTTTTACAACGGGCATATTTTCTGTTGTCATCAGAAGAAGAACTACAGCAAAATAACAATAAAAATCTTCAATGTAAAAAAAATTTTTTTAAGAACAATTAGTATTTATTACTGTACAGCCTGTCATGGGAAATGCAGACATAGGGGTGTGGTGATTGCCTGGGTGGACTTTAGGATATAGCTGTGGAGTGCACGAAGTTGTCAGATAAAAACAGAACTCATGACGTTATATTGCATGGTAGAGTCTAAAAGCTGTGTCAAAATTTAAAGAAGCAGAATCACCTCGTTTAAAAAATATGGATGAAGCACCCGGATTGTGTTAGGCACTGTGTTTGGTGTTGGGATACAGGAGTAACCAAGACAGACAAGGTCTCTGCTTTCATGGGGCTCCCAGGCTACTTAGAAGTTAGTGAGATGAGGAGTGGGAAGAGCATTTCTGCAAAGGGGACAGCATGAGCAAAGGCCCTGAGGTCATATGCAGCTTGGCACGCAGTATTTCAGAAGCAGAAAGAAGGCTAGCTCAGAGGATGAAGGAGGTGTCCTTAGTGAAAATGGTGGAGATAGGCAGTGACTGTATCCTTTAGGACCTTTGAGGTCAGAGTAAGGCATTTAGGTTTTATCCTAAGGAAACAGGCAGCCATTGAAGGGTTGCAAAGAGGACTGGGGGTGTAGTCAGATTTGCACTTTAGAAGGATAACCCCGGCTGCTGTGTGGAGAACAGATTGGAGAGGGTGAAATTGTGAGGGGACACACCAGCCCGGAGGTTACTGCCATAATCCAGGGGAGAGAGAACAGTGGTCGTGATTAAAGCAGGGCTGGAGAAGAGTAGAGGGACATTTCCAAGATAAAATCCACTTGAGGGTTGATTGGCAGTGAGGATGAAGGAGAAGGAGACAATGAGAAGACTGACTCCATTTGTTAGCTTGGGGACTGGGGTGGATGGTGGCGCCGTTATAAGGCCACCTACCCAATGACAAGAGGCGCCTGAAATTAATAATCTAGTAGGAGAGCCAGGCATGGAGACAACCATCCATCACACGTGGTACAATGAAATGCGCTAAAAGAGAGATGCTGGCAGGGCCTCTGGGAGCAGGAGGAGGGATGGAATCTGACTGGGGAGCCTCCGAGGGTAGAGAGATGACAATAGATGGAGCAGTTGGAGGGAAGCTGGAGACAAGGAGGCTGGGGAGATGACGGCATGATGTGGAGCTTGGAGAAGACCTATGTGGTTGACACGTAAAGTGGGTGGTGGTGCCCCCGGGAGGCCCTACATGCCAATCCAAGGAGTCAGTGAAGAGAAATTACACTGGCTCTAGAAGAAGAGGACTTGGTCCTTCTTATATTCTAGAAAGTCAGTGGTGAGTGTGTGAAAGGCAGTACAATAGGTGCTCGTCTATGCACTGAATCTCTCTAGAAGGATCATCAGAAATCTCTGGTATGGTAATCTCTTTGGAGTGAAACTGGGTGGCTGGAGGACAGGGATGGGGGAAGCTTTTCCTTCTTTATCTTTTTGTTTGTTTGTTTGTTTGTATTTTGAACCATGTAGATGTATTACCTATTCCATACTTCAATACTTAAATAATTATTAAGAAAAAATCATGGGGAGCCGCCCGGTGGCGCAGCGGTTTCGTCCGCGCTTGGCAGCCCGGAGTTCGCAGGTTCGGATCCCGGGCGCCCGCCGACGCACTGCCTGTCAGCCATGCCGTGGCGGCGTCCCATATAAAGTGGAGGAAGATGGGCGCGGATGTTAGCCCAGGGCCAGTCTTCCTCAGCAAAAAGAGGAGGATTAGCAACGGATGTTAGCTCAGGGCTGGTCTTCCTCACAAAAAAAAGAAAGAAAAAAGCATGTACTGGTTGGAAGCAAAACTCGGGTCAGACAGCCATGCATTTGAATCTTGGCTCTGTCAAGCTTGTCTCGAGTTGTGTCAGTCTTTGCTTCTCGAAGGCTCAGTTTCCTCATCTGTAAAATGGGGATAATAGTGGTTCTTACTTCACGGGTTGTTGGAAGGATTAAATAAGTGATGTATGTCGAGTGCCAGCACTTCAGTAAGGATAGGCTAAATAGATGCAATTAGTATTAATAATTAATAATGGTCAGTTAGATGGGTACACACCCCATCCACGGATGTCTCAGCTTGACACACCGGGGTGGGTGTAGGGAGGGAGTCTGGAATCAGACACAGCTGAGGTCTGTCTCTGGAAGCGGGAGCTACCTTTCTAAGCCACAGTGGCCCTCCTCTGCACAATGGGGATGCTAACACACCTCCTTCCTAAGATCAAAGAGCTACAGGGTGGGGACAGTTAGTCAACTGCCAAGTGCGGCGCCCTGTGAGTTATGAGTTATGAAGATGAAGATTTCCCGGATGGCCTCTCTTTCTCTTTCTCTGTCTCCCAGGCCCGGGGACCTTTCATCTCTGCCTTCCACTAGGGGGTGAGCTGGGGAGTGGGGACATTTTCCAGGAAGTGAAGTTTTCTCTTCTTGTTCCAATCCGGGGAAGATGCAGAAGTCTCAGAGGCAAGACCTTAAGAAGGAGTCCTGAGGCCCAGGCCGGGCTCCCTCTATCCCTCTCGCAGCTTCCACCTCCCTCCCCGCTTCGAGGATCCCGAGACCAGACAGCCACGTTGAAGGTCGCAGGCACGACCCATCTCTGACCGGACCCGTGGGCGGCGCCCGCACATGCGGAGCCTGCCACCCACAGGAAGAGAGCGGTACTGCAGGCGCGGGTGCCGGAGACGGCCCCATCCAGTCACTCTTCTGTTAATCTTTCCTCAGCGCCTTTTCGGCGCCAGGCAGAAGGGGTCCCTGCCCTCATGAGGCTTACAGTCTAATGGGACGAATACCAGCAGCGGAAGTGCTGATAGCAACTTCATAATCTGCTTTTTGGTAAAGGCTTTTTTCTCAGAACACAAGTAATATATATTCATTGTAGAAATTTTAAAAAGAAAACTAAAATCCAGATATAACTTCTGTTAACATATGAATATAGCCCTTACAGTGTTATTCTATGGATTTCACAAAAATGGAAACATGAATTTCATAATATTTTGTAGCCTGCTTTGTTGTGTTTGACAGCTTTATTGAGATATATTTCACATACCATACACCAGCCTTGTTTTTAACTCAATGTAACAGTAGATGATTAATAATAATATATGAATTCTGCCATTTGTTGAGCAAGGTGCTAAGTGATTTTACACACATCAACACATTCAGTCCTCCCAACAACCTTATTAGTTGGTACTATGATTTTCCCCAATCTGCAGACGAAGAAACTGAGGTATAGAAAAGTAAGTGATTTGTCCAGCAAAAGCAGCAGAGCCAGGATTTTAATCCAGCTTTGTCTGAGAACCTGAGTTCTTAACCATTTTGTTAGGCCTGCTCTGTGCCAAGCTGCTCTGTGCCAGGCTACCTGGGAATTCAGAGGAATCTGGAAAAAAAAGAGTAGGGGGATCTCCTGGAGCTCGGAGTGGAAATGAGGAAACGGAATAGTCCTCATACAAGATAAGTAAGCTTAAACATCACTGGGGGCCCAGAGGCTGGGGGCACGGTGTAACCAGGAAAGGCTGCCTATACGAGGTTAGGATTGGGGGGGGGGGCGTGCTACAGGGTGGAAAGGGCATTTCCAGCCAAGAGGGGCCAGTGTGAGCAAAGCCTTAGGAGCAGACAAGTGTCTGAGCATAAACAGGGACCAGTAAGGAACAATAATTGAGCACCAAGTTCTATGGAGTTAGAGAGATGGACAATACCTGGGGTCTGCCCTCCTAAAACTGACAATCTAGCTAGGCAGAGGGTTGGGGGGAACTGTAGAAATAAGTAATAGCTACCCTTCACTGTGCATGCCGGTTCTCTACCTACACTATCACATTTAAACTCACAACATCCCTGGAAGATCAGCAGTTATTAGCCCCATTTACAAATGAAGAAAGGAAGTCTCAGAGAGGTAAAGTGGCTTGCTCAAGGTCCTCCGGGTAGCGAGGGTTAGGGCCAAGAGACTCAACCCAGGTGGCTTGGGGTCCGCATCCAGTGCTCTAACCTGCACAGCTACACTATTCTGCAAGCCCCGAATGCCCCTTCCAGCCCCAAAGAAAGACTCTCACACCCAGCCCCCCATGCAGACCTTTAGGTGTGCTGCAGTCGGGGATCTTTCTAAATTGCAAAGCTATCACCCCTCTCCTTGCTTAAAGCCAAGCCTTCAGGTAAAATCCTAACTCGGCATGGTCTGCAGAACCCTTTAAGATCTCGCTCCCTCCCTCCCCTCACACCTCCGGGTTTAAGGCACTATTTGGAATCCTGGACACAGTACCCATATCTTTTCTCTGTGGTGATGTCTGCTTGAAAACTCTCCCCGTCTCCCTCCCAACCTAAACTTGCCCCTGACTCACTCATATTTATATGGGGGGGAGATGAACCATGATTTAGATGCCACCTCCTATGGGAAGACTTCCCTGACTGCCCCTCCAAAGTCCAGGCCAAATGCCCCACTATTCTGCTTCCATAGACCCTGTACTCTCTCCCTGATCATGGCAATAATAATAGTTAACAATTATTGAGCACTCACTTTGTGCCAGGCAGTGTGCTAAGGTCCCTTGAGTTATTGAAGTGGTATCTCATAGTGGCTAGATGTGCAAGCTTTGAGGCCAGACTTCCTGGATTTAAATCCTGGCTTGATCAATAAAGGGCTGTAAAACTTAGGCAAATGACATTGTGCCTCAGTTTCCTCATCTGTAAAGTGAGGATAAGAATAGCACCTATCTCATAGGGGTGTCGTAATGACTAAATTAATGCATGTGATGGGTCCAGTACATAAATGCTGAATAAACGTTAGCTAATATCTATTATCTTGTTAAGTCCTTGTCATAACTCCAATGCACAGGAGAGGCTCTAGGAGGTGACGTGACTAGCCCACGATTACATAGCTAAGCAGCAGATCTCGGACTTGAATTTGATGCCTAGGTCCACGCTGTACTACCTCCCATTGTAGAGCCCACCACATTGGTTGTAATAACTGTTTACTTGTCAGTCCCTCCCTCTGGAGTGGGTATTCCATGAGGATCACAGCTGTTGCTCCAGCCCAAAGACACAGTTGAGACCCTAATGAAATGAATTAATGATGCTGAGCAGCTCAGACAAGTTATTCAGAGGATGGAGGTGGTGGTCATAACGCCCTGGCTTCCCCTGCAACCTGCCTGCAAAAATGCTTCAGTGCCTTCCCCTAGGGTTAGTCTCCTGGCAGACACATATTTATTGGTCCAGGAACCGAAGGTGCTCTTAACTGGGAAAAACCGCATTAGGAGTAGCATGCAGGATGCCCCAGATGAGATTTCCGCTAGCAAGCCACGTCCTTGACCAGGCAGCCTCCCCCAGTCTCATTCCAATGCCTCCCCCCATCAGCAGCTGCCCCCAGTATCGAGGTGCACACCTGCTCCCTCCCTGTTTCAAAGAAACAGAGCATCAGAGACGTTAGTGGCTTCAGCATGAGCGTAAACATCACCAGCTGCCAGAGAGGATGACGTCAAATCCAGGCCTGGCTGGCCATGGCCTTGGGGAGGCTCCCTGCACAGAGAGGCCTGATGCCCTGGGGGTCGCTGTGAGAGGCAGCACGAGCTGAGAACTGCCAGCTCAGCACCTTGAGGACACATTTGATGGTTCTGCCCATTCTCAAGGACCCCATAACTTGAAATATTTTTCTTTCCGACCCCACTGAAGTCAGAAATTAAATAGCTGTTGCTTTTCTTGGTAATCCTATTCAGAGCATCAGATCAGCAGGAGCTTGACAGGGTGACCTTTTGGAGTTGGTATCATTCTACCAAAAGCAAAGTCTGTATGGCTTTGAGGTTAAAAGAACTGACTTGAGTCCCAGACTGCCTGGGTCCACAACTTGCCTAAAGCTTTGTGACTTTGAGCAATTTCCTGCACTTTCAGGATCTCAGTTTCCTTATCTGAAAAATGGGGGGAACAGTATCTAGCTCACAGGATCATGGTTGGGATTAATGTGTATTGAATGAGTGTCTATCGTGTGCCAAGTGCTGGGGACACGCCAGTGAGCAAAACATAGTCCCTGCCCCCATGGTGTTTGGTGAAGGAAGGCAGACAATAAACCAATAAATATTTAATACAGCAGATGGCGGTAAGTGCCACAAAGATAGATAAGGCACAGTAAGGAGGATAGAGTGTCAGGGTGGAGAGGAGTTATTTCATTTCAGGGTGGTCTGGGAAGGCCTTTCTGATAAGATGACTTTTGAGCAGACCCGAGTGAAATGAGGAAGCAATTCTTGGGGCTATCTGGGGAAAACACTTCCAGGCAGAGAAATAAACACGTGCAAAAGTCCTGGGACAGGAGTGTGCCTGGGATGTTCTAGGAAAGGCAAGAAGGCCAGTGCAGCTGGAATGAAGCGTGCAAGGCAGCGGGTAGAGGGGATGATGTCAGAGAGGTGGCTGAGGGCAGGGTGTGTAGGGCCTGGTAGCCCACTGTAAGGACTTTGGCATTTACTCTGAGTGAGGTGGGAGTCATTGGAGGATTTTGAGCAGAAGGGGAAGATGATCTGACAGGTTTTAAAGGATTCCTCTGGCTGCCATGTAGAGAACAGACTGTAGGGGGACCAGGTAGCAGGGAGACCAGTTAGGAGGGTGTTGCAATTGTCCAGGTGAGAGATAACACCTTTGATTAAATTGGTAGCAGTAGGTGGTAAGAAGTGGTCAGATTCTGGATATGCCTGAAGGAAGAGCTGGCAGGATTTGTTGATGCATTGGATATAAAGTGTGTGTGTGTGTGTGTGTGTGTGTGTGTGTGTGTGTGTGTGTGTGTGGAGAGTGAGAGAAGAGTCAAAGATGACCCCAAAGCGTTTGACCTGAGGAATGGAGTGGCCATTTACTGAGGTGGGGAAGACAATTTACGCAAAGGGCTTAGCACAGACATGGGCACGAAATAAATGCTAAATAAGTATTAGCTAGTCTTTGTGTTGATGATTTTGCTTTCCAGGGCTGTCTAAACTCAGGCACCCAAGGCTTTGCAAATGTTGAGTGTATGGGGCAATGACATCATAGCCGTCATGCCAGAGTATGTCCTGTGTGCCTAGCACAGGACAGACAAAATTTTTACTTAGCAGTAGCACCATAGCACCCTGCCTGGTGTATGAAAGCCCTATGAGAAAATGAGCATTAGTTGAATTCTTAACATATTCCAGGCATTGGGCATTTTTCATGTAATCCTTTCTCCACCACTAGAATGTAAGCTGCATGAGGGAGACCCTATAGCTCTTCTGTACTACTGCACACACCTGAACATAGTAGACATCTTAGTTAATATTTACTAAGCGAACCCTCATTATTACAGATGGAGGTTGAGTAACTTCCCAATGGACCTGGGTTTTAATACATATTTGTCGGATGAAGGGATGAATAAATGCATATTACATTCCCATTTTAGAGAAGAGGAAACAGCTGGTGGCAGACAAGACGTTTGAACTTAGGACTTCCAGATGGCTGAACTTGGATCCTTTCCCTGACCACACTGTGGGGCCTCATACACCCTTTGGCTGTGTTTGAGGATGCCTAGGGATTTGATGACCCTGATTACACCATAACATATAAAAACCCAGGCTACTCAGAGAAAGATCGAATGCTAGATCAAATTGTGAAGCTCTAGTAATATGATCCTAAATTTTTGTCTTCATGAAACTGCATGACCTTAAAGCATTTGATAAAGCAGTTTGATAAAAATCTAACTTGCCCCTGGTCACACAGGCTGTAAGAGAAGAAAGTGAGATGCGAACCCAGTTTTCTCACACTGGAGTCCCTGTTTGTTCCCCTACTCAAGGGTTCGTAGCCTGGGGCACAAGGACTCCCAGAGGGTCTCCAGATGTACTTTGTGATACCTTCTTCCCCCAACATTGTCTACTAAACTGTGTGTGCTTAGAAGCAGGTGCGTTTTTTGGGGGAAAGGGTTCATAGCTTTCATTATATTCTTAAAGGGGTCTATGATCAAAAAGTTTACTTTTATCTTATGTATTTATTTTTTTAACTTTTATTTTTCAACTGTTTTTAGATGAGTAGAAGGAAGAAAAAGGAAGGAAGAGGTGAGAGGGAGAAAAGAATTGTAGAGACAAAACATAACAGATGCCAATTCTTGTTTCCAGAGTTTCAAGGGAGAGAAGGCTGGTGAAACTAAAGAGGCCGAAAGCTAAGGATGTTGAGCTGGGATTAGAATCCAGATCTTCTGGCACCAGTTCCAGGGTTCTTTCTGGTTCCCGTTGCTATTCATTCATTCACTCACTCACTCATTCATTCACCAATTTTGTAGTGATCATCTGCTCGGCGCCAGGCACGATTGCAGGCTCTGGGAATGCTGCAGTAGCAAACTCTTGCATCACAGAGCTTATATTCTAGTAGGGAAGACAGACAAAATAATGCTGACGACGATTATTGTCAGGTGCGATGAAAAATGATGTCAAAGGAGGAGGAGGGGAACGGCACTTTAGATAAGGTGGTTGCGCTCTGAACCTCCCATTGCTGTCCACGGACTCCAACGAAGGGAGCGATCCCGGATGCCAGCGTGTCCTCCACAAATCTTTCTTTTGCGCTTAGTTTCACCAGGGCGGGGACGGTAGGGACAGGCGAGTGTCACGGAAGGTGCAGAGCGCATGCTCCCTCAAGCTCAGCGGCGGCGAGGATTTTGACAAGGACTCGGTCGACCCAGAGGAGAGTGCGCAGGCTCCCCAGTTAAGGCGAGCGAGGAGGCACCGCCCAATAGGCGCTGCCTTTTGAGGTTGTGGTCCCGCCCCTAAGCCCAACTTCCTGCTTCCGCTTCCGGCGTTGCGGCGGTCCAGGTCGAAAATGGCGGCGGCGGCTGCGTCCCGCCTTTCGGGGCTGCTGGGTCGATCCCGGGCACAGCTGGGGCGGCCTATGTCGAGTGGCGCCCACGGCGAGGAGGGCTCAGGTACCGGGGCTGGTGTCGGCGGAGCGGGCGTTAGCTGCACTCGAGCGGGTGGGGCGGGACTGTGACCTTGGCTCGAGGCCTTGGGGGCGGGGGTGAGGCGGTGCGGGCCCACGCCGGGCCTGAGCTGTCGTGCCCCCTCCGCAGCTCGCATGTGGAAGGCCCTCACCTACTTCGTCGCGCTCCCCGGGGTGGGGGTGAGCATGCTGAACGTCTTCCTGAAGTCGCACCAGGAGCACGAGAGGCCCGAGTTCATCGCCTACCCCCATCTCCGCATCAGGTCCAAGGTACGCCCTTGCAGTCTCTCGGAGTGTCCGTTCTCCTTCCATTCCGAATGCCCTAGTCCAGGTTCTTTATTCTCTAAAAGCGTGGATGCCGGGCGGGTACGATTTCTCACTTAATCCTCACAAATTGTTATCTCCGGTTTCATGGGAAGGGAAACTGGGTTTCGGGAGTCAGGTCTCCGTTTTCTTCTTCAAGGTTATTCAGTTTTCCTTTTCTCTGATTCATCCCACCTTCTGATTCTGTTCTGAAACAGTGGTCGGTTGTATAAAACTTAGAGGTTTGGGAAACCTCCTTAGAGGGATAAAGTCGGAAGGTGGGCCTGGGCGTCTGGCAGGTACTAGCCGCCTAATTAGAGACTGACAGCTTCTCCTGTTCCCCACCTTTAAGCTAGTGATCTTCTCAACTATTTTATTCTTTGGCTGTTGATGTAGATATATTATCATCATTTGTTTTCCATTGCTTGCTGTAAATAGTCTTAACAGGAGTCTTTTCTGGTTCTTTAACATCACTTAGCCGAGGTAGGATTGGCCTCATAGAAACTTAACCTAGACTCTTAGATTCAGAAAGAATTTTTGAGTCTTTTAAGTCCCACTTCCACCCTTGTACAGAGGAATTAGAAACCGTACAGCAAGGTTTCTCAACCTCAGTACTACTGACATTTAGGGTTGGATAATTCTTGTTGGGGCAAGGGGCTATCCTGTGAGTTGTAGGCATGTTTAGCAGCATCCTTGACCTTTATCCATTAGATGCCAGTGTTCCCCCTCCCTCCCCTAGATGTCTCCAGATATGCCCAGTGTCTCTGGAGGGGCAAAATCATCCTGATTTGGAAACCACTGCCCTAGAGCAATGCTTTTCCAAGGCAGCATGCAAAATAATTGAGGGTAGGTTGCACTTTCCAGTCCAGAGATTTGTTTCAGGTCTGAAATGGATCCCAGAAATCTGCACTTAAAATAAGCATCTCCTCCCCCATACCCACCTCTACCATTCTGATACAGGTGATTTGAGGATTACACGTTCATAAACACAGCAGTGATAGACTGTAGTTACCAGGGAGAGGCTTATGAGTAAGGAACTCAAGCTTGCTTTTCCTACTGTCTACTTTAACAGTTCCCCTGGAAGTTATAAGAGCTCCTTAAATTATGGGAAGGCTAAGATATGCCAGTAGTTATCAAGGACTAACGTCCATTTTGTTGTATGTATTATCTGTCACTTACCCTATTGGTTTTAAGCGGTTCATGGAATTGCCTAATTGACATCTTTACTCCACAGCCCTTTCCCTGGGGAGATGGTAACCATACTCTATTCCATAACTCTCATGTGAATCCGCTTCCAACTGGCTACGAAGATGAATAAAGAGAACCTGGACCATTGCCCAGTGGGGACCACAGCACTGGTTTGGACCATTATTCTGCACGTGGACCAGAAAAGTGTATGGGACCTTAAGCTTGCGTTCTTTACTTGCATCAAATCATGACCAATATACTGATCTTCCGTCCCTTTGCTTATGGCAGGAGATGGCTTAAATAAATAACTTAGTCATAAGCTGAGAGTTGCATTCTTTGGTGGTGTTTTTCCCTCAGAAATTAGCATTACTATATTTGTTTCTGCAGTGAAGGTCTGTGATTGCTGTTTACACTGTTTCAGGTCCAGTTCAGGCCTCTGAATAACAGTGTTTATAAAAGGCCTATCCTTGGTTTCTTGTGCCTGAGGCGGGTAAAGCAAAGGGACCATGGTAGAGCTGATTAAGAATCAAGATTGGGTCCTGACAGACTTTGGACGGCAAAGACATTGAGTGGCCAGCAGAATGGCTGCGGTTTACATCGGAAAGAGGTATCTGTGATTCCCAAAAGGAAGTGCTTCCTCTGTGTCTCAGCTTTCTCCTGTCCCATTCCACCAGCATTTGCTGCAGAATACTCCCTGTAGTCAGATAATTTCCTCCAAAGGTGTTAAGTTCTCGTCTTGGGGTCATATCTCAGCACCCCGAAGGCTGGCAGGGTCAGAAACCTTTGGAGAAATAAAGGCAGTATAATACATTGCTGCATATAATAGTGGCTTTATTTGTTTCTGGAATTAAAGCTTTCCTGTAGCCATAAAAATTAGGGAGAAACAATAGTAATAATTACAAAATCACCCTTAAAGAGCAATTAAGAATTCCTCCTCAAAATTTAAAACCTTTGAAGTAGCTCAGATAGTTGGAGGCACTTTATGGGGAGGATAAAGTGAAAATACCATGAGGAGCAATCAGAAAAACTTATTCTCTAAGTAGCAAGTACAATAAAAACATTGTTGGCTTTGAGCTAGTTTTATTCTCAAGGCTCAACCAAACAGTTTTGTGGTAAAAAGCAAGAGGCTACAAGGTTTTGGTATTGCATAGTACATACAGTAAACTGGTACTGCAAAGGTGAGGCATATGCAAATGCAGGGTGTGGAACCATGTACAGTAAGGAAAAAAGAATCCTTGCTATCTTTGCCATTTCATGATCTAACCCCAGCCTGTGCTTCCGTGTCCTTGTAGAGCTGTTGTGCTTGTGCCCAGTCTGAGTGCAGGACGGATGTACTTAACTTCACCTTGTTGTCTGTCCTCCCTCAGCTGGGTTCCAATTATTTTTTATAATGAAACTTAAACAGTCAAAATATAAATGTAGAGGTTTTTTTTTTTTTTTAAGAATGTTTTGAAATGATATTAAGGACTGGTCACCTTAAATAGGAAGTAGTAATGGGTAAATCAAATTTCATACTATCTTTGGGCATATATAATAAATTGAACCAAATTACTCAAGGTAAGCAATTGTGGGGGACTACATGACATTCTGAAGTGCTCAATCTTGACATTTTTTTGTGCCATTACACAAAAATTTTAGGAAGATAGTTGTGTTGCCTACTGTGGAAATAAATTTTAGAAATCAGTGAGGTTTCTAATTACTATACCATACTACCTAACTTAGATAAATTTTCACTGTTTCTTCACCTTTAAATTATAAAACATAAAACTCCCCCCAGTGTATATATGGGATATGTGGGGCTACAGAGTAGCAGTTGTTCAATGAAGTGCACTGAGTTCCAGGGCAAATAATGATAGGAGCTAAATGTTACAATTTATTCCATCTTCATGATTACAGACATTACAGGGCAGGATGGGCACACAAGGCAAATCAAACTCTTCACCCATTTAACCAGATGCAGCATTTTGGCATTATTATGATATATAGGTTGACTTCATTCATTGACTTGGGTTGAAAGCCGGCAACAGCAAGTCTTTATAATTTAGGATCTTCCTCCATAGTTAATCCAAGGATCTTAATTCCTGATTGTACACTAGGAGCTCTGAAATGGTGTTCACTGCAACATTCCTGAAGCTTTCACATCTGAGTCTGAGATCTAACACTGTCTGTTAAAACCTGTCCTCTTGGCTAACTCAGTCCGTCAGCGATCTTAATGGTTCAGTTACTATATAAAAATAAAACTGCTCTCCAGCATTGGCTGAAACTGTTGTGCTGGGATCCCTTTTTAGAGCATTAGCTCCCTGAGAGAAGAGAGATCCTAGCCAACTGCTTCTATGAACAGTGACCCCAGTACAGTGTGCCTAATGTCCTTTGCAGCATAACTCAAGACGTCAGGCAACGCTGACCATCCTGACAAGTTTATCAGTATTTACATACAAGGTATATTTAAAGCCAGATCAAGTATTGCAACCATAATCCCAAGAAATCATTCAGTTTTAGCACATTGAGTTCCTGCAAGATGCCAGAGCAAGTGAGAAATCATCTCAAAACAAAGAGATGGTTCATCTTTTACAAATGAGAGGAAAACGAGGAAAGAAAACTCCCGCCTAAACTCATCAAATCGATGGCTATCTTCACAGCCTTAACTGACAAAATCCAGAGTCCTCAATTTCCTGATTTGAGGAGTCCATTGTCAAGGTGACTGTCAAGGTCAGGAAGAGCTTTCAGGCTTTTCTTTGCCATGTCCCATGAACTCCAGTCCTTCAATGGGAATCTCCTTCTCCTTTATTGCCTTCTGATGGGAGGAGACAACACATTATAAAGGTCTAGATGAAGCTTGAGGACCAAACTTTGTAAATAAAATATGATAATACAAAAGTAAAATCAGACTGGACTATAAGGACTCTTAACCATGATTCAAACCCCATACTTTATAACATAGGGACCATTATGAAGAAATGAGAGATTGGAAAGGAGTGGTAAGGAAATCGTCAAAATTCAGAAGTGAAATTGAAACAGTATCACCATTCTATTGCGACAAGCCCAAGTCCAAATCTTGGTTCCAGGACTTACTGGCTATATGACCTTGAGCAAGGTTACTTTCCTATCTGTAATGAGATAAAGATAGTAACTCCACCTGGAATTACCCTGAAGATGTATTAAGTTAACTAATTGGGAGTGATTTCCCAGTGCTGTTCTTAAAATTCAAAGCAGTTTCACCTTCATTGGGCTGGAATGAAAATTTCTTAGCTGAACGAGAGAGAAAACAGGCTAATGAAGGGATTATAACAACAAAAAAATGAGAGCCTTCATAATGTCTAACAGGCCAGAGAGGGTAACACCCTGCCTCATCCCCCACCCCCCAACAATAGTGAAAAATTGCACCACCGCAAACATCAAGTAAACTTGATTCTAGTGAACTTGGACCATCACTTCCTATTTCTGGGCGTGAGTGTTCCCTGTATGAAATACGAGTAACTGCCAACTTAGCAAGTTTAGGATGAGAACCCAACGGACCAATGAATGCTACTGTGTTCCAGTAACATGCGTGTGTCCGGGACACCGTAGAGAACCCGGGGCCCGGGGGTAGAGGCGAGAAGGCTCGGGCCGCAGCTCACCTGAACACACTGCTGGTAGCGCTTGAAGAGGTCGGTGCACGGGTCCCCGGAGCCGTCCCCCTTGAGGAACTTCTCTGCAAACCAGCGATTGAAGCACTGGTCGTACTCGCGCTTCATGTCCGTGCAAGCCTCCCCTACGCTGTTCATGGCGATGGCGGCGGCGGCGGCGGCGGCGCACTCCGATGTCATCACTCTTAGGCGCGTCGCTTGGCTTTATGTGAAGACGCACTACGGAGGCTGAGAAGGAGGGAAATGTGGGCGCGGGCGTTGTGGCTGGGCCTTCGGGCCACGGTGGGCGGGCGCCGCGGTTTCTCCTCCAAGGCGGATCCTGAGGTAAAGGCCAGGAGCGTCTGGGCGGGTGGTGAAGCATGTCGGGAGGCGGAGCAGGCCCCACCTGTGACCCGCACCCTCTGCCTCATCCCCCAGGGAGGTGGCCGGATCACGGCCGAGGTGATCGAGCACCTGGAGCGTCTAGCGCTAGTGGACTTCGGGAGTCAAGAGGCCGTGGCACGACTGGAGAAAGCCATCGCCTTTGCCGACCGGCTCCGCGCCGTGGACACGGACGGGGTGGAGCCCATGGAGTCAGTACTGGAGGACAGGTAAACTCGCCGCTGCGGCCCCCGAAGCCTTGCCTCCCTTTAAGGTGGCCATCAGTGTCTCATTTCACAGAGCGGGAAAGAACCTTAGCGAGATGCAGGAACGTGCCCAGTCACCCGGCGGGTAGATGGTTTCACTCTTCCCCTTGTTCATTATGGATCCTTTCACTCCTGTTTTAAATCCTCGAGGTCTCCCAGGGTAACTAGGAACAAAATCCGAACTACTCATCGCCTTCGAGACCCTACTTCACAGAGTCCCTGCCTACCACTTGCACATACCACTCATCAGTACAGCCACATTGACTCCTTATTGTTTCTCCAGCATACCCAATTCCTTCCTTCTCCAGGATCTTTGCACTTGCTAGTCCCTGTTTCTTGGACAGTCTGTCTCCTTAGCAGGTTTTAGCTAATCTCCGAAGGGCCTCTCCTGACCACTCCAAATCCCCTCTTCCCTTCCAGTCACTAACTCCTTATCCTGTTGGGTTTTCTTTTATTATCTTATTTTTGTTGATTTGTCATATCTCTTGCTTTTAGAATGTGAGCTCATGTCTGAGTTGCTTACTGTTGGATTCCTGTCTCAAAATTTTAAATGTACATATTTCCTGACCTAGTGGTTCCCTATGGAAATGTATGTGAACATGCATCAAGATGTACGCACAAGTGTCCAGGGCATGCAAATCTGTTTATAATACAAACAGACCAAAAAAAGAAAAAAATTCTAAGTATCGTTCATGGCTAAATATATCATCATAAAATGGAATATTTGGCAGTTAAAAATAATGAAACTGATAACCATAGTATATGCTGATATGGCAAGGTCTCCAAGATATATTTAATAAAAAATGCAAAGTTCAGAACATTGTGTATGGTATTATTGATACTTTATGTGTAATCTGTTTTATATATTCTGGTGTATGCATTAAGTTTTGTTTTGTTCCCTGAAAAGGCATGCAAGAAACTGTTAACTGTGGTTAGTTTTAAAGAAGGTGGGGATGCAGAGGGAAATTTTAACTTTTCATTTATTTCATTTGTGTTCAAAAACACAAATGCCTAAGGGGGCATGGTAATAATACAAGTAGTGAAGTGGTGTAGTATAATGTAATTGGGAGGGGTGGGTCTTTGACCAAGTAGCTTGTGAATACTATACTTAAAGGGCACCTTAAAGCCTCTACCCACCTCTACCTGTTGTTGCCAAATCTTAATACGTTTTTAAAGGAAATGCTCTTTTCTGAAAAGCATACTTGTTTGCTGTTTGGGACTGCAGCTTCTTTGGAAGGATGGTTATGTAGCTCATAAAGATAGGCTCAATCTCAATCTACAACTTTTCCTTATGGAATTAAAAAAAAAAAAACTCCTAGTACAGGTGGGAGCAAGAAAGATTAGTTGCCATTAGTCAGCGCCAATAGGAAGAGACAGACCTATCTGTCACCAAAAGCTTTGTGTAAAGTGCTTGCTAGCCTCCCGTTCTCACCTCCAGGGTTTGATTCCTTCAGATCCTCTCTATTTTGTAATCTGATGCTCAGGTCTAGAGAGGTTAACCAATTTGCCCAAAGTTATACAGCACTTCAGAACAGAAATCTATTGTCATTCTCCTACCCAAGCCCTTCAGGTGGCTTCCCAGTGCTCTTTAGGATAAAGACAAAAAGCTTCACCAGTCTGCAGGGCATCATTTAACCTAGCCCCTGCCCACCTCTCCTAGACAGGGCTTAACTTTCAATTCCTTGAGCTCTCCATTTTTTTTCCTGCTTTAGAATTCTGGGCCCTTGCCTTTACTTCCACCTCATCCCACTCACTCCTCTTTCTTGCCTACTCAATTTCCTTTCTTCTTCAGATTTCAACTGCCACTTCCTCAAGGAAGTTTTCATTCTTCTATATTGAGTCAGGTTCCCTTTCAGGACCTGTGGCTCTCTCATGGTATTCAATAGAGCTGTAATTTTACATGTATTTATACATCTATTTGAGTGCTATTTCATTCTCTGCCCCTCTCCTACAGCTTATCCATGTTCCAAGGAGCATGTCTGTTATTGCTTATCATGTTCTCAGTATCTAGCCCTGAACAAACATTCAGTAAATGTTTGCTGAATGTTCTTTATCAATATCTATGGGAAAAGAGGGAATGGAAGCACAAAAGAGGAGTCAGAATCTCCCAAGTCATTTAGACGGTAACTATTTAAAAATGCACCTATTACTCAGGGAAGAGTCTGTGAAAAAGATGGAGGGGTTTGGATCTGGTAGCTGGAAGAGTGATTTGGTATTCAGTGATGTGCAATCTTGCCATAAATTTGGAAACCAGTGTGGGTTAATGATTCCATTTTAGAGATGTGACATTTGTAGGACTTTCATGTTTTGAACATATTGTCTGGCATTTGAAACGGAACCCAGTTAAGTGAAGACAAGTGTTAAACGGTTTTAGGTGATAGTCACACTACCTGTAAAAGCCTTGACTGGCTAATGGAAATCGCTTGGCATATTAATAACCTGTCATTTGGTTTGAGCTAAAAAGCATTAGTGTGCTTACATGCCAGGCACCAAGAGTTTATATGCATTATCTCAGTTATCACATACAACCCTGGAAGGTAAGTACTAGCATCTCTTTTATAGGTGAAGAAAGTGAGTCTCAGAAAGGTTATGCCCCAGTTTCGCAAGTAGTAAGAGGAGAATCCAGGACTTGGAACTCAGAACCTCTGCTCTCAAATACTGCTCTAGATATGCCATCTGAGGTCAATCCCTAGAAACTTTATTATACTCTTTCATCACAAACCCAGAGACTGACTCAGATGATGTCTCCAATTGCAGCCAAATACTTCAATGTTCAGGATGTCCCTCAGAGCCTCATTTGAACCAAAAACTCTTAGCCAAATCAATCAGCTGTCATTCCAGTCTGCATCAAACTAGAAATAAATTAGGAGGGAGGGAAAAGGCTTGTGGATGGAAGCAGAGTGGTGCCCAGAGAAACGAATTCTGGCAGCCTGATACCAGGAAAGAGACAGAAAGAAACTAAAACAGCAGCAGAACTGCCCCATTGGTCAGTCCAAGGGCCGACAGAGGCACTTCTCCTTCCGTGCGGCCACAGTGCTTTCCATTAAATTAAATGCTTTTTATTAGCATTTCCCAGTTACTGGTTTAAATGCCTTGTCTGTGAGCTTTAGATGGCAGGGATTTCTAGTTCACAGGTGAAGCCTTCCTCAAGCAGGTTTTTCACCTGAACCAGAACATAGACAGAGTCAAGTGACTTTTTCAGTTCTCCCAACGATGGTACATAATATTAGCCCAGATGCATACAATTTATTATCAAAATGGGTGTCCTACGGTATTTGGGCTTAATTCTCTTGTAGAACCCTGACTGAGAAAGATGAGGTGAGGTAGACTTTTAGTCAGTCAGTAATTGACAGCACCTACAGAGCTCATCTGGTCCTGTTCTGTTATATGCAGGATTCTGAGGTCAAGACAAGTTAAGCGACGTCCCAAGTGAGGGGTCTGCTTGGTATGCCACCCTCAAGGAGACCCTGGGTTCAGTAGCCTATAATTAAGAAAATAGGGAGGTGTGGGTTTATTCTAGAAACAACTCCATCATAAACAGTAATTAGGTGGAGGTGTATGGTAGCTAAAGGAGTGAATTTTGTTTTTCTGGAAATGTCACTTACATAGGAAACCTGATTACCAAATGAGTGAATAAATCAATTACTATTAGATCTGTTGGGAAGCAGTAGCTTTTAACCACCTGTTGGTGGTAGTAGTGTCTTACTTCTGTCAAAATTTCCAAGCACTCAGGAACAATGAGCAGCCTCCAGTCTGTATGGACTAGGCAGGTTATGTGTGATTACAGGTTAAGTGCATAGGCATACTCTGAATGAGCGGTGGGGACTAAGGTGGACCTGGGGTGCACTCCTGAAAGGAGCAGGTGCTCTTCAGCACCCTCCTCTTACTGCCATGAGAATGTAGGCCTAGCATTATCAGACCATCTTTTTGTGTGTGTGTGAGAGGAAGACTAGCCCTGAGCTAACATCCCTTGCCAGTCTTCCTTTTTTTTCCTTTTATGTGAGTCGCCACCACAGCACGGCCACTAACATAAGTAGTATAGGTCTGCACCCGGGAACTGAACCTGGGCTGCCAAAGTGGAGCACACCAAACTTAACCACTAGGCCACGAGGGCTGGCCCTTCAAGTTTTCTTAAATGAATGCATAATCCTTGTATGGTTAAAGAAAAAAAAAAATCTAGGGGGCCGCCCGGTGGCACAGCGGTTTAGTCCACGCTTGGCAGCCCGGGGTTCGCGAGTTCGGATCCTGGGCGCCCCCCGACGCACTGCCTGTCAGCCACGCTGTGGCGGCGTCCCATATAAAGTGGAGGAAGATGGGCACAGATGTTAGCCCAGGGCCAGTCTTCCTCAGCAAAAAAGGGGAGGATTGGTGACAGATGTTAGCTCAGGGCTGGTCTTCCCCACAAAAAAAAAAAAGAAAAGAAAAAAAAAATCTAGTGCAGCCTTCACTTTTTTTTGGCAAGAAACTTAGGTCAGGAAAAATCACACTTGTTCAAGGCCACACAGTTAAGACAGTGCCAGATCCTAGAATAGACTCCAACTCTCCACTCTTCACACCATGAATGTTTATTGTCTAGTCCTAGGCTGAGTGCCACAAAAGAAAAAGAACTAGTCCTTTCCTACAAGAATCTTATCATGACAACTTAGCCCTCTGGGCAACCTCTGTCCAGATGTTCATGTCACATCCTTGCCCCTTTGTCCCATTAGGTTTAGCCCTCAGTCTATGTCTGGCTCAAAGCAGAAAGAGCTTGGCTGTTCCCCTATCAGTGATTGAGCAGACTGCTTATTTTCCAGCCCAAGTATCTGGAAGCAGGCTCAGACCTCATCGTGCACTTTGAAACAGTAGTGAAGCCTCACAGGTATGTTCAACTCCTGTCTGGTTTCACTGGTTTGCCATCTGGATACTTTAATGAAGCCACTAGGCCCAGAGAACAGTGGCAGATTCTTGAGCTATGTTTGTGGTATATTTTGCAAGGGCAGGCACTTTTATTATCCCCAAAGGTGGCTGTGGTGAAAAAAGCACTCATATTAGGGGTACCAGAACTGAGGTCAGATCCCAGTCCTGTCATTTACAAGCCAATATCCTTCAGTCAGTTATAAACCACTTTTGAGCAAGTGTCTCCACCTGCCAGGAAGTCCATCTTCCCATCCCCTCAATCTAGCTATTTCTTGCCTATCCTTTAGTAGTGGCATCACCTATTCTGAGTACCTGTCCCTCACCCAGGCTGGGTTAGGTGCCCCTTTCTACTCCCTTGGCAAACTTTGCTTACATCTGTTAGATTTAACGTTGTATTGTAATTGCCTTTTTAATTATGTATCTCCACCAAAAGCAATTTACCCATAGTGATCATCCAAAAATATTTATTAAACATATCAATCCTAAGGAATAATTACCACCTACCTCACAGGGTTGTTGGGAGAATCTATAAACCACAGACTGTTATTTGGTCTACTGTTGACCACAGCTCCTCCATCTTTGAGCATCTTCGAACATAACTCAAGAATATGCTGCTCCCTTGTTCTCCCATTCTTGACCCTCTCCACCCATGCCCTAGAAGCCCTGTCCTCTGAGAAGGTAACCTTAAGCTTCTGGTTTTGTAGATGTCTATACTTGAGATCTGACAACGTGGTAGAAGGCAACTGTGCAGAAGAACTATTACAAAATTCTCATCGAGTTGTGGAGGAGTATTTTGTGGCCCCCCCAGGTACGTGTTTTCCCCAAGTGGTTTAACAGATTGTCCCACAGTGAACTAAGAACGTAGTAGAAACTGTAAGGCCTAAATGTGCTATGTGAAAGCACTCTGAAAAGTATAAAGTGGGAATTAGGTGAAGGTGGTCAAAAGGTACAAACTTCTACTTGTAAGATAAATAAGTCCTGGGGATGTAATGTACAACATGATGACTATAGTTAACAATACTGTATTGTATTTGAAAGTTGCTAAGAGAGTAGATCTTAAAAGTTCTCACCACAAGGAAAAAACCAACTATGTGAGATGACGGATGTTAATCTCATTGTGGTAATCATTTTGCAATATATACATATGTTGTACAACTTAAACTTATACAATGATCTATGTCAGTTAGATCTCAATAAACCTAGAATAATAAGAAATAAAAAACACAGATATTAACAATAAAAAAAAAAAGTATAAAGTGCATATAGGTGATGCCGTTAAGGTGGCAGTAGAGTCCAGGGGTCACACTCACCTCTAGGGGCCAGTTGGTAACAGGAACAAGGAAAACAGGACTGGGGCAGAGAGGGATGTGTACAGTGGCAAATCTGGAGCTCAAGCTCTCACTAAAGAGACAACTGGCATATGCTGCTTCTCACTCAGTGCCAGGCAAGCATGTGAGCCCATTTTCCAAGAGAACCTGGACACCTGGGACTTTCTGTGATATTTCTGAAATTTTAAGTATTGGCAACTAATTAAAGATTTTAAAAAATACAATACCATGCAAATAAAACATACCTGCAAGCCAGATGCATCTGTGAGCCATCAGTTTGCAACCCCTGGTGTGGAGGTTTGCATCTTTAAACCTCACTGTAACTATTCTAAATGGAAGCTTTAAAATAACTCTGGGCCAATAATAAAATCCAGAACCTTTAGTAAGTTGAACTGTTTTTATCTCCTCTGCAGATAGGTGGGTTCTCAGAGCCGCTACACCCCTTTGGACATTTGGGAATAGGACTAGCGTAAGAACTTGGGTAGACAGCTTTCCAAGTGCCAACTTCAGGTTCAGATCCCCTCAGAGGAGAAGCATTCTGAGCAGCCTTCAGAGACAAACATCAGCCCTCCAGCTCAGGGATTACCTCTTTGATCAAGACCAAGCAGTTAAAGGAAAGCTCTTGTTGAAGGATGGGAAGGAAAACTAAAAAATTTGTGAGCTCTACTCTTAATCATGCCTGATTCACTAAACCGCCTCAGTTAACTGTGGAGAGAAATAAGATTTTATAATCTATCTCAGAGCCTGACAGTTGTCACTGTTTCAGCAGACACATCCATTGATCACATAAGCTATTTCTCAAATAGAACTTTGGGTCAGACTTTGCTTCTTGGGACAAACTGAGTTCACATTCAGTCTTTCCTTCCACTCTTATATGCATATAAATGGCTAATTAACCTGTCTCTGCTCCTTACTGAAAAGTATGTATTAATTAGGCTTCTCTTATAACTGTGGTTCTTTCAGATAGTTAGAAAAACAGGATAGTAGCTACACTTATTTCCACTGCTTATTTTCCATGAAATCAAGTGATAAGTTAGCTCAGTAGAGCCAGTTGGGAAGCAGGCTCAGCTATAACATTCTTTTTTGTTACTGTTTTCAAACAGGTAATATCTCTTTGCCAAAGCTGGATGAACAAGAGCCCTTCTCACACAGCTGAGTAGCTACTCTGGAAGTGTACCCTGTGAACACGTGGAAGCGCAACATTATTTTATTATGAACACTAATGTTCCCACTTCCTTCAGTCACCTGAAAAAAATGAATGGTTAAGTATTTTTTTTGTAACTAACTCTTCTGAAGACAGAATTGGGAAAGATCTCACCAAAACAAGGCAATGAGTTCCTGATGCTAATGGCAGCAAAAGGTATTGTCAGTTTCCAAGGAAATGGATCAAGTATTTACTCACAGGCTATTTGGTATGGAAGACATTATCCCCTTTTATCTCCTCCCAAAAAGACTGTCTACCAAACTGCACTTCAGTGAATTTTTCTGTTTACGTAACTGTTAGACATTGTATCTGATCACCATGTGACAACCTAAATTGTCCTTTTTAGTTGCTGTTTCCAGCAACTAAACCTTTTATCTTTATTGAACACACTTGAATTTGTTCCTGGATACCCACTTTATTCCAAGCAGAGGGCTAACTTTCTGCTCAAGTCTGAAGAGTGTTCAAAGTAAACTACAGCTTGGGAGCTCCTAACCTAGAACCATCCACTGCCACAAAGTGATTATACGCAAAAAGGATACTAGCCACACCTAGAGTTTCTCTTTCTGAAAAGAACTTACCATAAAAATAGCCCTGGGATAGCTAACAATACTGTATTGTATACTAAAAATTTGCCTAGAGGGTAGGTCTTAACTCACCACATATAAATAAAGGAGTAGGGAGGAAACTTTGGGAGGTGATGGATATACTTATGGCCTTGATGGTGGTGATGGTTTCATGGTTGTACATGTAACCCCCAAACCCACTGAGTTGGATCTATTAAATAAATACAGCTTTTTACATGTTGTCATACTTCAATAAAGTGTTTTTCTTTTTTTTTAAATAGCCCCAGGCCTGGGACAAAGCAGCCCCTCCCCACCATGATTATTGAATTGAGTGGAATCCAAGATAGTGGGGTTTGTTTTTTTTTTTTTTAAAAAAAAAAGCTCAGATACCAATGATAAATGAGACTGATTTAGGAGTAAAAGTGATAGAACCAGAATTGTTGTTTTTCCCTAATCAAACTGCCAAAGTTAGTTTTGGCTAAGAATTCCCCCATGATCTTTATGCTGCTGCCCACTTTAAAAAGTCTGTTTTTATTCTTCCCTTCCTTTCCCCTATCCGCAATGCTCCCTTTTTCATTAAAGCAGCTTAATTTACAAGCTTGGCCTTGAATTACAAGAGAACTCTGAGTCTGCCTTTAGGATTGAAGTCCTCAAACCACCACCAGAGCAACTATCTCTATCCCCAAATAAAGTTATCAACTCCTGCTCCTTAACAACTGGGTATAAGTAGCCACTACAACTCAGCGATTTTTTTTTTAAATCAGTGTGCCTGTTTGCTGAAATCTATGAACTTAATCAAGGACAACCACGCATGTCAATTACTAAACGTTTAAAATATATTTCTAAACAGAATGGGCCGACTCAGTCACAGTAACTGCTGATCTCCATTGCAGAGCAACCCACAAAGACACAGCACTGATTTTTTTCCCATAATCAGGGGTGAAAAATATACAACTTGTTTCTGAACCAAAACCACAATTTCTGCAGTTAAAAATGTTTCACTGCTAATATGGCCCTGGTAGAAATTATGTAGTTTTATTTCCTTTAAAAAAAAATTAAAAAAATTTCCTAAGACACTAAATCATCAATCTGGAATGTAGAGTCTGAGCACAAAGCAGCTCAGTTCACCTAAAAATTAAGAAAAAATTCCCATCACCTGTCTCAGTAGGGCCTGAAAGGAGAGAAGTAGTGTGGGGAACCCCTGCTTTGGTATGGAGAGTCACGGCCCCTTGACCCAGACCGAGACCGTGAGTAGCCATAGCTGGTGCTTCTCTCTGGATAAACTCGGATGTAGGAAGTTTCACCCTGAAATCCAAACAAAAAGAGTAAAGGAAAAAAATAAGACCCAGAGGGATAAAGCACACCAACACCTAACATGGCCGCCTAACAATAATATTTAAGTATTGAGCACTTACTGTTTGCCCAGCATGCTGTTATCTGGTTAAACCCTCACCACAATGCTATGAGATAAGTACTCTTATTAGCCCATTGCAAAAATGAGGAAAATTGAATGTTATCTGCCCAAGGTGACGCAAATAATAAATGGCAACTTGATATGTGGTAAATGCTCAAATACTAGCTAATTCTGTTAACATATCTGAATTACTGCCACTGACCCCCAAGAATCTAAGAACTGGAAAGGATCTCAGAGGTCATACATGTGGTTCAATCCCGTCACCTCTTATATGCATCTTTGGATGGGTACCTATGAAAAGAGGTAACCTATATTCAGCACCTCCCAGGTGTAAGGGGCCTGGGCTAGATGCTCTAGTTTTCTTCATAATTTAGCTTCCTGGCAAGTCTTATAAGACAGTGGTATTGCTGTGACTATTTTGCATATGGAGGAACCAGGGTTCAGAGAGTAGCTTGGCTAAGATTTTATTAAGCAGCAGAGGAGTTATGTCCAGGCTGGCCTGTCTCCAGGCCCTTTGCCCTCAGCCAGCATTATCAAGATATAAAGATGCTAAGATGAAAGAAGCCAGATGCTTTTCCCCAGGTGAAGTCACTAATTGCCCCTACTAAGACCCTGCTTTGCAGTGTAACTAAGGACCAGGTGCTGTTTTGTTTATGCTCCAAATTCAAGTCCAAGAGGACAGTCTGAGCAAAAGCACTGTCAAACTGTACAGCCTCCATGCCATAAAATTAGGCAATTATAAGTGTGACTCCTTAAAAAAGAAATGGGCCCAGAAATTTATGTCCCCAGACATCCCTAAATTCCACACCAAGTCAGGACAGGATAACCAGAAAAAAAATGATATCCAATTGGTGGTCTTGTATCTGGTCTCAATGGTATCAAAGGGATAATCACCATTTGAATCAGACTGAGGGATCCAAGGCAGCAGCCACCTTCTTAAAAGAAAGGACACAGAGAACTAAGTCCTGAGGGTGAGGTGATCAACCACAAGAAAATGACAAGCTGGCTCAGGTTTCTTTGTTTTTTTTTTGCTTGAGGAAGATGGTCCCTGAGCTAACACCTGTGCCAATCTTCCTCTACTTTGCATATGGGACACTGCCACAGCATGGCTAGATGAGCAGTGTGTAGGTCCAGGCCCGGGATCCGAACCCGCAAACCCTGGGCTGCCAGAGAGGAGTGCATGAACTTAAATCACTATGCCACCAGGTCAGCCCCTGGCTCAGGTTTCAAAGAGGATCCTGTACTACTTTGGGAAAGGAAAAGTGAAGTAACAACTCAGCTCCAATAGTAGTACCTAGAAGGGCTGAGATGATGAGGTTGGCTTGTAGAGCCCAGACTAGACCCAGAGGAGGGACAGCCATAATAATTAGGTTCACAGAGGGACATTGCAGATTAAGCCAGTTGTGAAAGGGGTGTTATCACAGAATAGCTCACCACATTATGACAGACTGTACCAGTATTCTCTCCAGGTTAAAAATACTATTGACTGCAGACTTCTCTCTGTTATGACCCTGCAGGGTTTAGGCATGATGAATTCCTTGGGCTTTGTCCACTTAAGATAGATCTTTAATGGTACTGTGAGGTCATCAAATGGCAAACGCATGGCCTGTTGCTACTTCTGCTAGGTCAGCTTCAGGTGGAGTAGTCTGGGTACAAGCTCCTCGACAGAAGGTGGAGACCCACCTCATGAGAGCGGAATTTGGTGTCATCCAGTTTACGCAGGGCATATTCCATGTCTTCTTTTCTGAGATACTCAACCATCCCCATTCCATCCTTCTGCACATCTGCGTAACAGACATCCCCAGCTTCTCGCATGTGATCCTTCAGGTCCTGCCAGCTGCCTGATGGAGGAAGTCCTGGGCACGGAGAACATAAGAGAAAAGGCCACATCCTTCAGCCATGTTAAATGCCCTGTTAAGAGCTAGCAATACCTAGAGTCCCTTCTCCATCAATCACTACTTTTAAGTTCTGAGGGTCCCCAAATCACCAATTTTGATAAGGGACATGAGACCAAAGAAGAACACTAAAGTATGTGTGGTAAACCACCTTCAGAAGCTGGTCCTACGCTAATCTTTCAGAGACCAAGCCTTCTCAACACAGCAAGAAGTCCATTCCATTACAGGCTTAGCATCTCTGAGAATTCATAGTCTCCCTTTCTTTGTCCTTCATAATTAATACCAAACTCCCAAGACTTTGAGTTCTACTTTTTTCCATTATGAAATTTATCAGTACCAATTATTTCTTGCCTGACTGGGTTCCCAGGACATAGAAATTTTGAAACCATCCAATGAAATAACCAAAGTGTAGCTGAAGGTAAAAACACAACAAAAATCTAAGGTTTGTTTTCTCATAGGTGTGAATGACTGACAAACTAGACAAAGTACCTCTTAAAAGATCACCACAATTCTTCAATACAGTGGGGGGAAAGGTAAGACTCAGACGCTAAAACTAGTCGGGAGTCATACAACCCTACCTGATATCATGAAAGGGAAATGTGCTCCTGCTCTCAAAGGCTGTGTTTACCGCTCACAGCTCAGGACTGCAGCCATTTCCTAATAGTTTTCTAAGCAGGATTTCAGAGCAGCATGGAGAGAAAAAAAGATATGTATGACATCCTGAAGGAGGGAATAGAGTTCTAGGGTTAAAAAATTACAAAGGGACACAAAATAGGCAGATACTGACAGTATCATTCTTAAGCACCATGGAAGTCTGCTGTGATTGTGTGACATTCACATCTAAGAAGGTGCCAGGCTCCTCAATACATTTCACTCCACCAGGGCCCTAAAATGCCCCTGCAATGTGCAGAAGGCCCCAGGTCTTTACCAGTGTGTTAATATTTCAAAAAGATGCATAAACCTCTGAGCTAGGCATTTCATCTCTTGTCAATACTAGACATTTCGTTCTATACTTTGCAATACAATCCCTAAGACTTCCAAGTTGTTGTTTTGTTTCTTTTTTACATATTTCCAAAACCACCACAAAATCTGGCCTTTTTCAGGATCCAAGGCTGGGTAAACTGTTCAGATCTGGGTCCTGGAATGTCTTTCTAGCAAGTCTGATACCAGGGTACATTCCAAAAGAAAACATCTTTAGAATTCCAGCTCAAGGGGTTTTGCCATCATCTTCCCTTTATAAGAAGCAAGTGTATATTCTACCAAGGCTGCACTACTGGTGCAATTTCATTTGCAAGATACCTGCCTCACTGGCAAGACAGGGCAGGGCTTCAGACTGTTAACTGTGCATAGGCTATTGAAAAGAAAGCCCCACATATCTCATGCTCTGAGGAATAACAGCTAACATTTCTTGGAGGCCAGACTCTGTGCTAAGTATTTTACATGCATCATCTCATTCAGTTTGAAAGGAACATACCTGAAACAAGAACTCGGAAATCAGATCTTCTTGTAGGAGGCCCATTCCTCCCACCGCGGGGCCACCCACCCCGACCTCCGTAAGTCCTGGGGAACTCCACACGAAGCCGACACTGGCCATAATCATAACCATTCCTTCCATAAATTGCATCCTCAGCATCTCTGCAAAGAAAAGTCTGGAGTTAGTGCTTCTCAGGAGGCTGACTGACTTCCCAGTGAGGGGCATGAGTAACAAGGACAAGAGGAAAACCTAGAGTGAGAAAAAAACAAAACCAAAGAGGATCTTGATGCACTATTGTTTTGGTTTGAAGACCTTTCATGATATTGGAATTAAACTTTACAGCTGTCACAGGATTTTCTAAGTATGAAGTGATAATGAATGGGTAAACAGATAAAGAAGACTAATTCAGAAAAAAAAATTGCTAATAGATGATTGAGTTTGACAATAAAACAGTGTTTCTCTAACTTTAGTGAGCAGTTTCTCAAAATGCACACCATACATTAGTCCTTGAACATTCTTCCACAAGGCCGAGTACCATCACGTCTATAAAAAGAAAAACCCATTTAAAAAGAAGGCTCAAAAGACAAATGCAAATTAGTGTTTTGTGAGGAATATGGAAGTCTTTCAAGTGTACCTTTTCAGCATGGTTTGGAGAACTAAGCTGTCAAAACCACTATCTGGGTACAATTTTGCCAAGAAGTAAATATTCAATAAAGTTACTTTAAGTCTTTTCTAGTGCTCTAGGTGAGTTAGGAATGCCAAGTTGATTCTCCAGTATTGGATGGGAGAAAGAATGCCCTCAGAGCTTGGATGGACAAGCAGAGCTGAGGATGTACTAATGAAGGCATCATTCAGTTGTCACAGGCACATAATCACTTATCAAGATTCTAGTCACAGGATTAAAAGCACACAGGACCACATCCAGTACAACCCTAGCTATATTTATAATGCAGTGGGAGAAAGGCAGAACTGCTAGGATTAAGAGCAGATTTTGAATACAAATTGACCTGAGTTCAAATCATTCTTCTGCTTCTTACTAGTAGCTGTGTCTGGGTAAATAAGTAATAAAGATTTTACATCTCTAAATGTGAGTAATATGTCTATTTCACAGGGTTATTGTAAGGATTAAATAAGATACTATGTGTGCAGTGCTTTGCTTGAAACTTGGCATCTAGTGATATCAAAAGATAGCTTTTCTATTATGAAAGGAATGAGGAAAGAGATGACAATGTAGCATATCATACAGTAAGTTTGCATTCTAAAGGGCAGAACAGGGGTTCAAATCCCACTTTGATCCCTTACTAGCCTTCTCTTTTATCAACTCTCTAAATCCTCAGTTTCCTCACCTATAAAATGTGGTTAACAGTACCCACCTGAAACAGTAACATTACTGAAAATGCTAAATAATACATAGTATAGTGACTGTTCAAAAAACACACCAAACTGTTACTAATGCAGGCACAACCTTCTCCAGTTTAGGTGTGAAAATGCGTAGTTCATTTTTGAGGCAAATGGCAAGACACTAGGAATGAGATCTGTCAGTCTTCAGCCATCAACGCCTCAGGTGGCTTCCTGCCTCTCGGTCCTGGATGCTCTCCTTGCCCCATACCCCCACACCAGTTAAGCAAGACACCTGCAGTCAGTCCTTGTCGTGAAGCCCCAGGGCGCTGACTACGTAAAGCGTTCCCCGAGACCATGGCGGAAAACAGAGAGTGGGCTCCTATTTACCCCGAGTGGAGTGACCAGCAGAGTGCGGTGGCTTCTGAAAACCACCAACCGCAGTTCTGCAAGTTCCTAGATCTTTCCCGGGCCGAGAGCCCACGATGTTTGCAAAAATCACAAAGATCCCTTTGAGTCGGTCCAGGGATCGAGAGCTTCCAAATCCTTGGGGCCCTTCGCATCTAGCGGGGCCTCCCTCACTAGAGGAGGGGAGTAAACTCAGAGACCCCTCAGACTGCTTCAGAAGTTTCTCCAAATCCCTGACGCGTCCACAAGGACGCCGCCCTGGCCTTGGGGGGCGGGGCGCGCGCGGATGGAGATCTGTTCCCCACAGAGACCCCTTAGGACCTCCACAGGCACGCACAGTCCCGCAGTCTGTGCCCCACAACGGCGAGTTCTGGGAGGGCGACCGACCACTTCTGCTCTTCCCGGAGTCCCCTCCCGGGCTGGTCCAGGGGCCAAGGTCCCCGAGCCCCGGGCCGCTTCCCCTCAGGGGCACCTCTCCGGCCGTGAGGAAGAGGATGGCCATCTGTACCCTCCCCGAGGCCGGGCTGGGCGGGCAGGCGCCCTCCAAGAGCCCAGCTTCTGTGTCTCTAAATAAAGTACAAAAATAATAATAGAGGAAGTGGCGACGGAGCAGAGGACGGCCCGGAGCCCGCGGGGAGAGGAGGCCTCACGCTGCCCCCGGGGGCCCTGAGGGGTCTGCGCTGAGGGGGGAGGGAAGCCGCGAGGGGGAGGGGAGGCGGGAAGGCGGGGGCCCGGGCCGCGGGCCGGCGGGCGACCGAGGGGGGCCTCACCGGGGGTCCTCGAAGCGCACGAAGGCGAAGGGCACGAGGCCGTGCCGGTTCTTGAGCTCGATCTCGCGGATGCGGCCGTACTTGTAGAACAGGTCCTCCAGGTCCTTCTCGCGCACGTCGGTCGGAAGGTTCCCCACGTAGATGCGCCCGTCGCCCTCGCCGCCGCGCTCGTCCGCCCAGCCCGACATCCGCACCGCCCGACGCCGCGGGCCCGCCGCAGCCCACGTCGCCGCCGCCGCCTCAGCCGGGGTCCCCCCGCAGCGTCCCCGCGGACTCGGAGGCGCTCAGCTGCACTGCATTGTGGGAATGCGGAGCGGAAGCGAAGGAGTCGGAGGAGGCAAAAGGAATCCTCTTAAAGGGGACGCGGCTGCGATGACTGCGCGTGCGCGCAGGCGGGCGCCCCCTGTAGGTGCAGACGGGGACCCGGGGCGACGAGAGGGAGAACGTGGGGTCAGGCGAACCCGATTCAATTCCCGAAGGCAATTCCCTCGCCAGCTTCGTGGACTTGGGCAAGTGACTCAGGCTCCCTGGGCCTCAGTTTTCGCCCTCTGTAGCGCTGCCTACCTCACAGGCTTTTGTGAGCGCTCACTGAGGCGACGCGGGTGTAGTGCCGGGGGCGGGCCGGGGGAGCCCGCGGGCTGTCACTCTGCGTGCCGGGCACCGGAGGGAGGGAGTCAGGCCCCGGCCGCAGGCTGCCTCCGCAGCGGCCTGAAGGAGTCCCCGACGGCTGGGCACGGCGGGGCTGTCGCGGCCCTCAGCCTCAGGTCAGTAGTCCTCTGGACCAGTCTGTCCCCATTTTACAATTGCTTAGAGCTGAATGTGTAAGATGGATGTAAGAGGCCTGAGATGGACTCCATAGCTTGGACTTGAAGTGCATCGTTGACAAAGAGGGAGGAGAAGAATCATAACTATCGCGACTATCGTTATAGAGTGCTTCCTGCGATTTGTGCTTTTAATCTTCACCCAGGTTGGAGGGATTCCGATATTACGGGTGAGAAAACCGAGGTTTCATAGTGGGGTCGGGATTAGAACCCAAAGCCGTGCTCCCAGCCTATGTGCTGAATCCTTCAGAAGCTCAGGAGCCCAGGTAGACTCCCACCTTGGCACTTTTCACATTTACCTCCCATTGTGCAGGGCATTGAACCTGGGGACGGTACAAAAATGAGGCCTGGCATCAGAAGAGCCTTGATTTAAAAAGATATTTCGTATTAAAAATGAAACCTCTATGGATTGATGGGTGGATAAATATATGAGAAAGCAAATGCGGCAAAACATTAACTATAGAATCCAGACCGCGGGTGTATTCAATGAGTTCACTGTACCATTCTTTCACCCTTTCTGTATACTTGAAAATTTTCGTAATAAAATGTTGCAGCAGTATGAAATTTGTGAAAAACAAACTATTAATGCTGGCAATAGCAGAGGAATAAAACCAAACATTTAATATGAAGGTAACTGATTTGTAGTTATACCACCTCTGAGCCTCTTAAAATAAAAACAAACAAAAAATTAGGCACCCACACAGAACTACTGAGTGTATAACCTTTCTGGAAGGCGTATTGATGGTATACATCAGGCCCTGATAATATACATCTACCTCATGATCCAGTAATTCCACTTGTAGGATTTTATCATAAGGAAATAAGAAATTCTGACAATAAATTATGTATGTTCATTGCATTCTTTGCAATTAAAAAAAATTAAACTTCTGATAATAAGGGAGTGGTCCATGCAATAATATTGGATGTTATACAATTATTAAATCATGTTTTGAAGGATATTAAGATCATGCTGATTTATTTATAATTAAAAATTATGTTTAATGTGTGTATATATATATATATATATACACATATGAGTATATATTCTGAAGGAATCTGTTAAACTAATTGACATCAGTTGTCTCGAAAGAATGCAGTTGTGGGAACTTTCACTGTAGATGTCATACATATTTGTAAAGTTGAAGATTGTTACGGCAACTGTTTTGCTTTTTATATTCTGAAAAAAAAAACAAAAAAGGAAATAAAATTTTGTGCAATATTATCTGTACAAGAGTTCTGTACAAGAGAATATATGTTATATATAAATATATGTATTTATATATATAAATATTCATTGCTTGTAACAAAAAAGCATAGGAGAAAATGACCTAAATGTTTGTGGAGACATCTCCTGATAGAAATGATTTCTGTATTTTTATTTGTGCTTTTCTGTGTTTATCAAACTGTAAATAGCATTTACTACTTTTACAATTGTAATAAAACCCAATAAATTATTTCTGAAATAAAAAATCGGAACCATCTGTTGTATTCTGGATTATGTAAAGCTTCTAGTTGTTCTTTGCTTGCCTTCAGAGGGCAAGCAGGAAAGAGCCCTGGCCAGATATGATCTGGGGTCTAAGTACACAGCATTATAGGAGCTTACATATCTTAAAAGCATCCTAAAGTCCAGCTGCCCCCTCATTTTGGGGATGTGCTTAGGTGTATTAACACCACTCTCTGAGTCCCACCATTCCTACATGATTGTTGCCTGGAAAGACAAAAAAAAAAAAAAAAGTGCTGTTGGAGACAGTTGTGTAGTCTTCTAGGGAAAGAGAAATGGAGTCAGCTAAGTGACCTAATAGGACTCTAGATGGAAGACTGCTTGTAAATAGTAATGATTCAGCTTGTATTGTGCAAAGTCTTGCAGAATGCAGTCACCAAAGAGGTTCATACTTAGCCTAGAAAATGTGCCCAGATGGGATGTGGCAAGTTCAGCCTTCCTGGATTAGAAGAACACAGCTAAATTGCTCGGAGGCATTTATGATCATCCGTGGAAATGCAAAGGTGGATTTTGTTTCTGTGAGCCCAGGTACTAACTTTTGCAGGTTAGAACATAAATGAGGCCAGAACTATGGCCTAATGCTTAACGGGCCCATGGGCTCCATTCTCTGCTAAGGCCACAGACCCTGGACAGGGATGCCCTTTTGAGGTTTTGTTCACCGAGTTATCCAGCGTCATCTAGTGCATGCTATAATTTAGGCCCTGTACAAGGCCCACGGCGTGTAGCAATACAAGTCTGTCCTCAAGGTGTATATTCAAGTTGCTATTCAAACAGCCATTTAGAGTACAGTTGTGATAAAGGTAAGCTGCTGTGAGACCACCTAACGTGGTCTTAGAGATTATAAGGAAGGCTTCCAGGAGGAAATGTTTAGGTTGAGCCCTGAGAGACCAATCGGAGTTAACCATAGGGAAGAAGGGGAGGGTTTTTCGGACAGCATGAGCAATTGCCCAGAAAGAAGAGAGCAAGACAGATCAGGGACAATTCCCACCACCCTACAGTATGGCTGGGGCAAGGAGTTGAAGTGGGGAAAAGGAGGGAGAAGGGGCTGGGGCTAGGACTGGCAAGACCTAGTAGACCATATTATGGAGTTTGGACTCTACTAAAGTCAGTGAGTAGCCATTGAAGGGTTTTAAGGAGTTATGTTGGGATGAGACCTTCTCAGTAGGAAGTGGCAGCTGAAGGGATTATAGATATGGTGTAGGGGAGGAGACTGACTAGAGGGCAGCTACAAGATAGTAGGTGAAGGAAAGGGAGTGAGAGAGAGATGTGGCAGCAGCTGCCATTATAGAGAAACTTGGGGAAAGAGAAGAGAGAATTAAGGGGTCAGTGTAGGGAGTATTGCTGTGTGATTGCAGTAAGCCTCCTCCTGTGACTTCATATATTCTGTCATCAAATCACTACATTATCCATCAATGACTTTGAAGTTGGATTCTTATTCTGGAAAGATTGACAGTGTGCTCAGATTAGCCTAAAGGTGAGTATAGGTGAGAACTGGGATAGCCCCAAATGGCCCAGTGACTAGCAGGTTTCATGGAGAAGTAACATGGGAGTGGGTACAGGGAGACACCAACTGGGAGACCACTGCAGTCATCCAAACAAGAAATGCCAGTGACCTGATGTAAGGTAATAGTGATAGATACTAAGGAGGTGAGATAGCCCAAGGAGACAAAATCACAGGACTTGGAGATGGATTGGACGGGGGTTGAGGAAAGAGGAGGAGTCCAGGTTGATTCCCAGGTTCCTGGCTGGGGGGACTGGTCAGGCAGTGGTATCATTCTGAGATGGGGAATAAAGCGGAAAGAACTGATCCACAGGGAATGGACGATGATGAGTTCAGATATGTGTGGAGGACATAAGGAGGAAGGGTAGAAAGTGTGATGGCTCTAGGCTCCCTGTGCCACCTCCACTGAGAACAGAATTCCAGGTGCATGACCTAATGATGGTGGATGGGCACTGGAGTCCTCAGATACATGGGATAGGACTGCACCTCCTATAGGGAAAAGCTTTCACTTACAATATTTGGGAACTCATTAAATTCATCATTCCTTATGTGATGATAAGAATGGCACCCATGGGCTTGTCTTCAGATTGAAAAGAAGACTTTGAACTTGGCAGACTGTTAAAAGAGTTAATGCATTTCCCATAGCAAGCCATTTACTCCCTACTAGTGAGTAGGGCAGTGCCCAACTGAAAAAAAAGAAAAAAATTAACACTGGAGATGAAACATTCTGCGAACCTGCCCATCTGGTTTCTTCCTTTTCCCTATGACATCAGTCCCCTCTGGCATCCCAGCAAAATGTTTTCTCTGTCAAGCTCAACATGATCCCAGAGCCCGGCCCTTGGGAGCAGTGAGCAGAAGAGGAAGTGATGGAGGTGTAGACCATTAGTGGGAAAATGAGTCATCTCGGAGAAACTGGTCTAGGCTGGCAGGGAGAGCTGTGGGCTGGGTCGCTGTGGAATGTGTTCCTGGTCACAGCACCCTGGGAGCTTTCTCTCTGTCTTTCTTTGCCACTATATTTGTGTGATGGGGTAAAATAAAACATATTCTGGACCTGAGCCGTGCAGGGAGGGAGAATCAGCAGCAGAACTAGGAGGTTTGGAGAGTTTGGAAGCGGGGTGCAGAGAGCTTTAGGGAAGCAAGTGCCATGTGTGGGAGGATGAGAAGAGGAGAAAGATGAGAAAGATAATTCAAGAAGAGTTGCAGTGTGTTGTGAATATTATTCCCCTTCAGTGTTTTCTTAAGAGGCTGCAGAAAATCTTTAACATTGTTTTTTCAATTATTTTTGGATAATGAACTGATGTTTCTTTGAATGTGGCCAGATAGGTAGTAACCCAAGGGTCTGGTTTTACATGAGGTGCATTTAAAGCAGTGAGTATACTGAATTTGCAGCAGCTTCGTTGCTCAATTTTTGCCAACTTGTTATATGCTGAGATGGAGTCCTCAAATAGCTTGGCATATCAGGGCTTTTTCCTGGATCCATGGGCTTCAGGGATCAGTGGACCACTGCCTCCCTACCCAACCCCCACCCTGACCCTGCAAAGTTGTAGAAGTTGGATGCAAAATATTGCATCTGAACAGAAAGTCTTTATTCTGGGGAGATTATCCATGCACTGCTGTCCAATAGAATCTTGTACGATGATGGAAACATTCCATATCTGAGTTCTGTACAGTAGCCATTAGCTACATGTGGCTATTGAGCACTTGAAATGTGGCTCCTGCAACTGAGAAACTGAATTTTTCATTGTCATTAATTAATTTTAATAGCCAAATGTGGCTAGTGGCTACCATATAGGGGACAGTGCAGTTCATAATTCTCAAAGGTGTGCAAACCACGCCCCCATTCCCCCCCAAAAAGGTTAAGAACTACTGGGACCAATTGCTTCCCTTTACAACCCCGTTGTGATGCCACATAGTAGGTGCTTCATAAACACCTGTTGATTTTATTCACTAGTACTTAAAGAAGAGTTACTCTAGCTCCAGAAAAGGGGAACTGAGTTACAAAATGGCAAATGGGCTCCTCAAGTTCACCATTTGATTTTCTAAGCCCCAAATTCCTTACCCTCAACCCAGAATTTTTCCCTAAACATTTTCCACCGTGTCACATACCTTTGAAACGTATTTTTCAGCAGAGTAAACCAGAAATACAAGCAAATGATTAATGAAAGTGCTAGTAATGTTTTTTGATGCAGCAAGAGGATGCATTTATTTAATAGAATCCTAATATTTTTTGGACTCAAACCAATTTTGTGCTAAGCAGATTTTTAATGAACTGCGTCAATAAAATTTGGTAACAGCAACTCAAAAGTAAAAGCATCCCTTAAAGGTAAAAAAACAAATGTGGGAAATATCTGGAGATTTTTAAAAAGTGGAAAAAATGAACAGAGAGCCAAGAATCTTCTAAGGCACACATGCCCCAGTGCTAACACATGCACAGTGACTGAACTTCCTTCTGTCTGGCTGAGGCTGGCTCTATCCCTCAGTCAGCACATCGGCAGGGCTCCTCTTACTGTCACTTTGACAAATCTCCTCTGGAGCTAGGCAGCAGGGGACCAGTTTCTTTTGTTATTCCATTCTTCTCACGGGCTGCCAGTTTGTCTTGTCGTGGCACACTCTTTGAAGGTGCCTACAGGAGACCAGGTTTTCTTCCCTCTTGGAATGCTTCGACTCCAACTCTAAGAGGCCAGGGTTGTGTATGTGGCATCTGGGACTTGGGTGACTTCCCCACTCCTTGCCCACTTGACATTTGTTCATTCATTCAACTGATCCTTATTGAGCCACAGAACCACCTGGTTCTGTGCTGAACACCAGGGACACAATGGTGAGCAAGACAAACTCTGCCTTCACATAGTCCACAGACCACTAAAACGGCGATTACAATGAAGTGAGTGAGATATGTGCTATGAGAAATACAGGGTGCTCCTGCAGCTCTTAACCCAGACTGGAGTGGGGTGTTCAGGGAAGACTTCCTGGAGGGAGTGGCTTCTGAGACCTGAACAACCGGCTGGTGTTAGCCAGATGAATGAGAAGAAAAGCATTCCAGGCAGAAGGAAAACCATGTGCAAAGAAAGGTGAGAAGACAAAAAAGAGCTTGGTGCTTCCGGGAAGCTGTATAGCACAGTTAGAGCATGGGGTGGGGGTGAGGGGTGTTCTTTCTTACTCTAGAGCCACAAGTGATTTAGGGTGAGATGCCCTAATGTAAACCAGAGCCTGGCGGGGTTAGATTATACATGTAAGTCCTAAGTATTTCAGCGGCTCAATGGAAATCCGTGTGAGTTGTCTTTACCATACAAATGTTTATTGTATATCCCTGATGAATAGGATGCTTGTAAAGAGGATGAGAGGTTCAGGCTGCGGGGAGGGGAGAGCCTGAGGGGAGTATAGTCCCACATTCTCTGGGGGGATCAGTGAATAGCAAAAGGGTGCTTGTTTGCAAGATAGAAAGAGAGCAGAATAGGACCAAGCAAAAATCCAATCCTGGGCCTGAGGAAGAAGGCACAGGGGGAGCCGTATTCAAAATGCTAGGATGTTTATTAATAATAACTATGATTCAAAAAAAACGGGAAGCGACCTCAAGGTCCATCCAGAGGAGACTTGTTAAATGGGAAATGCATAGTTATGAATACTATGCAGACATTCAAAAGACAAAGTCCTTATGTGCAGGTATGAAAAGATCTCCAGGATATCTGTGGAATGTCTACCGTGTGCACTGTGCTAGATGCTAAGTCACAGCAGTGTAGGAGACAGAGTGTCTGCCCACCGGGAGAGAGCCCTGTCTCCACACCTTTATCTGCCTCCACCAGCCTCTTCTCATCTCCCACTTCTCTGTCAGCTTCTCTAGGATCTGCTGTGTCTGAAGACTAGCAGTCTTTGCAGGGGCTACTTTTTCTTCTTGGAACATTGATTCTCTCTCCACCTCTGCCTCTCCATTCTTTTGCCTGGCCAAGCCCTCCATGGCCTTCAGGTCCCTGACTTAGTGAGTTGGTATTCAGTGGTACCAAGAACTGTGTGACCCAAGTCTAGAACTTTCCTCCCAGTTTGTACCTCTAAAAGGCCTAGTTGTCCCCTATTGCTTCTTTCATTCCTTCAATATTTTTGCCAGTTGATTTGTCTAAGCACATTCTAGAATCTTTTTATCAAGTTCTGTGTGGCATCTTGTTGGTATTTAATTGGAATAGTGTTAAATCTATAAATTTACATGGAGAAGTTTTTTCAGTCTTGTTATATTTGGCCTTTCCATCCAGAAGCTTGGTATCACTTTATTCACATCTTTCTTTTTTCCTCCTATTTGTGGCTTATAATTTTTATATTTACTGAAGTCTGTATGTCTAGCACTGTGCTAATACCTAGCGACTTCCGGTGGTGTCTTTTTTTTGATACACCTCTACACCAAATGTGTTGTTTTTCCACACCAATTCTCCAACATCAACTGGGTGTCCAACAATTCAATTCTGATACTACCCAGAGTTAGTGCAGACCCCCACAGGTTAGCGGCTTAGTCCCACAAGACTTACCCTCACTTCAGATGACAGCTGCAAATAGGGTTCCCAGTCTACCCACCTTCTTCCTGGCTGACTACAAATTTGGAGGTTCCTATAGACTGAATGTTTATATAGCCTCCAAAATTCATATGTTGAAATCTAACCCACAATGTGACAGTATTAGGAGGTGGGGCTTTGGGAGGTGATTAGGTCATGAGGGTAGAACCCTCATGAATGGGATCAGGGCCCTTATAAAAGAGGCCTCAGAGAGCACCCCTGCCCCTTCTACCACGTGAGGACACAGTGAGAAGATGGCAATCTATGAACCAGGAAGTGGGCCCTCAACAGAACCTGACCATGCTGGCACCAGATCTTGGACTTCCAGCCTCCAGAACTGTGGGGAATAAATATCTGTTGTTTATAAGCCACCCAGTCTATGGTATTTGGTCATAGCAGCCTGAACAGACTAAGACAGGAGTCATGAGCATGGAGATGGTATTTAAAGTCATAAAAATGGAGACCATGAGAAGTGGCCCAAAGTCTGAGGCCTGGGACACTCCTTCCTTAGAGGTCACGGAAAAGAGGTGGAACAAATATATGATACTAAGGAGGAGCAGCCAGTGAGATAGGAGGAGAATTGGCAGAGTCCATTGAGAGAGTCCTCCTCAGAGACCCTTCCAGACCCGGGGGTCCTGGAAGCCAAGTGAAGAAAGAACTTTAGAGAGGAGGAGAGCAACTGTGACAGACACATCAATGAAGAGTGCTGAGAACTGGCCACTGGATTTAGCAGTACGGTGGTCACTGGTAATCTTGATAAGCTGTTTTGGTGTAATGGATTGAAGAGAGAATGGAAGGTGTCTTAGTCTGTTCAGGCTGGTATAACAAAACATCATATACTGGGTGACTTGTAAACAACAGAAATTTATTTCTCACAGTTCTGAATCGGAAACTGAGTACAGATAACTCTTTGGAGGAGAGCTGAGATGGGGTGGTAGCTAGAGGAGAATGTATAGTCAAGGGAGGCTTTTTTTTTTTTGAGGAAGATTGGCCCTGAACTAACATCTGTTGCCAATCTTCCTCCTTTTTTTTTTTCCTTTTTTTTCCTGCCCAAAGCCCCAGTAGACAGTTGTATGTCACAGTTGTGCATCCTTCTACTTGCTGTATGTGGGACGCTGCCACAGTGTGGCTTGATGAGCACTGCGCTGGTCCGCGCCCAGGATCCCAACCCGTGAACCCCGGTCTGCCGAAGCCGAGCGCGCAAACTTAACTGCTATGCCACCAGGCCGGCCCCAAGGGAGGCATTTTTTAAAGATGGAGAATGTTGCAGCATGTTTGTACACTGATGGGAACAATCCAGTAGACAGGGGAAATTGATGATGCAGGAGAGGGAGAAGAGACAATCACAGGAGTGAGCGGAGATGGACTCAGTGCCAAGGAGATGGCCTTAGATAGGAGCACGAATGGTTCATGCCTGGTAACTGGAGGGGAGGCAGAGAGTGCATGCAGAGGTGGGTGGGGGGTGGGGGGTGGGAGGAGGTGGTCGTGAGAATGTAGGGAAGTTCATTAAAAGAATGAAGTAGATCTATATGTCGTGACATGAAAAACAGAATCATTCCATTTTGGTAAAAAGAAAGAAAAAACTATTACGGTATATGCATTAAAAAACTCTAATTTTAACAATTGTTATCTTTGAATTATAAGATTACCAGGAACTTTCTTTTCCAGATTCTAGACTTCTGCAGTGTTTGACTTTTATATGAGTACCTATTACTTCTGAAGGTAGAATAAAACAAAGATTATTTTTGAAGGATTTTGAAGGATGTTCATCAGAACAAAACATTGTTACAATACTGAAGAACTGGAAACAACCCAAGGGTCCAATCATAAGTGATTGTTTCAAAAAGCTATGGACTATTAAGAAGCTATTGAAAAATTATGTTCTAGAAGCCTTTTTAAGGACATGGAAAAGCAGGCAACAAAAATGAGACATACAGTGTGATAGGTATCATATATATGGTATAGGTATATGATATAGTTATCATATATATATAAATATGCATAGAAAAAAGACTAGATGTATTTAGGGCAAAATATTATAAATAGTACAGTTAATATTTATAATTTATTCTTTGTGTTCCATATCTTCTACTGTGTACATATTATTTTTGTAATTTTTAATAAAAAATGGATGTCAAAAAAGAAAACCGGGTGGTTAAAAACTCCGTAAATATTTCCCACATGTAATGGCTGTGACACTAAGACTGAGAACAGCCTCAGTTGGCTGCACTAATTACATTATTTTACTTTATAGCCTGGTGGTAAAGGGCCCATAAATCCAGAGGCTGATTTATATGAACTCAGATAGAATATAGTCAGAGAAAAGAGAGTCACAGAGGCTCTGGGCAGAACCACCTGGCACCCCTGCTAATGAAATAATATCTTTGGAGCTTCTGGGGGGAAGTGGCTCCTGGAAGAAACAGATTTTCATGTCCAGCTTTAAGCTCTGGCTTTGAGATCCCCAGATGACAAGTTTGGGGGTACGAAGGGCTCTGCTCTTACTGAGAGAGGACAGCCCCCCTGCCCTGGAAAGAACTGGGCCTCTGCAAATATGTTTAAAATGGAAGAACTGAGAGACTGAGGCAAAGGGGCAACACTCAAGAACTTCCTTACTGGTGTCCTGGCTGCCACACTGGGCCCCCTTAGCCCACTCTCCTCAGTGACCCTCTGATCATGTGATCCTCACCTATAGCCTTTCAGGGCCACTGGTGGTCTCAGGACGAGACCATGTGTCTTAACAAGGCTCACAAGGCCCCAAAGGTTTTGCTGCTGCCCACCCCTCCAGCCTCACCTCTCCCACTCCCCCAGATCACTCCTCGGGAGCCAAGCTGGCCTTCTTTCAGCTGTCAACCTCCTTCCAGCCTTCAGGCCTTTGAGCATGCTATTCCTTCCACCTGAGACACTCTCTGAACTTCCCTTTAATCTAGGTTCCTGCTCCTTTAGATTGCTGCTCAAATGTGACTTCTCAGGAAAGCATCCCCCATTGACAGCTCTCATACCAGCCTACCTTCCCTGTCATTACATTTGTCACAACTGTAACCACATCATTGGGTGCATCTTGTTCAATGCTCATCTCCTCCCCACACAAAATGTAAACTTCATTAGGACAGGAACCATATCTGACTTTGAAGTCCCTGGTGCCTAGATGGGGGCCTTTTACCAAGTAGGTGCTCAATGAATATCTGTTGAAACAATGAATAAGTGACTAAGAGGCAGGGCAGGAACTCTCAATGTTTATCCTCTAAGTGGCCAAAGCACTCAGGCAGGAAAAATTAAATAAGTAATGAAGCATCTCTTGGGGAGGTGCCAAGGGATATACATCTCTGTACCTAGCACCTACCTTAGGGCATGGCCCATGGAAAAGCTCAGAGAATGTTGCTAGCTGAATAAGCATTACCTCTTCCATGTACATGTACTCCACCCTTGGTGGTGATCTCATTCAGTCCCATGGCTTTAAATGTCCTCTATAAGCTGATGACTCCCCAAATTATAGCTCTAACCTGGACCTCTTCCCAGAACTCGTATATCCAACTGCATATTTGACACCTCCACTTGGACTGTCTAATAGTCATCTCAAACTTAACATGGCCAAAACAACTTTTTGTTTCTGTTTTGACCAACCTCCCTCAACCCAATCTATTCTTCTCATTGTTTAGGCCACAAGTCTTGGAGTCATGCTTGATTTCTCTCTTTCCTTCACATCTTGCATTCAGTTAATCAGTAAATCTGTCAGTTCCACCTTCAGAACATATCCAGAATCCAACCACCTCTCATCCTACCTCTGCCTGGTCCAAGCCACCATCACCTCTCACCTGGACTGTTGCAACAGCCCCCACCTGGCCTCTCTGCTCCCACCAGCTTCCCTATATTCTATCCTCCACCCAGTATCCAGGTCATCAAGTCTTGGCTCAAAAGGCACCTTCGCAGAGAGGCCTGCCCAGAAACTTCTATTTAAAACAAGACCCCTACCCTTTCACCCTTGGTTCTCTTATTCTACTTAATTTTTATCCATTGCGCTTATCGGGGTCTGACATATTTTGCTTATTATCATTATTCTCCTGCTAGAATATAAATTCCACTAAGAAGGGACTTTGCCTGTTTTGTTCTCTTGTGCATCCCTAATAGGGTTCTGGTCACCAATTACTATGTGTGGGGAAGAGGAGTTTTCCCTCACACCAACAAGCAACGCTCCAGACATCAGCCGGGTGTCGTACAGTTGAACTTAATTCTGACACTATCCATCAGGAGATAGCATCAGATTCCATAGGTTAAGGGTTCAGTCCTACAAGACTGCCCCACCCACCCCATTTCAGATGCCAGTCACAAGCCCAGGTTGTTACCTGTGCTTCTCACCGACAGGCTATAAATTAGAGGTTCTCATGACCCCCTCCTTGGGTTCAATTAATTTGTTAGAGCGACTCACAGAACTCAGAGAAATATTTTACTTACTAGATCACCAGTTTATTATGAAAGGATATAACTCAGGAATAGCCAGATGGAAGAGATGCATAGGGCAAGGTATGTGGAAAGGGCACAGAGCTTCCATGCCCTCTCCCAGCATGCCACTCTCCCCACATCTCCACATGTTCACCAACACGGTAGCTCTTTGAACCCTGTCCTTTTGGGTTGTTTTGGAGGCATCATTACATAGGCATGATTGATTCAATCATTGGCCAATGGTGATTGAACTCAATCTCCAGTCCCTCTCCCCTTCCACGAGGTCAGGGGTGAGACTGAAAGTTCCAACCCTCTAATCACATGGTTGGCACCCTGGCAACCAGCCCCTATCCTTAGGTGCTTTCCAAAAGTCACCTCATTAATATAAACCCAGTTGTGGTAGAAAGGGGGTTGTTATGAGTAACAAGACACCATTTCACCTTTATAGGTCTGAAGGGATTTCAGGAACTGAGGACAAGAGACCAAACATTATGACAAAAGATGCTCCCATTGCTCTTATCCCTCAGAAAATTCCAAGGGTTTTGGGAGCTGTGTACCGGGAATCTGGATGAAGACCAAATATATATTTCTTATTATAAACGATGATATCACAATGCCCAGCACCCGGAACAGTAACTGACATTTCATTCTCTCTAAAAAATCTCTCATCAATCACGAATGAAGGTCTGAATGAACTCCTGAGTTCTGGAGAGTCAGGTTTTCTCCCAGTCAGTGAACAAGGATGGAGATGCCAGATCACAGATACCAACTAGCTGTCCCTTTGTCCGGGGCCCTGGGATAATTGAGATTTAACTCAGGACCACTTTGCATATAATTAAAGAGTGACACCAAGGTCACATAGTGAGTCAAAGAGGATTCTTAGCTCCTAGAGGAGATTCAGGTCCTGCCTCATAGTCCACACTGGAGAGAGCTTGTTCTGTAATTGTTGGACATTCTATCCCTTCGTCTGTAAGTAGGCCTGCCTGCCTTGTGGTCTTTACATGGGGCTGTGAGTTTGGGATCTGTGACATTCAGACTCAGTCCAGATTTTTTTAGGGTGGTAGCTCTCAGCTGGGGGTGATTTCACTCTCCAGGGGACATTTGGCGCTGTCTGCAGACATTTTTGGTTGACAACTGGGTGTGAGGTGCAATTGGCATCTAGTGGATAGAGGCTAGGGATGCTGTTAAACATCCTCCAATGCACAGGATATCCCCTCACAACAAAAAACTTTCTGGTTCAAAATGTTAGTGCCAAGGTTGAAAAATCCCGGTTTAGGGTAACATGAATGATAATTGGTAGCTAGCATCATTGACTTTTGCTATGTGCCAAGTCCTGCACTACATACTTTATATGCACCATCTCAATCTACAAATTGTCCCTGAGAAACAAGGACTATTGCAATTCTTATTTTACAAATGAGGGAACTGAGGTTCAGAGAAGTGGACTCACTTACCAAAGGTCACACACCTTAGTAGGGGCAGAGTCAGGATACACACCCAGGTCTGTCTGGCTTCGAAGTTTATACTTTTAGCCTCTGCTTTGGTTGCTATGCCCACTGATTGGAAGCTGAGGGGGGTCTACTAGGCCTCTCTGGATGTGCCTAAATTTATCTGCTGCCCCCATAGATGGGAGGCTGAGCAATGAGCCTTCAGAGGTGTCTGTCTACTCATATGAGCCTTGGCTATTGGCCAGAGGGGAGATTTTTCTTCCCTGAGTTGTCCCAGCCTCTCTGGCCTCACTCTCCCTGCACTGCAGTACAGTACTTGGCTCCAAAGCTCAGTTCCCGCTGCCAACCCCAGACTAGTGCCAGCCCTTCTCCATGGGGAGGAAGCTTCTGGATTCAGACCCAGGCCTTGCGTACTCTCCCATGGAGCCCCTCCTTTCTGGGCAGGGGTCCCAGAATCAACTCTGGGGGCTGCAAGGTCACATCTCACACTTCCTTTTAGGTAAGGGAAGGCTGGAGCTTCTAGGCTGGTGACAGAACTCACGGTTCAAGAAAAGGCTTGAGGTCCCAGAAAATCTTGAAAAGTGATTGCTGGACACTGCTGGGAACAGCGCAATCCTGGGCCACTGGTGGGGTGGAGGTGGAGCAGGCTGTGGTTCTTTCTAGGCTGTTTGCAGGAGGGTAGAACTCCAAGCCTTGCAAGGAATCCCTCGGCCTGCTTACGAACAATTACAAAGGGCTTTCTGAAGGCCCTGGGAAAATCCAGTGGCTCAAGTACAAAGGTAATTTGTCCAGGGAAGATCAAGACAGTCAAGGACCAACCTGGGGTCAAGTTTGAGAGGAAGCAATGCTGAATTAGTTCAAAATATCCGTTCTTTCATCCACCCATCCATCCATCTATCCATCCATCCAAAATATATTTAGGGAGCTTCTGCCAGGGCCAGGGCTATTCAGAGTCTCCAGGGACATGCCTCAGCTCCCTTTGTCTGGGGAGGTGGGGGAGCTCAGAGGTTCCATCTACTATGTGGGACTGTGGAGTCAGACAGACCCTAGTTCAAATCCCAGCTGTATCATTTCCTAGCAGTGTGACTTTAGGCAAGGGACTTTACCTCTCTGAACCTCATTTTCTTTATCTGTGTAATGGAGAGACCAGCTGTTCTTGAAATCTAACTCATAGAGTTGTGAGAGGTCAATGAGATAATGTCTCTCAAATGCCTGGCACATAGTAAGTTCTCAATACATAATAGCAATAGCTACCATTTGTTGGACCTTGGCTAGGTCTTTAGAGACATGATTTAATATAATCCTCAACATCACCCTATTATGAAGGTATCATCTCCATTTAAAAATCAAGAGCCTAGAGCCAGCCCTGATGGTCCAGTGGTTGAAGTTCAGCATGTTCTGCTTTGGCGGCCCGGGTTCAGTTCCCGGGCACGGAACCATACCATTTGTCTGTCAGTAGCCATGCTGTGGCGGCTGCTCACATAGAAGAACCAGAAGGACCTACAACTAGAATATGCAACTATGTACTGGGGTTTGGGGGAGTAAAAAAAAAAAAATCAAGAACCTGCCCCTCTGAGAGGTTAACTAACTTGTAGGAGGTCACACAACTTAGGTTTTTCCTGGGTCTGTTTGATTCCAAGTCCTATGCTCTCAGAAATTTTGTCTCCCCCTAATTACGATTTCCTGTGGTAAGAATAGAAAATGCATGTTTTCAGGCTCAGAAGGGCTTTCAAGCAAATTTAGCTGCTAGGAGTGGAACAGAGTGAGTTGTCTAGATACGTGATGCTATGGAACCCCATACAGCCCAATTCAGTGGGACCTGGTGAGAGAATCTTACATTAATTTCAGGAGTTTGGGTTATTCTAGAGCAATTGTTCTTTATCCTCCTTGGGTTCTGAATCTCTTCATGAATCTCATGAAAGCTATAGATCCTCCCCTTGGAAAAATGCCCGTGAGCACAACACACATTTTGTGCATAATTCCAGGGGACTTGTGAAACCTTTGAAATCCATCCGTGGACCCCCTTTAAGAACCCTCTTCTAGGGCAGCATTTCTCGAGAGTGGGACACATATCACTAGTGATGTCCAAGATCAGTTTAGCAATATGAGGACAAAACATTTTATACTCTAATATTTATTTATATTTTATACATATAACATATAAAATATAAATATATATATAATATATATTTAACATACATATATAAAATATATACAACATATAAAAATATATATTTTATATATATTCAATTTATGACAAAATGAGACTGGCTTTCCATTTATGGTGGTGATATAAATTTGCCTTTTAAAAATATACTTATTTAGGGGCTGCCCAGTGGTGCAGCAGTTAAGTTCGCGCTTTGGCAGCCCGGGGTTCGGGGGTTTGGATCCTGGGCGCCTGGAGACGCACTGCTTGTCAGCCCTCCTGTGGTGGCGTCCCATATAAAGTAGAGGAAGATGGGCACGGATGTTAGCCCAGGGCCAGTCTTCCTCAGCAAAAAGAGGAGGATCGGCAGTGGATGTTAGCTCAGGGCTGGTCTTCCTCGAAGAAAAAAAAATATATATATATACTTATTGAAAAAAATAAATTTAATTAAAGAAAAATATTGAATAAAAAATAATAGAGGTAGGGTGCAGATATGGCAAAAATCATGATGATGATTTAGGAAACTTCTCTGGAGTTTCTGCTTGGTGGACTCCTAGTGGGTTTACTTTAGCATCGTCTGAACTTGCAGAGGACACTGGAAATGACCTATTCTTGGGCTCCCTAAAGCTGATGGGATGGGGCCGGCCCAGTGGCATAGTGGTTATGTTCGCCCACTCCGCTTTCAGCGGCCCAGGGTTCACTGGTTCGGATCCTGGGCGCAGACCTATGCACTGCTCATCAAGCCATGCTGAGGCAGCATCCCACATAGAAGAACTAGAAGGACGTACAACTAGGATATACAATTATGTTCTGGGGCTTTGGGGAGAAAAAAGGGAAAAAAAAGAGGAAGATTGGTAACAGATGTTAGCTTAGAGCCAATCTTCCTTAAAAAAAAAAAATCTGATGGGATGGTTGATCAACCAAGAATGCTACTGAGTCTCCACTTTGTCCCTTTCCCACGCAATCCCCCTAGTGCCTACGATGAGCTGAACCCTCCCTGCTGCCAATCAAACTACACCAGACATTGTCTTTGTGCAGGGATTTTGGTGCTGTACCCATTCATTTATTCTGCATTCATTGAGCAAATATTACGTGTCAAGTAGCAAGCATAGGACATGTTCCACTCACTCTTAGAAAGTATGAAATCCCTGGCACCCAAGGATAAGCCAGCCTGTCTGATGTGATGGAAAGAGCACTAGATTTGGAGTCAGACTAGGATCTTAGAAATCTGACTCCATAACCAAATTGCTGTGTAATCATGGGCAGGTCCCTTCCCTTCCATGGTGCATTTTTTCTGACACCACTTCTGATACTGTTTTTTCCCTTTTTCCTAACTCCAAATACTTATTTTTCCACACTAATTCTCCAACATCAGCTGGTGTCCAACAATTCAGTTCAATTCTGACCTTGACTCCCAGAGTTAGTGCAGACCCCACAGGCTAATGGCTCAGTCCCACAAGACGGCCCCCACCTCAGATGCAGCTGCATACGGGGTTCCCAGGCTACCCTTACTTTGCCTAGTTGACTACAAATTTGGGGGTCCCCACCACCATCTCCTCAGGTTCGATAATTCTCTAGAATGACTCACAGAACTCAGGAAAGTACTCTATTTACTATTACAGATTTATTATAAAGGATACAACTCAGGAACAGCCAAATGGAAGAGATGCATAAGGCAAGGTATTGGGGTGGGCGTGGCACAGAGTTTCCATGACCTCTCTGGGTGCGCCACCCTCATGGCACCTCATGGTTTTGGAGTTTTTTATGGAGATTTCATTACATAGGCATGGCCACTGGTGATTGAACTCAATCTTCACCCCCTCCCCTCCCAGGAGGTCAGGAGATGGGGAGGGTGAGGGAAGTAGACACGGCCGGGGATAGAGGGCTGAAAGTTTCAACCCTCTAATCACATGGTTGGTTCCTCTGCTGATCAGCTACCTAGATATCTGAAGCTACCTAGCTCCCTTCACCCCCAAAGAGTCACCGCATTAGTATAAACTCACGTGTAGTTGATAGGGGCTCGTTATGAACACAAAAGAAAATTTCAAGGATTTTAAGAGCTCTGTGCCAGAAACCCTGAATAAAGACCAAATATATACATATTTTTATTACACTACACCTTCTCTGTCTTCTGGTTATAAAAAGAGGGTATTCAGTTGGATAAGAGGTTGCAAACTAGAGGCCCATAGGCCACATCTAGACTGCATTCTCTTTTAAAAAGTGAATTTGTGACCAACATTTAAAAATGATATTTCTCATAAAAACAATCCAGATTTCTGATCTCTCTTGAAAAATCAGAAGATTTAGCAACACTAGGTCAGCATTCCCAAACAGCAACTTTTGTTGCACCTTTAAAAGGGCTTTTCTATTTGCCACAGTCCCCACCATTCCCTATTGTGCTGCCTACCTCGCCTCACTCATTAATGTTACCTGCTGGGCCCTTGTATTTCTAAAGTCCTTTCAAACCCCCAAACCTATGATACTAGAAGAACTAGGTTACTGTTAACAAGAAGCTCCTTGAGGATGGGACTGTAACTGATTCTAGGTATATATTTCAAGCATCCAAATGCTGCACAGTAGGGCCGGCCCGATGGCGCAGCAGTTTAGTTCGCGCTTGGCAGCCTGGGGTTCACGAGTTCGGATCCCGGGCACCCGCCAACGCACTGCTTGTCAGCCATGCTGTGGCGGCATCCCATATAAAGTAGAGGAAGATGGGCACGGATCTTAGCCCGGGGCCAGTCTTCCTTAGCAAAAAGAGGAGGATTAGCAACGGATGTTAGCTCAGGGCTGGTCTTTCTCACACAAGAAAAAACAAAAAACAAAAAAAACAAACAAAAAAACAAATGCTGCACAGCTTATTTCTCTGATAATTAGGGAATACTTATTGTCTGCCTCACTTTGGGATAAATAAGAAATGAGAAATGATTCTGCAGAAATTAGTGATAAAGGAATGAAAAAGGCAGAAAGGTTTTTGGTTCCTAGAAATAATACCTCCAAAGGGTCTTCGGGGGTTAAACATAGGCCAGAAAGGCACACGTTTCTGATAGTGCCCTTTTTTCACATTTAAAGAAAATAATTAGGGTCCAGAGCTAGTTTAGATAAGCAATGCAAACACAGGAAATGCTAAGGAAGGCAGGTGCTACAAGTGGAGAAAAACCTATGGGTATTTATTTATTTTTATTTATTTATTTCATTTCATTTCATTCACTGAGCTAACATCTGTGCCAATCTTCCTCTATTTTGTATGTGAGTCACCGCCACAGCATGGTCGCTGATGAGTGGTGTAAGTCCGCACTCGGGAACTGAACCCAGGCAGCCAAAGTGGAGCGCACTGAACTTAACCACTAGGGCATGTGGCTGGCCCCCATAGGCATTTATTAAACAAAGCCCTACTATCTGTTAGAAAACCTTAACATCATCCCATTTCACTCCTTTTCTTCAAAGTTATAAATAAGAAAAAGGCACATTGTCCACTCAGCTAAATGTATTAAGGTAACAAATTTGAAGTGAAGAGAATGGATTTTTAGGGTCATCCAGACCTGAAACTTATTCATTTATTAACAGCATGACCTTGTGCAAGTCAATTTCCTAATCTGTAAAATGGGGATATGAGACCTGGTATTTTTAATTCAATGCATATTTGATTCAATGCATACTACACGGCAGACACTGAATTAGATGCTGAAGATGCAGTAGCGAACAAGACAGGCAGGGACAGATAGACAATAACCAAGCAAATAAATCCATGAGATAGTTCCTCTGAAGGAACAAATGCGGCAAGTACAATGGAGGAAATAAAAATGTTGTTGTAGAGAGTAACTGAAAGGTGGTGGGAGAGGGCAAGTGGAGATGGGAATTCAGGGAAGGTGGCATTTGAGCTAAAATCTAAGTGAGCAGACAGCTATGCCAAGGGGAAGACAGCAGGGAAGGGGTCCCAGGCACACAGCTGCTGTGAGGAATAACTGATGAACACAAAGTACTTGGTGGTAAGCAGCCACTCAATAAACAGCTGCTAGTCTTATTACCTCATCCACTTTAACTACTCTCAGCTCCTGTTTAAACAAGGAGAAGTTGGCCAAGCCATAGATCAGAGGGACGGACACACACACACACACACACACACACACACACAGACACATATATATATGAAAAGTAAAGGCCTGCAATAGAGATTCAGGATTCAAGTTCTGGCATCATGGGTAGATTTCGCAGCTCTGAATCGGACACCCAAGTCAGGATGAAGCACTAATCAGCCTCACTCCTGTTGACAACCCCACTTCTTCCTCAGAAGCGACACTATATAGAACTATTTTAACTCCTCACACCTATAATCCCACCACTGGTAACCTGGAACTAAGAAAAGCCTCTTAATTTGATTCAGTTGATATGCATATGTTGTACCTGAGGTTCTCATTATTCCACCTGCTTCTTCTTGGCGTTGTGTGCTTCTGGCCAAGTTGTTGTAAGGGATTCTGGGTTAATGAGAGAAGGTGGTCAAGAAGAAAAATGCAGAAATGTAAACAGAAAGCTTCTGGTTACATGCTTAACCTGATAACTTGGTTACGGACGTTCAAAAACATCATAGGCATTTAAGGATTGGTTGTTCAAAACCTTGCTGTGACTATACGGAAAGTTCCATAAGCTGATAGTTATTGATAAGATTCAGGGGCCGGCCTGGTGGCCTAGCAGTTAAGTTCTAGCTCTCCGCTTGGGCGGCCCAGGGTTCAGATCCTGGCCGCCCACCGAGGCACCGCTCATCAAGCCATGCTGAGGCGGTGTCCCACATGGAGCAACTAGCAGGATCCACAACTATGACATACAACTATCTACTGGGGTTTTGGGGAGAAAAAAAAAAGGAAAAAAGGAGGAAGATTGGCAACAGATGTTAGCTCAGGGCCAATCTTCCTCAAAAAAAAAAAAAAAGATTCGTTGAGCATTTAATATACACTACACGTTGTGCTGAGAACTGCAAATGCATTCGTTTATTTAATACGCCCAACATGTTTACGCAGTGGTTTCCTTTTCCATTTAGTCCCACTTTATAGGTAAGAAAACTGAGGTTGAAACAGCTGGTAAATGACAGTGCTGGGACTGCCCCTGCTCCCTAAGCCCTCAAGACCTCGCTTTTTTAACTACTTAGTAGTTAGCCTCCCTAAGCCAGGGTAAATACCTTGGAGGGATGCCTTTCTATCCATTATGGCACCTCTGCCTTAGAGCTAAACCCCCAACCAAGAAACTCCTACACAGAAAAGACTGCCTCATCGGAGCAAGAAGCCCCACCCTGGGCACACACACCCGGGATCAGCACTTCCAAATTCACCCAGAAGGCCTCTCACCGCCTTAAAGGAGGTCTGTATTGCCCGGCAGGGCGATCCCGCTCTTGGGGATAATCCCTTAATTCATAAGGTAACCCTTTCCCATTCCTGAGGACGCCCCCAGTATTTCAGAAAAGGACCGGCAACATAATTTGCGGGGCCCAATGCAAAATGAAAACGTGGATTCTTTGTTAAAAAAATTAAGAATTTCAAGAATGAGACAGGAGAGCATTAAACTAAGCCCTGGGGCCACTCTTCTGAGACTGCACTGGTCACTCGTTCATGAAGCTGGCCCGGCTTCAGAGATAACCCTTTGAGGGATGAGCCACGTCAGTCAGAATCCGTAAGTCCTTCTGACCTGGGGTGGAGGTGGGGGGTGCGCAGGACACCCAACTTCCTAAGACTATCCTTGTTCGAGAACACACTCTGGGACAATCTCCGTAAATTTGAAATTACTTCCCTTGGCTCGGGCAGAAGGTCTCCTCGCACTCCTCTAGCCGCTGGGTGGTCCCCGAGACCCCGCCCCAGCTCCACCTTCGGGGTGTGTGGGCCTCACCACCTCTCCGCGTGCGGCCCATTACCGGGGCAACCGACGCCGCGAGCGGTGCATTGTGGTCTGCAACAAAATGCAGGAGAAAGATCCTGAGGGAACCATTGAGTCCATCGACCAATGGGAGAGTCCTGGGAGCTGCGTCAAGCCAATGGAGATGTTCGGCGGGGGGCGGGGCCGGCGGGAGCGGGGCGGGGCCTAGGCACTAGGCGGCGGCGGCGGCCGTGGGGCTCCTTAGATGCGCCACGGCTTCGGTGACGACGGTCGCTCCGGTCGGGTCTGAGCTCTGCCAGCCCCTCCCCCAGGAGACCGTTGCAGTCGGCCAGCCCCTGCTCCGCGGTGAGAGACTCGGGGGCTCTGGGGGGGTTTCTCTCCCTGGTTTCGTCCCCTGCCCGACTTCCCCCGCCGTCGGTCCGCGCGGCCCGCGCCTCCTGGAAAGAAGTGGGGTGGGGGGCGTCGTCCCGGAGGGGGCGTGGGGCGGGCGGGGCGTCCCGGGGGAGCTCGAGCCTCGCAGGCGCAGTCCGCACCCCGACTCCTCACTCCTCGCCCGGGCCTGGCCCCGCAGGTAACCATGTGCGACCGAAAGGCCGTGATCAAAAATGCCGACATGTCGGAGGAGATGCAACAGGACTCGGTGGAGTGTGCTACTCAGGCGCTGGAGAAATACAACATAGAGAAGGACATCGCGGCCCATATTAAGAAGGTGAGAACGGGGCGCGGGCCGTTTGCGCGCAGCCGGGGCGAGTCGCAACTTAGTTCCTTCTCTCCGATCCTGTGTCCCCACAGCGCTTGGGGGAGATCCTTGCGGGCACGCAAGGCAGCTCGGATGTAGAGGTTTCCAGAAAGGACGCAAATGAATTTTGCGCTCCTCTTGGGAAGACCAGACCCTCGGCGCCCGAAGTTTTTTTATTACCCAGGTCTGCGGGGGAAAGCGCCACCTAGCAACGGTTTCTAGGATCGGGGAGGAACTGCTTGATTCCTGCGCTGAGGATCCATCTGGATGTTCCGGAGGGGGTGTTGCGTGGGTGTTTCCAGCCGGGCCGGAGGGAGATCTTGCTAGCCTACTAGTGGGGATTGTAGTCGGCAGTTGAGCGAAAGTGGGTGGTAGTGGTGGTTGAGGGCTGGGGTGGTGGCTTGGTAAATGGCACTCTGTAGAAAGGTGGCAGGACTGCCAACTTCTCCGAGCTGTGTGTTGTGGAAGGGAAGGAAGCTGGCAGCCTAAGCCATAGGAGGGTTCCAGTTGAGAATGGGAAGGTGAAAGACTTAAGATGGAACAGAAATACCTTTTTTGAGAAACGCAGCAGTGCCTTCGCCTGGCTTGTAAGAATGTTACTCCCCTTAATAGATCTAAAAGACGTTCACGCCGCATATCATGTAAGAGTAGCCAAATTTTGTGTAACTCACAACAGAAACATAAGAATTTTATGGAGAAAGATTAGCTTCAGCCCCTGCTTATAGTCACCTAGTGAAGAAGTCAACACAGACACTCGAGTCCTCAGAGCCCCTTGGGGTGCCGAACATAGGGCAAAGTTGTTTCTGCAGTTTGCTCTCCTTGTGGACCAGTTGGTAGATTAGCACCATCAGGACAGATGTGGACAGGAGGGCTATTGAAATCATAATTAAGGATAAAATTTGATCAGGTGGCTCAGATTTTGCTTCCAGCATTCTTAAAGGAACAGTGGAATGCCAAGTATCTTGTCTCCTTAAATTCTGATCCACAATAGTTTAGGTGCTAATTGAGGTTTTGTCCTTTTGGAAGTCTTTTGTTTTCAATGATATTGGAGTGCAGTTGAGGAATGAGTTACAAAGGGTATTTGGGGCTAAATATTTATCATTATCTTGGGTTTTGGGGTGCGTGACATACAGTAGAAGGATAATTTGTTCTGTTAACACAAAATAACATGATAAACTACAAGTGTGGGTCACCTGCTATCAATGAATAAGAATATGATAGAAGTTATGAAGGTGAAATTACCATGATAACAAAGCACCCTGTCTTTGAGGCTGCCCTTTCTGCCTCTTACTTCCCCAGCCCCCAAGCTTAGCTCAGATTGCAAGTATGTCTGCATGATGCACTATGTAGGCGACTTGGAGCTTGGGAACATTTTTTGATTCTAAGAATTTGCAGATGCTAACGTTCCTCCTTTCTGCCCCTACAGGCTTCTGCTTATCTAGGAGGCAAACTCTGACTTCTGGTTTAGCACTAAAATTCTAGTGTTTTGTTTTTTTTTCTCCCCCATCCCCAGGAGTTTGACAAGAAGTACAACCCCACCTGGCACTGCATTGTTGGGAGGAACTTCGGTAGTTATGTGACACATGAAACCAAACACTTCATCTACTTCTACCTGGGCCAAGTGGCCATTCTGCTGTTCAAATCTGGTTAAAAGCATGGACTGTGTCACACACCCAGTGATCCATCCAAAAAAAAGGACTGCAGCCTAAATTCCAAATACCAGAGACTGAAATCTTCAGCCTTGCCTAAGGGAACAACCTCGATCTTCGAACCTTTATTGTGTTGTTTTGTACAGGGCATTCTCTGTACTAATTTGTTGTGGTTATAAAACAGCTAGCAAAACAGCTTACATTTGTATTTATTTTCTATTCCATACCTCTGCCCCATGTTTTTTTCCCTCAATATTCATTACTTTCAAAAAAAATAAATCTGTTGGAGAAGTGTGTGTTAGTTATGATTTGTTCAAATAATTTAGGGTTGAAGATGGCCTATCATGTGATCTTGACTAGGTTAATGGGGATGAGTCCTTGATGTTTCTGTGGGATAATAGACTAGCCTATTCAATAGTCTTGAGTCTTTAATTCTCACCCATCCTGCAACTGTTGTGCATGGAAGAATAATACTCAGAAATGCATGGCAGAGAAACTTGGATTAAGTCTTACTTCTAATCTAACAAACACTATCCTTAAGTGCTCATTTTGTTGAAGGATGTTGCTATAGAATTTTGGGCCTAAAGCCTCAGATGGTGCTGATGAACATGTAATAGTACTCCTTTAAGCTTTTTATGGCTATAAAATGGAAGTAAGCTGATAAAGTGCGGCTAATGAGAAATTTGCTGCCCTGTAGGCTATTCCCCCTTCCCTGCCTTGCCTCTAAGGAAACTAAAGATTAAAGGTGATCTTAAAAGGGAAAAAGTTTTTGAGCAGCAGCCCTCCATGTGATTCTAATAAAGTCTTTGCAGGAATTTAAACTCAAGCCTGTTGTGCTGTGCTTTAACTAGCTGGTCAGAAACCCAATTAACATGTGAATTGAAACTTTCATTAAAACCCAATTAAAGCTGTGGATAAGTAACCTTAATTAAAGGTTTCCTGCTATCAATTTTAGGAAGATAGTATTTTCTATAAAGAAAAGCAATATGGCAGACTTTTTTGTAGGTAGAAAGGAAATATTCCAGAGGCTGAAACGACCTTCACCCATCTTGGGAAGTTACAAGGAAGGTGCTGGCTTTCTAGTTTCCCTATATTATTTTGAGCGTTCACATGAGGTAAGGCTTTTTGTTTTAGACTTTGGATTCTAGGAGGTACAATTAGGATTTCTGAGCAGCCAAGACTGCTGCTACACAGAAGGGTCTGATAGGTGATGCCTCCATCTTAAGAGCAGCATTAGGTCTGGAACATCTTTGGAGGATTATTTTTCTTTACCAGAACTTGGGGTTTTAGGAGTCCTATGAAGTTGAGCTGTTAGTGGGAACGTTTCAGGGTAGAGGGGCAAAAATTGACTGTTCACTGTGGCGTTTAAAATGGGAGGAGAGTTTTTACCCCCTGCTTTTTGCAGGAAAGAAGGATGAGGAGTTACTGTGGAACGGGTACTGTGCAATTGGGGTGATTTAGGTTTGCATTTACATAAACAGACTGAAAATGTTCCTGTAATTCATTTTTTTTTTCTCTTTTCCGTCTTTAGTGACCTGGCTCTATTTCTATGTAAAGCCCAACAGGAATTTGGCCTTCAAAGCTGTATCAATCTTGTCCAGTTACCCTGCTATCTATCCAAACAGATAGTCTCCAGCAACACCCTACATCTGATTTCAGTCCACAGTGGATGTTGTTGGGGGTTCTGATTTGATCAGGCCCATATCTACTGCCAGGGAGTGGCAGCTTTTAACTTTTAATTTTTGATTCAGATGTGAGAAAACCATATTGCCACGGAGATAGGATTGAGTTGATGGTTTATGAAGTTCCTTCCAGTGCCTGCTCCTTGTTAATTTCAAAGGCCAGTAGGTTCCAGCTGGCTAAAAACAAAATGTAAGCTAAAAGTTTTTGTAAGGTTTAGCATTTTATCAACTGCTCTTAGCTGTTGTTGAGACAGTTGTCTATAGATAGTTGTATCTGGAAGCTTTTCAATGACAGGGCAAGATCTTTTGAGTGAAGGTGCATAAATGACCCCTACTGAGCTGGGCCAAGAGGCAGCATATACATAGCCCTTTCAAATAGCCTTGAACTAAGTTATCGACAATTAAACTGCCAGCCAACTCACAGGTTGATTTTTGCAATTTCTAGCAAGGCCCCTCAAAAACCTTAAGCTTCATACAATTCAAAATATTTATGGGGGCCGGCCCAGTGGCGCAGCGGATTAGTTCGCGCTTGGCAGCCCGGGGTTCGCGGGTTCGGATCCCAGGCGCCTGCCAACGCACTGCTGTCAGCCATGCTGTGGGAGCGTCCCATATAAAGTAGAGGAGGATGGGCATGGACGTTAGCCCAGGGCCAGTCTTCCTCAGCAAAAAGAGGATAATTAGCAACGGATGTTAGCTCAGGGCTGGTCTTCCTCACAAAAAAAAAAAAAGAAAAAAAAATTTATGGCCTCATTTTAACATCAAATAGTGGACTATATTAAGGAGACGAACTCTTCCCACCTCTGCCTCTGGATACTGAGAGGGTTAGGCTAGATAGTTTTCAAACTTTTCTTCAGATGTATTCTGTCAAAGAAGCTCTCTATATCAGACATGAAAGCAGGAGGTTGTTGGTACATTTATTCTTTCAATAAGGATTTGTTGAGTTGTTTTCTTCATAATAGGCACTGAGGACACAATAGTGGCTTTTGGTAGAAGAGGACTGAATGAATGATAATAAAAATGTATTTCTTTCACCTCCCTCAAGAAAAAAATGACAAATACCACGCAAATTGTTAACTCATTTAGTGGTTCAGTGTATATTCTAGTTGTGATTGTTAGCCCTCTGACTTGGGCCTGGGCTTTTGGCCTCTGACTTAGTCCTAGGCTGAAAGGTGGACTCAGGTACAGCTAGGAAGTCTTCTGATTCAAATCATCATTGGGTTCAAATGATTCATTATCCCTCTGGAAGGCAGCACCAGCAGAGAATCTACAAATACACTTTAAAACTGAGTTTTAGTGCTGGTTTTACCTTAACAGCACACTGCACAGCCAAGAAAAATTAGGAGTTGAGCAAAAAATACAGACCAAATACCTCTGGGAGAAGGGTCAAAGCAGCTCCCAAGGAAAGCTGCAATAAAGTGACAGGAATTTGTTTCTTCCACTTTGAGATTGGTCACATCAGAACATGAGTCCAAGGCACATATCCTTAAGAGGAGATGTTCTGCTGCTGGTCTCACTAGCCAGATTATCCTTCAGCTCCAGGCTTTTGACAGGATGTGACTGGTTCACACTCCAGGATCTTAAAAGAGTTAGAGTTTGAAGCCAGAGTGAATGGCCACAATGCCTGATGTTAGACTTTCGTAAGTCACCTTCTGGAAACCTGCATCTTCTATCATCTCCTTGAACTCCTCCTAAAACAGAAAGAAAGATACAGCGAGGATCACCCGGATTTCAGCTTTAGGGCCTTTGTTGTAAGCCAGAGAAATTCTGTACCTGAGGTGGGAACTGTCGGATACTCTCTACAAGGTATTGGTAAGACTTCCAGTCTCCTGCGATGACCTCTCCCAGGACAGGAATGACCTGGAAGCTATACAGATCATAAAGCCTAAACAAGAAAGCAACAGATTAATATTAGAACATGCTCCTTGATAAGAAGCAAGGGCTAAGCCTGGGGTCATAAACTCAAACGCCTATAGGGGTCAAGCAAGTACCTGAAATAAGTGAAGTGAAGTGGGCCAGGTGCAAGACCAATAGAGAGTGGTGAGGACATGGTGACAGGTACAGTTAGGAAGTACCATAAAAGTGGAGAAGGGGAGAGGGCCAGCCTGATGCCTTAACAGTTAAGTTTGCGCGCTCTGCTTTGGCAGCCCGGGGTTCACAGGTTCTGATCCTGGGGGCGGACTGATGCACCGCTTGTCAAGCCATGCTGTGGCACTGTCCCATATAAAGTAGAGGAAGATGGGCACAGATGTTAGTCCAGGGCCAGTCTTCCTCAGCAAAAAGAAGAGGATTGGCAATGGATGTTAGTTCAGGGCTGGTCTTCCTCACCAAAAAAAAAGTGGAGAAGGGGAGGATGGGCACAGGTGTTAGCTCAGGGCCAATCTTCTTTGCAAAAAAAAAAAAGTGCAGAAGGGACAGTTACTACTCAACTCTGACTACTGCCATGTGGGAATATAAGCTTACCCAGGGATGCCATATATCTGATTTCTCAAGTGAAATTTGAAATCCAGATTTTTATGTAAAACTTCCTGATTTTTAAATATGGATATCTATGTCAATTTCTTAAAATACCATGAGTCAAACAAAATACATATGTGGGCCGACTTAGCCTCTGGTTACTGGTTTCAGACTCTTTGGACTTAAGTGTTGTCATTCACAACTGGCTGACCCCTGAGATGGCACTGTCCCTTGGGAACTCTGGGACTCTGAACTGTGAGGTTCATGCTTACAGCTTACTGGCTATTTTCTATCCATTTTGGGAAACCCTTGTCTGGACAATGAGAATAAAGCCCTAGTAACAATGCCAACCTGGATATGAGGGGATTGTTCACTTGGCTAAACTCCAGACAGAGAAACCGTCCTCCTGGTTTCAGGACCCGATGGGCTTCCTGGAGTGCCTGAGCAAGACAAGGGATGACAGAACACACTCCTCAGCAGACCACTCAATTCTGTGAGGCCGAGACAGCTTTAGCTTCTGTGGGCATTATAAAAGTTATCATTTCCCATACAGCCCTTGTTCATTCTCAGTTGGGAAGCTTTAACAGTAGAAATAACCCTACAATATCCTAAATTCTTTAGGCATTCTGTTGCCCATGAGGAGAAGGCTACTTGGAGTAATCTAAACTCATTCAGATTGGTACAACGCCCATGGTGGGCCATTTTAGAATTACTTATTGAAATCACAATGGCTATCTTCTTTGATCCAGCAATTTTACTTTAAGGAATCTATCTTACAGAAATGCTTCCACTGTGGAAATGACATGTATGTGGGTTATTCACTGCAGCACTATTTGAACAACACAGGATTACAAGCATCTTAACTATTCATGAGAGACTGGTTAAATTATGGAATATATCTATACAAATGGAATCTATGCACTTATTTAAAAAAGGAAGAGCCGGTGCTCTTTATGTACTGACATGTAAAAATCTCCCAGATATATTTTTAAGGAAAAAAAGCAATGGCTAAAGTGTTTCATATGCTAATATTTGTATAAAAAAAGAAAGAAAAAAGAATAAATACATTTAATATGCACAAAACATCTCTGCAAAGATACACAAGAATTTGCTTGTCTGAAGGGAAAGGAGGCACTGAATGGACACGACACAAGGGTGGGAGGCAGACTTTCACCTTTCGAACTTTGACTCTATTCTAAATTCTTTTTTAATTAAAAGAAATAATAAACTGGCTACAGACACAGGACAGGTCATAAAAACCAAGCTCAAGAGCATCATAAAGGATGCTCCACCCAAAGCAGAGGAACCAGGTAACTGGAGTCTTCAAATGCTTTGGACGGAATATTAAAGTAGAAATAAAGAAGCACTGCATCAGATTAAGAGCTGAACATTCCCTTCTCCCTACAGAGGGACCATGAACTACCTTCTGCTAAAATAGCATTTGAGTGCCTTTTTCTGTGTTGGCCTCAGAAATGCCTCTGATCTTCTGCAAACTCACTGGTCAGACAGCTTCACAAGTGAGAAGAAACAGATGAAATGCCAGAGCAACCCTGACAGTCTCAAAGATGTAAGTACCAACCCAAGCAACAAAGGCTTCTATGGGGATCTGCTCTGTGGTTTTGGTCTTTTTCAATTGTGTGACTAGAAAAATTGGCAGCTTAAAGGATTGAGGTCCCTTAGCCTCAAACAGTCATTCCACCCAGAAGCTGGGCCCAGAGAAGAATCTCTCCCTCCTCCCTCATTCACTATGGAGCCACCCCAGGAGAACTATTATCCTGAGAGTCACACAAGCTGAGGATGCAGCCATTCGTACCCGATCAATGTGGGTGACGTTCCGGATCCCAAAGGCAATGGTGTAAACGTCAAACTTGTCATCATCAAAGGGCAGTTCTTCAGCATCTCCCAACACCCAAGCAAGTCCTGAAAGAGAAAATCAGTTCTGTCCTCAGTCCAAGCAGCTGTCTCTTCTGTACCCAGCAAACTGTCAAACCTGAGGAGGGGGTCGTGGGAACCCCCAAATTTGTAGTCAGCCAGGCAGAAGTGTGGGCAGCCTGGACACCCCATTTGCAGCTGGCTTCTGAAGTCTTGTGGCACTCAGCCCTCAAATCTGTGGAATCTGAGGCTAACTCTGAGTAGTTAGTATGAGAATTGAATTGACTCATTGGACACTTCACTGGTGTGGGAGAATTGGAGAACTGTTTGGTGCTGGGCAAATACCATACATGTGGTATCAGAAAATATCACATACCTGCCTTCTCCATTGGATTCCTGGTCACTGTCTTCATCATGTCCTCCAGACCTGAGAACTTGAAGCTGGTATCCTTGAAGTTTAGCAGGAAGTCCTTCCCCCAAGGCTCTCAGAGTAGAACCTGCTGCATACTTAGTTATGTCTACCTTCAAACAATTTTTATCCGACTAAGTGTTTTGTGTAGAACACTATGGTTAAGAGCCCAGGTCCTGGGGTTAGACTGTCTAGATTCTAATTCCAGCTTTACCATTTATTAGCTGTATAACCTTGAAGAAACTACTTTGCCTCAGTTTCCTCATCTGTAAAATGGAGTTAATAATAGTACCTACTTCAAAGGATCATTGGAAGTATTCTAAGTACAGAATTTAGCATAGTTATATTGGTTCTACTGGAGTCACAGAGAATCAAAGTGTCTAGACCCCAAGTCTGGTCATGAATTCAGAAAACACCCAAGGGAGCCTCCCATCAAGGTGGCTATGTTCTCTAAGGATCCTGATTTGGCTTCAACATTATTCAACTTGCAGTGAATGAGACATAAAATATGATATAGAAGGAAGGCTCTATAGAGGAAAGTAAATTAAAATAACCTTCCTGGAAAGCAAACTAGCAGTACTTAACAAGAGTTTTAAAAATAAGCATACCCTTTGACCCAATTATTTGATTTTTGGGAGGATGACATTATCATAGCTACTGCTTACGGAGCCCTTGATGGCAGTGTTTATGTTATCGCTTTACATACATTATATTATCACATCCTCATACCAACTCCATGAGACTGCTGTTATTATGATCCTCATGTTTTAGGTGAGCAAAGCTGAGTATCAGAAGGGTTAAAGTAGCTTGCCCAAGGTCACACCAATGGAGTGGAACTCAGGTAGTTTTATGCCAGAGCCTGTGTTTTAACAGCCATGCTACCTCCTACTACAAGGTGGTTATTATTTTCTCCATTTTATAGATAAGGTAATTGAGATCTAGAGAGTTTAAACACTTGTCCAAGATTATATTGGCAGTAAAAAAATTAATGAATGCATGCAAAAGATTTATAAGTAAGGATGTCACAATATTGTGCTATATGCAAAAACATTAGAAAAAAAATGAAAGATCAGTTGCTTGTTGGTTATGTAAAATGGTTATGTGAATCATGAAACATCCACATGGGGGAATATCATAAAAAATAACGATTTTAAGGAATTTTTAATGATGTGGAAAAATCTCATGATACAATACTGAAGTAAGGCAGGATACTAAATTGTATATACAAGATGTTCTCAGTTTTTCTTTTTCTTTTTTTTTTTTTTTTGCTGAGGAAGATTAGCCCTGAGCTAACATCTATTGCCAATCTTCATCATTTTTTGCTTGAGAAGGATTAGCCCTGAGCTAACATCTGTGTCAATCTTACTCTACTTTATATGTGGGTCACTGCCACAGCATGACTGATGAGTGGTGTACGTCTGTGCCCAGGATCCAAACCCACGAACCTGGGCTGCTGAAGCAGAATGTGCCAAACTTAACTAGTATGCCATGGGGCCGGCCCCTGATGTTCTCAATTTTATGAAAAGGAAATGATTAGGAAAAAGATAGGAAGGAAATATATTAAAATATTGAAGGGCATCTCTGGATGTTGAAATTTTGGGTAATGTTTACTTTCTTCTTAATACTTTTCCAAAATTTTGAATTTAGAATCCAAAATTTCTCTCAAAAGATATCACTTTTATAACCTTTCAAATAATCTTTCTAAGGCTGCTGCTCTCAGAGCTTCCATTTGGGGAGGAAGTGCCACACATAAAACACATAAAAGTGCTACACACAAAAAATGCCTTTATACAGTAGCTTTTACATTTATTAAATAATTTCTAGGATCCTCCTACTTAGTTTCAAATTTTTTTGCATGATATTTTTTGCAAAGCCATTATTATTGGAGATTGATAAGGCAAGGAGGAAAGATACAGAAAACTGTTCTATGCAGCACTTAATGATTCCTGTGCAGGGGGATTTGTCTGGGCAGTTAGGAGAGCTGGAAGGGCAAGCTATGCTACAGAAGAGATGACTCCAGAAATGGAACCTTACCTATCATTTCTATCTTGTTCTCCATTCTCTATGGCTGAGCACCAGAGAGAAGGAAAACACGTTTTTCAGTAGGAGTAAGGAAACATAGTGCCTTTGTCTAAAATACTAGTGACTGCCTTCTGATCAGTGTTGATGGTTAACAAAGGAGCCCTTCATCTTGGGGGCCAAGTGGGCTGCAGCTCATCTAGGCAGCTTGTTCTGGCGGTGGGAGGAGGAGGAGGAAGAATTGAGCTAAAATAACCATGGATGCTCCTGGTGGGGGAAGGGGAGGAGAGAAATGCTGATGCTGACCTGAGGGACTTTATTTTCTTTGTTGCACACCACTGCCTCTCACAGTGGCTGCCTGCAGTGCTTGGCCAGCTTGGAAGAGGGCAGTGCGGTGGCTCTGAAAAGCCGGGAAAATGTGGCGCAGCTGCCAGATCATGACTTCTACTTGAAAAACTCGGGGTGGGGGGAAGTATTTCAGAATATTAAAACAAACAGAAAGCCAAATGTAAAATGTGCGTCTTTAAGCTAGGGCACAAATTGTCCATTTTGAGGTTGCAGTGGGTTCCTAGAGTCAGGCAGTCACTCTCCTATCTGCTGTTGCGAGTACTGTGGGAGGGAAGTTTGAGGAGTCCTTTTTATAGGTGTTTCTTCAACCGTATCAGTTGGGCCCTCTGAGAAACAGATGCTGAGATGGAGGTAGGGGTGCAAAAGGTTTTTTGTGGTTTTTTGGTGGGGGGACAGACACCCGGGAAAGACTGAGTGGGGAAAGCCTTCAGACCATGATGCAGGTCTGATAAAGCCTCAGCCTACCCAACAGGGAGCTCTGGAGCAAAGACTTCCTGTTCAGAGTCCTGTGTGGGAAATATCTGGGCCCTAGTAGCCCCGCAGTGCTCAGTCATCTGCTGGGCACTGCCAGGCAAGAGCCTGACTCAGAAGCTGAGGCAGAGCCCGAAGGTGATAAGAGCTGGAAGCTGTCAGCTAACTGTACTTGTTGTGGCTGAAGAGCAAGTTCCTTCTTTATGGGCAGTACACCTGCTCTGCTTCCACATCAATCAAACCATCCTAGTACTGAAAGGGAAATGGAATGGCTTAAGAAAAGAACACTGGGATCATTGAGGAGCTGCTGGAAATTGAAAGGAAAACTTCTGTTTCAGGGTCCGAGAGCTGAGATCCGAAGATTCAGTTCCAATTCGGGATCTGCCGTTTAAGCCGTGTTACTTGAGTGACATACTTAACCTCTTTGGGCTTTGGTTATGCCCCTGTCACACAGGACTGATAATCTAACTCCCTGGGTTGCTGAAATAATGTATATAACAGCACACAAACTGGACTCAGCCACACAAATTATCTTCAACTCCTGCCTATCTATAAGTTTTTGAAAGCTGGAAAATAAAGTACTTCAACATTTTACACATTCCATCTTATTTTATAAACAGAAACATTTCCCCCGTGTCTACTTTCTGTAGGACTTACCAGCTTTGTATCCTTGAGCACAGGCTTTCTGCTTTCCAATCTTTAGCATCTCCTTGTTGATGTCACAGACCATGACACGGGAACCGCCCAAGGAATCCTCTTCATTCCGGTACTTTTTGGCAATTTCTTCCCAGGATAAATTTTGTTGGGCCCTTAACTGCCTCTTCTGCTTTCCCTGATGCTGTGCCTGAACATAATTAAGGAACCGGAATGCAATGTCACCTGTGGGAAGTCAACAGGAGGAAAGATGCAAACACAAACACAAACAAAAAACCCAGCATTTCCTATACCCAAAAGGAGCAACAAAGGTATAAGAGTTGAGGAGTGTATGAAAATTGAAGTTTGTACTCACTTCTACAGTAACTATTTTTTTAACAGCAATTTTTTAACCTTTAAGATTCTTTAAAAAACCTTTTTTTAAAATTGCATAAGTAGGGGCCGGCCTAGTGGCATAGCGGTTAAATTCGCGTGCTCCCCTTGGGCGGCCCGGGGTTTCGCAGGTTTGGATCCCTGGCACAGACAGACGCACCGCTTGTCAGCCGTGCTGTGGCAGCGTCCCATATAAATTAGAGGAAGATGGGCACGGATGTTAGCCCAGGGGCAGTCTTCCTCAGCAAAAAGAGGAGGATTGGCAACGGATGTTAGCTCAAGGCTAGTCTTCCTCATGGACAAAAAAAAATTGCATAAGTAATGCATGGACACATTCTTACTATAAAAGACTCAATGCCTAAATATATAAAATAAAACATGGAAGTCGCATTCTCTGTCCATGCCCTCCCCAGACATAACAAGTGTTAAGGGCTTAGTGCGCGGCTTTCTAGTCTTTTTCTAATAATTTTTATGAAAATGACATAAGGGTATAGTCACCAGCAACAATCCCTGCACCACCACTTCCCACTGCCAGTTCGATTCCCCAGAGACCATCTTTCCCAACTCTTTTAGCTGCTTCTTCTGTTGGTTACAGCTTTTTCTTTGCTTACAAATTTATAATGATATCCTGTACCCCCATCTCCTTATAGACACCTGTGTAACCTAGAGTAATAAACTAACCAGCATTCTACTTCTTATTCCATCAATTACAGACAGTATCTCTTGACTCCCTTCAATCTTCCATCATTTGTACTTTTACTCTACCATGACTGATAACATGTTATTTCTTCTATGGCTATAATTAAGTCTTCTGTGCTTTGTTGATGGTTTGAGTCTAAAAGCTGAAAATCAAGTGTTTACATTATTGTGACCAGGTAAATACTGTTCGGGCAAAGCCAGTGCTTTCCAGGATCACGTTTCTTTTCTTTTTTTTTTTTGTGAGGAAGACCAGCCCTGAGCTAACATCTGTTGCCAATCCTCCTCTTTTTTTTGCTGAAGAAGACTGGCCCTGGGCTAACATCCATGCTCATCTTCCTCTACTTTATATGGAGCGCCACCACGGCATGGCTGACAAGCAGTGTGTCTGCCGGTGCCCGGGATCTGAACCCACGAACCCCAGGCTGCCAAATCGCGACCTAAACCACTAGTGCCAGCAGGCCTGCCCCCATGTTTCCTTTCTTATAATGCTGTTTCTTGGCCTTTGTGTTTCTTACACTATTTGCAAAAAATATATCCTTTAGTTTTTCCAGTTTCTCCATCCAATTAGGTATTCTCCAGTCACTTTTTGATATATTTAAATACATTTATATGTACTCATATGAGACAACTTAAAAAATTAAATAGGGATTATATTATACACATTGTTATATAACTTGTTTTCTTTTTCTTCCCACTTAATATGTCTTTGAGACCTTTCCATTGGTATTTATAGGTTTTCCTCATTCCTTTAAATAGTGACATAATATTTCATAGAATAGATATATCTTAATTTAAAGTGATCTTTATTGAGGCAGAAATATGTTATTTCCAATTTTTCACTATTACTCGAAATGATGCAGTCAGCAGATTTGTAGCCATGTCTTTTTTTTAAATTTTTTTAATATATGGAGTTACTTTTTTTTTTTTGGTGAGAAAGATTTGCCCTGAGCTAAGATTTGTTGCCAATCTTCCTCTTTTTGCTTGAGGAAGAGGGGCCCTGAGCTAACATCTGTGCCCATCTTCCTCTATTTTGTATGTGGGATGCCTGCCACAGCATGGCTGGATAAGGGGTGTAGGTCTGCATCTGGGATCTGAACCTGTGAACCCAGGCTGCTGAGTTCACCAAACTTAACCACTATGCCTCCGGGCCAACCCCTGGAGTTACCTTTTAATTACATTTTCTAAATGGGCAGTTGCCAGCATGCAGTAATGCTACTGGTTATGGTACACCAGAGATGTAGGCAACTCTACCTGAATCCCTTCTGTAGTTATATCTTTGTGCAAGTTTTTTTTTTTTTTTTGCTTGAGGAAGATTAGCTGAGAGCTAACATCTGTGCTAATCTTCCTCTACTTTGTATGCAGAGGGTGGTCGCTGCCCAGCATGGCTGATGAGTGGTGTAGGTCTGGGCCCAGGATCTGAACCCAAGAACCCAGGCCACCGAAGCGGAGCATGCCACACTTAATCACTCAACCACAGGGCTGGCCCCTGTGCAAGCTTTCTTCCAGACTACATATCTAGAACTGGAACTGTGGGATCCTAGACTATAAACATTTTATACTTTGATAGATTTTGCTAAACCGTCCTCCACTGAGCAAGATGTCTTATTGCTTTCTGAGCTTCCATTTGGGGAGAGGACCACACCAACAAAGCCACACATAAAATGTTTCAAACATGGAAATCATTCTATTGTAATTTATTATTATACATTATTCTATTATATAATCACATTTTTACTTTATGTTATATAATATTCTAATATAATTTAACATGTACATTAACCACGTAATGACGCCACCAAGGTGTATTTTAGAAGCCAATGATTTTTCTCTCCAAATGTCTGGTGAGCACCGAGTAACAAAGGACCTTGCATAAACAAATGAGCTTTTGATATCTGATGTGATAGTGGATTAGGGAGAAAACGCTGCCTAGAAAGCTTATATAATATCATAAAAGGCACCTGCCCAAAGAAAAAGGGAAAGTGGGTTAAAGGTTAAACAGAAGATAAAACAGTTATTTAGATGGTAAAATGCCACTGGAGTAAAAAACTGGTCTTTTTACTTTGTAATCCTGTGCATTTTAGAAAAGTGACAGGCATAAAGCTGATGTTCTGTGCTTTTTATTGACATTCAGTCAAAAAGAAAAGAGTAAACTTTTCTTAGAAGTGTATTGATTTTCAATCACCATCTTTATCTTGATGGTAGATGAGCAAGCTCATTCCAGTAAGAGACAATTTCTGTAAAAGGCGCTCAATGGTTCCCAAGGATACTAAACTGGACATTACCTGTGCCTCCAGCAACATCCAGCAGCTGGGTCCCAGGAAATGGGCGCATCTTCCAGAGCAGTAAATCCTTCCAAACACGATGGATACCAAGACTCATCATATCATTCATCACATCATACTTCTTGGCCACACTTTCAAACACCTGATAGACTGACATAGGAGAAATACAATACGATTGTGCCATTAACAAGATTAACTTGGAAAAGTCCTAAATGAAAGAGGAGGAAGCTTTTTTTCCCCTGAAACTGCCTGTCTTTGCAATCTACATCTTTTTTTTTTATTGATATCTTAATAGTTTATAACACTGTGGGGTTTTAGTTGTACAATATTGTTTGTCAACATGTGGATGTATCCCTTCACCCCTTGTGTCCACCCCCCACCCCCCTTCCCCTTGGTAACCACCAATCAGTTCTCTCTGTCTGTGTGTTAGTTTATATTAGACATATGAGTGAATTCATGCAGTGTCTGTCTTTCTCTCTCTGGCTTATTTCACTTAACATAATACCCTCTAGTTCCCTCCAAGTTGTTGCAAATGGGACAATTCTGTCTTTTCTTATGGCTGAGTAGTATTCCATTGTATGTATATACCACATCTTCTTTAACCAATCATCAGTCGAGGGACACTTGGGTTGCTTCCACTTCTTGGCTATAGTGAATAATGCTGCAATGAACATAGGGGTGCATAAGCCTCTTGTGATGGTTGATTTCATGTCCATTGGGTAGATGCCCAAGAGTGGGATTTGCAATCTACATCTTAACATTACACCTTTTTTAAAAGGCTTAAATTACTTCATGTAATAAATCAACCTCTTTTCTGTTGTCTTAGTTATCTTTGTCTAGGACCACTACCTCATAATAATGACATGCTCATACTTGGTACTAAATAGGTTTCTGCTTCTTACAGGATGGGGGTGGTAGTGGGATTTTTTTTTAATGGTTATTATAATAAAAGACAACAAAATCTGTTAAAAAGACACATGGCTAATGGCTGGGAAGGCCTCAGCTCATCTCTGCATCACTGAGAAAAACCTCAGGTACAATTTGGTGGGCAGATGGATGGCAAGATGTGAATCAGGGCCAAGTCACACTGTAGAGGGTCCTCATGAATCTTCTCCATAGGATTAAGGCAGAATGTGGAATCTGGGCTAGCTGGAGAGAGAAGGAATTTACTATCCAAGACACTTCAAATCACAGGCTTCATTTCAAGTCTTTGCATCTCAGTTTCTCTAACCATAAGATGAGAAAATCAGTGCCAGCCCCCTACCTCCCCGCCATAAGGCTGAATTAGGTAATGAAGGGAGATGCTTTGAGTTCCTCAGATGAAATGTGCTGCATAGATCCAAACCATTACTGTTCTCTGCTGAATCAGCAGACCATAGAGCTCCTCTTTTAACTCAATCTTGATTGTCTAGTCTCAACCCTGGGATCTCCAAGCTTGCTTTTTTCTTTTGAATATCTTTTGGGTAGTGAGGGACACTAAGGCTCACGAGTATAAGCACTCCTCGCTTTGCATGGTTCTGATATGCATGAATTTCAGTTACTGTGGCTTAAACAACACCCATCTTTCAGCGACATCATTCAAATACAATGGTATATTAACTGTGAGTAATTGCATAAAGTACAAACTTCACTAGTAGTTCTTCAGTCCACAAATCACTATGTAAATAACAGATATGCATCATAATCAGGAACCAGTCATGTCACTTCTTTCAGTTTGTAGCTGGCAGGTCACTATACATCAGTTATTCAGTTCACACACAGACAGCAAAGCATGCAGTTGTGTTACGTCCTTATCTCTCAGTTGTAAACCCACATGGCATTTTACAAAACTGGATAATTGAAAGAGGAAACTGGCCAATGAAAATGAAAGTGTAGCAAAGGAAGTGAAATTTGAATAGAATGTCAATGGAGTTAGAGAAACAGCTGACCGTGAGAATGTTGATCCTGCTGCCACTGGAGACTAGATTTGCAGCCAGAAAAACTTCGTGAAGATGAACTTATGGACATAAATGAGGATGTGGTTGTGACAGAAAGGTTGAAGATGTCCCAGAGGAAATGATGGCAACAAAAAATTTCACATTAAAGAAATTCTTGGAGATATTTTACAACATTGAAAGTGAAAGGATAAAATGTTAGAAGCTGATTGAAATTTAGAAAGGAGTATGGCAATTTGCCAAGGCGTGGAGAAGATGCTCACTCCCTGTTGTAAATTATATTATGAGAAGGTAGCAAACACTGTTCAAACTACTCTTGGTAAATTTTTTACAAAGGAATAAAACAACTTAATTTCCAATGTTTCCAATTAGGATTTTAATTTAATTAAAAATTTAAACTTAGATTTAAAAAGTCTAATTACCTTAATTAAAACTAAACCTAATTTTAAATTACAGTGTGCTAAATAAATATTAACTTCACTACTTTTTTCATTTCCTTATACATTTATAGCTACAGTAAGAGTTTTTCATGTTCGATAATTTTTAAAGGTCACGGAACAATTGTAATTTTTCCCATTGATTATTAAAATCATTGTGCATAATTTCAGCTTGCATGGTCATTTTAATGGTCCTGCATCATTCTGCAAAGGGAAGACTGCTGTACTCCGATTTTGGGTCCCAATCTGGAAGCCATATTTAGCTCAGGGCATAACTCCTTCCCTACTTGTCATTGTGTGAAATGTTGTTTATACGTTGTAAAGCAGAATATAGAGGTCAGGCATTATTATTATTTTGGAAGCAACCCACCTGGATTCAAATCCCAGCTCTGCTGCTTATTAGCAGAATCTTGGGCAAGTGACTTAATATCTGTTTCAACAGTTTCTTCATTTCTAAAACCAGGCTAATCGTTCCTACCTCATAGGATTGTATTTATAAAAATTAATGTAGGGGCCGCCTGGTGGCGCAGCGGTCTAGTCCGCGCTTGGCAGCCCAGGGTTCGCGAGTTCGGATCCCGGGCGCCCGCCGACGCACTGCCTGTCAGCCATGCCGCGGCGGCGTCCCATATAAAGTGGAGGAAGATGGGCATGGATGTTAGCCCAGGGCCAGTCTTCCTCAGCAAAAAGGGGAAGATTGGCAACAGATGTTAGCTCAGGGCTGGTCTTCCCCACAAAAAAAAAAAAATTAATGTAAAGCATTTTAAAAGGTTTCAGGCTCTCAATAAATGTTTACTATCTTTGTACCTGGCTCTACTTATTGCACTCCTTAAACAGTTATGAAGCTCCTAATGTGCATCAGGTACTGAAAATATAGACTTAAATGAACTACGTCCTAGCTTGCTGGGGATTCACAGTCCAGTGAAATAAATGTTAATTTAAATTCAACATTCAAAGAATTACAGTAGAGCTATGTATTTAGTAAGGTTGAGGTGAGAGGTAATACAATGTAGTAGTCTTTCCATCCCTCTTAGATGGGAAATTCCATTGAGGGCTCTTTCTCTCATTTCCTGGGTGACCATAGGCCAAGTGAAGGAACCTCTTAGAGTCTCACCTTATCCATCTGTAAAATGGACATAATATCTTTCCCGTTGTAAATAGTACAGTTGGAGTTTTAAAACAGTTCTTTTCCTTTCCCATGCCTGTGGCACAGTGTTGGACACAAAGAAACTGCTCAACAACATCTAACATTTACTGAGGAAATATGAAGTGCCAGGCATTGTTCAAAATGCTTTAATGTGTGAAGTAATCTAATCTTCATAAGAACTCTAAGAGAAAGGTTACTATTATTCCTACTTGTAAAATTTGGAAGCTGAAGCACAGAGAAGATAATTTCTTTCTTCCTTTCTATAAAAAATGGCCTATCCTTTCAGCAAGAGGTGAGGAACATGCGCTCTCTAGTCAGACCAAATGGGTTAGAATACTGGTTCCGCCACTTACTAGCTATGTTCAATTGGGCAAGTTCTTGCTTAACCTTCAAGTCTCAATATCCTCATGTGCAACACGGGGATAACAATGCCCACCATTGGGAATTTGAAATGAGAACTGTAAATAAGGGCTGCACGATGCCTGGCTCATCATAAACGCCCAGTTGATGGGATTTAGTGATAATTAGTCTGCTTAAAAGAGGAGGCGTCTAAGCTCTGCGGGGTCAGGCTGGAGGTACTCCTTGGAGGTCAGGACTGCGCAGGCTACGGCACCGGAGCTAACAGGACGTTAACTCAACTCTTAGTTGGGCAGAAGACACTAGATCGCAGATGGTCAGATCCCTCCATCCGCCCTCTCACCCCTTTCACCTTTGCCCCCCTTCTCCTCTTCCGACACAGTCTCAAATCCGAAGTGCGTTTCCGTGGCCCTCTTCTCTTGAGATAAGTGCCGCGCACCTAGCGGGCCCCCGTGCCAGGAGCTACGAAGTCCGGGGAGCCCGTAGCACCGCCTCACCCGCGACCACCCAGGACCGCAGTAGCTCCATAGAACGCAGCTTCTGGAGGCCGCCATCTTGGCAGTCACGGTACGTCGCGTTGCATCACTAGGCGGCCGACGGCAGCCAGTGGGAGACATTATTAGCTGAACGCGTCCCGAACCCCCATGTGAAGGAGCTATGCGTGATCTCTGGGATCCGTAGGCTATTTAGTCTTTGAGTACTACCCGAAATCCCTTCTTCTCTCTCTTCCGAAATTGAATATAGACTTCACCAGGAATGAGCTGACCTTAGGGAGAGCCTCCAATGACCTCTCAGTGGCCAGGTCTCTGAATCTTGCCAACCAGTTAGTAGGAGTACTAACTCGCAAGATATCGAGTAACTCTTGTTCTCTAGTGCAGAGGGGGAAACTGAGGTACGGTATGGTTGCAAGGCAAAGATTACAGGGTCAGTTCTCGCAAACTTGGGTGTGTATAAGAATCATGTGGTTGGATCTTTAAAAGGCAGATTCCTGGCCCCAAATACCAGAGATTTTTAATCAGTAAATCTGGTATAGGTACTGGGAATCTGTATTTGAACAAACTTCCCTGGTGATTCTGATGAAGGAATTCGCAGACCATTCTTGAGAAACATATGCTAGACTACTCTAAAAAATAAACATAGGAAAGACTGTTCTTTGGTCTTTCCATTTTATGAACCTACGAAGTTCATGAAAGGGAAGGAAAGCTCTGGTATCTATTTCGCAAGTCAGAACCAATCACCACTCACCCTCCCTCTCCTGCTGTCACAAAGCTACATTTCTAGCTTCAACTGGCATAGCATGGGTGTTTTACTTCAATCCCAGATTTTCCCGTTCGTTTTTTATGGAAAGGGTGATGTGGACCATCTTGCACAAAAGAAGATGGAGGTGGTAAGTTTTGCTTGGATTTCTGTCTGTTTCTGTTTTGATTCTCTTTAAATGCATGTTTCCTGCAAATATTTCACAAGGAGAAGGTGCCAAGGACCCTAAGAAACTATTCCGAAAATGAAAAATCTCTTCCTGGCTTAGTGTAGCTTGACAGATGGACACCTACCACTCTCTTTTGGAAGAACTGCACTAGGATTTCTCTCTTTTATTTTTAAGAGTGATAGAAAGAAGGAATGATTCATCCATGTAATCAGAGTTCTCACATCTTTGTTAAAGGAAATAAAAGTTCATGAAGGAATCTTAGTACATCTTCCAAATCTAGTCATACATTAGAATGGACCTCAGGATTTGGGGCTCCTTCTAGACATCAAATTAAATTTCCAGACTAGCATTATGTAGTTATTCTCTCATTTCAATATGATTTGTGGGTGAAAAAAAAAAAAACTGGAAAAAGGGAAGCACAATAAGGACCGGTGGAGGGCATTTTAAGGAAATTTAAAAATATGAGACTAGGGGCTGGTGCGATGGCGTAGCGGTTAAGTTTGCGCGGTCCGTTTCGGTGGCCTGGGGGTTTGCAGGTTCGGATCCCAGGCGCGGACAGACGCACCGCTTATCAAGCCATGCTGTGGCGGCATCCCATATAAAGTAGAGGAAGACGGGCACGGATGTTAGCCCAGGGCCAGTCTTCCTCAGCAAAAAAAGATGAGACTAGTATCTAATTTCCTTTATCCCGGTTAAAATGGTTAATTTCAAGAAATTGATTGATTTACATATACTTATCAATGTTTTGTATACATGCGATGATTAATAAGGAACCAAAAAGGGCCCAATTAGGGGAATTCTAGGATTTTGCCTAATTATTTATTTATTCATATATGACTGCTGAAATTCCACTCATCCTTCAATGCTCAGCTCAAGTGATACCACTTCTGGGAAGCCCTCCTCTACCTCTCCCAACTGTTTGTACTTCTCTCTTTGGAGCCTCTGCTCTGTTCAGCATTTTGTGTTAACTTTCGTATAGTCGTTACCATGTTCTTTCATTGTCGTTTCTTATTTGCTTAACTAATTTAGGAAACTATGAGTATACTAAAGGCCTCAACTTAACGTATTTTGGTATTCCTTGTGTTCAGCACAGTGCCTGGCATATTATAAGTTTCTTACCAGCTAAGGTTAGTCTGAGAATTATTATTTGTTTATCTCTTTAACGGTATGTGTATGTGATCCTTCAAATCTCAAACTGCTATGGTTGGAAGGAATCATTTATAATTTTCCAAGTAAAGATGGATGTGATGTGATTTCTAAAATACATATGCGGGGGCCGGCCCCGTGGTGAAGTGGTTAAAGTTTGGCGTGCTCCGCTTTATTGGCCTGGGTTCGCGGTGCGGATCCCTGGTGGGGCCTACACCAGTCGTTAGCCATGCTGTGGCAGCGATCCACATGCAAGGTAGAGGAAGATTGGCATGGATGTTAGCTCAGGGCTAATCTTCCTCAAGCGAAAAAAGAGGAAGATTGGCAGCAGATGTTAGCTCAGGGCCAGTCTTCCTCAGCAAAAATAAATTAATAAAATAAAATACGTATGTTATTTTCTAAGTCTCAGTATCCATATTTGTAAAATGGAGAACTGCTTATCTCATAGGTAGTTGAGAACATCATTTATTAGCTATGTGATTGTGGGTAAATGATCTAAGCTTTTTGAGCCCATTTCCTCATCTTTAAATTTGAGTTATTGTGAGGATTAAGTTTGACACTCCATATAAACTGTACAGCACAGTGCCTGTTAATGATAAACACTCAATGATAACTATTAACAATGAAATGAAATATTAACAATGATTTATATTAATAAATGATTTACTAACAATGAAATTAAGTATTGGAAGAGGAGGTGCTATAAAGTGATATTAAACGTAAGGTATTGTCTTTGTTCATTGTTGCTATTATTGTTATTATTATTGTTAGGCGATAAAATAAAAGCCATAAATTGTTATTAATACTAGAATAAGGACTGTAACTTAAACAATGAGACAATAAAGAAATTCCACACATATACGAATGTCTGGATGCATTATTATTAGTAGTATATATTATTATTATATGTATTAGTGTACTAAAATTAAAGTGTGGACTACAAGTGCCATCATGCTGTACGTCCTGTCGCATATGAGGGAGGAGGGGGATAGAGGGGGGAGGGGGGCGAGAGAGAGAGAGAGAGAGAGAGAGAGAGAGAGAGAGAGAGAGAGAGAGAGAGAGAGAGAGAGGGAGAGGGAGGGAGAGAGAGAGAGAGAGAGAGAGAGAGAGAGAGAGAGAGAGAGAGAGAGGAGAGAGAGAGAGAGACCACTGCTGGACCCGGATGTAGACAGAAAACTACACCTCCCATAGTGCGTCGCTCTCGCTTCTCCAGTATATATATACTCCATCCGGGTTCTTCGAGATGCTGTTTGGCGACTCGTCGCCATTCCCGGAGTAGCTCGGCCTCGGCCCAGAGGCGAGTGTCTGTCGCTGTGTCGGAGACACAGGTCCCCGACACCAAGACAGCCAGCCCTCTCTCCTGCCCCGCGGCGGGAGAGCGTGTCCGGCCGGCCGGCGGGGCTCGCGTACCCTCTCTCGCCTCCCCTTCCCCCTCAGCCTCCGCCCCGCCAGGCCCGGCCCGGACCTCCGAGCCCCGGCCTCCTCCTCCTTCTTGGTCACCGCCGCCGCCGGGCTCCACAGCCCCGCCTGCCGCTTCTCCTCCCAGTTTGAGAAACCGAGGAAGGAAACAGGGAAAAATGTCGCCATGAAGGCCGAGAACCGCTGCCGCCGCCGACCCCCGCCGGCCCCGAACGCCATGAGCCTGGGTCCCCGCCGCGCCCGCTCCGCTCCCACCGCCGCCGCCGCCGAGGCCCCCGTTGATGCCGCAGAGCTCCCCCAGCGCCGCCGCCACCGCCTCCGACATGGACAAGAACAGCGGCTCCAGCAGCTCCTCCGCCTCTTCGGGCAGCAGCAAAGGGCAACAGCCGCTCCGCTCCGCCTCGGCGGGGCCGGCCGGCGAGTCTAAACCCAAGAGCGGTAAGGGCGGGCTCCCAAGGCGGAGGGCAGGGGGGCCACTGTCTGTATGGCCGGGGAGGGTCCTCGCTCTGGTGTCTGCTGGGTCACCAGGGACAAGCTCTGCTCTTTCCTGTGGTTCCTACCTTTCTCCCCTTGTCCGTGGCTCCCATTATTTACAATTAACACTTAAGGAGCAGTGTAGTGCGCGGTTTACGTGCATCCTTGCATTAATACTCGAAACAGTTCGGTGAAGTAGGTGCTAGTCGTATCCTCATTATGCGGATGAGCAAACTGAGGTTCAGAAGAGGTAAAATTTCCCAGCTAGTATGTGCCTCACAGCAGGCCTTAAAACCTGGTTTGTCTGACTCATCAGGCCACGCTCCTAAAACCACTAAGTTTTTCTACCCTTTAGTGTTGAATTAGCACTGGATGGTGTTCAAGTTTAAACAGAGGAGAGTGGGGCCCCAGGACTTTTCAAACTCACATCTCCTTTAGTAACCTGGCCCCAGATCCATCCCTGTATTGAAGAGGAGTCGTCCTTAAATGGTTTTGTTCAGTGTGGAGTAGTGGTTAAGAGCGCGGGCTCTGAATTCAGTCTTTTTGGATTTGCCAGACCTTGAGTGAGTGCATGAATTTTCTTACCTGTAAAGGGGGAGATAATGGGAATTAAGTAAATTAACTTAGAAAACAAATGAACCAAGGGCTTAGAGAGTACCTAACACCTATTATGCACCAAATACATATCATGCTTATTTTCCCTGTGTTCGGCTAGAGTAGTGTTCTTTTACAGGGAAGATTTTGTCATTTTTGTAGTCATGCCATATTAAATTATGACCATCATGATGATAACAGCTACCATTTATTGAGGGCTTACCAGGTGCAGGTACTGGGCTAGGCTTCTACCTTTGTTATCAATAGTCCAGTCACTGACCTGTCCAGCAAGTGGATTGTTCACGTAAGGGAAAAAACTGAGAGCTCAGGAGTTTAGGAATTGGCAGAGTCTGGAGTTGAATGTCCTCCATTTTACTTCAAAGCCCTCATACTAATCTCTGCTCTTTTGTATTGTGATTGAATTAGCAGTAAGAGGAAGATGTTTTCAGTGGAGTGGGGATGTGTGGCAGAGAGGGGAACATTTGGAGTCCCCAGATGTGGAGGTCCAGTTGTTTAAAACCTTTTTTAAGATTAAAAAACTGTACGGCTGACTTAGAAAAAAACAATTGTAAGGCTGACTTGAGTTCAGGGTTTATCTGCTGGATATAGCAAACTTGTTTACCTGGTGTGTGGACTTCCAGGGATTGCTTATGAAATGGAACTCAGGTGGAGACCAGTTGTCTCCATAATAAACGGAATGCTTTAAATATCTAAGCAGGGATTAGTGTGGACTCGCAGGCCACGTCAGGCAGTGTTATGTAGACTAATTTGGGGGTTTTGCTCGTGTGTAGCTTTATCACAGATCCCTCTAGAGATAGAGGGTAGCCAGTCCTGACTAGTGTTGGAACTGGTTTAGAGTGGTCTGAATATTTCTCATTGTAGTTGATAAATAACTTTACTTTTGCACTCTATTCCCAGATATAAAGTTAAAGATTTTGGTTTTCCAGCTCTCTGAATTCTCAACTAATTTTTCTAGGGCTCCTGTTGAAGCCACTGACGTATAATCATGAGTCAGTTGCAATAAATACCTGAAGTTTATTCTTTTGTGAGGCAGTAGGTGAAAGTTTGCCATAGCTCAACCAAAATAAAACTGAGATATTTAAGGTATTTTACTCATATTGTCCCCAACTTTGAATATGTTGACTAGTGGAACTAACTCTGATTACTCAGTAGGATGGTATAGAATTCTGTTGTACTTTGACCAAAGCAAATTTCTGTCAGTGTTAACATTTCAAACAGACTTGTATAGAATAAATACTGTTGGGTTCATTGTGACTAAAGTGATTTGTTGGGGTTTTTTTAACAGTTAAATAGTATGAAATACTCTTAAAACACTTGTGTTGTTCACCCTCTTTAATTGAAAGCTTCTAAGGAAGGAAATAAAAACTCATGTAAAGGGCTCTTTGCTAGGTTATGGAGTACACAAGTGTGCCCTCTGGTAGCACTGGTTTTTGTTTCATATGTTTGTTAGAAAGCTTGACCATGTTTGCCATCGCCAGTGCCTACTTTTTCCTGGTTACTGCTGTGGATATTCCCTTACCAAAAAGGAAGGATAGGTTTGTAGCTGAGTACAGTTTTCATCAACCATAATCCACCGTTTGCATTTAGGAACAAATTCAAAGGCGGAGTGGTAGAGATTAAAAATGGTTTAGGAAACTCTGGTTATTGGCTAATTTTTAAGGTTGAACTGAAGTGTAGCATATGCTGCCTTAGGAACATTACAGCAAAGACCAGTGCTGCCACAACAGCTATCGTTCAGGACCTCTTATTCAGTGACTTCTAGATGGTCACTCTAACAAAGGGGTAGACTTAAATTCAGCATAATTCCATAAAAAGCTCTCTGTAGTATTCCAAAAGCTGACTCAACGCTTGATGTACTTGATTCTGCTGGAAATTGTTGAAAGGACCTCTTGCTTTTCAGAGTACTGAGTTGAAGGAAGAACAGGAAGGGTAAGGTGAAAAGACATAACTTGTGTTTCTTTTGTCAAAGTAACAAGAACAAGAGTTTTCCAGTTTTTAAATATTTAATTCCTTTTCCTCTCTCCTTTCCCTTCCTCATGTAAAAAACAAGAAAACCCCCTCTGGTTTCTCTTCTCTAAACTCTGTGCTATAAATGGTCATTTGTTTCTTAGCTACATGATTAACATTCTTGAGTCTTTGTTCCTATGGCTGGTTTAAGTTTGCCCTTCATGCACACAGGAATTAGGTGAATTTGGCTATGGGGATTTTCTTGATCTTTCTGGCCAGAGTGGAATACCACAGGTTCATTGCCCTGGCTAATTGCTTCAAATATTCACATAACATTCCTTTTCTTGGACATATTCCTACAGCTTTGTTCCAGTAGGGATAAGATGCAGTTCTAAGAACATTCAATAGCGAATATCCCGGGAATATAGCCCAGAAGAGAGAGGAGGGTTAGGGTTTGGAGAAAGTCGTTTAGAAAGAGCAAAGAAAAAGAGACGAGAGGGGCTAGGCAGTTTATGGGCAAACAGTGGATCTTGGCCTGGACCCAGGCTCTTGCCCCATCCCCCTGGGCAGGGGATGGTACTGCTGTGGAGGTTAAGGGAAGGTCAGGTATTATGCAGCAGTTATTTTGAGGTTGGTGATATGAAGCACTGTACTAAGACTCTTTCTCTTATTCCGGTACCAGAAGCCAGGTTACTAGTGGTAATCTGCCTTGAAGAATGCCTGTGAGCTGTAAATGGACCTGGAGGTTTTGATGGCTTTGAAAATTGAGTTGACTTGAAGCCTTCAATAAAAACTACTTAGAGAAGTTATAAGAATTTCAGGGCCTCTTGGCTGAAGTCCTTGGTTTATATGGCTTTGTTGGAAGTCTAGTGGGTGCTCTTGACAGGAATGACTTAGATTTATTAACAGTAGGCTTTTACATAATACCAGCAACTATGTACCAACCACTGTGGTCGGCATCTTACAGAAGTTTTCTCTTAATCCTCGTGACCCTGTGAGGAGGGAGAGTAGAGGATTAGCCCTATTTTACAGACAAGAAAACCGGGGCTTAGAGGGGTTAGAGTGATTTGTCCAAGTGAATTCTTGAGAAGTCCTAGGCAATATTTATAAATATGCTCTGTATAAATGCACTTAGCAAGCAGGTAACCACCTGACGCGTGCATCATTCCTGATACTGCCTCTCTCTCCCTTTCATTCAGAATTACTAATTTCAGTTGGATTCAATTTGTTGTCAGTTGATTCTGTAGTAAGGCCATATGTTGCCCCTCCGGAGGTGCTTGTCAACCAGTCTGGATGATGGGTAAGCAACTTGTTTGTGATTACAGCATGAATCAGCAGCAGAAACTTCTTGGCTGGTATTCTGACCTCTAGGGCTGTGCCACCTGTTAGAGAACTAGAGCTAGAAATGTTGATGATGCCAAATTTTTTAACTGTGGAAAACAATTATGGCCTTTAATTTGGTAGTAGGGGGAAGAGACTGAGATATGCTTGCTTTCTATTAGGGAAACATGGAACAACTGCAACTCTGGATTAAATTTTCAAGTCTCCTGTTTGTTGACTCTGGGATCGTAAGTTCTGGATTTGAGCCATTTAACTAATGGTCTTGTCCATTTTGGAATGTGTCTTGACAGTAGTTCTTGGCAGTTGTTCTCAGCTATGGCTGTGCATCAGAATCTCCTGAGGACCTTTTTTAAAAATAGGGATGTGTGGCCCTTTCCTTAATGACTCTTTCTGATTTTTTAGGTCTAGGTTGGGCCCTTAGGCCCTGGGCATTCTTAGTTTTAAAAGTCTCTGTATGTGATTCTGTTGTGCAGCCGGGATTGAGAATCACCACTCTGAAATTTAAAGCTTTCAGCAGAGTATGTTTCTCCCAGGAACTTAACTTGACTTTTTTGTCTGTTTTCCAAAATCTTAAGTGGATTATCTCATTGTTATCTCCTATCAGAGAAAGAAGGACAGATTCTACCCCTGAGTTATTCATAGGCATATCTGGCAAGTTGTCTATTAAACATCTCAAAAACAGTCCTCAATTTTATCTCTGGATCCCAGGCCTGACTGTACCTTCAATCTTCAGCTGCCTGTTGCCTGGGTCTGGAAGATAAGAGCCAACCTCTCACTTTAGATATCTGACTTCGTACCCTTAGGTTAAGTGGAAGACAAGATGAGGGAGTTGATTTTAGTAACTAAAATCATGAATCCATATGTGGTTAGTTGTTGTAATGTGTTTTAGAAATGAGCAGTTCACTGTCCATCAGAGAGCATTTCTGTAAGTGTTGTGAAAGCGTTTCCTTGCCAGTGTGGTAATAAGTGAAGAAATGAAAACAGCCCTCCTGCTGAGTGCCAGCTTACTTTCTTGAGCTCTCAGAGTGTGGAATCTGGCTTTACCTAAATCTGTGCAAATCATTAGGTGCTTGTCTTGAAAGCAACAGTTAGGGTCAAATGCAGGATCATCTGAAACAGTCTTGGGTAATGAGGTGTGGGGAATATGGGTTTTCTGTATATGCCTATCCTTTTCATAAGACCTTTGTTCTCGTGTAAAGTTAGCTGGGGTTCTGTATCCCTCTGAATTTTCTATTTATTTGAGATCTTGCTATAAACTAATTATGGGTTGAGGGCAAGGCAAAATTTATGAGATCCGAAGCTTCATTTTCTAATTGGTACTGCTGATGCCATGTTTGATAGTAACTCTTGCTAACTGAAATAGTAGGTAAAACTCTAGTTCTTAAATTCTAACTTCGGATTAAACTCTGGTCACTTTCCCTAAGTGGGATTTAAAGGTGACAGGAGTGAACCTAAATTGGCAGTGTTTCTGTGACTGTCTTATTTTCTGTTTACTTTGCCATCGCCTTGCATGAATATTAGCGTGACTCCCAGGTGGTATTTGGTCAGGTTTGGAGAGGATGGCAGCGCTCTCATTTAGCCCATGTTGTCGACAAACTGAGGGTGAAGTGACTGCTTTCAAAATTTGGACTCGTTTATCAGCTCCCGTTTCCTTTTCTCTGAAGATATTCTTCACCTTGGATTTATTTAGTCTGTGTTATATAAGCTGATCATCTTGTCTAGAAGTAATTTCTTCTAGGTACTTATAGTTTTTAAAATTACCCAAATAATAAGTATACAGAACAGTAATTCTGTATACTTAAGTCAGAATCTTAGAGGGTGAGAGGCCTGAGCACAGGAATCCCTTAAAAGCTCATCTGGGTGATTCCTGTGAACTGGCGGGATTGAGAACCACTATCTTAAGTAAAAGTGAATAGCTCCATTTCCCAAAGGTAACTGTCATTAAAGCCTGATGTGTTGCTTTTCCAGACATGTTTCTATTAATTATATGTTTTTAACATAAACAAGATCAGGTTATATCTGGGGGGGGAGGCTTTGTAGTGTCTGAGGCTTATGCTGGAATCCTGTTGACTTTGTAAAACATGCCCCCCTTAAAGTTTGAGGGTAAAGCCTAATGGATTTCTTCATTAAAAGTTCCCCAACTTTCATTCTCTCTAAATTGTTGCTTGTAAAGCCATTAAATTAGTGTGAAGACTTACTTTGGTCAGATTTCCATGTTGAAATAAGACAACATGGAGTGAGTGAGGGGACGAGAAAGATAAATTAGTCTTTTTTTGTCTGAAGACTAATTTGGGGACCTCTTTCACCTTTAGTTATTTAGTTGTATATGGTTCTCAGGTTTTATTTTGCCTTTTTTTTTTTTAAAGCTGGTAACCTTTGCACATGTTAACTGTGTCTGGTCAGGGTTCTTTGTTCAATTTGCGACAAAATAATCTATGCAGTTCAACTCCCCAGGAGAAAAAATGGGGCAAAGAGTACAAACAAGCTCTTTACACAAAATACAAATGGTCAACAGACTCAAAAGGTGTTTGTTGCTAATCTTCAGAGAAATTCAAAGTGAGAAATTATTTTGAGTTTAACAAAGTTTATTCAACTCAGTATTATCAAGAATGTAGTGAACTAGACATTCTCAAAGTATTGTTAGAATATAAATAAATTGGTGTAACGGTTCTAGAGAGCAACTTGAGGATGTGTAAAAGGCTTTAATGATCATACGTGATCTACTAATTCCACTTTGAGAATTTGACATAACCATACATGTCGGCCTCTGGGTAAAGAGGTTCCCAGTACTATTATATTAAACTAGCAAAAAGTTAGAAGCCACCTAAATGTACAGCAGTAGGGGATTGGCTCTAAGCATATGGTAGGCCACACTGCAGCCGTTAATCTTGCTTTTGAAGACTAGGAATACATGAAAACACTCATGGAGTAATAGATAGAAGACAGTATATCTTGTATGCCTGTCATTTTATAGAAGACGTGTGGCAAGTGTATAAAACAGAGAGTAAAAGGAAATAAACCCTGTTTATAGGTTTATGTTATTGGGTACTGGCAAATTTAAGTTATTCTCCTGGATTTCAAAATTGAACATCTTTTTTTTTTAATTTTTAATTTTTGTCGATGTCTTAATAGTTTATAACATTGTGGGGTTTTCATTGTACATTATTATTTGTCTGTCACCATATGGATGCATCCCTTTACCCCTTATGCCCCCCCCCCTTTCCCCCTGGTAACCACCGACCAGTTCTCTCTGTCCATGTGGTAGTTTATATTCCACATATGAGTGAAATCATGCAGTGTTTGTCTTTCTCTCTCTGGCATATTTCACTTAACATAATACCCTCTAGGTCCATCCATGTTTTTGCAAATGGGACAATTATGTCTTTTTTTATGGCTGAGTAGTATTCCATTGTATATATATATATATATATATGCCACATCTTCTTTATCCAGTCATCCGTGCAGGGACACTTGGGTTGCTTCCACTTCTTGGCTATAGTGAATAATGCTGCAATGAACATAGGGGTGCATAAGCCTCTTGGGATGGTTGATTTCATGTCCGTTGGGTAGATGCCCAGTAGTGGGATTGCTGGATCATAAGGTATTTCTATTTTTAATTTTTTAAGGAATCTCCATACTGTTTTCCATAGAGGCTGCACCAGTTTGCATTCCCACCAGCAGTGAATTAGGATTCCCGTTTCTCCACAACCTCTCCAACATTTGTTGTTTTTTGTCTTGGTGATTAAGCCATTCTACCGGTGTAAGGTGATATTTTAGCGTAGTTTTGATTTGCATTTCCCTGATGATTAGTGATGTTGAACATCTTTTCATGTGTCTGTTGGCCATCTGTATATCTTCCTTAGAAAAATGTCTGTTCATATTCTCTGCCCATTTTTTGATCGGATTGTTTGTTTTTTTGTTCAGTTGTGTGAGTTCTTTATATATTACAGAGATTAATCCCTTGTCGGATATAGGTTTGCGAATATTTTCTCCTAGCTGGTGGTTGTCTATTCATTTTGATCCTGGTTTCATTTGCCTTGTAGAAGCTCTGTAGTCTGATGAAGTCCCACTTGTTTATTTTTTCTTTTGTTTCTCTTGTCCGAGTAGACATGGAATTAAAAGGATCCCTTTATGACTGATGTCAATTAGTGTACTGCCTCTGTTTTCTTTCAGGAGTTTTATAGTTTCAGGTCTTTTCAGGTCCTTAATCCATTTTGAGTTGATTTTTGTGTATGGCAATAGAAGATGGTCTACTTTCATTCTTTTGCATGTGACTGTCCAATTTTCCCAGCACCATTTATTGAAGAGACTTCCCTTTCTCCATTGTATGTTCTGTGCTCCTTTGTCGAGGATTAGCTGTCCATAGATGTGTGGTTTTATTTCTGGGCTTTCAGTTCTGTTCCATTGATCTGTGTGTCTGTTTTTGTACCAGTACTCTGCTGTTTTGATTTGTAGCTTTGTAGTATATTTTGAAATCAGGGATTGTGATGTCTCCAGCTTTGTTCTTTTTTTTCAGGATTGCTTTAGCTATTTGGGGTCTTTTGTTGCCCCATACGAATTTCAGTATTTTTTGTTCTATTTCCGTGAAGAATGACATTGGGATTCTGATTGGGATTGCATTGACTCTGTAGATTGCTTTAGGTAGAAAATTGAACATCTTATCACTGGAGAAAAAAAGCAAGAAATATTTTTTAAAAGGATATAACTCATGCTAATCTAATATGCTATTAGAGCTCAACTTCTTTTGTGTTGTCAATTTAAAAGCTTCTCGATTTGACCTCTAGAACATATGTAAATATTGTTTTGCTTTTATGTCTCTTGAACATATCTGCTAGGGCCTCAGTCAAGCTGTTGTAGTATAGAACCTAGCTATGTTGCAGTAATTTAAGGAAAATGGTATCTTCTGTCCTGCCTCCGGATAAAATACTTTTCCCTAATGCAGTCATGTGTCGCATAGTGACATTTCAGTCAACAACAGGTCATGTATACGATGATGGTCCCATAAGATTAGTACCATGTAGGCTGGGTGTGTAGTAGGCTATACCATCTAGGTTTGTGTTAATACACCCTGTGATGTTCCCCCAGTGACGAAATTGCCTAATGACACATTCCTCAGAACATATCCCTGTTCTTATGCAAAGCATGGCTGTATAGATAGGCTGTTCCCTTTCCTGTCACTTCATCTGAATGGACTTGTGCAAGACCAGTGGTTAAGCTCTGTGAAAAAAGAGACATGAACTGAGAATCTTTGTGGTTTGATCTATATTGTATTTATCCTGAGGGAGGGACCCTTTAGGCTTTAAAAAAAAAACCGAAACAAAACCCACCTTACTATGTGATGTCTTACCCAAAGCACAAATGCTCTGGCCCAAACCTAGATTTCTTGGAGGTAATGGAAGGGCCCATTTACCTTTGTTTAAACACAGTTTTGTTGGAAGGTGGAGAGCAATTGGCCAAGTATATGTATCATTTCTTAACTGATTCTTTTGTGTTTCTTGCTTTCAGATGGAAAGAACTCAAATGGATCCAAGCGTTATAATCGCAAACGTGAATCTTCCTACCCCAAAAATGAAACTTTTAGCAACCAGTCCCGTCGTTCCAATTCACAGAAAAGCAAAACTTTTAACAAGATGCCTCCTCAAAGGGGCGGCGGCAGCAGCAAACTCTTTAGCTCTTCTTTTAATGGTGGAAGACGAGATGAGGTATGGAATTTTAGAGTGTCCTTTTTAGAACATAAGAAGCATGAGGTCTGATCCCCCCCCCCCCGCCCCGCAGTTTATCACTAGTTGGGGAGGAGGGAACAAGAGGTGGAAGAGTCAACAACCAAAGCAGTCTTGAGTAGTTGAGAATTAACTAGGTTTGGAACTTTGCCTCCTTTCTTCCCTTGAAGGTTATGAAAATTTCCTTGGAGGAGGAAGACATAATCATGGACTGTGAGAAATTACGGCAAATTTGGGGTACCTTAATTTGTAAAGTCCTTTTATTATCACTCTTGAATTATAAGTACCCTTGGAATATTTAGGTAATAAGATGACATCAATTAATTAATCACATCTGCCCTGTAGTTTCTAACAAAATGTAAAATACTGTATCCTTAGTCCTAGGTACTCTGATTTTAGGAGTTTCTTAGATATCTTCTGTAAGTGCCTAAAGACTTTTGTACAAGGGAGTTTACTGCAGCATTGTTTCTAGTTGCAAAATTTAGGAAACAACCTAAATACTGTCAATAAAGGATTGGTTAAATAAGTTATCCTGCTGTGTGAATGTTCCATACTATGTAACCATTATAGAATAAGATTTAATGGATGCACTCATGGAAGAATTCATTCGTTCACCAAAAATTTACTCCTCGCCTACTGTGCACCAAATACCATAGGAGTTTGGAATATAGCATTGAGTGGAACATTGTCCTTCAGGAGCTTATGTTCTAGTTTGGGGAGACAGTAAGCAAACCATTATATAATAAATTGGATAGTAAAGGCTTATTGAATTTTAAAAAAGTAAGACAGAGGTAAAGGGATAGAGAGTAACAAGGAGTACAGATTTCGAAGGTGGCTAAGGAAAGCTGCTCTGAGGAGGTAAATTTTGAGTCGAGTCATGAAGTGGGGGAGTGCATCATACAGTTTTGAGGAAGAATGTTTTAGCCAGAAGGAATAACAAGTGCAGGGGAGCAGAGGTGGTAATGTCTTTGGTGTGTCTGAGGTAAAGCAAGTAGGCTACGAAGGGTGGAGGAGAAGTAGGAAATGAAGCCAAAGAATGGAAACGGGTCAGATTATGTGGGGCTTTGAAGGACTTTGGCTTTCGTTCAGAGAGATGGGAAGCTATTGGGGGGTTTAAGAAGAGAAGTAAGGTAATCTGACTTGGAATTTTAAAGGGGAGAGTGGAAGCAAGGAGACTAGTTAAGAGGCTGTTAAGATATTCCTGGTGAGAGTGATGAAAGCTTTGAAACAGTGATAGAGATGAGAGGTGGTCAGATTTGGGGGGCTATTTGAAGGTAGAGCCAACAGGATTTTTTAATATGTTAGATGTGAAGTCTGAACAGAGAAATGAATGACTAATGTTTTTGGCAGGGGCCTAATTCAGGTACCATTTGCTGAAGTGGGGAAGATTTCAAGAGGCATACAAGGTTTGGGGCAGAGGGGAGGGGGAATTGAGATAAAGAACTTCATTTTGGACGTTATGTTTGTGTGAGGTGCCTATTAGATTTCTAAGTAGAGATAGGCCATTTACTGAGTCTGGAGTTCAAGGAGGAGACCCAGGCTAGAGAGCTCTCCGCATGCGGTTAGTGTTTGCTGCTGTGGAACTAAGTGAGATCATTAAGGAGTGAGTGTTGCAAAAAGGGAATAGATTCAAGGACTGAGCCCTGACTCAGGATGCTAAGGAAGCAGCAGAAAAGGAGGAAGAGCACCGAAAGCCATTTGGAGAAAGTAATCTGTTTTGTGTTGTGCATCTGATAGGCTGAGTAAGATGAGGACTGAAAGTTGACCATTAGATTTGAAAATGTGAAGGTAGCTTGTTGGCCTTGAGCTGCTTTGGTGAAGTGGTGAGGACAAAAACCTGATGGCATAGATTTGGAGAGAATGGAAGAATGGGAAGAAGAAACAGCAAGTTTAGAGAGTACTTTGTAGTTGCTTTGCTCTAAAGGGGAGCAGAGAGGTGAGGCAGTAACTTGAGGAGAAGGTGAGGTCAAGAGAGATTGTAAGGTGAGAGAAATTACAGTGTATCTCTGCTAATGGGATCGTTTTGGTGACAGGGAAAACATGATACAGAGGAAAGGGGTAGAATGGCTGGAACAAGGTCCTTGAGTTCTTGAGGAGCTGGGATCTAGTGCACAAGTGGAGGAAGTTGGCTTAGATAGGAGCTTCCACAGTTCGTCCACAGTAACGAGGAAGGTGGAGTACTGGTAGGAGGGTGTAGGAGTCTTTTCTGATTGTTCTTATTGTCTCAGTGAAATATATGAGGTGAGCTGAGGGAGGAGGTTTGGAAGCCTGAAGAGTGAAGGAGTTGTCTGGTTGCTTAGGGGAATTATGGAGTACCGAAGTATAATAGGATTGTCGTATGACTGCCAGGAAGCATTAGGGTCTACTTTAGTGAGACTGGTCAATGTGGTTGTGTTCTTTAGCCATGTTTAAATACTCTGGTGCTGGTGTGGCATAGGCAGTGAGTTGAATTAATTAGGAGAAGGTTTTGTCAGATGAGTGCAGCTGACAGTGAGAAGCGGTCAATGGACCATAGGATCTAAGCCAAATAAGGAAAGAGAATTTGGGGGGTTGGATCACTGGGTTGGAGATCCTAGTGGGGTTGGAGAATTTCTGGAGTCAGAACTAAAGGGAACAAGCTGGGAAAAGAGTGAGATGCTGGTTGGATATAGGATGCACAAAATTAAGATGATGGAAGAGGTACAGCTGTTATCACCTTGGTCTAGACTGTAGAGCAGTGCTGTCCAATAGAAATGCATGCCTCGTATGTAATTTTAAATTTTCTAATTGCCACATTAAAAAAGAAACTGGTGAAATTAATTTTAATATATTTAACCCAATTTAGCTAAAATGCTGTTTCATGATGTAGCATTGTCCAAATTTCAAGTGCTCAGTGGCCACAGCTGGCTAGTAGTGGCTGCTATTGGATAGCACAGCTCTAAACTGTATGCCCCTTGGACTGGGTGGCTGAGGTAGGGTGGCGGGCAAGCCTATTGGAGGAGAGGAGGTCAAGGAACTGAGAGGTCAGTGTGTTGGAAGAATAATCAGGAATTATGATGGGCAGTATTGGAGAGTGACAGTGGGCCAGCCTGGATAACAAGGTGAAGATAGAAGGCTGAGAATGTAGGGGATTTTGTTGAGTGAGCACAAGTTCTTATCTAAGTTTGGGGCATTGGGGTGGAAGACTGATTAGGGGATAACAGAGCCATATGGAGATGAGAGTCGAAGGGATGACCTGGAAGTCTTGGGCTTCCTGTGGTGAGTTACATAAACAATGGGGGGATATTGTCTCCCAAGATCTATTGTTAAGATAAAAGGAAATTGTCTAGCTGTATGGTATGCCACTATTTGTATTTAATCATGAAGGTCATATATTATGATTCTATATGCGTAGAATATAGAGTATATTGGTTGCGTCTGGAATAGAAGGTATCTTTCGCCATATCCTTTTTTGTACTCTTTAGATTCTTGATCATATATGTGCAAGTGCTGCTTACTAGTCTCTAAATTTGACTTAGCAGCAGCCTTAAATTTGCGTTTCCTTTGACCCAATAATTCCTACTATACATTCAAGAGAAATAATTGTAGGTGCCCAAATATTTTTGCAACAAGATCTATCCAAAAGTGTGCTTATCACAGCATTGTTTTGTTACAGTGGAAAAGCTCTGAACAATGTCCTACACTAGGGCATTATAGTATCCCCATATAATGTAATTTATATAGCCATTTAAAGTGACTGTATACTAATATTTAGTGACATGGCAAAGTGTTTGTTTATGACATTAAATGGAAAGTGGGATTAGAAGATGTACTGGGTGACTTATAGCAGGTATCTGTACCACTTCAATTTGGGAATGTTAAGAGGACTGAAAAAGCCCTATCTAATTTCCTCCATCTTGTGTGCAGTGGTATCTCATATGTGATTTCTTGCTACTTTCTAAACTGTTTCTGAACTTACTGATTGGGTTTATTTCCGGACACAGAGCTAGTCTGCCTACATGTTCTAATTCTGTCAGTTTTAATTAACAATGAGTAGCAGTGTGTATCTTAGAAAGGAGGTCTCTGGCAGGATCCTGAAGCCTATAGCAGTTAGTAGCTGCCTGCAAGCTGCCTCCAGAGGGTAGTTCCATAGACTGACTCCCAGAAACAAACCAGAGAACAAGTAGCTAACAAGAGTGAAGGTGTAGGAGTCCTATGGGACTGTCAAAAGATTAATCTAAGTACGTAAATCTTTGTGCTTCAAGATAGCTAGAGGAGTTCATGCTGGTTTTGTCATTTAATGGTTAATTGCCACTTAGGGCAGACTACACAGTTTAAGTAATTCTATGTTAAAGGCTCTTTCTCCCCTCCCCACTCCCATCTAGATCTCAGGTAGACTTTTGCATTACCCCTTCCTAGGAAGATTGTTTACTTTAAGCCTATGTTTTATTTAGTTATTATTTTAAGCCGTGTAGAAGAGAGGTTGTGCTGGTTTCTGGTATAAGACGGTAAGTATCATCCTAATCTAAAATACTCTGATTTCATTCTCATTCTCCCTAGGTAGCAGAGGCTCAACGGGCAGAGTTTAGCCCTGCCCAGTTCTCTGGTCCTAAGAAGATCAACCTGAACCACTTGTTGAATTTCACTTTTGAACCCCGTGGCCAGGCAGGTCACTTTGAAGGCAGTGGACATGGCAGCTGGGGAAAAAGGAACAAGTGGGGGCATAAGCCTTTTAACAAGGAACTCTTTTTACAGGCCAAGTGAGTATAGCTCCTCTCAGGAGGAAAGTGAGATTGAGCCTCCGGGCAGTTGTGCTGAGAAGAGGGAGCTTTAAGCTACTATGGGAGAGAGGCAGAAAGGGAGTTGATCTGGTTCTTTTTCCATTTTTTTCGGGCAAGTGTTGAAAACCCACTTTCCAAGTGGATGTTCTTGGTGCTTCAAAGAATATAATGCTTAAGTAAATTAATTAATGCTAAAATTAAATAATGTTTTAGTATCATTATGAGGCAGTAGAAGTGTTGGCTTTGAAATTGGACCTAGATTTGAATCTTGTTTTGGCCTTTGACCACCTTGAGTAATTTCCCTAACCACTTTTGAGATTCAGCTTCTCCTCTGTTAAGGAGGAGAAATAACTTACGGGAGAATTGCATGATAAGTTGGAGTACTTGGCATACGTTGGCGCAAATACTGATTCCCTTTTGTTTCCTTTTGTGTGGCATTAGTTACAATAGAAGATTTGACCATGGATCTAGACTGAAGTAACCATTTTATTCTTTATATCAGCTGGTACTCAAATGATTGAGAACAGTCTTTTCTACTGCCTTGAAGACTAGCTGTGTTCTGGGGTTCCTGGGGGTGTGGGAGGAAATCTGGCTTCCTGCTGGTTGATGGAGCCATGGTCTGGGTTAATTTTAGTTCAGGGGAGGCCTGCAGGCAGCTTGGCTGGGTTTGGAAGCATAAGAAACAGAGTTCATGGATTTAGACCTCTACCCACTGAGTCTTTGGATTCCCACCTGAGCCAGGGCTCAGAACTGAGGCTGAAGCCCTAGTTCAGTGTTAAACAGACCATGGCTGCTAATGGCCTGCATTTGATTTCTAATTGAAGAGATGATGAATTTCTGCTGAGGACTTGGTGGTGGATTCTGACAGTCTGCCTTTTCCCTGTCTTCCTCCCTATTTCTAGCTGCCAATTTGTGGTATCTGAAGACCAAGACTACACAGCTCATTTTGCTGATCCTGATACCTTAGTCAACTGGGACTTTGTGGAACAAGTGGTGAGTAACTCAGCTAAACTTACAAGCTGTTAGTGAGAGAGAGACCTAAAGAAAGGGACCATGGTGACAAAGCAGCTGTTGGCTGTGTATCACTGCCGATACCCTTTTCTACATGGCCTCACTGTAGACTTTTCCCAGGGATCAGCCTTGGAGTTCATTTTGTGCTCTCTAATTGTCACTGGCCTGCGAGATTGGGGAGTTGGAGGGCTCTGATCTGAAGGTATAAAAGCAGTCCTATCTACTACCCCCTCTCTCCTGGGAAGTAGTAGCCAGGGGAGTACGTGAGGGACTCTGGTTATGATCCTGACCCAGGGTGGGCTCATTACCTGGACATTGCTTCATTGGTAGCCTTTTATAGTCAGCAGTATCAAATCAGGCCTCATCCTTGTGGCAGTGAATGAGCCACGCTGCTGCACTTCTGTCCAAGCCACTGCTGCATTTGTTTTCTATTAAAGTTATGAGCTCTGGGTATCCCCTTGCCGCTCCTAGGTTATATGATTTCAGGTGATAGGCCCCAAAGCCTGGACTCCTGTTACTGTGAAAATTCATAAAATCGTCTGAGAATGACATAGAAAGCCTATGAAACTTAAGTTTTATATGCATTGGTTTTAAAAAAAAAAGAGCCGTATAAAGTGAAAGCCTGATTGACTCCTTCCTTGGAAATCACTGGTACGTTACTTCTAGACCCGTTTTATGCCTTTATAGTACGTACGCGTACATATAAATCGTTTTTTGTAAATGGAATCATATAGTGATTTCTGTAATTTTTTTTGTTTGATGTAGAACTCCCAAAACCTGTCACGTAGTTGTTTTCTTATAGTGAACTGTTATTACGGTTTCCTTAATGATTTGCTTCAGGTGCTATCACACACATACCTGCATTGTTGAACACTTTTATGAAGATGTGTTGAGTAGGGTTGTACAGGGTTGGGGGTGGGAGAGGAGAGGCTTTACCTGTGACAATCCCTAGTCAATTCTGAAAGCTGTGTAACCTGTGGCGGCATTTTGTTTCAGCGCATTTGCAGCCATGAAGTGCCATCTTGCCCTATATGCCTGTATCCACCTACTGCGGCCAAGATCACCCGTTGTGGACACATCTTCTGCTGGGCGTGCATCCTGCACTATCTTTCACTGAGTGAGAAGACCTGGAGTAAATGTCCTATCTGTTACAGTTCCGTGCATAAGAAGGATCTCAAGAGGTGAGATTGAGACATTTACTAGATTAGACCCCAGTATGTTAACTCCTTGCCTTGCTACATCTAATTGTGCACGTTACAGTGTTGTTGCCACAGAGTCACGTCAGTATGTTGTTGGTGATACCATCACGATGCAGCTGATGAAGAGGGAGAAAGGCGTGTTGGTGGCCTTGCCCAAATCCAAATGGATGAATGTAGACCATCCTATTCATCTAGGAGGTGAGTTCCGTTAATTTTGGGGGCAAATAATCCTGGGTACACCCTTTAAGGCTACTGACATATCTTTCTAGTGTCAGAAATTTAGCTTTGGGCAAGCCAGTTCTAGCATTTCCAAATTAGTTGTAGGATTCTTGTAGGTTAGGGTAGAGTTTGCAGAGATCGGTTTAACTCTTGGTTTCAAGTTTGGTTCAGTTATATGTATCTTAATTTTTCATATTATGAGGCCTTGTTGAACAGTATCTGGCACTGTGTTGGTCTTGGGAATTCTACAGTTAGCCAGTCTTGGCAGCTCAGTAGTCTAATAGAAGAGACAGACTGGCAGCTAAGCAATTAGGGTATAGAATGTGATAAGTGCTTACGGTGGACAAAGGGCAAGGGGTTTCATTCCCTGTATTTCATGAAGAAATGAGCATTGGATTAAAGTGGCAATTCAATATCTGGGGAAAAGAGATTTCTCAATAAGTTTATTGAAACAACCAAGTCTTCTTATGGGAAAAAATAAAATTAGATCCTCATCTCATACTGTTAATAGAAATCAATTCTAGGTGGATCTAAGAACTAAATGTAAAAAATCCAAAACTTTTAAACTTTTAAAAGAGAACATAGGGGCCACCCGGTGGCGCAGCGGTTTCGTCCGCGCTTGGCAGCCCGGGGTTCGCCGGTTCGGATCCCAGGCACCCGCCGACGCACTGCCTGTCAGCCACGCCGTGGCAGCGTCCCATATAAAGTGGAGGAAGATGGGCATGGATGTTAGCCCAGGGCCAGTCTTCCTCAGCAAAAAGGGGAAGATTGGCAACAGATGTTAGCTCAGGGCTGGTCTTCCCCACAAAAAAAAAAAAAAGAGAACATAGCACAAAATCTTTATAAATCCTCAAGTATGGGTTGATTTTTGAACCAAGCTGAAAGCATAGATATTAGAAAAGATTGACAAATTTGATTTACCAAGAATGAAATCTGACAAAATTCCTCGGTCAACAGGTGATAAATAAACTGGGGGAAGATTTACATGTTTAAAACTAAAGATTAGGGCTGGCCTGGTGGCGCAGCAGTTTAGTTTGCGCTTTGGCGGCCCGGGGTTCGCGTATTTGGATACTGGGCGCCTGCTGACGCACTGCTTGTCAGCCATGCCGTGGTGGCGTCCCATATAAAGTAGAGGAAGATGGGCACGGATGTTAGCCCAGGGCCAGTCTTCCTCAGCAGAAAAGAGGATTGGCAACAGATGTTAGCTCAGGGCTGGTCTCCTTCACACACACACAAAAAAACCCCAAAACCAAACAAAACAAAATAAAACTAAAGATTAAAATTCAGAACATATGGATGTTCTGTAAATTAGATTAACAACCTAGTAGAAGAATGGGTGAAGCATGTGATAAAGCATTTCCCAGAAGAGGAAGTCAAAATAACCTCCAAGTATCTGCAGAGATTTAACTTTGCCAACAGTTATGCAAATCAAAATGCCCATTAGATTGATGCAAAAAAAAAAAAATTGGTAACACTGGGTTCTGGCAGGGGTTGGGGAAATGGTGCTCCTGTTCTTGTTGGGAATGTAAATCAATATGGCATTTTGGGAGGGCAATTTGGTAGTATTTACAATATTTACAGCTTTCGATCCAGCGTTTATACTTAAATATCATAACGAAATCATTTGTATCAAGGAGCGTGCATAAGGGTTTTCAATGTAATAGAAATTGGCAATAACCTAAATGTTCCATAAGGAACTTAGAGTGTATCATACTGTGCAATACTATACAGAAGGTAAAAATGGGATAGATCTCTGCATTAACGTTTTGAAAGATTTTAAGACACATTGCATGAAAAACTGTAAAACAAAATTTACAGTTATCATTTGTGGAAAAGCCTTTATTTCTGTAAACATGGATATATAAATGTATAGAAAAAGGTTTGAAGGATACATATTCAAATTTGTAAATGGTTATCTCTGGGAGGGTACTAGGATGAGAGGGTGGGAAAATATATAGGGCATTTCAAGGGGTCTCAAAAGATAACATTGTTTAAAACTTTTTCAAAAGTACAGAAAGTATGGGGGAAGACAAGTAAAGGAAATAAATCATCCACAATCCTTTTACCCAGAGGTACCCCAAAACGTTAAGTGTTGTACATAAAAATGTATATTTGCATGCATATTTTTATGAGATTGGGATTAAGTTTTCTAGTCTTGACATCTGCTTTTTTCCCCATGTAGTGTGGGTATTTCTCCATGTCACTCAATGCCTCCTTCTTAGAAAACCATTTTTTAGTGTCTGCAAAAATATCTTTAATGAACATACCATCATGTCATTAACCATTTCTTTATTGTTGGACTTATAGTTGGTTGCAGCTTTTCTGATATTACAGACAGTGCTGTAATTAATGAACATTGACTAAATTTTTGGCTGCATCTTTGGTTTTCTTAGGATAGATTCCTTGTATTATGGGGTCAGAGTTATAAACCTTAAGGTCATTGCTAAATTATTTTCTAGGAAATTATGCTAAATTACTCCATCTTTACCTTAGACAAAAAGCTGTGTGTGAAAGTTCCTGTTTAGCCATACTGTTGCAAGCTTTGAGTGCTGCGTTTTGTGATCTTGCTGGCTTTCTTGCAGATGAGCAGCACAGCCAGTACTCCAAGTTGCTGCTGGCCTCTAAGGAGCAGGTGCTGAGCCGGGTAGTTCAGGAAGAGAAAGTAGCACTCGAGCAGCAGCTGGCAGAGGAGAAGCACACTCCCGAGTCCTGCTTTATTGAGGCAGCTATCCAGGAGCTCAAGGTGAGATGCTGGGCTGGAAATGGGTGAGATGGTGGGGATAAGTTACTTCAGCCCCACATTTAAGATAATAAGTAGGAAATGGCTAAAAAAGCCGATTTTGCTCTGGGCTTTGGTGATGGGAGGGAAGGGCTGACCTAGTAGTTTTTAAAGCGCTCTGTGGAGCTGAAAGCAACAAGTCAAAATGATCTTCTAACTGTGACACTGGAGTTTCTTAGGTGTGTTTTTAGTTAGGCAAGGTAAGTTTTTTGTTTTCTAGGAAAACACTTGGATTTATTTTTAGAGATGTTTTATTTGAGGGACATTGTGGAGAAAGTGTTACGGCTTGCCCAGCAGGCCGTAGCAATACCTGCTAAGGAGCTTGGAGCAGCAAGAATTACCCAAATACAGAATTCCTTGTGTTCTGTATCCTGTGTAACAGGGATTCATGAGCTTTAACAAGCATCAGAATCTCTGGTTGTTGTGCTCCACCCTGAGAGATTGATTCAAGGTCTGGGCTCAGTAGGCTTAATAATTTGCATCATAACAAGTTCCATGGTGATTCTGATGCTGCTCATCCCCAGACCCTATTTTGAGAATCACTGATTTACAACAGAACAATGAAAGCCCTCATTTATTGAGTGATTGACATGTGATAGGCCCTGTGCTAAGGTACTGTACTTACATTTATCTCACTTAAGCTTCATATCCTGGTGTGGTGGATAACAGCTGTCCCCTTTCAGGGATGAGTAAGTGGAATCATGGGTTAGGTAATTTGCTTGAGGACACATAACTAATAAGAGGTGAAGCTGGTATTTGAATTCCTCTCTCTCTGACTCCTGAGTCCTCCTTGGGCAAGGTCCTGTGTGTGTAACTTTTATTTTCTTTCTGTAGTGCAGAGTATTTGTTCAGATACATTTCAGGTAGAAGAAAAGCTGCATAAAAGTAGAGCTGTCCAGGTTGAGGTGGGGGCTGGCCAAACCCTTGCCTCCTGCCCTGGCACTCTCACTAAGCATAGTTTGTGGAAACTAGAAGACTGGTTTTGTGTTCTTGGATTTCTGTTCAGGAAGCTTTTGTGTAGTGTTGTCATTGTCAGAGATTCTATGCAGAATACCATCCCATCTGAGTACTAGATACTTTTTGCTTCCTGTTTCCCTTAAAGATTGAGGATTTTAAGTACTTAAACCCTCTGCATTGGGTTTTGTTGCCTTTTTGGCTCCTGTTGAGAGAGGCCATTTTGTGCCCTTGCCAAAACTAAGTGCTTCTGGAAACTTACCTTTCTCTGGTCTTCCCTCTGGTGGTCTAGACTCGGGAAGAGGCTCTGTCAGGATTTGCTGAAGGCAGAGGGGAGGTGACCAGTGTCGTGTCTACTCTGAAACAACTGGTGCTGATGGCTCCCTTGGCAAAGGAGTCTGTTTTTCAACCCAGAAAGGTTAGTGTGTCCCTGTTCCAGACTAATTGGCTGCCATTCCTCAAATGCTGCCATTGTGGTCAGCTCTGTTGTGAGATCTGAACTTTCTTGGGAGAAGAAGGGACTATGAGTATTTCCTGTGTGCTTGTTAGTTCTTTCCCTGGGGGTGTTAAATCAGTGAATGTGACAGCTAAGATAAACATCTAGAGAGTTTGGTTCCTGTGCCTGCCTTTGCCACGTGTACGTTCTGTTGACCTAGAATTTGTCCCAACAGGGCGTGCTGGAGTATCTATCTGCTTTTGATGAAGAAACCACCGAAGTTTGCTCTCTGGGCTCTCCTTCTTGTCCTCTTGCTCTCCCTCTGTTAGAGGAAGAGGAAGTAGTGTCTGAACCGGAGCCTGAGGGGTTGTCAGAGGCCTGTGATGACTCGGAGTTAGCAGATGACAATCTTGGAGAGGGGACCATTTGTACTGATTCTAGCCAGCACGAACCCATCACCAAGCCAGGCTTCACACACCTGAGCAGCTCTCCTTGTTACTACTTTTACCAAGGTGAGGGTTCTTGAGGAGGAGGGCTGGGTTGTCACAGAGATGTTTCAGAGAGATGATCTGGCTCTCTAGGCAGAAGGAGGTATTGGCATTAGATTCTGGGCGCTGGCATCTGTTGTCCCTTTTGGCTTGGGGAGGGAGAGGCAGGCCTACCTGTAAGGAGGGCCCTGTCTTGAGGACTGGCCAAGACTGTTGTGTGATAGAGCCACTTGTCTTCAGCGGAGGACGGGCAGTACATGTTCCTGCACCCTGTGAATGTGCGCTGCCTGGTGCGGGAGTACGGCAGCCTGGAGCAGAGCCCTGAGAAGATCTCAGCAACGGTGGTGGAGATCGCTGGGTACTCCATGTCTGAGGTAAGGGCCTCCCTTCAGAGGTGGAGGGTCAGGGAGCAGCATTTACCTAATCTCTTTGAGGTGGGCTTAGCAGCCCAAGTTCACAAACCTTCAAGGCCTTTAGTTTCTGTATTTTTAAGTCTATTTTTGTCAGTGACGGTGCCTGTGAATTTTTTTAAAGTTAAATGGTACTTCCTTACACATGCTGAGGTTCTGTTAAGTCAGTCACCACTGCTCTCTGCTTCACAGGTTCATTTACTGTGGTTTGGGAATATAGATGTCTCTTATTTCATTCAAGATGAGTTTGTTTTTGTTTCTCTTTCTCCTTATTGCTTGAGAGAACCGTCCAAGAAAACGAAAAGTCTGGGGCTGGCCCCTGGCATAGTGGTTAAGTTTGGTGTACTCGGCTTCAGTGTCCCGGGTTCGCAGGTTCAGATCCCAGTGTGGACCTACACCACTTGTCAGCCATGCTGTAGCGACAACTCACATACAAAATAGAGGAAGATTGGCACAGATACTAGCTCAGGGCTCATCTTCCTCAACCCAAAAAAAGGAAAAGGACAAGTCCTTGGAGGCTTTAAGCTAGCTTACGCAAGCTTGAGATGCATTTTTGGCATAGCAGATACCTATGAATTATTGTCTAGTAATTTACATATGTGAATTTTTGCCCTTTTAGAGTTAGCCCTGTATTGATCATAAATTTGTTATAAGCCTTAAATTTAGAGACTCTTTGAGTACTATAAACTTCCCATCAAACACAGAAAAATAGAAAAGAAAATTCAATGGGCTTCATTTTTTATTGTGTTAGGCCAAGCTTCATTGAATAGGGAAATCTGCTTTATCTGCCTAATCAGTTATCATTAATTCTTTCAGTAGTTCCAGATTTTTTGCCAACAGATAATTCTTTTTATCTTCCCTGTTCTCCCCCATCAACTGTGGACCCCAGAAAGTCAAAACAACTGATCAGCTTTAGGTTATTTATTACCAGACTCGATTCATTCATCTGCAGCACACAGCAAAAACTGCTTTTGTGGGGGTGGGGATCTCGGCTCTCAGGCCAGGTCTTAGTTGAGTGTTGCTCCCTTTTCCGCTGTAGGATGTTCGACAGCGTCACAGATATCTCTCTCACTTGCCGCTCACCTGTGAGTTCAGCATCTGTGAACTGGCTCTGCAGCCTCCTGTGGTCTCTAAGGAAACCCTAGAGATATTCTCAGGTGAGAATGCCCTTACTTTGCTCCTCTTTATAGTGGATTTCAGGGATTCTTGTGGCTAGAAACCCAGTGTGGGAGGAATTAAGGAGCTGTGTTGTGAGTCTCAGTACCTCCTGATAGACTCCATCTGTTCATCCAGTTCAGCTGGGCCCATTCGTGTGGCCTCCGCTACTAGTCAGCTGGGGGCAGTTAATGGCCAGGTTGTCCTGGGTCTGCCTTCTCACAACCTGACCAACCTGCAGATGACATTGAGAAGAGGAAGCGTCAGCGCCAGAAGAAGGCTCGGGAGGAACGCCGCCGAGAGCGCAGAATTGAAATGGAGGAGAACAAGAAACAGGGCAAGTGTAAGTTCCAGAACTCTCCTTTTTGACTAATACAGCTGTGCATCATTGTAGAGAGGCTTAGTGCCCGGTCCCAGGAGCCAGACTGCTTGGATTCCTATCTCAGCTCTGCCTCTTGTTTTCTTCAACTCTTAAATGTGAATTGTAAGAGTACCTCCTTCATAGGCTTATTTGAGAATTAAATGAGTTAATGTGGTACATGGTAGGGAGTAAGATTAAATTCATCCTTGGCATAGTGGGTGAAAAAACTTGTTCTAGGAAAGGGAATTGGAGATCCGCTGAGTGCTGGGGATAATTTCCCACGTGCTCTCTGGATGGATCATCTACCTCACCTTTGACTCTATTAAAGAGTCATTTATACACAGCAAGTCTTCCGAGAGGAAATGACGTAGTAGAAACCTTGACGAACTAGGAAATATCTGCAGGAACTTAGATTTAAGAGCTCTTTCATACCAGTAGGAACAGTTTTTTGATCTGGTTCTCCAACATAAGCTTTATTGAACCCAAAAGTTTAGTGTGACATGAGGGCCTGGTTACCTTCCAGAAAAAACAAATTGAGTCCTTGGCAAGGAAGGACTTAGCTTTTTGGACTCCATATGGTATGGTAAACATAAATTTTACTTCTCCTGCTGGGATAAGTATATAGCTGGGGGCCCAATGCTGTGTAACTGTTCAGCACGTGTCCTAAACATTTGAGAAAACTGATGTTTCAGGAACAAGGACGTTTTTGTTTTAACTTTTTTTATTATGGAAATATTCAAACACAGGTGTATAGAACAGTATAATTTATCCCCGTGTTTATCACCCAGCTTCAATTATGAATTGTTAGAACAAGGCTTTTATATTAAAACAAAGACACATTATAAAGTGAGAGTTATTATAAATTTGGGTTTTAAAACTTCTGTCTACATCCTTCAAACACCAGGGGATTCATATTGGCTGTCCTCAACCACTGGAAAAGATCTGAGGAATTCTATAAGTGGGCCTACCGTTCTTGTCTTTCCTTTACAGACCCAGAAGTCCACATTCCCCTAGAGAATCTACAGCAGTTTCCTGCCTTCAATTCCTATACCTGCTCCTCCGATTCTGCTTTGGGTCCTACCAGCACCGAGGGCCATGGGGCCTTCTCCCTTTCTCCTCTTAGCAGAAGTCCGGGTTCCCAAGCAGGTAAATAGAGTTGGGATTTAAAGAATGAAGTCAGCACCAGCCACAGACCTAAGCAAAATCCTAGTGTCTGAATTTACATCTCTCCTACTCGGCAAGGTGGGGTCTTTAGGTGGCTGTCCTTACTTTGGATAGTTAATATATTCCTGAGGTACATTAAATTCTTGCCATTTGGTTCACCTTTCCCATTTGCTGTATTGACTACTTAATGCCGTGTTAGTGTCTAAAAACCTCAAGGCAGCTCATATGGCAGGATGGTTAAACCTCGATTCTTCCCTGCGTCCCAGCTGTTTTATTTCTAGTTGTTACCTTTGAGATAGTCCCCCAGTATACTTAAGCATCTTTGTATGTGTCTCCTTATTGTAGCATTATTTATAATAGCAGGGGAAAAAAGGAGAAACAGCCTACAAAGTCTACTTGTAGGGAAATGGCTAAATTATATCATTTATATTATAAAATACTTTATACCTATTGAAGAAAAAAACAGCTCTCTTCATGAACTAACAGGTAGACCTTTAAGATAAAAGGAAATTGTAAAACAAGACAAAATATACTATTTGTGGGTTTAAAAAACACACACAAAACAAAGCATTTCATTATGGGTTTATATATGTAAATGTATAGAAAAATATTGGGATGATTCTGTTCCAAACTGGTAACGGTATTCCACTCTAAGGAGTGAGATTAAGATTGAGAGGTTGTTCAAGGAGGTCTTGAGCCTTTTAAAAATATTTTTTTCTTATGTATAGAGAATATTAATGTGTTATGAAATGAACACTTTAAAGAGTTCCTGTAATTTCAGAGAGCTATCTTTTCTGATCTCATCCACCTGGCAGATAGTTTTTGATACTTAAAATTTATTTCTCTGTCAGGCATTTTAAACAAAAAGTCCAAGATCAGAATATTTAAAACTCTTGGTGACTCTTGTGATCATATGCTTGTCACTTAGCAGATTAAGAGCCTGAGGCTGAGGCAGGGACTTAGTGGCAGGGACTAGGCCCAGAACCTGGATCTTGAGGGCTGAACGACCTATATGCTCTTCTGTTGAAGAAGAGAGCTGCCGTACAAAGGAATACGGGCAGAACCTGGACTACGTTGTCTGTGGTATAAAGATTGTGTTTTCACATACGAGCTTTTCTGAAGGCATATGGGCTTTAATGTGTTTGGGCAAGAGCAGTTGGATGGTCCTAGGAATAAAGTACTAAACTCTAAAAAGCCCTGCCTATGGAAGGGCCTGCTACTGGGAGAGTGAATAGGTTCCCCTCCCAGTGGCGATACCGATCTGTGGGAAACGTTCAACTCGAGGTCAGTAAGAATGGAGAAGACTGTTACCTAAGCAGTATCAGGGAAAAGCTTACATCTTCATGTTGGATTTTGTGGATGTGTGTGTTTTGGATTCTACCTCAATAGTGCCAGATTCTAGATATCTGCTGGCTGGAACATAAGGCTGACCTGATTAAATTTTATATCTTTTTCTTGGAGCTTTTTCATCTATATAAAACCAGTCCATGGCAGTCCAATACCTAGGCCTTGAGAGCGAGCTGATGTGTAAAGGATTTTTTTTTTTTTTTTTTTTTTTTGCTGTGAGACTAGATTCTGCCATGCCTTCTAGTTTATTGTAACCACTAAACTTTTCTCTCCCTCTTCTGATCACTGGCATGAATAATAAGCCGTGTTCTTGGCTTTGTAAGAACGTGGCAGAGTTGAAGTTGGATCAAGGTTTGTTTTTTGAGGTGGGGTTGGTAATTATCCAGACCTGATTCAGGGTTCCTCTCTCTTCTCTTGTTAAGAGGATACAACTCTTTGGAACTTGATTTGTATAATCAGGTCTCTGTTTCCCTTTCAGACTTTCTGCTGACCCCTCTGTCACCCACTGCCAGTCAGGGCAGCCCTTCCTTGTGCGTTGGGAGTGTGGAAGAAGATGCTCCCTTCCCTTCCTTTGCCCAGGTAAATCCTTTGCTTGTGAAGCAGCCTAAGGGTGTTTACCGTGAACTCTGTTGCTTGTTCTTTCTGGAAGTCCCTGTGTTGGAGAAGGAGAGACTTACAGGCTAATGTTGCACTGACTCTAATAATCATGGAAGGATTTCTTAGGAGGGAAGCTCATGGATTTAGTCTCAGATATTACTGTAGACTTACCAGTGAGAGAGGCCAAGAGTAGCTGAGGGAGAAACAGAGTTTTAATTATTTAACAGATCGTTAGATACTTGTGTACCGAGGGGCTGGGGATACATCAGTCAATTTTAACTGGTCCCTGGTTCTACGACCTCTGATTCAAGTGGTACGTATCTGTTACATATGATAAACCATTCCTCTTCACTGTGGGAAGGGAAAGGTTGTCTTGGTTATCCTGTAAATAACCAAACGAGGTTGCTTGGGGAGCTGGATGGGGGAACACTAGGCTAATGAGACTTGATGTCAAATCACTTTATTCACGTTTTAAACAACAAGCAAACACTCAGCATTCCTGCATTCAGATAACTGAGGAAGATGGACAGACAGCTTGACAAGCACCCCATAAAAAGTTAGTATTAACTTCTTTGGGGCTAGTTTGGAATCATTAGCGTAACAGTTCTTTTTTTTTTTTGGTGAGGAAGACCAGCCCTGAGCTAACATCCATTGCCAATCCTCCTCTTTTTTGCTCAGGAAGACTGGCCCTGGGCTAACATCCATGCCCATCTTTCTCTACTTTATATGGGATGCTGCCACAGCATGGCTGACAAGCAGTGCGTCAGCAGGTGCCCGGGATCCGAACCCATGAACCCTGAGCTGCCAAAGTGCAAACTAAACCTCTGTGCCACCGGGCCGGCCCCCCAGCTTAACAATTCTTTAGAGCAGTTGATAGTGGATGTTTCTTACATACAAATGGCATTTTGTGCTGAGAAATAAGCAGGAATTGAACGTTGGTAAGGAGAGTCCTAAAGTCAAGGAGGATGAAATAATTGGGAGCAATCCTGAAAATTAGGCTTCAGTGGTTATAAGGAAGTGGCTCCCAGGAGTTATGTCAAATGCCTAAGTTGTTCTTTTAGCTAGGTTTTATTGCCATTGCTTTTTTATATATATATATTTTGTGTGTGTGTGAGGAAGACTGGCTCTGAGCTAACATCTATTGCCAATCCTTCTCTTTTTTTTTCTGCTGAGGAAGACTGGCCCTGGGCTAACACCTCTGCCCTTCTTCCTCTGTGTTGTATGGGGGGTGCCACCACAGCATGGCTTGATAAGTGGTGCGTAGGTCTGTGCCTGGGCTCCAAACCTGCAAACCCCTGGCCACCGAAGCGGAGTGCGTGAACTTAACCACTACACCACCAGGCTTGCCCCACCGTTTTTATATTTTGGAAAACTTCAAACTTCGAAGAGCTGAAAGACTAGTATAATGAACACTCATACCTTTCACCTGGATTCACCAGTTGTTACTATTTTGCTATATTTGCTTGCTTGCTTTTTTTGTGTGTGTGTGTGAGGAAGACTAGCCCTAAGCTAACATCTGTTGCTAATCCTCCTCTTTTTGCTGAGGAAGACTGGCCCTGGGCTAACATCTATGCCCATCTTTCTCTACTTTATATGGGACGCTGCCACGGCATGGCTTGACAAGCAGTGCGTTGGCAGGAGCCCGGGATCCGAACCGGCGAACCCTGGTCTGCCAAGTGCGAACTAAACCGCTGCGCCATTGGGCCAGCCCCGCTTGCTTGCTTTTTTTTTTCTTTTGCTGTGTTGAAAATAAGTTATAGACCTCACGAAGGACACTTAACCACTACATACTTAGGAGATACATGCCCCTAAAATGACATTCTTCTATATAACCACATTTATCATTATCACATAAAAAAAATACAACTGCTTCAATAATATCTAATGTAGTATGTATTTCTATTTCCTCATTTGTCCCAGTGTCCTGTATTTTCAGTCGGATTTAGTCAAAGTTTACTCATTGCATTTAGTTGTCAAATCTCTGTAATCTCCTTTGATCCATAACAGTTCCTCTGTTTTGTGTGTGTGTGTGTGTGTGTGTGTGTGTGTGTGTATGTGTGTGTGTGTGTGTGTGTGTGTGTGTGTGTGTGTGTGAGAGAGAGAGAGAGAGAGAGAGAGAAAGAGAAAGATTAGCCCTTAGCTAACACTTGCTGCCAATCCCCCTCTTTTTTGCTGAGGAAGATTGGCCCTGGGCTAACATCTGTGCCCATCTTCTTCTACTTTATGTGGGATGCCTGCCACAGCATGGCTTGGTAAGCAGTGTATAGCCTGGGATCCAAACCCACAAACCCTGGGCCGCCACAGTGGAGCATGTGAACTTAACCACTACAGCACTGGGCCGACCTCCTGGCCTCTTTTTTTTCTCCCATAGCATGGATATTTTTGAAGCATCCAGGCCAGTTTCTTTATAGAATGTCTTACAGTTTGGATTTGTCTGATTGTTTCTTCATGAGTGGATTCAGGTTAAACATTTAAACATTTGGTGGCAAGAATAAAACATAGGTGATATATATTTTAATGACCTTTTAAGAGTAAGAGGATTCAGATGCCATACTCTATTTGGATCCCAAACTCCCAGGGAGATCATCAAAGGGGGACATGTTGAAGAAAAGTTATTCAATGAAATCATTGTCTGCCAATCCAGCTGATCATGAATAATACGCAGGCTTCACTTTCTGACACATACTTTAGGTCAAGGCATTCCTACTTGAATCTTGTGGAGCTTGTCACCGTATTTTTTCAGGAATAAAGTTCACCCTGCTTTGAGTTGCATGGCATGTGTGGCAGATGAGACTCATAGTGGCCCTAAACAATTACGAAGGTGGCCTTGGCCACGTGAGATGAAAAAGTTCCTCAGGGGCAGAAAGGATTGTTCTGATTTTACTATACTTGCAGGAATCTGGTCTATGGCTGGATCTAAAAGTTAATAATTAAGGAGCTATTGAAAGAGCAAAGACTATAAAAGGTAATGAAGGCTGTGGGAGCAGTTTCAGGATAAAGTTATCCTTTTCATGGCCTCAAATTAACTGAAGTTCAATTGCCAGTGGTTTGTTTTAAAATTGGAGGGTACCACACACTGCTTACTCCAAGAGGTTGATGTTTTTAGGAGTCCTAAGAACAGGAAAATTTATCAGAAGCAGGGAATGACACAGTAAGTATTCCCAACTTGAGAGTCTGAGTAAGAACCTCTTGTTCCTTCTTTGCAATATTTACCTGTTTCCTAAGGAACAAAACAGCTTCTTGTTTCCCACTTTGTGAGTTTCACTTGCCAGTTCCATTGGTCAGGATATAGAGGACATGACCAAAAAAATGTGTTAAGGAGAAAAGTACCTAGAAAATCTTTTTTCCAGAGGTGATAGTTTGTTCTTTGTCCCCGGAACCAGTCAGTGTCAAGGTATGAGTCCGGAAAAGAAATCAGACCAGTTACTTAAATTCTTTTTCCCCCCTTTCCCACTTTGGCAGATGCTGAGGGTTGGAAAAGCAAAAGCAGATGTATGGCCCAAAACTGCTCCAAAGAAAGGTGAGGAAGGCCCTCTGGTGAAGGGGGAATTGACCCTTTTCAGGAAGTACAAGGCTCTAGAGTTGTTTCTAGAATTGTAACACTGGTATTTTTTAGATGAAAACAGCCTAGTTCCTCCTGCCCCTGTGGACAGCGATGGGGAGAGTGATAACTCGGACCGTGTTCCTGTGCCCAGCTTCCAAAATTCCTTCAGCCAAGCTATTGAAGCAGCCTTCATGAAGCTGGACACGCCGGCTACTTCGGATCCCCTCTCTGGTAAAGGCAGAGGAGTGGAGTGCTCAGCTCAGGGTTGTCATTCCCAACTGGATCCAGTGGCATACATCACTAGTCAGTCGGGCACTTTTTCTCTGAGCCTCTAGGCTCACATTCTAGTGTCAGCTAACATTCCAGTTGATATATCAGGACCTTTTTGCTACCCCAGATTAATTCTTGAGGCTTGGATGTGAAATTCTGAGGAATTCTTTTTTCCCCTTCTTAAGACACAGTAGTGGAGGGTAGATTTTAGAATCCTGAATTGGTAAAGGGTAGCTGAAAGATGGAAACGTCAGGCTCAAAGCCCACCCCCACTCTGTGGTATTCATTAGACAAGAGTAACACTAACATTTATGGTGTGCTTTCTACGTGCCTAGCATTGTGCTAATTTTATTCTCTCAATAACCCTATTAAATGGGTATAACTCTTGCATTACTGATGGGGAAAGAGGGAGGTCTAGGGATGTAAAGTGACTTGCCCCAAAATAAACACCTAGAGTATGCAAGGACTGGTGTTTGAATCCAGGCAGTCTGATTCCAGAGCCTGCACTCTTAGCTGCCACTGTGACTCTCAGCAATGAAAACTGGCCAGGGGACAAGGGGATGGCATTCTAAGCTAAGCTCTCTTTATTTCCCTTTAGAAGAGAAAGGAGGAAAGAAAAGAAAAAAACAGAAACAGAAGCTCCTGTTCAGCACCTCAGTCGTCCACACCAAGTGACACTACTGGCTACCATCTCTGTTTGGTTTTCTTTTTTCCATGCTTTTGTTTTGCTGCTGTAATTTTTAAGTATTTGAGTTTGGACAGATTAGCTCTGGGGGGAGGGGGTTTCCACAGTGTGAGGGGAAACCAAGAAAATTTTAAATACAGTGTATTTTCCAGCTTCCTGTCTTTACACCAGAATAAAGTATTGACACTCACAAGAGATCTCTTCCTGCCAAGGTTTTTAGTTCGTTGCCACGTTAGTCTTTTTGACCCCTGTTAGTTTTTCTCAACCCAAAATAAGTTTGAGTCCCTTCAGCATCCCTTGGAGCAGCCCAAACCAGAGTGGTGTAGAGCACTGCCCTGCTGTGACGTCATGTGTTAGGGCATCATGGTTTCAGCACACGTGCCAGTTTGTCATTTAAAAATAGTTGAATCTTTTCTATCTGTTCCGTTCTCCTCTTGTTAAAGAAACAGAGGGATGGGAATTAAATGGATTTAGGACACCCAGCTTGAATTGCCATTTTCCTTCTGACAAATGGCCAGTCTGTGGTGCCAGACCTGGGGTGCATTTGCATGTGTGATGGAGGGTTTTGTCTCTTGAACGTGGCTTCTGTTTGGCAAGGAAAGATGTAACTGTCACTAACTAAGGAAGCCCTGGGACCTGCCAACCTTTAGATCAAGCTTGTTTCAAGTGACAGTGGCCTGAGTTGTAGGAGCAGAGGAGTCTGGCACACTTGGAGGCAGAGCAGGGCCGGTTTGAAAGCAGTGGGGTTGCCCACCACCTCCCTGTTGTTTAGAGCAGTCTTATGCCCTGGTTTGAGCTGAATTTGAGTGATGTGAATTCTTTTGCTGCTTAATAAAGTGACCTCTAGGTGTAAATAGAGTGTGAAGGCAAATAGTTGCAATAAAGCACCTGCACAAGCAATGTGAGCTTTCTGGTTTTTTAAAGTTCATTACAGGTCAGCTAGACATACTTCTTAAATAGGTTAAAGTAACAGCTACTATGAGCTTGAGCAATACTGCTGTCATGGAGTAATGTCTTTCCTAGTGTCAGGCCTACAGGGTTCTTGAGCTGGGCTTAGCTTTAACCTGCCAGTCTTAAAAGGAAGAGGTTTAGAAATCCTGGGTCAGGAACTCTCCTGGGTGGGTGAGGGTGTTCCAGCCCTCAGATGAAGGGGCATGTTGAAGCAAAAATCACAAATCTTTCTGTTGAATGTGTAAGGGACTTTGAGTGACATCCATTTTATTATGGAGAAAACATTAAAGAAATGTCATAGCAGGTAGCAGATCAAAACTGACCACAAGTCTCTCATCCCTCCTAATCCCTGTGAGTGTGGCAGTCTCACCTGTCTTCAGGTGTAAGACAATAGGGAAGGGTGGAACTGCAGAAAACTACCAGAAGTTGGCAGCTGCTACTTGGCCTTGTAATGAGGTCAGGTGAGGCCAGGTTTTTTCCCCCTCAAGAAAAGTGCAAGAACTGCATTTTTTGTCAAGTTACCTGATTAAGTATTGGCAAGGAATCTGGTATTTTTAAGGCCCTGTGGGTCATTACTGAGGCCAGCTGAGTCTCAGTAATACTTCTGCTCTGAATGACCTAGTTTGCTTAGGGCCCATCCTAGGGGCTTGGGTTACAGGGCCTTAGATGGGAGGCTATGCATCCACTACCACATAGGGAACCAGTCTTCCTACCGTGGCCAGGGGTAGAGGGGAAAAGAGACGTGGCCAAGCATGAAGTTCATAAGTATACCAAATGCTATAGAAGCCAAATATATTTATTAAACCTGCTTTTGGCCAGGCAATCAGATACAAAGAGGTCTGTAACTCTAGGGGGTTCACAATCTGCAGAACCACTTAACCAGGAACGCTAGGTAAAGGTGACTTCAGTGTGTTTTAAGTGAATAAGTCCTCCACCTTAAGCTGGTAACCTGGCCTGTGTTTGCCAGTCATCCAGTTTGGAGAATTGTATAAGATGCCATTGCCTCCCAGAGTGTCCTGTTCCATCAAGTGGGTCCTGAGGCTCGAGCACAGTGCAGCCTGCAGAGGTTCACTCCATTGCTTCAGCAGCCTCCTCACCACCACTATCTGAAAGCTCGTCCTCATCCGACTCCTCTTCTAGTAAACAGCTTCTTGCGACAGACTTCTGGATAGCTTCCCGCTCTCCTGGAGAAAGGCAGGCAGAAAAAGCAGGGATGAAAGATGTCTTTGGGAGTAACCTCTTACTCAGCTGAAAGAGGTCAATTACTGCTCAGTGGGCACTGGGCTAGTGCTTACCTTCACCAGTGCAGTTCTGCAACAAGATCAACAGCTGTCTCCTGTTGTACTGAATCAGGAACTTCTGACATGTTCTAATTGTACCTGGCACAGAAAAGAGCTTTGTGGTCAACAGCTTGTGAAAGGTACCTGCCTCAAAGACTTTGAGAGCTAGGGGAAAGTATCTTGTTCGTGGCAGGAAAGCAAGAAGACTCACCCACCAGTTAAGACTGAACTCTGAACCTGTTACCTATTGAAAATCTGCAGCCATACCACATGCACCCTACCTCCCACATGTAAGGTGTTGAGAAAACATGGATAACGGTGTCCTTTGTTTTCCAAGTATGTGATGAAGGGAAGAGCTGACCACACAAGCTGGTAAAATTCCTTCCGGCATCGAAGTAGCACTATTCCAGTATAGGCATTGAGGTATCGCACTACAGCAGGAAAAAAAAATCATTTGGGGAAACTGGATTCTCTGGAGCAGGTTAAAAACCTTAGGGTAACTAAGAGCCTACTGTGTGCCAGAGAATGTTCAAGGCAGTGGCACTTGGGATGCATATCAGTGAGTAAAAACAGATTGTTGAAGGAAAAAAAATTTTAGGACTTTCCTTTATTGAAGGGGGGATTAACAACACCCATTGCCTTACACACCACTCAGAATTGGTGAATGAATTTAGAATTTTAAACGCTCTTCTAATTCACTCACTCACTCAATAAATGGGGATGGGGATGGAGGTGAAGATCCATCTTCCTCAGAAAACCCTTGGCTGAAAGGTTGTTCTACTGCATCTGGGCTCTATAGGTTCTTGCAGCAGCCAGCCGAGTCTCACCTTAATATAGGAAAGTTGTGCTTATGTGCATTTACTTGTCTAGGATTCCATTTCAAGCATATAGTAAAAGAGGGAACGAATTTAGATAGTGTGGCTGTGGGGAGGGCCCTCTTCTTATATACACACCATTGTGTGTTCTGTACTTTACCGGCCCTATTAAGGGCTTTTCAGAGGTAATTTTTTTTTTAAATGGGTGTAAATAAGGATGAATTTTATTATTTTTATTTATTTTTTTATTGATGTCTTAGTTTATAACACTGTGGAGTTTTAGTTGTACATTTTTGTTTGTCCATCACCTTGTGGATGTAACCCTTCACCCCTTGTGCCCCCCCCACCCCCCTTCCCCTTGGTAACCACCAATCAGTTCTCACAGAGGTAATTTTGACGATATGTTTTTTCCATGTGATGTTAATGTAACCAGTCAGATAACTCGGAACTATACATGGCTCCCCTCATTTAATTCTATCCATCCTATTAAATTCAATCGCAGTCTCCGATATACACATGTCAAATAAGTATAGGGGATTCTTGTCCAAAGTTCCACTGCCTTCTGTTAGATCTCCGCCTAACTTGGGATTGTCCAGACCTCGGGCTCCGGGTCCTAGACGCCTCAAATGGATATCGTACAGAGGATGGTACATCGGGCTTGGCAGCTCCTAGGTCGCTCGTGCCCCTTCCTTCTCCCCCCACTCCGACCCCTACTCCCTCCAAATCCCGCCGTCCGCCCGGTTCCCCAGCACCCTCGGACCGGCGAAGCCAATGGAGCAGGCTGCCGCGCCGAAAGTCCCATGCACACGGGCGATCGTGTCCCGTACGAGGCTGCCCAGCACTCGGTCTTCTAGATTCAGGCGGCAGCGGGGGTCGTCAGACACCACTTCGCAAAGCAGGTACCTGCGGCAGGCGAGAGGGAGGTGAGCACAGAGCCAGGGTCGCAGAGACAAACCGGGGAGGGCATGCTTACCTGTGCTTGAACCGCACCATGGCCGCCTTCTCGCCCGGCGGCCGGACGCGCAAACCGGATGTCTGCGTTTCCACCAGCTGCCAATGGGGAGTTACCTCCGAAGTCTTGCAGCCACTCAGAGAGGGAGGCAGGATATGTGGGCGGAGCTAGAATGTTGAGAGGCCAAGCCCAGTGTCAGTCTCCTTCAAGCTCCGCCTCCCTCTGCGTTTGCAGAGCGCATGCGGCCTGACGAGATTGCCTGATTTACTGGTTTGGGAGCTGGCCTCCGCGATCCAGCGGCATTTAGCTGTGACTGGTGGTTCTGGTCCACGCCTGAGTTTGCAATACTGTGTAGGATGCAGCCGTTGCATTCGGGGCCCTCGGACGTTTATTTTCTATTACCTTGCAATACAGTTGTGTATGCGTGTATATTCTCTCCCCAAGCTGGACGGTGGAACTTTTGAAGGCAAGACCTTGCACTTACAGGCCAGAAATTGACGCGGGAAATGGCACCCTTATTTTCAAGTTGGAGCTTAAGTTAATTTTTCCATACAACCAAATATGTTATTACTGTTTGGGTTTTTAAACAATCTTATGGAGATGGGTGTATTGTCTCGTTTTTTGTTTGCAAAAACAATCCATGGTGGTTATATTTTCCAATTTTTTAACAGAAAAGCACAAAGAAGCAAATAAAAATAAGTTATAATGCCAGCACCGAGACAGAATAATTTATCATGTAGGGTGTGTTCTTCCGTCATTTTCTCCTTGAGCCAGTGGTTCTCAAAGTGAGATCCCGGGATCACTGGCTTTTCTGAGACTCTTTCAGGGAGTCCTCAGTGTCAAAATTACTTTCATAATAATACTAAGATGTTATTTGTCATTTTCCTTCTCTCAGAGTGAACAGTAAAGTTTTCCAGAGGCTACAATGACATGTGCTGACATTATTGCTCTGATGGCTATTGTGTATTGTGTTTTAAATATTTCTCAGTTCTAATATCCATGGTAAGTATCGATATATCCCACAAAACCAAAAACACTTTGGGATTCTCAATAATTTGAGTGTAAAGGGGTCTTGAGACAAAGAGAAAAGTTTGAGATGAGAACTGCTGCCTTATGTTAAATTATATTTTTCCTTTTATTTTCTTTTTAAGAATAGGATCATACTGTTTAGTACTCTTTTTTTTTTCCGCTTGAATATCTTTTTTAAAAACTGTCTAATTGGGGTGTAACATACATAAAGTACATATTAAGTGTACAACTCAATGAATTTTTACACATGTATAGACTTGTGTAACCATTGCCCAAATTAAGACATAGAGCATTTCCAGCCCCCAAGGAGGTTCCCAGTCAAAAACCTTCCTAGAAGTAACCTCTGTTCTGCCGTCTATCATGATAGGTTAGCTTTGCCTGTTATGGAACTTTATATTATATAAGTACCCAACAGCATGTTTTTTTGTGTGTGGTTGGTTTTGCTCAACATGTAAGATTCGTTCTTGTTGTTTGACTATATTTCCATGTCAACTGTTCTGCAATGTTATTTTTCAGCTGCACAGTATTGCATTGTTTGGATGTACCACTGCTAAATTGGTCAATTTTCCCATGATGGACGTTTCAATTAGTTCCAGATTTTCTTGTTATACCCAGCACTTTGATGCACAGCTTTGTAACTAGGTCTTTATACCCATCCCTGACTATTTGTAGAACTGTCATGGACTTGGCTGGCCCTGTGAGGTCCATGAAGGGAGGCGGGTTTCACGACTGATTATTTGCAAGATTATTTGGAATGAGTTCTCAATTTTCCCATCTCTCACTCTTCGCCACCTTAAAGGAGGGATGTTGAGGAAGGAAGGGGAGGCGGGAGAGCAGCGGCCCCGCTGAGGGACCAGTGTCTGCTTTCTCCTCCCCCAGAATATAACCTCATTATCCAGAAACGGATAATGAGCGTCCTCCCTTGGCCAGCAGGGGGAGTCAGAGGCCCGTAGTGCGTGGAGAAAGACACCGCCTCAGAGAACCCCTCCCCGTCCCGTCTCTAAAGGAACGCTCCCAGCGCTTCCCAGTCTTCAGCACACTTAATCCCAACACCGCGCCCGTTTTATAGATGCAGCTGGGGCTCAGACCACAGTCACACATCCAGTAAGGAGCAGGATCAGAATTGGAACCCAAGGCCGCCCGACTCCAGGGTCCTCGCTCTCGTCTACTCGGCTGACGTCCTGTGCACGGTTTCGCTTGCCCACTTCGTGTAAGGCGCAGAGACTACAAACCTGGTTCGAATCCCCTCTCCCTCATTTTCTAGCCACGTGCTGTCGGAGAGGTTACTACACGTCTCTAGATCTCAGTTTCCTCATCTGTGCAATAGGATAATAATGGTTCCTTCCTCGTGGGTGGAAATGAGATTTAAACGAGCTAACGTGGGCAAAACGTCTGTCAGGGAGCGCACAGTCAACGCTGTTTTGAATGAATGATTTATTCCCCCCCCCTGCCCCAGGGCATAGCCCCAGGAGGAAGCACACTGGGGCGGCCCTGGGCCTCCCGCCCTCGGACCAGGCCCGGTCCCCCGCCGACCCCACCAGGGTCCGGACAGCGGAGTAGCCTGGCGGCCGGGGCGCGCGGCGTCGGCTGTGCAGCCCGCTCCCCGCGGTAATTAGCCAGTGCCACCTCCGGCTCCGCCAGCCGCTAATTACACGTCTCCTAATGAGGCCGGCGGCTGTTTGCAATCACCCGGGGCCCCGCCGCGCGGCGCGGGAAGCCGCGGGGGAATCCGCCCGCCGTGGCGTGGAGGGCGGCTGCCTCCTCCCGGGCGGCGAGACCCGCTTGGCGGCGACGGCTGCGCGCCCGGGCCGTGCGTCCCCCGGAACGCCGGACTGGCAGGGGCGGGGGCGAGGTGCCACCGTCAGTCACCTCGATTCTCTCCCCAGCCGTGCCGCAGAGCCGTTATTATCCCCACTTTACAGGTGAGGAAGGGGACTGAGGCTCGGAGAGGCGAACTCACACGGGCGCAAAACTCACGCTGGAATCGGCACCTGGTGATCTCTCTGACACCGAGCCTGCCGCTTGACCGGTTCAGGTACTGCCTGGATCCAGGGGTACTCGCTGATGTGGTTACTCCAGGGACTCCTCAGAAGGGCAGGTCTCAGATCAGACACGTGCGGGGTGGGAGGGGCAGGCTGCGGAAACTTCATGGAGCACCTCCCCTTCTTCCCACCTGAGGGTTCCCTCCCTCAATTTGCCCTTTTGGATCGGACACAAAACCGAATTAAAACTTACTTGGCAACATAAATCACAACCCACTTCGCAGACTGGGAAATCTGGAGCATTTCCTAGGAGGTGGTTGGGGCAACTGCTAAAATGCCCCCGTTAGATGGGGGTGGGAAGCTGTGTACCTCCTTCCGGGGCCTTCTGGCGTGGGAGCCAGGGTAGCTGCCTTTATTCTTCATCTTTATCTTCTGGGCTACTATTTATTAGGCTCTCACTGTGTGCCAGGCACTGTACCAAGCACTTTATGTATTTGACATCATTTAGTCCTCACAACAACCCCAAGAGGGTAAGTCCCATTATTTTCTGAGGCTCAGAGAGGGAAATAACTTGCCCAAGGTGACACAGTAATTTCAGCCGACAAAAGACCTTTTGTCCTATCCCCAAACCTGTGCTCTTAACCCTTGCTCTCTACCTCTTCTGGGATGTCTGGGACGTAGAAGGATGTTCAAAGAAGGCAAACTCAGTTGGGGTGCTATTCTGAAGTGCCTTTGGCATCCCTGGGGCCCCCATGAATGATGCCATGGTGGAGGGTGGCAAAAGAAAATTGTATCTGCTTCAGCATTTTGTTAAGCAGCCGCTGCTCATTAGGGGCTCCTGCTCCTCTAATCCAATCAACCAATTCCCTGTAAAAGCTTTATAGAGACAATCTGGATAAAATTAAACCCTCCATCTGCCCGGCCAGAGGCCTGGGGAGCTGCTGCAACCTCCAGGTTTCTGGGGCAGACATGGCCTTCCCTGGACCTTGGAGACGGAATGCCACATCTCGCTCCTCCCTGTCCTCACTGCTTGTGGACCTCTTCCCTGCCTGCTGCAAGGATTCGCCCATCCAAAAACTAATTGAAATTACAAGGGCACTATCGTTTGACCCAGCAATTTCTCTGCCAGGAATTTATCCCACAGAGATTCTTGCACTTGGACCAAATGACAGGTGAAGAAGGATGTGTCTTGCAGCATTGTTGTGACAGCAAAAGGCCACCTCGACGTCTGTCAGAAAGGATCTGTGTTTATTTATTGGACAACCATGTGCCAGAGAATGTTCTAAACACTTTACATAGACTGACTTATTTAATCCTCACGACTACCCTGTAAAGTAGGTACTTAATTTTATTAACCCCATTTTACAGATGAGGAAACTGAGGCTCAGGGAGAACAAATAGCTTGGCCAAGCTTCACATAGCTAAAGCAGAAGGGCCCGGATTTGAACCAGGCAGTCCATGTCCTTAACCACCATCCTGTACAGCTTTTCTGTCTTTATGTGCATGGAAAATTTCCAAAAGGTGACACAAAAGCTGTTGAGGGTGGTTACTTCTGGGGAGAGGAATTAGAGGTATGAAGTAGGAGGGGGAACTTATTTTTTACTGTGTTCCCTTTTGTACCATATTATTTTACCATGTGTATATGTCAGTTTCATAATTTAGAGAAGTGACTGAGTCCCAGTCCCCAAAGTATGTTATTACTACTCCTTACCTCAATCCTGGAAATGGGTACTATCATTGTCCCCATTTTGCAGGTGAGGAAGCTGAGCTCACCGAGGTAATCTGGTTGGGCCACATGACTGGGAATGGCAAAGGAGGAGGGACTCTCATCCAGTGCTCAATCTCCTAGTGTATATTAGCCTCCTGGGCTTGGAGAGTTCAGAGGGGAGAAAAGAGATTAAAAGCATGACTCCGGAGCCAGCTCACCTGGGTTCAAGTCCTGACTCAGCCACTCACCAGCTGTGTGACCTTAGGCAAGTGACTTCCCCTCTCTGAACCTCAGTTTCCTCTCTGGGAGGATTAAATGACTTACCTCCATGTGAAGTGCTTAGAACAGGGCCTCATCGTGAGCTCTCAAGAAATGTTAGGTATTCTTATATCATTGTTCTGAGTTGTCTTCACCAATTTCAAGCTCAGAGCAGTTCCTTCTCCCAGCTGGTGGGTCCAGCTGTGGCTGCTCCAGGCCTCTCCCCGAAGGGCAAGGCCCAGCCACCCTGTTCTCCAGCCTCCCACAGAAGTCCTTTGGAACTGGTTCTCCTGGGTTATCCCAGTGTGGTGGGTGCGATCAGAACCGATCACGTTACCAGAGCTGGAAAAAGGGGCAGAGCCACAGGGCTGGTGTGGCCCAGATCCAGGGTGAGGCTGCGCCGGGCAGCTTCCCAGTGCGGGATGTTCCCAGCGCCTTCCCACCGCTCATGCTTAGAGGGAGAAGGGCCTCAAAATAGCTGTTGCTTCCCCAGCACGGCGCTAGGCCAGGGACAGGAATAGACATCTGGGGGTGGCCGCCTCAGCTTCCCTCAGGGGCCCTGGGGGGACCGGGAATAAGCAGAGGCCAGACTCCCCGCAATGCAGGGCTGGGGGGGACAGTGCAGCTGTCAGTATGTGGTGACTCACCTGTGACAGTCCAGCCCAGGGAAAGTGTTGTCCCAACTGGGGCTGACTGGGCAGTGGGTCACCAGCACTGGCAAGATACCATCCAGGCCTGGATTCTTAGACCAATAGGAAGTGCCCTTCAATACTGGCTCCTACAGTCCTCTCTTGGCAGGTGGGGAAACTGAGGCCCAGAGAGAGGTTCATGTGCTTGAGATCACAAAGCTGGTGAGAAGCCAAATTGACAGGAGAGGCAGGCCTTGGGGCTTTGAAAGGCAGTATAGAGTGGTGGTTAAAGGACTCAGACTGTCTGGGTTCAAATCCAGCCTCTACTAATGACCTGCATGCTCTCAGGCGTCAATTTCATTACCTGTAAATCGGGCACAATAATAGTGTCCACCTCCTTTAGTGGCTGTGGAGATTGAATGAGCAATACTTGTGTGCTATAATGATGGCTATTTTTTTCCCACCAGATTCCTCACTCACTCATTCCTAAGGTGTTGGCTGAATACCTGCCACGTGCCAGGCACAGTGCTAGGCCTAGGTCAGTGTAGCTCACAGTGTGGCCAGAAGAAACCAGTTAACATTTCAGGGAGCCTAGCAGGTGCTATTGACTGTGCTAAGCATTTTGTGTGTGTGTGTGAGGAAGACTGACCCTGAGCTAACATCTGTTGCCAATCTTCCTTTTTTTGCTTGAGGAAGATTGTCACTGAGCTAACATCTGTGCCAATCTTCCTCTATTTTGTATGTGGGATGCCGCCACAGTGTGGCTTAATGAGCAGTGTGTAGGTCCGTGCCTGGGATCTGAACCTGCAAACCCCAGGCCGCTGAAGTGGAGCGCATGAACTTAACCACTGCACCACCAGGCCAGCCCCCTACTGTGCTAAGCATTTTTACCTACATTATCTCGTTTATTCCTCATGACAACCTATGAGGAGCCATTATCATGCCCTATTTTACAGATGAGGGGAGTGAGGCTCAGAGAGGTGAAGTCACTCCTCCAGGGTTACACAGCTAGGAGGTAGCAGAGCCAGGACTTGAAACCTGGGCTGCCTGCCTGCATAGCTCATACAAGTAACCACTGTGTGACACTGTCTCTTTACTGGGAGATGGACAAGTTGTTCAGTTGGTGCAGTCCGGGGGTTGGGTAGAAGGTGTTGGGCACATGGGGGAGGGCTCCACTCTCCCAGCATTAACATTTGTCACCCCAGCCCCCACACACATGTCAGATGGGAGGTGGTCCCCAGCCCACACTACTGAATTCCCACCTCTGTCCACCTGGGGTTCCCTGAGTACCTACTATGTGCTAGGCCTGTGCTAGGCTCTGAGAACACAAAGAAGACTTCATCCTTGTCCTGAAATTGCTCACGGTGTGGTGAGAGAGCTAGGTTGCTAAAATGGCAAGAGCAATTCAGGGGCAGTTGCTGTGATGAGGGTAAGAATGGGTGCAAGTAGAGGTACCTAACTCAGTCTGGGAGGTCAGGGAAGGCTTCCTGGAGGTGGTAATATCTGACCTGAGTCCCAAAGGAGAAAAAGAGTTAGCAAAGAGAAGAAAGAGGTGGTAGGAAAGAGTGTTTTAGGCAGAGGGACAGCTTGTGCTAAGAGGAAGAGCTGAGTTTCAGGAACTGTGAGTAGTAGGGGCAGAGGTGGGGGTGAGGGGCACTGGGGCATAGAGATAGACAGGGACAGGTCATTCAGGGCCTTGCTGCCCACACTAAGGGGCCTGGATACTGTCTGGAGGGCTGAGAGAATGAGATTGGGGGCTGGAAGTTTCCATCTGGCTTCAGGGGAGGATGGACTGATGGTGGGGAGACCAGTGAGGAGGCTGCTGCCTGGAGGGAGAAGAGAGACTTGGACGAGGGTGTTGGGGGTCGGGGTGGAGAGAAATGGGTGACTTTGTGAAGGTTTTAGAGGTAGAGTTGGTCGTGTATTGCTGCGTAATAGATCACCCCAAAACTCTGTGGCTTAAAATGACAACTTATTATTTTTTATGATTCTGTGGGGTGAAAGAGTAGTTCTGCTTCCTGTGGTGTCAGCTGGGGCGATGGGATGGGTGGAAGGTTCTAAAACGGCCTCACCTACGTGGCTGGCAGTTGGTGCTGGCTGGGCGCCTCAATTCACTTCCATGTGGCCCCCCTGTGCTTCTTGGGCTTCTCACAGCATAGCAGCTGGCTTCCAAGAAGCAGAGGCTGCCGTGCTGTTTAAGGCCTGGGCTTAGAAGTCCCAGAACATCATCTGCTGTATCCCAATGGTCAAAGCCAGTCCCAAGACCAGCCTGACTCAAGGGGAGGGGGAATAAGCACTAACTGTTTTATTATTATTATTATTATTTGTACATATTATTATACATACAATTTAGTGGCATTTAACGCATTCACAATGCTGTGCAACCAACACCCCTCCTTAATTTCAACTTTTTTTATCACCTCATAAGGACACCCAGTACCCACTAAGCCATTACTCCCCATTTGCCCTCTCCCCAGCCCCTGGCAACCTGCTTTTTTCCCTATGGATTTGACTATTCTGGATAGTTCATATAAAAGGAATCATACAATATGTGATCTTTTGTGTCTGGCTTCTTTCACTGAGCATGTTTTTGAGGTTCATCCATGTTGTATCATGTATCAGTACTTCATTCCTTTTTATTGCTGAATAGTATTCCATTGGGTGGATAGACCATAATTCGTTTATTCATTCATCTATTGATGGACATTTGGGTTGTTTGCACCTTTGTAAATAGTGCTGCTATGAACATTGGTAAAAAAGTATCTGAGTCCTTGTTTTCAGTTCTTTCAGGTATATACTTAGGAATGGAATTGCTGGGTCCTGTGGTAATTCTAAGTTTAATTTTTTGAGGAACCACCAAACTGTTTTCCACTGTGGCTGCACCATTTTACGTTCCCACCAGCAATGTATGAGGGTTCCTATTTCTCCACATCCTTGCCAACACTTGTTATTTTTTGTTTTGTTTTGTTTAAATTAAAGCCATCCTAGTGGGTATGAGGTAGTATCTCATTATGATTTTGATTTGCATTACTTAATGGCTAGCGATGTTGAACATCTCTTCATGTGCTTCTTGGCCATTTGTATATCTTCTCTGGAGAAATGTACTTTGTCCATTTTTCAGTTGAGTTGTTTGTTCTTTTGTTGTTGAGTTGTAAGAGTTCTTTATATATTTTGGAGACTAAACCCTTATTGGATATATGATTTGCAAATATTTCCTCCCATTCTATAGCTGTCTTTTCACTTTCTCGATAATGACCTTTGATGCACAAAAGCTTTTACTTTTCATGAAGTCCCATTTATATATTTTTTCTTTAGTGGCTTGTGCTTTTGGTGTCAGATCTAAGAATCCATTACCAAATCCAAGGTCATGAAGATTTACTCCTATGTTTTCTTCTAATTGTTTTATAGTTTTAGCTCTGGCATTTAGATCATTGATCCATTTTGAATTAATTTTTGTATATGGAGCGAGGTAGGGGTCCAACTTCATTCTTTTGCATGTGGTTAAGCTCTACCTACTGATGGGAGGTCAGCATGCCTTTACAGGGAGGGGAGGGATTGTCGGGGACCATCTTTGGAGACAGTCCAACACAGCAGGTCTTGCTGATAGGTTGGCTGTGAAGTGTTGTGGGGGTGGAGGAGGAGAAGGCAGGCAGGGTGACATCTACATTTCTGTATTGAGTCATTGGACAGATGGAGAAGCCTGGGGGAGGAGCAAGACTTTGGTGAAGGGAAGAAGGATTCAGTCCTAGACATGCTGAGTTGGAGCTCCCTTAGGCATCCAGGCACCAGGGCTCTGGGAATCAATAAATGATGAATGAAATATGGAGAGGCACTAAGGTTTTCATTCATTCAACAAATAGTTACGGAACACTTAATACTAACACGAGGTAACATGTATGCGGTGCTAACCATGGGCCAGACACTTTGCACACATAAATTGAGTTACAACGTACATACAGTAAAATGCACAAATCTAAAGTGTGCAGTTCATTGAGTTTTATATATACCACCTCCCAGGTAAAGATGTAGAACATTTCCAGCCCCCAGAAAGCTCCCTCTCAGGCATGTTATATTTAATTCTCACAACGACCCTATGAGGTAGGTGTTACTATGATTCCCATTTTTCAGATGAGAAAACTGAGACTTGAGAGAGGTGGAGCCACTCGCCCAAGACCGCACAGGGGTGGAGTCTGGATTCTGACTCAGCCTGTAGCACTAGGCCAGGCTGAGGAACACCCCACCCTCACTCGGCTGAGACTGGACTCAGGCCTGGGGGGTCCCTGAGGGCAGGAGCTAGCCTCTGCTGGAGGACAGGAGGCCCTCATTTGTGGCTCCGTGGGGAGCGCAGGGCCAGGGAGGATGCGGATTTAGGATGAGGAGGGAGGAATGAGATGAGCCCTTCCAGTCCCCTCAGTCACGGAGGTGGCCACCTGGGGGCGGTGCCTGGCCGACGAGGATAAACAGTGGGCAGGTGGCCCAACTGGGGAGACATAGGCCCTGGGGGAAAGCTCAGCTCTGCCTAGACCTAATGGGCCTGAAGCGAGGAGAGGATGGGGCACCACGCCTGTCAGAAACGCTTTAGACGGAACTGCCTCCGCATCCCGCTGGGAGGATCCTGGGAGCGTCCCCTGTGCCTCCTCCCTATCTCCACGTGTCTGCCCTGCACCCCTCTGACCTCTTCTGTCACTCTGCTCAGCTAAAACTAGTCTCCTTGCTTTTCTTCCAACCTGTCAAGCTCCTACTGGCCTCAGGGCCTTCGCACTCAATGTTCCCTCCATCTGGGACTTTTTGTCTCAGACGTCAGCTCTTTAGAGTGTTCTTCACTGAACAAATTGCCCTATTTAATGCTTTCCCCACCAGCCAGCACAATGGAGCCAGATGACCTGGGTTTGAATCTCAGTTCTGCTGCTTCCTAGCTGTGTGGCATTGGGGAAGTTACTTAACCTCTCTGTGCCAGTTTCCTCAGCTGTAAAAAGGGGGTGACGTGATGGTCATAGCCTAGGGTTGTAGTAAGGATGAAATTATTTGTCTGTTAACAATGCTTGGCCCATGGTAGATGCTTTATAAATATTTGCTATTATTCACATAGCACTCATCCCATTCTGAAATTATCCTGGTTATTGGCTTGTTTACTTGGTTTTCCCATTTCCCCCTGATTAGAATATGAGCCCCATGAAGATGGCAGTTTCGTGTATGTTGTTCACTGCTGTATCCCCAGTACCTAGAACAGTGCCTGGCCCACCGTGATAAACATTGGTTGAATACTCGAATGGATGAATAAACCAGGCTGCTAGATTATTCTGCTTGCAGCTCCCCAAACATGCCATACTCACTCTCATTTCCTGCCTGTGAGTTTGCTGTTCCCTCTGCTGGAACCACTCCCCAGGGGGAGGGGAACAACGAAGGAAAGAAAGCCTTACAGCTGCCCAGGCCTCTCTCTTAGCCCCATCCTCACTGCCTCCTGCACCAGACACCCACGGGAGAGCCGTGAGCGAGAATCTAGACTCTCTGGGACTAGAATCACCTGTTACCACCCCTTTGTCCTGCAACTGGGGAAACTGAGGCCCAGAGAGAGGAAAGGACTTGGCCGAGGTCTCACAGCTAGTCGAAGGCAACATTCTCCCCACTGGACCGCATATGTCCCACTTGGAGGCTGTTTACAACGTCCATGCTGGATGTGCCTCCCTGCATGGGGCCTGGGGAGAGGTGGTGAGTGAGGGGCTGGGCCTTGCCTGTGGGCTACTGCCCTCCACCCTGCCCAGCTGAGGAGGGGCCAGGGCACCGGGCCTGGTGAATGGATGTGCTTCTAGCTGAGACCAACCTGACTGGGGCTCCTGACTCCTCCACTTATTAACCATGTGGCCTTGGACTCTCTGAGCCTCAGTTTACCTCCCTGTAGAGAAACCTACCCTCCCAGCCTTGCTGGGGAGATTCCTATTAAAAGTTCTCATGCATTCAGCACTTATTCTCAACTACCCTATGGGGCAGGTGTGAATTTTACCCCCATTTTCCAGATAAGGAAACTGAGGCTCAGATGGAGGGAAAAAGTGACTTGTCCAAGATCACACAGCCAGCAAGGAATAGAGCAGACATTCAAATCCGGGCAGGCTGACTTCAGAGCTCACATTCTCAGCCATGTGCTACAGCGCTGGGCACACAGTAGGCACTCAACGATGGAAGCTACTGGTGCCCTAGGAAGACCTCGCTTTCGTGTTGGCACCCTCTTCTAGGACAACAGCCCCTCACTGCAAACCACATCTTCTGTTAATTTTCCTCCCTTCCAATCCCTGCTTGGAGACACAGGGCTCTCAGCAACCACTCTCCGAGGGATTTTTGGATTATCCCCACCTTGATTAGTTCCAGAGTCTCCTGGCAGAAGCAGGAGTTATTTTGGGGCCTTAATGGCTCCCTCTGGCTGCCTCTGACCCCCCCGCCCACCTTCCCCAGCTGCAAACACCTCTCCCTTCAACTGCACGGGTCATTAGACGCCTCCCAACTGCTCACTTTCTGCCCCCTGCGGCTCTCAGCTCAGACTCGAGCCCCAACACCTGCTCTCTGCTCCCCCTCCCCTGCCCAGCAGCCGCTTCTGCCTTCCCACTATTTTGTAGGGGTGAGGGTGTCAACTGTTTCCTACCTTGGCCCTTGACTTTGCCTCAGAGCAGTGAGGCAAACCCTCCCTCCAATTTCAGGATTTTTCCAGACTTAAGCAAAATCTCACACACCATGTGGACGCAAATATTTTTGGCTGGTGATCCCACTCCCTGTTCCTGTTGGAATCCAGTCCCCAGTGTCATTCAGCCTGGGGTGGGAGTGGCTCAAAAATTCCCAAGGATAAACTGGATGGTATGTATATTTTACCACAATTAAAAAAAAATTCCCAAGGGGACGCAGGACGCCTGCCTTCCTCCGCCATCATGTTATGTCACAGTGCGTGGGGCTGACGTCACAGGGACGGGGCGTGGGTTCTGCTGAGGCTGTCTGTTCTCTCTGCTCCTGGCTCTCCCCTCCAGCTCTGTGCTCTGCCAGGGCCGCCCGCAGGCCCTGCTTGCTTTTCAAAAATAACTCGAGTCTCTCACTGAGGTGGGGGGCTGCTTCCTTGGTGTCCCGGGCTGTGTGTTAATCTTTCCAACGCAAGACTTCCTGAAGCCGATTCCAGGCTGGGCTGGGGGGCTGGTCATCAGTTGTCTAGCTGAAGTAGTTCTGATGCTGACATCCTGTTTTAGTACCTATTGCCTTCAAGGAAGTAGGGTGAATGGGTCCTACCTGGTATCCAAGTCATTCATTCATTCATTTGTTTTTTTCTTTGTTCATTTATTGATTCATGCATCTATTAGTGCTTGTTACCTGCAGAGCACACTTCTGGTGGCCTCTGTTGCTTTTCCATTTGTTTCTGAGTTATCTCCCTGCCCCTCTTTGAATTTCTACTTCCTTCTCTAAAGGAGAGGATCTTAACCAGGGTGGCTGATCAGTCCCAGAAGGAAACAGATGGCACGCTTAGATTGGGTAATTTGAGGAAGGCTGAATAAAGGGACTAGTTAGGTGTGAGCAGGGTGCAGGGAAATCACAAGGGATGGTGCAGTGCCGGGCTGGTTACCTTGGGAGAGCCGTGACCTCCCTGGGCCTGGAGGGCTGAGGGAAGGAAGCAGCTCCCCTGCACAAGGAGTTGTGTGGAGAGAGCCACCTTAAGAGACGCTGTGACCTTCTGTTGAGGGACACAGGCAGCCTGAGGCGCACTGCAGGGAGAGAGCAGAGGAATAAATAGCCTGACCTCACTCTTCCTTCTCGCTTCCACCTCCTCCAGGGGGCTCCCCATTGGCCAAACCTGATGAGAAGCCAAAGGATAGGGGAGACTGTTGAGTCTGAACAGGTCAGTCTCCTTGGGCACAGAGCAGGTGGAAAACAGTGGAGAGCCGTTGTAGACGGACAAATGGAGGATTATCAGCTTATCACCTATTAATAGTAATAATAGTAATAGTAGGTCCCATGACAAATGCTCAATAAATGTCAGCTATTATTATTATTAGTGCTCCTATTAGTTATTTACTGCTGTGTAACAAATTACCCCAAAACTTAGTGGCCTGAAACAGTAAACATTACCTCACAGTTTCTGTGGGTCAAGAACTGGGAGCAGCTCAGCTGTGTGGTCCTGGCTCAGAATCTCTCCTGAGGTCGCGGTCAAGCTGTCGGCCAGTCATCTAAAGGCTTGACTGGGACAGAAGGATCCAACTAGCTCACTCCCATGGCTGGCAAGCTGGCGCTGGCTGTTGGCAAGAGGCTTCAGTTCCTTGCCATCCAGACCTCTCCACGGGGCTGCTTGAGAGTCCTCATCACGTGGGCCGGCCTCCCCCAGGAAGAGTCTGACCTAGTCTCAAAAACCACAGACTGTGATTTCGACAATATCTTGTAGGTGACACAGGTCAGCCTATTCAAGGTGGAGGGGGCTGTACAGGGGCAGGAATACCAGGGGGCGGGAATCATTGGAGGCCTTCTTGGAGGCTGCCTACCACCGTTCCCAATACATTTGGTCATCTAATCCTTTCAAAAACCCTATGAGGTTATCTAAACAAAACAAAACAAAGAAACCTATGAGAGAAGTATTGTTGTTATTATTACTATTGTCACTTTTCTGTTGAGGAAATAGAGGCACAGAAAAGTGAAATAACTTGCCCAAGATTACACAGCTAGTAAGTGGCAAAGCCAGGAATTGAACCCAGATGAAGTATTTTTTTAAATCAATTTTATTGGCCTATAATTTACATACATTACAAAACACTTCAATAGAGATATAGCACATTTTTATCCCCTGAAATTTTCCCTCATGGCCTTTGCAGTCAGTCCTCCTGGGCCCCGCTTCAGGCAATCACTGATCTGCTTTCTGTCATTACAGATTGTTTTGTCTTTTCTAGAACTTCACATAAATGAAACCATACAATATGTTTTCTTTTGTGACTGGCTTCTTTCGTTGAACAAAAATGTTTATGAGGTTAATCTATATTGCTACACGTATTGGTAATTCTTTCTTTTTTATTGCTTAGTAGTATTCCACTACATAGACACAGCATAAGATTTTAATCCAGTTCTCCTGTTCAATGACATTTGGGTTGTTTCCAGTTTGGGGCTATTATGAATAAAACTGCTATGAACTTCATGTAAAAGTCTTTATATGGACATGTTTTCATTTATCTCAGGTAAATAGCTAGGAGTGGAATTGCTAGATTATGTGGTAAGTATATATTTAACTTCATAAGAAACTGCCAAATGTTTCCAATGTAATGGTACCATTTTACACTCCCACCAGCAGTGTATGTGAGTTCCAGTTGCTGCATATCCTTACCAACATTTTCTGTCATTCTTGTTAGTTACAGTCATCCTAATCTGTGTGTGGTGGTATCTTATTGTGGTTTCAATTTGTACTTCCCTGTCAACTAAAGATATTGAGCATCTTTTCATATACATAGTAACCATTTTATGTCTTCTTTTGGAAAGTATTTGTTTGATTCTTTTGCCTATTTTTTACTGGGTTGTCTTCTCATTCTTTAGTTGGAAGAGTTCTTTATATATTCTAGATACAAGTTCTTTGTCAGACACACACACACACACATACAAAATGAATATTTTCTCTCAGTCTGTGGCTTACAGTTTTATTTTTTAGTAGTGTCTTTTGGAGAACAGAAGTTTAAAATTTTGATGAAGTCCTATTTATCAATTAATTGTTTTTATTGTTTGCACTTTTGTGTGTCCTAAGAAATCTTTGCCTACCCCTAGGCCACAAAGGTTTTCTCTTGTGTTTTCTTCTAGAAGTTTTATAGTTTTAGTTTTTACATTTAGGTCTTTGATCCGTTTCAAGTTTGTTTTTGTATATGGTGTGAGGTTGGGATCACAGTTCATTTTTTTCTTCTGTATAGATATGTTCCCAGCACCAGCTTCCTTTCTCCATTGACTCATCTTGGCACCCTTGTCAAAAATCAATTGATTGTATGTGTGTGGATCTATTTATTCTGTTTCATTGATCTATATGTCTATCCTTATGTTAATACCACATTGTCTTGATACTGCAAATTTATGATAATTCTTGAACTCAAGCAGCATTAAGTGCTGCAACTTTGTTCCTGTTTTTCAAAATTGTTTTAGCTATTCTAGTTTGTTTGCACTTCTATATACATTTTAGAATCTACTTGATAATTTCAACAACAACAAAAAAACCTGCTGGAATTTTGATCAGGATTGAATTGACTCTATGATCAATAAGAGGAGAAGTGATGTTTTATACATGAACATGGTCTATCTCTCCGTTTATTTAGGTCTTTAATTTCTCTCAATAAGGTTTTGTAGTTTCAGAGCACAGATCTTGCACACATTTTGTTAATGTATCCCTAAATATTTTCTTTTTTGATGCTATCATAAATGTTTTTATACATTTAATTTCCCAATTGTTCACCGCTAGTACGTTTTTATATACTGATCTTGTATCCTTTTATCTTGCTAAATAAGAAGATTAGTTCTAATAGTTTTGTTTGTTTTGTAAATTCCTTAGGATTTTCTACATAAATAATCATCTGCAAATAAAGACAATTTAACTTCATCTTTTTTCCATTTTTTTCTTGCATTATTGTTCTGGCCAGGATCTCCAGTACAATGTAGCAGAAGAGTGGTGAGAGCAGATATTCTTGCCTTGGTCCCAATTTTAGGTGGGAAAGTGTTTAGACTTGCAGCATTAAATATGTTAGCTGTAGGTATTTTGAAGCTGCCCTTTAATAGGTTGAGGAAGTTCCCTTTTATTCCTACCCTGCTCAAGTTTTTTTGCTTTTGGTTTTACATCATGAATAGGTGTTAGTTTTATCAAATTTTTTTCACATCAATTGACATGACCATGAAATGAAACCCAGATATATTCTTTTTTTAAATTGAGGTGAGATTCACATAACATACAATTAACCATTTTAAAGTGAACAATTCAGTGGCATTGCACAACCACCACCTCTATCCAGTTCCAAAATATCTTTATCATCACAAAAGGAAACTCTGCATCCATTAAGTAGTTACTCCCCATTCCCCCTCCCCACAGTCCCTGGCAACCATCAATTTGTGTTCTGTCTCTATGGATTTGCCTATTCTGGACACTTCATATAAATAGAATCATACAATATGTGGCTTTTCATGTCTGGTTTCTTTCACTTAGCATAACATTTTTAAGGTTGATCGACATTGTAGCATGTATTAGTACTTCATTCCTTTTTATGGCTAAATAATATTCCATCATTGTATGGACATACCACAATTTCTTTACCCAGATACATTTTTTTTCCCCTGAGGAAGATTAGCCCTGAGCTAATATCTGTGCCAATCTTCTTCTATTTTGTATATGGGTTGTTGCCACAGCATGGCTGACGAGTGGCATAAGTCTGTGCCCAGGATCCAAACATGAGAACCTGGGCTGCTGTAGTGGAGTGTGCCAAACTTAACCACCATGCCATGGGGCCAGCCCTTACCCAGATATATTCTTAATCACTATTCTATGCTGTCTCTATGTGCCAAGTGCTGTCTTTAGCTCTACTGATACAGTGGAGAACAAAGAACTGGCCTTGCCCAAATGGAGCTTAAGTCTCTTCTGGAACTTAGTACTCTGTGTGGCAGTTATGTACGTCCATCTCTGATCACACTGGGGGCCCTGTGAGGGCCTGCTCATTTGTCTCTATAGCCCCATTGTCTAGCCCTGTGCTGCTGGCTGAATACATGAATTTTAATCTGGGAAGACTTCATGGAGGAAGCAGCTTTTGAGTGGAGCCTTGAAGTTTGAGGAGTTGAACAGTTTCCTTCAGCCCACAGTGATTAATGTCAACAGCCACCATTTATCAAGCACAAACTATGTGCCAGGCACTGTAACGAGCATGTTAACTTCCCTGGGAACAGCCAGCTAGTGAGGGGCAGAAGAGAGTTTGAATTTGAACTCAGACCGACACCCTTAATGACGGCCTTATACTTCCTCTTCAAGACTAGTTCCAGATTAGGGTTGGGGTCTTTCTTCTCCATATTCTATGTCCCTTGTTTCTCTTCTTCCAGGGACATCTGGATGGGACTAGAGAGTGACAGAATGATGGGCAAAGCTTGGACTTGGGACACCCCAAGTCTTGGGAAGGACTCTTCAGCTCCTACCCTTCTGGGTCCTTCTGACTTAGCAGAGACCTGGGCCTCTGGGGGAACAGCACCTACTGTCCTTCATAGCTCCCTTTCTCCCCCTGTGCCCTCTCCCCCTCCTCCTTCCTTAGCCCCTCTAGCTCATCGGGCTGTGCTAGAATCTGTGGGGAAAGGAGCAGGATTTCAGCTAAATATAAACCAGGCTGTTCCAGTTTCCAAATAGAACAAAGGAGCAGGGTGTTAAGTTGATTTTTATAAATAAAGAGAGAGGGAGTGAGAGAATATTTTTTCGAGATGTTTAATAAAATCGCCTTGTGAGAGGCAGGAAAATCACTGGGCTGCGGTGGGAGGGTTTGGAGGAGGAAGGGGAGAGAGGAATGGGAATGCTTCCTCCTTCCTGCTGCGATACTTGGTGATATCCTTGTCCTTTTCCCCGGACCAGGGAGAGACAGGCAGAGGGGGTGAAGAGACAGAGGAGGGACATGAGGGTCCCTGGGAAGGGGAGGAGGAGGAGGAGGAGGAGGAGGAAGAAGACAAGGAAGGCTCATAATCATAATTGTTGCTGCATCTTGAGCGCCCACTGTATGCCAGGTCCTGTGCTAGGTTTATGCATCATCTCACCAAATGCGCACAAGTGCATGAGGCTGGGATTCTCATCACTGGGTGCTCTGTGATCTGGCCCCTGCCTACCTCTTGGACCTCATCTCCTCCATCCCTCCCTAAGCTCGCTCCACTCCCACCATACCAGCCCCACGTACCAAACCCATTCCTTTCTCCAGCCCTACGTACCTGCTCTTCCCTCCACAGCCAGCTCCTTCTCACCATTCAGGTCTCAGAATAAACATCACCCTCTCCCCAACCACCTTATTTAAAAGAGAGCTCATCCCCACCCCCACCCCAGTTGTGATCGCATTACCTTGTTTCATTTTCTTCATTAACATATCACTTCTGACGTTATTTGCTTGCTTATTATGTCTCTCTTCTCCCTCCACCAGAACGAAAGCCCCATGCAGGCAGAGGTTTCGTTTCTGTCATCCACTGCAACAGCACCAAGGTCTACAGCAGAGCCTGGCACATGGTAGATGCTGCTAAATATGCATTCACTAAATGAAAGGATAAGTGAGCGAGGCTCAGAGAGGTGAAGTGACTTGCCCAAGGTTACACAGCTAGGAAGACAGAGCCAGGAGGGAGCCCAGATTTGTCTGACTCCCAAATGCATGCCCTTTCTACTATTTTATAAGGCTTGTGGCATGGTGGGGGAGGGAACTTAGGGGATCTCTCTGGAACCTGGGGTTTCAGGGGATGACCAGACACAACCCTGAAGGATCAAAGTGGGGGGGGGGGTCAATGAAGCCAAATTGTCACCATCACCTTCATCCTTAGACAACATGTGTAACATACAAAAATTATTAAACAGACAGATCTTTCTGGAGCCATTAGATAGAGAGAGTTGTACTCAATAACACCCAAAGGAGAGCTAGTCTAGGCTTTGGGGAGGTGGTAGAAGGCTTCTCATCTAAGGAAGTGGAAGGGATGGCCAGAGGAAGCAGAGATATCTTGCATCCCTGTCCACCTGCCACCCCTCTTTCCCACCTCCCCTCTCACCTCCACTCACAGTGGCACATGAGGTGTGGGGTGGGTTAGGAGCAAGCAGCTGCACATGCCCCTGGGGCCTGAGGGAAGGGGATTATGCCTTTCTGCTGACATCTGATTCCGCCTCACCAGGTACTGCATGGCCTGGACAAGTCCAGCTCTCTGCGAGTCTCAATTTCTCCCCATGTAAGATGGAAATGGTGAAATTTTCACGGTTGTGAAGAGTAGAGATACTGCATTATACGTCAGGAACCCATACTTCAGAACATGGTAGATGCTCAGAAGAACAGACGAAATCTGTCACTTTCTTATTTATTATTACTCTTCTCCAGGTTATAATCTGGGCACAGGGACTGTCACTCCATTAACTGAACACCTACTATATGCCAGGCTCTAGGCTAAGTACTCTATGGGGGGTATCTTGTTGAATCCCCACACCAGTTCCATGAAGTAGGTACTACATCATCATCATCATCATCATCATATCATAATAGTATTATCATTATGAATGAGGAAAAGGGGCTCCCAGCAGTGCAGGTGAAGGTGACTTGCCCAAGGTCACGCAGCCAGGCAGTAGCAGAGATGGGCCTGAAATCCAGGCCCAAGTGCAGATCTTGGGCTTTTAAATGTTATACAATCCTGCCTCTCAGAACTAATGGACGAGTGGGCTTTCTGGTGCTCTAGGAGGTAGAGCCTGGGATAAGGGGGGAGTGACCGGGCTAGAGAGGGTCATGGTGAGAAGCAGAGGCCCAGCCTTGATTAAGAGGTCAGCGAGGGAGCCCGGGGTGGTGTGGTGGATGGAGTGATGCTGCAGTTTGGGGGGCTGTGGCTCTGAGCCTCTGACTCATTCAGATGGAGCAGCTCAATTTCCAGCCGTAGGAGATGCTATTTATAACCGGCAGGTTCTAGCAGCCTCCAGAGCACGGAGACCAGCAGCTACCTAGGGCCCTTCTCCCTGGGCTGCAGGGCAAGGAGGGGAAGGCAAGTGGTGGAGGAAGGCCACGGCTGAGCCTCCTTTCTCCTTGCTGTGGAGTCACCAATCAGCACAAAAGACACGCTCAAGTGGCTCACTCTGGGAGTGTCTAGTTTGTCATCCGCAGAGTGCCTGGCACCTAAGAGGCTTGAATGAGTGAATGAATGAAGGAATGAATGAATAGCAATAGTTTCAGGCTTTTTTATTGAGCCAGATTGCGTCATTTCTTTGCCCCAAACTCTCCAATGCTTTTCCATCTCATTTGGAGTAAAGCCAAGTCCTCACAGAGGCCTACAAAGCTCATACATGATCTGGCTCCTGCTCCTTCTGACTTCCCACCCTCTCTCCTGCTCACTTTGCTCCAGTGGCCTCTTTGTGGCTCCTGGGAACACACTAGGTACATTCCTGCCTTGGGGCCTCTGTTTCCTCCTCCTGGGACACTCTTGCCCCGGGAAACTCGCATGTCTTCCTCCCCCACCCTCTCAGGTCTTTGCTCAAATGCCAGCTTCTCAGTGAGGCCTTCCTTGACCATTCTACTTAAAACTGCACCCATGCAATGCACTCGTTATTCTCTTTCCCTGCTTAACTTTTCTCCACGGCACTTGCCCTCATCTAACAGATTACATATATTACTCATTTATCATTTTATTGTCTGTCTCCTTCTATTAGAACGTCAGTTCCGGGAGAACAGGAATTTTTGTCTGTTTTGATTACTGCTGTATCCCTAAAGCACTGCCTGGCACATAGATAGCACTCTGAAAATATGTGTTGGCTGCATGAATTCGCCCGGATTTTCATGGACTTGCTGTGTGACCTTGGACAGCTAACCTCACCTCTCAGTGGCCTCCCAGTTTGGACAGTCCCGGGCCTCTATCCCTTCATCCCGGCTCCTGAGATTTTTTTTCAGAACAGTTGCTAGAAGGAGAGCTGGCCAAGGCCTGGCTTGATATTTTTCTCCCAGACTAGACTTCTCTGTGCAAAGTGTTTAAGCCCGTGAGCAGGCATGTGCCAACACTCTTGTATCTATGTTTAGGGGCTCTGAGCAGATGCATTTGTGTGAATGAGCCTCTACATGTGTTTGGGAACCTGGCTGAGATGGAACATTCCAGCAAAATGTCAGCACCGGTCCTAATTCTGTCTTCCTGCTTCTTTTTGTTCTCAATGGAGCAAAAAGAAATTTCCAAGGACATGGCAGACCCTTCTCCAGTTAAGTTATGGAACACCCACTTCTCTGGAGACGTGAAGGAAGAGCTTGTTGGCTGTGGATCCTCATACCTGTAACAGGCTGTTTCCACTTCCTCAGGAGCCAGCTGTGAGAAACCCACAGCAGAGCTGCCCACCTTCCAACGAGGGAAGCCTGAAGGAGAACTGCAGGCTTCAGTGGGGATGCCAGGCCCATTTTTAGATCTCATCTGTTCTTAATGGAAAATGGGTTCAAACTTGCCCAAGTTTCTAGAACAATCCCTGGCAGGTCTTCCTCCCTCATCTCCTCAAGTCTTTGCTCAAATGCCAACTTCTCAGTGAGGCCTTCCCTGACTATTCTGCTTAAAACTGCACCCGTGCTATACACTCCTTATCCCCTTTCTCTGCTTAATTTTTCTCCACAGCACTTGCCATCATGTAGCATACTACATGTATTCTTACCGGGCTTTGGAATTTATCAGCATGTTCACGCGCTATCTCATTTAATTACATGATCTCTTCTGTTCTGGCACACCCCAGGCCTACCAAACATAGTACCTGGCATCTGGTAGGCTTCACTACATTTTTGTTAGGAGAACTAATTTTATTCATTAATAGAATGCAGGCAATATTGCCATTTTATAGATGATGAAACTGAGGCTCAGTGGTGACACGACTTGCCCCAAGTCACACAGCCAGGACATGAGCCCCGGCATGCAGCTGGCTCAGAATTACTATGGCAGGAGAGAGGGAACTCTTTCCCAGCAGCCAGAACTCTTTGGGAAAGCAAACTTTACTTTTGAAGTATGAGCTAGGGCCTAAGGGAGCCAGAGAAACTTGGGTTCAAACCCCAGGACTCTCATTACCTGTACTTTTGGACAAGTCCCCAAACCCACAGGAGCCTGTTTCTCCATCTGTAAAATGGACACACTAATCCCTACTACACAAGGCCATTGGGAGTATTCAGGGAGATAATTCAGTCCAGTGCCTGCCACCCGGCAATGCTCAGTACATCCTGAGCCCACCGTGACTCCCCTTTGATCTCTAGAATCCCTCTCCCAATCCTGCACAGCCTCCTGCCCTCACGCGGGCCAGATTGAAATGCGCAACCACAACATCCAAGCTGGGGGGGTGGAGAGATCACGTGACGAATAATCCTCCCGCGCACGTGCAGCCTCTGCTAGTTCTGTGTTGGGGGCCATGCAAGTCAGGAGGTGAGAGGCAGGAACATCCTTATGGTCCCGGTGGGATGGTTGGGACTGTTATGCCCTCCCGCAGCTGGAGCTCTGGGTCCTGGAGTGTGAGGGGGAGAGAACATTAAACGAAGTTCTTTTGGCCTTTCCTTTTTTTTTTTTTTTGAGGAAGATTGGCCCTGCCCTGCCATCTGTTGGTAATCCTCCTCTTTTTTCTTTTTTCTCGCTAAAGCCCCAGTACATAGTTGTGTATTATAGTTGTAGAGTTGTAGCTCTTCTATATGGGACGTGCCTCAGCAGAGCTTGATGAGTGGTGAGTAGGTCCGCGCCCAGGATCCGAACCGGGAACCCGGGCTTTGGAAGCGGAACGTGTGAACTTAACTGCTGCACCACCGGCTGGCCCTGGCCTTTCCATTTTTGAGGGAGGCTTTCCTGGACCCCTGGGACCGAAGGAAACCCAACCAGAGAAATGGTAGAAATGGCCACTGTCGGGCAGGGCAGCCCTCATGGGTGACCCTTCCTCATCTGTCAGACAGGCAACAAATACACCCCCAGTCCTTCTCTGGTGTTTGGTGAGGGATACAGGGACACAGGGACACAGGCCTAGCTGGCATTCTCTGGGAAGTGTAAACTGAGTGGAAACCGGAGGGGTGAGTCTGAGTTAGTCAGGAGAGGAAGAAGCTGCAGACAGATCTGGGAACAGAGAGTGCAAAGGCCTTCAAGTGGGAAGAAGCCTGGATGGTCGAGAGAACTGAGGTGGGAATGGTGGCCTTTGAGGAGTTTTGGACTTGGTCCTAAGAGCAGTGGGAAGCCACTGAAACTGGGGAAAATGTGATCTTTATAGTCCTGCACTGAATAGTATTTTTGCCTTGCTTTCTCATTTAAAAATGTGGATTTTGAATTCCACGCCTGCCATACTAATTTTTTTGTTTTTTATTTTTCAGAAGTCAAAAATAAGGGAACGGTGGACTATGTATTTACCTCCGGGATTAAATGTGCTCACAGATGCCAGTTGCTCAGCATTCTATATGTGGTCTGTAGATGGCAGTTCCCTTGTCTTTCCCCCCAATTCCATTCCACAATTTCTGCTATTCCAGGAGCACCGAAGGAGACCAATCCTCCCTACAGACTAAAGATAAATTTCATTTGAAATACCCTCGTTGGATGAAAAATCTGGATTGGTTCAAAAGATCAAAGGGTGATTATTTTACAAAATTATTATTCAAACAGTAAGCTCCTCATGATCATACCACATGTTATTTGATTTATGGAAATGCAATTTGTATTCAATTTTTTAGGCGCACATTTATTGCACAAAAAAAGACCAAGTTTCACAAAGTCAGAGCCCATCTCTATGTTGTTACTTACTGTAAGATTAACACCTTTCTGGCCACGTGGTAGGGTTCTGAATATTTGTGTGATTGACTTAAATACTGGAATATGTTTTCTGCTAAATCTCAAGCCAGGGGCATCAGTTCTGCAGTTCTTTCTTTGTAGTTGTTAACATGAATTTTGATGGCATGAAAAAGCTTGTTCTCTGAATTATATTTAGCTCATACAAACTCTACTGCACAATTATGTTGTAAAGAGGAATTAGGTTTTATCTTTAAGTTGTTATTATAGCCTTGTGAAAAGGTGAACATTGAGAATAACTATAAAGTAGTAGCATGTTGTATTATTAATTTTGCTACTTTTTTTTTTTAAACTGTGGTGCACAGCCTAGAACAGACTGACACGTGGTAGGTGTATCAGTCAGGGTCTGTATAAGAAACAGATGGCACACTCAAATTAGATAATTAGAGGAGGGTTTAATAAGGCGACTATTTATAAAGGTTTGGGTAGGGTGTAGGGGAAGCATAGGGATAGTGCGGTACCCAAGGGGCTAGTAATAGCTGGGGTCTTTACCATTCATTCCTAGATCTGAAAGTGAAGGGAGGGAGAAATTACAGAACCCAGAAAGAGAGTAGTGTGGCGAGGGCTGTTTTGAGGAGCAGTGACCTTTTACCAAAAGACACGACCAACCTCAGGCGATCTGGGGCAGGGAAGAAAGTGGGAGAATAAATACTCCAACCTCACTCTCCTGCCCTCCAATCTTCTGCTGCTGCTTCCCATTGGCTGTACCCAATGGAAACTAGAGGGCAAAGGAGCGAGTCGATGTAGTCCATATGGGTCAGCGCCCCACGGCAAAGAGCAGGATGGATGGAAAAGCAGATCAGGAGGGGCAAGTGGAAAAGATCTGGTACAGGAGGCTTCATTTCCATGTTGAATACAGACTTGACATTTAAATCTTAGTATCTTAGTGAGACAATGAAACCTTTAGGAATGGCACCATGGCAGCAGGTTTAGGGTGATCATTTGTTCATTCTTCAGATCTACTGAACTATTGTAAAAAGTATTGTGCTGGGCATTTTGAGAGAAGCCGAGCAATGGCAAAAGAATCCCAGAAATGCAATCAGTTCTCCTTCCTGATGCATATATTTTTAAGCACAAATCCTCACTCTATCGAAACACTTGTTTAGAGCTCAGAATAGTAAATATGACCCCATTGGTCTTAAAATTAGATGCTGCTTCCCCAGAGGCAAGAGAGTTCAGTTCAGGCAAAGCACCCAGGTTCTGAATCTTGTGGCTGACAACTGGCGGTTAATGTCCCTTGCCATGTTGGCACCTTTTAGGTAGGAGCTGAATAGTAATTTTTCAGGCAAGGGGGCCAGAAGAGGATTTATCGGTGCAACTCTGGCAATTGGACTTGCTCTTATGAATGGAGTCGATTGTGGTCTCACATTTTGTCAGTCTGTGAAATCATTCCCCTCTTTAATGAGGCCCCCTGGAAGAGGAGGGAACAGTCTCCTTTAGTGACATGACTCTGACAAGCAAATCAATTCGTTCCATTTGTTTCCTCTTTGAAAACAGCAATCCTCGAGCGTTACATAATCTAATCTTCATGCCTCGCTGGTTTGTTCTGTCCTCCTGAGGAATTGGCAGATGGTGCCAATGCGGAGACCCGCGCACACGCCTCGCAAGCCTCATGGTAACAGGAGAGTTGCTCACAGTGTCTGTCTCTTTGCTGTGGGGTCCCTTGCTGGCATTTGTTTCCCTGGATCCGTTTGCTCTTTAGCATTCCTCAGGCACCACTGGCTTTTTGCCTTGGGCTCTCATTCCAAGATTAATTGGAAATGCTGAAAGCAGATAAAAAGAGAACAGAAAGTGAAGTTGAAAGGGCAGAGTATTTGCTGGATCTTTTCTAAAAGCCCTCTCCATTGAAGGCTGGGTGTCTTTGGAGATTTTAGCTCCAGACTTTCGACTTCCTCATCCAGCCTGGTCCCCATGAACATCCTTGTTGCTGGGTTACACATAGCCCAGGGACAGGGCCGGCTGTGTCAGAGCAGGTAGCATAGAGATCTGCTTGATTAGATCTCTGAATTTCTCTCTCTTATGGTGAGTCACATACCTGCAGGAATGATTGTTCCCCAGATAGGGAGGGCAGTTGCCTGGAGTCTACCTTCAGGTCAGTGATGTCACTTGCTAAAGGAAAGTTCTCTCAGAACTCTGTAAGGCGAAGAGCCTCTGGGGAGGGCCCTGTCAGCCAGAACCACAATGTTTAGATGTCCAGGCAAGGACATTGCCTATACATCTCGCCTAAAAAACGAGAAATGGCAGTTTCCAAGGAAGCAGAGACTTCTTGGACATCCTGTGGTGGGTAGATTTCTACTGACACTTAGGACCAGAAATCAGCTGACACACTCTGGGATTGCCCTTCAATTGTTAAAATACTGAAATACTTCTGCATCAGTCGGTAAGTAGTTATATCTTTGAGCTCCCAAGTACCTCCCATCCCTGTGCTAATACTTAAGTCTGTTGAGAGGGTCTTATTTTGGGTAGTTTCATGAGTAGCTCTACCTTTCCATGCAGCACCGTGAGCTTCCTTTGCCAAACCCACTTTGTTTCCAACTGTGCGGTACTAGGAGGTCTGCTTGGTGTAGGACCAGGCACAGCTCCAAGTGCCACAGATGTAACCGCCCTGCTCACAGACTGCACTGTTGGCTGACTCTGATTCTGGATGGAACCTCTAGGCAATTAAAACATAGAACCCTCCTGCCTGTGGCAAAAACATGCCCGGTCCTTAAAGGTCATATGTTCTTTAGGCTGGTGGTCACTCGGGATCCAGGTTGTATATACATACAGCAGAAATGATCTGTCTGAAGGAGAAAAACAAAACAAACCAGAATCTTCTTTCAATTCCATTTTGCCCCAGTGAGTCCAAGCATAGGCGACTAATTTCTATAAATAACATTTTGCTTCTTTTAATTTGTGATTCATTCACTAAACATTAGGTGAGCACCTACTATCCTGTTATATGTCAGTCACCTGCTGGGTGCTGGATATCCAGTAGTGAATAAAATAGACCCTGTCTCTGTTTTCATGGAACCTACAGTCTAGTGGGGGAGACAGATAATAAAGGAGGCATGGGGGGGTGGCATCACTTCCAGTCCAGATCTCAGAGACGCTGAGAACTGCTCTGGATTAGGGAAGAAAGGGAGGAATATTCTGAATGAGAATGATGGGGATGAGATGTTCTACTATTTGGAGATGAGATATGCTGTTCTTAAAAGAAGATGCTAACTTCTGACCAATCAGTCATCTATACGGGATAGAATTTCCTTCATCTGTGATTTTTCTCTCCTTTGCCCTTGAAACCAGGACACACATAAAGACATAAATTGCTAGCTAGGATGAGGGGTACAACTGTCCCCACAAAACCATGGATCACTAATGGCCTACATAGGAATCAGCTCGTGACAACCTCGGCCTCACTGTCAGAGCCTCTTACCAACTGAGTTCAGTTATCACTGTATTGAAAATCATAATTATGTCCCTAAGACAGTCCAGTAGTTGTTTCTACTTGTCAGTATTCATCATTTTGCTCTATCTGTCCTGTTTGTTTGATTCTTCTTTTTATTGAGTTATAATTTATACACAGCGAGATGTACAGTCTTAAGTGTACAGTTCATGTACATGCATATATTTTTGCAACCCACATCCCTTTTCATTTTATTTTAAAAATCTTGGAATCCTCTTAAGTGATGAACATTTGGGTCCAAAGGCAGATTTCTGGAAAAGAATCCCCTATTTAGTCCACTGACTGCCCTCTCCCCCTGAAAAAAAATTGTCATCCAATCCTTTCCTGAGTTCCCCAATCACCACAGAGGACTTAAAGCCATAAGAACATTTTGTAATCCCAGCTTTCTGAAGCCTAACAGAGAGATTTTGTCATCTGAAAACAAGGGAGAGATTAAGTGCGGAATTTGATTCTGGCAACAGCAGAAAGGAACGAGCCAGACAAGAAACGTCACAGAGAATTAATTCAAGCACCACTGTGCAAATGCTCCACAACCTTTTTCAAGACTCTAAACATGACATACAGTCCTGGTCAGGAAAGAACAGTTCTTAAAGGAGTGTGCTACAGGGACATGACATTATCAAACTGAGATATGTTAAATGAGAGATCTGGGTACATTTTAAGAATTTTGCCCTTTACCTTGCGTTGCTCCTTCTGAATGAGTTCTCTTAGAAATGAGACATCAAGAGAGCTAAACACATTGTTCTCTCTAAACTGATGTCGTGGTCCCAGACCCATCTTCTCTCTTTAACTGCCCTTAGGTGCCACAGTGTCTTTGCAGCACTCCAAAACAGCTCTTCCTTTGCATAACTTCACCACAGGTTATACCGTCAAATAATATAACAACATGTAATTATTTAATAATTACAATTTGTACAACACTTAAAGGCAAGTGAACGGCTTTAGATGAAAATGCTTTTAAAGCTATAAAGGTATATATAATCCAAAAGGATTATTTAAAAATTATTTCTATGTGGCAGGATACTTTGCAGTAACCATATTCCCCTTATGTCTCACAATCAGAGAGGCAAGCTATTCTCATTTTCCACATCCAGAACGTTCCATGTCTTAATGATGGTGTTTCTGAATTATTTCCTGAATCTGACCCAGCCTCTGTGTTTAGTCTTTATTACCTCCCCACCAGACTTAAAATCCATCAAGAAAGGCACAATGTTCACTTATTTCCTGCTCTAGTCCCAATGCCTAGCACATGGTAGGCACTCAAGCATTTCTGTTAAACGAATGAAACTAATTTCCTAATTGGTCTTGTCTTCGGTATCCTTCTAATTTATTCAGCATTTTGAAGATCAGCATTATCTTCAAAAACACAGTTCTGCTTAATGTCCTGTACACACCCATAAAACCTTCAAGGACTCTCTATGGTCTATAGAATAAAGGACAAAGCCCTGAATACCACATTCAAGATCCTTCACAGTCTAGTTCCAACAGCCTTCCCAGGCCTGTCTTCCAGGCCTTGTCCGTGCCCCTGAACCACTAAATGATTCCCAAACACGCTGCGCGGTTTCAGGCTCCCAAGCCTTCACTTAAGCTGTCCCCTCTGGCTGGAATGACCTTCCTTGTTCACCTGGTGGAATCTCACTTCAAAACGCAGCCCAGATGTCACCTTCTCTAGCACCTTCTCCAACTCCCCTAAAGGTTCTGCTTTGGTGCTCCTATATAACCTACCTTGTCATTCCCTTATTGCATTATGTTACAGTGGGTTTTATCCTCCTTTTTTTTCTTCTTCAAATTCTTTGAGAGCTGCGACTGAGTCTTACCGTGATTCTTTAACCATCTCCCGAATCTGACCACTTCTTACCACCTCCCCCACTAACATTAGTCCAAGCCACCATCCTCTCTCACCTGTTCCATGCGACAGCACCTGACTGGCTCCATGCTGCCACACTGCCATCCAACAGCGGACTTGCTGCAAAGCAGCCAATGATCCTTTAACAGTGTAAACAAGCATATGCCACTCCTCTACCACAAACCCGCTAGTGGTTTCTCTTCACATTTAGGAAGAACCCAGCGCCCTTGACTCTGGCCCCTGCCTTCCTCTCCAGTTTCATCTGGACCACCCTCCCCCTGCTCGCTCCAGCCCAACTTGTCTCTTTGCTTCAGCCTGAATATGCCAACTGTTCCCTCCTCGGGACTTCTGAACTGTCTCCCCTTTGCCAGGAAATCTCTTCCCCCACGTATATGCATGGCTTGCTCCCTTACTTCACTGTGGTCTCTGCTCAGAAGTCCCCTCCTCAGAGGGCCTTCCCTAATCACTGTCTCAAATAGCACCTCCCATTAAGCCCTCCTCTCTTACCTGCTTTATTTCTCTTCCCGGCACTAAATGCCACCAGTTTGTCACCACCGATTTTCCATGCATTTATAGAGTTGTTCATTTGTGGCTGAGGAAAGAGACTCTATTTTGTTCGCCACCACGTCCCTGGTTCCTGGAACAGTGGCTGCCAGATAACACGCACTCACGCATTTGTGGGATGAATGGACGAATCTTTGTATCCCAGGTGCCTCACACAGTGCTTGGTTCTAGAAAGATTTGTTAAGTGAATGACCAAATTCACGAATTTTACAAATGAAATGGCATCTTGGCATATATCCAGGATCTGAGCGCAAGTGTTCCATCCATTGGCTTGGTGAACGTTATCTTGATTTCTTTTATTTACTTTAACATTATAGGTGATGCAACCAGGTTCTTCACTTTTTCAGAAACCGACAGAGGTCTTGCTCAAGACTATTTAGGGAATTTCAGAAAGATAACCAAGAGTGGCACAGGGATTTAGAACACCCTTCAGCCTATTGCCTCCCATCAGCTCCTGAGGGATTCTGACAAGGTACTTTATCTCCTGTGATTTATGCAGAATATACGCTGTGGTTAGTCCTGCCGAACACAGATTATTCTGAGGGCTGGAACAGGTAAGGCTGATTGACCCCAGTCTCTGAGAGGGTGGCCCGTTTACCCCTTCACGTCCAAGTGGACACTGCAGTGAGACTCCAGGGCTGTTGCACCTCTGCTGGCCTCAGCATTTGTGCTGTAGGAACCTGAGTGGCTTTGATATGGCAATTCAGTCCCTTATAGTAGGTAAGCTGGGGCACAATTTGCCACACTTCCCTTGCTCCCTTTGGCCTCTGGGCAGTTGTTTTCCCTGCCCAGCCTGTTTTTCTTAATTCCTTGCATATGGGTACGTAAAAGAGGCAGTGTAGAGAAGGGTGAACCCTTGGCACGAGTGATGCGTAGCATATTGGCAATCTGTCCATCTATCCTTCTGTCGAGGCTGAGTGGTAACCAGACTTGCCCTATTCTCATGCATGGATGGCATCAGGGCCAGAGACCAGAACCAGGAGAGCCTGGGAAGTTCACACCCCACTCCCCTGCAAATCTCAACTATCCCATTACTAAACAAGAGTGGTAGATGGGGCCTCAAAAGGTGCAGAGGAAAGGGAACTAGCTTAAGTGCATGTGCACCCTGTTCCAAGCCCTGAGCTAGGCCTTTTACATGCGTGGTGTCATCAGATGGTACCAAGAAGTTAGTTATGATTATTATCTGCATTTTACAGAAGAGGAAAACAAGGTTCAGAGAGGTTGATGACACTTGCCCAAGTTACCCAGATGGTAAGTGGGAGAGCTTGGATTTGAGATTCAAACCAGGCCTGTGTGACTTCCTGGCTGCCTACCAAGAGCAGGAATATTTTCTAACATCTAGAAGGGCATGAAGGTGAGAGGGGGAAAAAGAGCTGGAGGGGCAGCAATTGGGTCCTACCTGAGACTTGATCATCACCAGGCCCTGCAAAGTCCAGGTTACACAGAGGCCACTTGGCTTCTCTCCTATTCTGAGAACTGAAAATTCTGTGGCTGATTTACCAGGGTCATCCTGGTACCCCTCCATGGCCCTGGGAGTGCATGAAGCGCCCCATAGAGTGGAGCCTTTCATTCCAGCAGTGTCCTTCCACGCCGTTCTGGCTCCGCGTTTGCACATGGTGGTGTCATAGAGTGCCTTCATCCTCCGTGGGTCTCTAGTTTACTGCACATCTCTCGTCCTCATTTCCAAAGTTGCACCCCCCTGGGGAGTGCACCCCGCCTGCATTTCTGGTGGTTCCGGCGGTTCCAGGCGTGTTAAGGGGCACTGCCGGCGCTGCCAAGGTCTGGGCACCTTTGGGGCCCTTCGCCAAGTCCCTTCCCTTGCGCTCCCGGCGCCGCGCCGCAGCGCCCCCGCCGCCGCCAGGGGCCGCCCGGAAGCGGGGCTCCTCCAGCGCGGGGCGGGGCAAGGGGCGGGGAGCGGCGGTACCTGGGCCGCCCGGGAGTCGGGGGTGGGCTCTCCAGGGACAGCCGGCGGGCCCCCCCAGATCCGCACTGCCAGCCGCCGGGGAGCTCGGGGCTCCGGGCGTAGAGGCTGCGCTGTCACATGGGCGGCGGCGACGGGGCCGCATTTAAGCGGCCGGGGGACGGCGCCCGCCTCCAGCGCGTCCTGGGGCTCGGCTCCCGCCGGGCGCCCCGCTCTCTGCCCACCGGGGGTCCCGCGCCGCGCCGCCCCGCGCCGCCCCCGCCGGGCCATGCGAGCGCGGGCCCCGCCGCGATGAGCTCGCACATCGCCAAAAGCGAGTCCAAGACGTCGCTGCTGAAGGCGGCGGCGGCGGCGAGCGGGGGCAGCCGGGTTCCCCGCCACGGCCCTGCCCGCGAGCCAGTGCTGCCCAGCCGCCGGCTGCCCGGCATCTGCCCGGGCACGCCGCCGCCGTCCGGGGACCCGAGTTCGCGGAGGCCCCTGTGCCGGCCGGCGCCGCGAGAGGAGGGCGCGCGAGGGAGCCGGCGCGGGCTCCCCCAGGCGCACTGCAGGCCCCGGGAGGCGCTGCCGGCCGCGGTGTCCCGACCTTCGCCGCCGTCGCCGCTGCCGCCGGCCCGCGGGCGGGATGGGGAGGAACGGGGGCTGTCCCCGGCGCTCGGCCTCCGGGGCTCGCCGCGAGCCCCGGGTCGCGGGGACTCCGCTCCAGCCGCCGCGTCCGAGGCAGACCCGTTCCTCCACCAGCTGCGCCCCATGCTCAGCTCCGCCTTCGGCCAGGTAAGGGCCGCGCCTCCCGCCCGCGCTCCCGGGAAAGGCTCTCGGGACCCTGCCGCGGCCGCGCGCCCACAGCCCTCCTCCTGCTGCCCGCGGCCCCCCGGGGCACGCTCTCCTCGTCCTCCCGCAGCCGGGCACCCTTGCCGGCTCTTCTCTTCCCCCGCGCCTGATTCAGCACCCTGTGCGCTGTCCACGCTCCGGGCCTCTTCTGGGCCAGTCGCCACCGCATAGCCTCCCTCCACCTGCCAGAATGGGCCAGTCCCGGAAGGGAGCGACCGCCACAAACCGCCCGGAGATTTGCAGGGGTCAAGGAGGGGCGCTCCGAGCAGGTGGCGCCAAACCCACTCTTCTGGCCTCTGGCCAAGACCGCCAGTGAGCGGCCCAAGAGAGCAAGGACTTTGGAGTCTGGGGGTCAAGAGTGGGGACCTAAGGGCATACAGCCTTGCTTGGGGATGAAGGACCCTAGCCTTTGCCTGTGGTGGCCCTCAAAACCTGGGAAAAGTTAGGAAAGCTAGAGGGAGACTCAAAAATATGAGAAAAGAGAAGACATATCTGGGTAGGCATGGAGGAGCTGTACAGATCTATGGCTCAAACTGGAACTTTGGGGTGTTTTAAGGAGGTTGTCACTCCAGGCATGCCATTAGGATCTCAGTTGGGCAATTGTTAAGTTGTAGGATGTGGATTAACACTCTAGCCTGAATTGGTGTGCATTCTAGGGTCAGAAAGGTCACTAAGGGGTCACCAGTGGCTCCTTTTGTTTCCTCTGGACCTTTCCCTCAAGGGTCCCAGGCAGCTGGACATCTGCCCTCTAATTCAGGTCTACAGTTTGGGGTTGTGCTGCTGGGGAGCCTGTGAACTCCTGAGTAAAGCCAGTATTTCCTCTAGTTCTGAGTCCATACTTAAGTCAAACTCATTGGCACAGAGTTGAGACAGCTCTGCGGCAGCCGAGGAGAGGTGTAATGCAGAGGTCTGATCAGAGTATTTGCATGGTGTGTGGGGGAAGAGGGTGGCCTGGGCGTCTCTGTGCTGGGATGTAGCGTAAAGAAGCCGTTTCAAGCTCCTGGCTTGCCACGCTGGATCAGAATTCCAAGGAGGCCGCGTGTGTTTTGCTTCAGATCTGCACATTCCTTTTCAAAACACTACTCCGCTGCGGCTGATGCTGGGGGAGGTCTGACATGAAGGCAGCTGCACATGGATTCGGGTTGCACGGGGCTGCCGTGGTGGTGCGATAGGGCAGCAGCGTGTGGCTTTGTTCCTGCGGGGAGCCCTCGTTAGCTGAGTTAGCTGGAAACAGTTCTCCAGAGTAGAGATTTGGATGCAGAGCTGTGAGAGTTCGTGCAGCGACGTGTTGCGACGTGTTAAGGGAGAAGTTCTCTGCAGTGGCTTGTGTATTACTGAGGAAGTGTAGTACGTGAGGGCAGGAGTGGTCTGTGGAGTAGGTCTGGGCTACAAAAGGAATACTGTGTTTTTGAATCAGTGACACTTACTCACCCATTTATCCGGTGTTTTCTGAGCACCTACTTTGCCCAAGCATTTGCTGGGCACTAGGGAGACAACAGTGAATAAGATAGCCGGGGTTCTGGCTAGTCTGGAGCTTACAATCTGGCAGTTTGGAAAGGAAAGTCATTGGCCCGGATTCACACACTTTCTGGTTATCTAGTTTGCTGGTGATCTGACTTCATTCCTGGGAAAAGAGCCCTTTCTTTCCAGTCTTGCAGAATTTGTCTGCATGGGCCCTTTGTGAGCGCCGAGCATTCCAGCTACCTGCTTTTTTCCATCCTTCTGCTTTCTCAGTCATTAAATGAAGAATGTTCTCCAGCTCTGTGTTCTGAAATGTCACCAGGGTCACCCGAGTCAGGAAGAGCTGGAAGGTCCCATCAAATATTTACTACCTCCTTCTGGAAGCTCTTGCCTCTGGAGCTGCAGACTTCTTTTTTTTTTTTTTTTAAAGCTCAGCACCTTCAGTTTGGGCTTCCTGCTGACAGCTGTAAGGCGTCTGCCTGAACAACAGTACCACCGAAAAAACCCGTCCTGGGGCTTCTGTGTCTGAGTCTCCAGTCTCCTGTGACAGAAGGGAATTAATCTTTCCTTCCCTTCTCTTTGCTTTGAGATTTCTGTCCTTAGAGACAGGGTCGGACAGAGAGAAGGGAAATAGGGTTCTGAACACAGAAACTTTCAGATAAGATCTGCTTAGGGCAAAGTATAGCCCTAAGGAAGTATGTTTTTCATGTCTTCTAAGTTCCATTTTTTTACCTTAAGTGAACCACTTAACCTCATTAAGCCTCTGTTTCTTTATCTGCAAACAGGGATAATCACAGTACCTCAGTGGGTTTTGGGGAGATTAAATGAGATATGGAGATATGCACAGAGCTTGGCCCAGTGTGTGGCCCAGAGAAAGGGCTCTATCAATGTTCGTTATTATTATTGTTGTTATTGTTGATTACCAAGGGCTGTGTCAGACCTTCTTTCCATTTGTAATGGGGTCAGGGAGAGCCAGGGTGCAAAGTGACACTGAAAGGACCAAGATAGACTCTTACATTAGAGCACCAGGAATTAGGATTCTTCCAGTGACCTCACAGAGCATCCTTACTGCCTGCAGGGGGCAGTGTGGTTTGAGGCTAAGGCATGGAATGGTGGCCTGGGAGACTAGGGCTGTAGGTTTCAACCCCAGTTGTCACTTCCTCTTGCTGTGACCGTGGGTCTGTTATTTTCTCTCTCAGGTCTGGGTTTCTTCGCCCAGAAACGAGATTGACAAAAACTACCTTTCAGAGCTAGTATGAAGGTTACACAAGGTTAAGGATGTCGAATGGCCTGGCTCAGAGTGGGTGCCGGAAAAAGGGCAGCCTTCATGAATGTTGTTATTATTATTAATAGAGTAATTGTCTGAATGAAGGCCTGCCTAAGGTACTTTGAAAGCTGACTCTGAGCCAGGTGAGGAAGGCCATTAAAGGAAGGATCTGAATGATAAAGGATCTTCCCTAGTACCCTCTTTGTGGCTACCCAAGGACATGCCACCCAGCTGCCTAGAGAGAAGATGTAGTATCAAAATTAACTTAGGGGCCACCCGGTGGCGCAGCGGTTTAGTTCGCGCTTGGCAGCCCGGGGTTCGCGAGTTCGGATCCCAGGCACCCGCGGACGCACTGCCTGTTAGCCAAGCCGTGGCGGCGTCCCATATAAAGTGGAGGAAGATGGGCACGGATGTTAGCCCAGGGCCAGTCTTCCTCAGCGAAAAGGGGAGGATTGGCAACAGATGTTACCTCAGGGCTGGTCTTCCCCACAAAAAAAAAAAAATTAACTTAAAATAGGCATGACTTAGCCTTACTCTTGGCATCGGGTCTTGGAAAACTTTTTCAAGTAAAGTCTTTCTGCTCCTTACTCTAAGTTCAGGGAGAAATACCCCATGGAGAGGAGGCAGATGCGAATAAAACCCACAGCTCTGACCCATCCTTCCCCTTTTTCTAGCTATAGAGACATCTCTTCTGATTTGGGGAGCTGCCCAATTCCCAAACTGCTTTGCACATAACAGGATGGCAGTACAGACCACCCCTGACTTATGCTGGTTTTTGACTTACTATTTGCCAACTTTATGATGGTGCAAAAGCAACATGCATTCAGTAGAAACCGTACTTCGAATTTTGAATTTTGATCTTTTCCCAGGTAGTGATATGCACAGTAGTATGATACTCTCCTGTGATGCTGGGCAGTGGCAGTGAGCTCAGCTCCCAGTCAGCCACGTGATCACGAGGGTAAACAGCCAGTACACTTACAGCCATGCCGTACCCATACAACCATGCTGTTTTCCACTTTCAGTTCAGTATTCAATAAATTACGAGACATTCAACACTTTATTATAAAATAGGCTCTGTGTTAGATGATTTTGCCTAACTGTAGCCAGTGTAAGTGTCCTGAGCACATTTATGGTGGGCTAGGCTAAGCTATGATGTTCAGTAGGTTAAGTGTATTAAATGTGTTTTCAATTTATGATATTTTCCACTTACGGTGGGTTTATCGGAATGTAACCCCACCATAAGTCGAGGAAATCTGTATTTAATGAGTGAATGAATGAATGACTGGTGTCTCCAGCCTCTGGACTTCAGAGGTTTCTTAGTTCCTATAGTTTAGGTTGGGGAGAGAGACCGTGGTGATTTGGGTCCTAATGGATTCAGTTGCGTGAGAGCTGCGTATCTTACCTGCTCCTGCACGGCCACGTCTCCCCCTACAGCTCTCTGAGAGGGCTGGGAGCCTCTATTGCCTTTCCTCTGGGGCCTGGGGAAGGGGAAAGAGAAGGTCCATTTGTGATTAACGTCAATCCTAGATGGTAGGAGTAATTTGGCATCAGTTGTCAGTTCTGAGAGTCCTCCAGGATGTCTGCATTTGCCTCCAGCTGTTTTGGAGAAATAACAAGGGTACTTGAGACTGCAGTCTAGAGCCCACTAAACAATTGACAAGTCTCTTCTCATCATCTTATCTTCACAGCAACCTGTGAAGGTTGGCATTATCTTCCCCCATTTTAGAGATGAGGAAACAGGCTCGAGAGGGGGAAGTGGCTTGTCCAAAGGTCACAGTAAGTAAATGAAAGGACTGTGATGTGTCTGCATCTCTTCCAACAACCTGCCTGAGCCACGCCCACGCTGGCTGGGTGGGAAGTCACATAAATGTGTTTCCTGTTTGTCAGAAGCATCCACGAAGCACCTCTCAGGTTACGACCCAGCTTTCCCGGGTGTCTTAGCACTGGGCTGCTACCCAAGTTCAAATGCTGGTGATAGAACTGGTCAGGGCCGAAGGCCAGCCTCTCTCCTAATCAGGAATAATCAGCGACGGGTTTACCCTTCTTATCCCTCTGATCCTATTATTCCATTCCAGAACTCAAAGCGTGGCTTCCGGAGGCCCAGGGCTGCTGCCACAGTGAATAGGGATGGGGAGGTGGGGCTGTGCAATACGTTATCCTCCTTAGAGAAGTCCCCACCGTTCAGTCCTTTTAAAAAGTTTCTGCTGGGGCTGGCCCGGTGGTGTAGTGGTTAAGTTCGAGTGCTCCGCTTTGGCCGCCTGGGGTTTGTGGGTTCAGATCCCTGTGTGGACCTTCCGCACCGCTTATCAAGCCGTGCTGTCCCATATGCAAAGTAGAGGAAGATTGGCACAAGTGTTAGCTCAGGGGCTATCTTCCTCAAGCAAAAAAAAAAAAAAGAAGATTGACAACAGATGTTAGCTCAGGACCAATCTTTCTCACCAAAAAAAAAATTTTTTTTTCTGCTAAGGGTCAAGCCATCTGCCCCCTCCAGATCACCAGTTACCCTGGTCACTCGGGACCCCCGCCCCCACGATCTGCCCAGCCCAAAATAGCTTAAGCAAGCTCTAGGTTTGAATCCCTTGCTGCCCTTAAGCCTCGAGCTGGTGTCAGCACCCTCCCTGCTAAAGAAGGATGGGATTTCTTCAAAGTGCGTGACTTTTCCATAGGGGCCTGGTTTTGCAATCTCCTGTCTCCTGTTTCCAAGGACAGAGGCCTACCCCAAGGTCGACAAGCAGGTGCTGTGGTCTGAGCTGGCCTGCAGGGGGTGGGAGTCACCAGGTCTGACTGAGTGGGTCCCTGCTGAGTGAATGGAGGCCACACCCAGCCCTTTAAGACCAATGCTGGGCAGGGGAAGAGGTACCTTATTCTAGGTGCTTGGGACTGCGCCAAGCCCTTTGCACATATTATCTCATTAACTCCTTCCCCTAGAGGGAGGCGTTATTAGAGTACCCATTTTATAAATAAAGAAACTGAGGCCCAGAAAGATTAACATGTCTTCAGGGTCACAAAGTTGCTAAGCAGCAGGGAGAGATTTGAACCCAAGTCTGTCTGACTCTGCATTCCAAGCTTTTCACCTCTGTATCAGTGGTTCTCAACCCTGGCTTCAGGTTAGCGTTACCTGGAGTACTAACCAACACCGATGGCCAGAGCTCACCTCCATCTCTTAAATCAGAATCTCCCGGGAAGATCCCCAGTGATTCTGACCTGCAGCCAGCGTTGAGAACCTCTGCTTTACGCTGTGCTGCCTTTTCATAGATCCACCTGTTCAGTTAATATGAGTTGGGTTTGTACCTGGAGCTGCCCCTCTGGGGTCCCTGGTGAGCCCTAGCTTTTCAGAAGAGTCTGCAGATGGTCAGTTTTCTAGATTTGGTCTGCAAGTCTTTCCTGATCTCCTCAGACTAGGTCAGATCCCTCTGTCTCATATTCTCTGAGTTTTTGTGTTTCTCCTTCAGAGCATTTACCTGAAGCATAACTGTGTTCATAGCTCTTTGATATCTCCTGCCCACCTGCTGGAATGGAAGCTCCCTGAAAGCAGGGGCTGTGTTTATCTTGCTCCCCACAACATTCCCAGAGCCAAGCACAGTGCCTGGCATATATGGACAAATGAGACAATGATACTTCTTCCTTCCATTTTAATAATTACTTATGGAGTACCTATTATGTGCCACACACTTTCGCACATGCGCTTCATAAGCAAGATAGGGGAAGCCTCGTTTTCAGGTGAGACTGAAGCTCTGGAATGTGATCAGTTAGAAGCCGGCAGAGCCAGGACTCAACCCCAGGCCTCCAGATTGTTCCTATTCATCTGAGTCCACTGCTCTTCCACGTGACCCTGACCCCAGCCTGCAGAGATGCCGCCTTCATGCTCTGTTTCCGAGGAACACGTCTTTGAAGAAGGCATTTATGTTGGCTGCTCGCTCTTCCCATTCCAGCTCCCCCGGCGTCTTCACTCCCTTCCCTGCCCTTTAGGAATCAACCCCCTCAGGCTCCTCCCTCTGTCCCCAGGGGCTGCCCCTCCTTCTCCATATCCCCCTCCGGAGGTTTGGTCCAAACAAGGCTGCTGAATAAGTTTCCTGATTAAACCATTCCGTTGTCGTCAGCAGCTGCACAGTCATCAAGAGCTGTCCAAGGACCTCCTTCCCCAGCTCCCTGGGAGCGAGCCTGTGGCACCTTCTGGGCCGCGCCCCCACCCATCTTCCCTACCGAGAGTTCTGACCAGCCACCCAACACTGGACAAAAAGTCCCTGGGAGAGGAGCCTCTCTGGACTGAAAGTTCTTTTGGCGCCGCGTGTAAGGGTTGTTGCGTCCGGGGCAGGGAGGAGCTGGGCTTCCCAGCCTCTCTCTGGTGCCCCCTGCTGGGAGAAGCTGGATGCGGGGAAACAGGGACACCTCCTCTCTTGGGTCATCTGGCTCCGGCTGTAGGTCTTGAATGTGACATCTGAGGCTTGAGATGAATTCACATCAAAGCTGGAACCTGGGAGGACAAGGAAGAGCCTGTCACCTAAAGAGTTCCAGTCGCGGGAGCTTGAAGACCGCTTTGCAAAGGGCAGCGTCTCTGCTCTGCACGCCAAGGAAGCTGGTGAAGGGTCCTCGCTCAGGATTAGGCAGAGGATTGAGAGAGAAGGTTCGTAGCCCTCGCTCATGCCCTTTGCCAGTGCTGCCTCCATCGTGCCCCCCTCAGGGCAGTCTCTTGGTTTTCCTGGGGTCAGAGAGACCTTGCACAGCCAGGGGAGCAGAGGGGCCGCTCACTGCTGTTGGCCCCGCGTGCTTCCAGCTCTGGAGGCTCATCTCATTGCAATGATGAGGCAAGTGTGAAAAATGGAGCGTGATGGACACGTCACAAGATCTCCCAGGCCCTCAACTGGAGCCGCCTGCTCTCACTCCAGCTGCAAGTGCCAGGGGGCAATTAGGATTCGTGTGTGCATGCGTGTGTGTGTGTGTGTGAATGCACACACAAGGCTGGGAGCTGGGAGGCACCCTGGCTTTGGGGGCCCAAACTAGCCTGCTTCCCCTTCTGGGTCTGCTGGCCTAATTCCCAGCTGCAGCTGCCATTCTGGCCCCCCTCCACCCCAAGGCAATCTCCGTGCAGATTTGGCAGGGAGAAAGGAGGGGCCAAGGGAAGGGGAATGAACCAGAGAGAGGACTCAGCTCTAATCTGATGTAGATGATCCAGCAGCCTTCTCCAGCTCGACTGCCCTCTGCCATCAGCTCTCTGGGCGATTTTCTCTCTCCTGCACTCTCCCCTCCTGCCTTCATCTCCTTAAGAAAGTGCCCGGAAAGTTAAACCCACACACACAAACACACACAAAATCCACTAAAAAAAAAAAAGAAAATTCAGAGAGCAGGAGCAGGCAGACGAGTAAGAGAGCACGCGCACAAGAGAGAGGGCTCAGATCGGTCCTGGAGGAAGAGCGGCACAGGCAGAGGGAGGCTGGGGTTGGCAGTGACCAGGACTAAGGTCTCTTAGTCCCCAGGAGCCTCCTTCATGGACCCGGGGATCCTGAGAGGGGCTGCCTCAGCTTAGGATGGGCAACTGTGTCAAGTCTCCACTGAGAAATCTCTCAAGGAAGGTATGTTTCTGGAGTTCCCAAGACCTGGGGCAGGAGTTGGGGCATTTTGCCATCAGTCCCAGAGGTTAGGCATGGACGGGGTGGGCATCTGAAGCTTGCTACCCTTCCCAGGGGTTCTGTCTAGAGCTGCTTTCCTGTTTTTACCTCCGGATTCCCTCCCATCACAGTTTTCTATGTCCCAGGCTCTGAGCTGAAGTTGGGACTTAGAGCTGCATGGGCGGCTGTGTTTGGGAATTTGCACAAGATGTAGGAAAGAAACCATGTAGCTCCTGGGCAGTAAAATGGAAAGTGTGGATCTTCAGGATGTGAGTGGAGAGATCTCCTTGGAGCTGGCAGGGCCAGAAGGGGGTTGAGTTGGATTTTGACCCTGCTGCTGCTAAGGGTCCTTCCCAGCAGTAGGGCCAGGGGTTCATTCATCTCCTTTGAGGGTCTCTGACCCTCTCTGGTGATCTCTAAGCCTTCAGAGTTGTGGGTTTTGCAGTAGATCCCATTACTACTGAAAGGAATCAAGCAGCGTATCCCCTTCCACCCTCGATAATTCTTGAGTCCGGTCAGAGAATCTCAGCTAGGACCAGACTGGCTCAGGGCCCAGGGTTGTTTCCATTGAGAAATAGGATGTTGAGCAAAGGTGTCTGCTTGTCGCCTTCTACAGGGGGTTTATTGTTACCAGGATAATATTCTTTTGCAAGAATTCCTTTTGGAAAGCAAATAATCACCTCCAAAGCATCTTTCATGCAAATCTGGGCTTGCGTCTTTAGGGTTTTGCTTCACATGGGTTCTGCCTGTATTTCTACCCCTCTGTACTCAGGCCATAGAAGAAACTCATAGATACTATTTAAAGGAGGGGGGAATGATAGAGATGTTTTCCTCTAATGCTTTCATTATCCAGACAAGGAATTTGATTGCTGCTTAGGTTAAGTGACTTACCCAAGGTCTCAGGTTAGCTAATGGCCCCTCTGTCCCCGACTCCATCCTACCTCCTCGATCAGTTTGACAGCCTCCCAATTTAGGACATTTCAGGCTTTTCTGCTTGTCGTCTTCCTCATTTAGCTCAGCTGCTCACATCAAATTCCTTTTAATCTTTGCTGTTCCTTGGATCCTTCGGAGGGTTGACTATTTCTTCTGTGCACCCACCCCCCATCATCTGTCATCTCCTTAGGGGAGGCTTTTGCATCAGCGGTGGCCTCCACACTGTTGCAGAGAAGCAGAAGCTAATCTGAATTAGTCTAGAGGGCCACAGGGTGAAAGCCCTTCCCCTGGGTTCTGTCCAGAGCTTGAAAAGGTGAACTTAAGAACAAGACTGTCCTTTGGTCCGACCCTATGCATCTTCCACACAGCAGACTGCTTAAGAGTCTGACTTCTTGGGTCTCCTCTTTCCAGCCATGTGACCTTGAATAAGTGACTTGACCTCTCTGTGCCTCAGTTCCCTTATCCATCAAGTGGAAATACTAATATCCACCTCCTAAGGTGATGGTGAGAACTAAATAAAGTGCTGTGCACAGTGCCTGGAATATAGTTCTCAATGAATGTTAGCTAGTATTAATGTCATCATAACCATCATTTTTCCATTCTGGGTTTTCTGAGAAGGGAGATGGGGAAAAAAAAGGAAAATTGGAGAGATTTTTGAGTCCATGGAATAAGGTAAAAGATCATAAAATTTATTGCACTCGATTTTATGTTCTTTATAGTTATAATAATTGCTTTTCCCCGAATACTTACAATGTATCCAACATCTGTCATCTCATTGCTCTTTTCCTCCAAGTAGTTCTCCTGGCTATTTTACAGAGAAAGGAGCTGGGCTCAGAGATAAGAGCTTCCTAAGGTCACACAGCCGACGGGATGCAGAACTGGGATTTAAACCCTGGTCTCTGTGAATCCAGAGCTGGTATTTTATTTTTATTTTTGCCTGTGAGAGGCTGCCTCTGTCCTTTCCCTGCTGTCATTAATGTTATTCATAGATTCCTGAATCTGACCTTTCAGGTCATCTGGTGCAAATTCCCACTCACTGCAGCAGTCCCCTCTCCCACCTCACCAGCTGCTTGCTCATTCAGCGTCTCCTTGAGTATCCTCGGTGAGAGGGAGCTTTGATCTGCATACTCTTGGCCAGCTTATGTTGTTAGAAGGCTGTTAGGTCATGAGGCATGCTGGCCCCTCCTGTTGCCATGCCACATTCCGGAGACGTTCCCTCGGTGCCAGGAGACATCGTCAGCCTATGGGCCGCTGCCCATTTGGCTTCCTAAGTGGTAGCCTGGGAACTGGTAATGATGAGAGGCAGCTGCTCCAGGCTCTGCGTAGGGCAGGACAGGCCGTCAGGTGCCGTCACTGGCTGGGGAGGAACAGCATCCTCCCGGGGCAACTTGGTGCCAGGCAGTGTTATGATCAAGAGAGGCAGTGGAAATTCCCCAGCCACCACTGGTTCATTCTTCGTGGGAGCAGATTCTCCATCCTTCTCAGTTCTTTCCTGATTGGCAAATATTCTCCCATTTCCTCTGCCTGCAGAAGTAAATGCCTTCTGGCACCCAGCATCTCTTAGGTTGCATCATCATCACCATCATTGTCATCCTCGTTGTCATCATCATTGTCATCTCCATGGCAACTCATTTATTCGGCTCTTACCATACTGTAGGCACTATGCAATAGCTCATTTATTTCTCGCAGAATCCTTTGAGTAGACGCGAATATCCCCATCGTACAGAGAAGGAAACTAGAGCACAGAGAAGTGAAGTGACCTGCCTAAGGTCACATAGCAAGCAAGTGGGAGAGCCAGAATTTGTCCCCAAGACTGTTGGAGTCCAAAGCCAGAACACTAACATACCTCTTAGAGGCCTGTGCCTCCTGCTGCCTCCTCCCTCCTGGGTTGTGCTCACTCTGAGCCAAGTGTGCAAGAGGCAGCCAGGAACTAAAAGCCTGGTTCTCTACAAACATCTCCTGAGATTGTATCCTGGGGTTAAGCCACTGTCTCCTCCCAGGCTTCCTCTGAGCCACTCTCCCAGTCGGGAAGGTCTCTCTGGTTCTCTTCTCACTCTAGCCAGGTCCCAGAAGCCTGTGCGAATGTGGCTGAGGCTCTGAAACTCTTTTGGTCACCGAATCAGAATGGGCCCTAGGTCTGTCTGACACCCCTCAAGTTCTGAGGGTCCCAAGGATGACCCTCTGACACCCCTCAAGTTCTGAGGTTCCCAAGGATGACCTTTTTGACACCCCTCAAGTTCTGAGGTTCCCAAGGATGACCCTTATTGCACTCTGGCCTTGGGCCTTGGACTGAGGTCCTTCATCTCAGGTCTGAGGTGCTGCTTCCCCTTTGAGGAACCAGAATATTGCTCATCCCTGTCTAGGCCTGGGAGAGGCTTAGGAAGTGGAAGGGAGTCCAGTGTGTAGCCCCACAGTGGGGGCTTTGGGGAGAAGCAGCATGACAGGACAAGGTGAGATGGGGCGGGTGTTCTGCTTCTCAGCCTTGGAGGTCAGGCTGCCCCCTGGGTCTTAGGGTCTCCTCTTGGGTGTGACCTTTGAGCTGGAGGAACCTGACAGGAAGAGGAGCAGCGGGTTGGAAGGGTAGGGTATGCAGCTCTGGGGTTCTCGGACAAAGACAGCCCTCAATGTTTCAGCTGCTCTCTCTCTCCTTGGGAAGGTTTGGCTCCAAATCCCCATGCTGAGGGGAGGCAGGAGCCAAACCTTCATCGGAGCTCAGGGCTGAAGGCAAAGTGCCCTGACCTGGATTTGGTGGGGAGGGGAGAGGGGGGCAGGGCTGGGCATCCTGAGAAGGCTGAGGTAGAATAGAATGTTGTGTCTGGATGCTGCTCTTGTCCTAAGGGGACGGTCTGTGGGCAGTGCTGACTTTTTATAGCTGCATGGGAACCGTCAGGGAGGAGGCTGTGTTGGCCGGGGCCTGGGAGCACAACTATATTCGGTAAACAGAGAGGGCCCCTGCTTCAGCCTTAGAGGTCAGCAGGCTGGGCCAGGCAGGGAGCCAGGGGAGGCAGGAGGGAGGAGAAGGAGAATTGCTGATGGCTGAGAGGATCTAGTCGTGAGGCCACAAACTGGGTGGAATCCAGAGGCCACAGATGTGCTTTGTTGGGACCACCTGGTGCTTTAAATGGGAAGGTCTGGCAACACTGGGCTCGAGTTAAGTAGTGCTGCCACTTCAGAGGGGACACACAGTATCCCTTTTGCCCCAGGCCCCACTTTTTACATCTGCCTGTTTCGTTTATGTTAGCTATGGCACCTGTGTTTGCAACCTCCAGTCTAGCAGACTAACTGAGCCTGCTCTCTGTGCTGCCAGCTCTGACCGTCCCCACTGCCTTCCAGCGGGGATCCAGCGGGGGTAGGGTCAGAAGTCGGTTTGGGAGCTTAGCCCCGGGGGATTGCACTGGGACATTGGGAGCATCTTGGGAAAGGATATTATTCCATTAGTCTCTGAACGAACAGCCCCCCACTGCCTGCTTCTCTCTCTGAGCTTCTGTATGCACACAAATGTGTGATTCTGTGCACATGTATGTTTCGTGTGTGTGTGTGCGCGTGCGCACATGTGCCACACAGTGGGTATCATGCCTAGCTCTCCCTGCAGCATCCATTTCAGTCGAGGATCAGAGACTCCATCCGTTGGACCAATCTGATGCCTGCCTCCGTGCATCCTGGGGGCTCTCCGAACCCTGTTGTTTGACTCTCAAGGGGTTCCTCTTGAGGAGAGCCCCTTCTAGGACCAGGAGCCAGGCTGGGGCCAGGAGGGCCCAGTTGGGCAGGGAGGTGACGCCCTGCCTCTCTTTTGTATTTGCTTGGTGCTGGCTGAAGATGCGCCAGGAGGAGAAGACCAGCTACACAGTGGTGCAGACGGGCGAGGAGGGGCTGGCAGACAGCGGCGAGCTCCCCGGACCGCTCCTGATGCTGGCCCAGAACTGCGCCGTCATGCATAACCTGCTGGGCCCTGCCTGCATTTTCCTCCGCAAGGGCTTTGCTGAGAACAGGCAGCCTGTACGTAAGTTGGCCCCAGTGGAGCTGCACTCGACGTGGCTTCACAGGGCAGGAGGAGGTGCTGGGAAGAGGGGCTCTGTACACGGCAGCCCGTGTCCCCAACAGATACACCTCAAACCCTCAACTTGTGAATCTGACCCCCAAATTTTCCCATTCTCAGCTGCAAAGCACGGTGAGTCCACATCCACCAGCAAGAAATATTAACAGCAACTGATATTGTTTGGGTTTTCTTTGAGCACTTACTGTGCGTCAGGCACTGTGCTAAGTGCTCTGGTGCATTGCCTCATTTAAGCCTCAGAGCAACTCCCAGAGGTGGGTACTATTATCATCCCCATTTTACAGATGAGGAAACTGCATTGGAGAGGTGACATGCTCAAGGTCACAGCTAGTGCGTGATAGAGGTAGGATTCAAATTCGGGGCGTCTAACTCAAGGGCCTCCTGTGCCCTGAACGATAATAGTACTGAATACACCGCACTGTCCAGTAGAACTTTCTAGCGTGATGGAAACATTCTACAATCTACGCTGTCCAGTACTATAGCCACTAGCCACATGTGGCTGAGTACTTGAAATGTGGCTAGTGCAACTGAGAAAGTAAATTACTAATTTTGTTTAATTCCAATTCAAATTTAAATAGCCCCATGAGGCTACTGTATCGGACAGCCTCCTGCAGGTATCTGCTTGGTCACAGAGAGGAGGGGATTGATGATGATGTGACAGATACGAGCATTTGCAGGTTCCATTTATTGAAGGCCACATGCTAAACACTCTGCGTATCTCGTCTCACGGAATGCTCACAAAGGCCCCGGGAGGTGGGTACTGGTGTTAACCCATTTTACAGATGAGACTGGCTCACAGAGCTGAAGTGACCTGCCCGAGGTCCCACAGCTAGGAAGTAGCAGATCTGGGCTTTCCACTCGAGTCTCTGTGACTGTAGAGGCCAAGTTCTCCCTGACCACATGGCTGGGGAGAAAGGAGTGTGGGTGTGCTCCATTCCCACCTGACCCCCGGAGCAGGTGCTCGTGGTTTCCTGTGGTTGCTTCACATCGGTGGACCCCTCGCCGCTCCGCACTGGGGAGTGTGTGATTCGAGGGCCAGCCACTAGGACTCAGCCAGACCAGCTCTGGCCACAGGCTCACTGCGAAGGGGTAGCTGGCTTTCCTGCTCCCTGCCTCTGGCTATACGAGAAGTATGGAGGGGCTGCAGTGGGGGTCAGCAGCACCCCGTTCCTCTGCAGTCCTGCAGAGCTGGGTCCTGGAGAAGTGGGAGGCTGCCTGAGGCCTGAAGGGTGGGAAGGACTAGTTATGTCTAAGTAGCTTATCCTAGGAAGTGTACTCTGTGTCTGTACACGCACTTACTTTGCTTACTGGGGTACAGGGCATTGCAAAAAACATCTTTTTGGTCACCAAGATGCAAGTCTGACTAGGAATGGGAGTGACAACCCTCGCACCGTGCACTGTGGCCGGCTTTTTAAGTGGCCGTCTGTAGAATCATCTCACAGAAACATACACACCTTCAGCGAATCCTACCCTCGGCTAGAAATGCACCGGCAGGACCCGGCAGCTTGCAGCCAGCTCATTCCAAGCCCACGTACACTCTCAACACTATCCTGCCTCAGAGAGCCACTTCGGAGCACCGGGGCCTGTGTGCCTGGTTGTCCCACAAGATGTTGCTCAGCAGCCCCTTTCTAGAAGATTCTCACATTTTCCAGAGCCAGGGTCCCTTGCCTGGGGCCAGTTCAGAATGGGCGGGCAGCAGCTGTCTCTACTGCCCTGGCCCTGTGGGCTAGAACAGCCTGTGCACACAGCTGAGATGCCTCACGCTCACTGTGGCACGCCTGTGTGTCTGTGTTCATAATAGGTGTGCCCATACCTGCTGTGTGCTTCCTCAGGGCGGGCACACCCTGCCCCATGTCCTCCTTGCCCAAAGGCAGAGAGCTGTGCCATGTGGGAGGATGAGCCCTGTGGACCAGTTTTGGAGCCTACTAAGCAGGCCCAGCTGGGCAGCCATTTCTCCTGGGTAGGCCTGGGGCAACTGGTGCCTCACCAGCCGGAGCCTGGCCCCTGCTTCCTTCGGCCTGCTCTTTGGAGACTTCTCTGCCATCTGTTCTGATGCCTAGAGCCAGGTGTCCTAGACTCCCCAAGGAGAACTGGGCACTGCTGGAGGCTGGAGACATGTGCTTTGGACCCTGGCAGCAGCCAGAGGCACTGGCAGCCCCCGGGGTCCTATGCTGTCCCGTGACAGGGCAAGGTGTAGGATGGGGGTCAAGTTGGAGAAGGTGGGGCAGTGCCCAGGAAGCAGGGCACAGCCCTCATCCTGCCTCCACACCCTCGGCTCCTCCTCCTCTCCCTTCCTTTTGGCCACCTGTCTAGTCCCTGCTTTCTCTCCCCTCAGCCCCTCTCCTCCCATTGCCTTACAGGCCCCCTCTCTGTCGTGACCTTCCACTGACCCTGTTTCATTTACAGGTTTTTGCCTCTGGATCAGCTCTGTTCCCCAACACATTCTTGTGTCTGGTATAAGGGGCTGGGGGCACAGAGGTTCTGTGCCCAGGCTGGATGGGGCTCTTGTGTCCCTGGGCATCTCCCATGCCTATAGGAGATGTGGGACTTCACCGTTCTCCTCCAGAACAAGGTCCAGGCACACCTCTGCTGCAGCCCTGTCACCTCCCACCTGGTGCCTGCTGCCACTTGGATGGCCCCCAGGTTGGGCATTTTGTGATTTCCAAGCCCCTTGCAGCTGCTAATAGGACACGTTCTTTTGTTGCAGGACAGATCACTACGGCCAGAGGAGATTGAAGGTAAGACCTTCCCCTTAGGGGTAAGAGTTTCTCAGCTATCCGGGAAGGTGAGGGAAGGGAGGTTGGTGGGAAGAGAGGTAGAGATACCTTGGCCTCCTGGGGACAGACATGGAGCATTCTCTGTGGGGCCAGGTGTCAAAGGAGTGCACGGTCCTGGGCAGCTCCAGGGTCTGGCTCTCCAAGCTGGAGGGTCCTTGGGCAGCCTTTGTGGGTCCCACCCCCAACCACGTCCACCTTTGTTCTCTTCCCCAGAGCTCCGAGAGGCCTTCAGAGAATTTGACAAAGACAAGGACGGCTACATCAACTGCCGGGACCTGGGCAACTGCATGCGCACCATGGGCTACATGCCCACTGAGATGGAGCTTATTGAGCTCTCCCAGCAGATCAACATGAACCGTGAGTCTCTCCACGGGCCACCTCCCTCCCTTCCTGTCCTCTCCCTTGCAGTCCTCTGCAGTGAGACAGGCCTGGGTTCAAGTTCTGGGCCCGCCTCCTTCCAGCTCTGTGACCTGGGGCATACCACTTACCCTCTGTGAGCCTCAATTTCCTCACCTGTAAAATGTAGGGTGTACTGGGGGACTGGACCACAGGAAGTCAATTAGGGAATATCTGTAACAGCCCAATACCTGGCACACAGCAAGAGTTGAACAGATGGATGCTCTTATTACTCTGTTTTTCTCTGTCTTAGTTGGGTTCTCCCAGAAGCAGACCCTGAGACAAGGATTTGAGAGCAAGTAGTTTATCTGGTAGGTGAAGGAAAGTGTTGGTCGGGAGTAGGGAAGGGAGACAGCGAAGAGAAGGAGCCAACCGAGGTGCACTGTCAGCCAGCTTCCACTGTGAGTGGCCGGAGTCTACCTCTGCTGGGAAGCTGAGGGAGTGAGTGTCGCATGCCCACCTCAGAGTTATCCCCCAGCTGTCATACCTCCAGCTGGGTCTTAATCCACCAAACTCCTGTCAGTCCCTGGCTTAGAGCTCTTGTGAGCAGGCCGCAGGCGGGGGTCAGTCCTCCGCACTTCTACCCACTGAGAGAGCCAGTTGGAAATTGAGCTTCCATCTGCACAACAAGGGTAAGGCTTGGGGCATGTGGGCCAGGTGCCCATAACTTCTGCTTCTCTCTGCCTTCCTGTGTGTATGTCTCCATCTCTCTGTCTCTGAAATTCTTTGCCTGTCTCTGTGACCTAGTATATCTTTCTCCTATCCATATCTGCCTCTATCCACTTTGTTTTTTTTTTTTTGCAAGGAAGACCAGCCCTGAGCTAACATCCACCGCTGATCCTCCTCTTTTTGCTGAGGAAGACTGGCCCTGGGCTGACATCTGTGCCCATCTTCCTCTACTTTATATGGGACGCCGCCACAGCGTGGCTGACAAGCAGTGCGTCAGCCAGCACCTGGGATCCCAACTCGCAAACCCCGGGCTGCCAAAGCGTGAACTAAACTGCTGCGCCACCGGGTGGCCCCCTCTATCCACTTCTTAACTCGTTCCCTTAGTCAACCCCTGGCCACTCCCTGAGTCAGTCTTTGACGAACTGCCTGTCCATGGTCACCTTTGTCATTATTTGGCCTTTGGTTAAACCTTGGATCTGGTGCTGGGCAGATCAGGGAGGAGTTGGTGGTGCCCTCGGTTGCCTAATTGGAGATGAGGAATGGTTAGATGGATGACCTAGACCTTTCCTCTGTCCCCAGTGGGTGGCCATGTGGATTTTGATGACTTTGTGGAGCTAATGGGACCTAAACTCCTGGCGGAGACGGCAGATATGATTGGAGTAAAAGAATTGCGAGATGCTTTCCGAGAGGTGAGTGATGGGCAGTGGACAGGCGGTGTGGGGCGGGGAGAGGTTGTAATCCCAACCCCATGATGGCTACTTGAAAAGAAACCTGAATCTGAATCCCAGACCAGGGAAAGGAGCTTGGACAGAGAAGGGTCTCTGAGGAAGGGGGGACAATGACTCTGGAGAAGGGGCTCAACCTTAGGATTTGCTTCTGATAGTCTGCATGCTGTCGCTACCTCTCCCTCCTTCCTTCTCTCTCTAGTTTGACACCAATGGTGATGGGGAGATAAGCACCAGTGAGTTGCGAGAGGCCATGAGGAAACTCCTGGGTCATCAGGTGGGGCACCGAGACATAGAGGAAATTATCCGAGATGTGGACCTCAATGGAGATGGACGAGTGGACTTTGAAGGTAGGTGGGGCTTGAAAGTGGGAGAGAAACCAAGGCAGTAGTGGCCATCCATGGAGCGCTCCAACTGGGTATCCATCATGCAACCATCAATTTGCTTCAATTTTCCATCCCCCTACCCTTCCATCCTCCTACCCCTCCATTTATGCACTCCTCTAATCTACCTGTCATCTGTACATCCATCCATCCGTCCATCCATCCACCCACATATCCATCCATCTGTCCATCTTTACATATTTATTTCTCCATCTATTCATCCATCCATCTCTTCAGCCATCCAGGTACCTATTTATCCATTCACCCATCTCTAAACATTCATTCATACAACCATTTATCCATGCACTTCTCTATCCATCCATGCATCTATTCATTCTTCTATACATTCACCCATGCATCATCTACCCATGTACATCTCTCCATCTATCCATGCATCTATATTTCTATACTTTCATTCATATATTCACATATCTCTATCCATTTGCCCATACTTCTACCCATACTTCCACTGACCTGTCCATCTGTCTGTACAGTCATTTCCCCATATATATATCCATCTACTCACCATCCATCCATCCCCATCCATCTCTATCCATCTACCTGTCCACCTACTCATGCATCCAACCATGTTAGGTATTTTCTGGACACCACATTCCTCAACCTGATGCTCCCGCCCACTACGATCTGACCACAGCTCACTCCCTAGCTGCAGCTCCTACCATTCCTCACGTCCACTCCACTTTAAAGCCATACCAAAATACTTATGGTCCATGATGCTGCTAGGCTCTCATTGGAATATGCTGTTCTTTTTGTCAGGATGCCTTTTATTCTGTTCTTCACTTGGGCTAAACTATTCATCCTTCAAGACCCAGCAGTGGGACCACTTTCTCCAGCACTTTTCCCTGGTTCTCAGGTTGAACTTCCTCTTTCCTGGGCTTTCACCGCACGTCAGGCTCACCCTTGTTCTTCACACTGTCCCCGAGCTGCTAGTTACAGTTGTCTCTCTGCTTGACTCTGAACTTTTTGAGAACAGGAACCACATTTTCTTTATCTCTGCATTTCCTACATAACTCAGTACCTGGCACATAGCTAATGCTCAGCAAAAGTTTTTAAAAAGGAATCAGGGGCCAGCCCAGTGGCATAGTGGTTAAGTTTGTGTGCTCTGCTTTGGTGGCCTGGGGTTCGGATCCCAGGCACGGACAGATGCACTGATTGTCAAGCCATGCTGTGGCAGTGTCCCATATAAAGTAGAGGAAGATGGGCATGGATGTTAGCCTAGGGCCAGTCTTCCTCAGCAAAAAAAGAGGATTGGCAACGGATGTTGGCTCAGAGCTAGTCTTCCTCACAAAAATAAATAAATAAATAAATGAAAAGGAATCAGTAGGGGCTGGCCCCATGGCGTAGCGGTTAAGTTTGGCACGTTCCGCTTCGGCGGCCCGGGTTTGCAGGTTTGGATCCCAGGTACGGACCTACACCACTTGTCAGCCACACTGTGGTAGAGGAAGGGGGCTGGCCTGGCAGTGTAGTGGTTAAGTTCGCGCTCTGCTTCTGGCAGCCTGGGGTTTGCAGGTTCGGATCCCAGGCCTGGACCGACGCACCACTTGTCAAGCCATGCTGTGGTGGTGTCCCATATAAAGTAGAGGAAGATGGGCACGGATGTTAGCCCAGGGCCAGTCTTCCTCAGCAAAAAAGAGGAGGATGGCAACAGATGTTAGCTAAGGGCTAATATTTCTCACATACACAAAAAAAGTAGAGAAAGATTGGCACAGATGTTAGCTCAAGGCTAATCTTCCTCAAGCAAAAATAAATTAAAAAATAAAATAAAAAGGAATCAGTAATAATCATAATAGTTATTGTTTATTATACACTTATGTACCAGTCACTGTACTGAGTGCCTTTACATATATTATCTCATTTAATTCTCACAATGAATGTGTGGATTGTGCTGTTATTACCTCATGTTACAGATGAGGAAACTGAGGCTCAGAGGAGTAATATAACTTGCTTGAGATAGCCTAACTATTAAGAGGCAGAGCTGAGTCATAAACCCTGGCCTGGAACCTCAACCACTACATAATACTGTGCCTGACACCATTCAAGGCACTATGGGAAATAGGGGGAAAAATACAGTAAAACATCGACTCTGCACTCCAGGAATTTGCATTCTGAGCAGAAAGACAAATAAACATGTGCCAGACTGTGAGTGTGTCCAGAACACAAAGGTTCGGAGGCCTTTTCTGGGGAGAAGTTGGCCTTCAAGGGAGAGGAGAATGTGGATAGATGGAGAGAAGGCTCTGCTACCACTAGATCTGAAAATCTCAGGTCTTCTGTGTCCAGGTAGTGCCCTCTACAGATGACAACCCTTCCCTGAAACCCAGCATCCCCCATTCATTCTACCAGCATGTATTATACACCGACTGTGTGCTGAGACCTGATCCCCACGTTGAGGAGCTGAAGACCAGCGAGGAAAACAGAAGCCAACAGTATAGTCCATTCTGTTTTGGGAGAAGAACGGTGGGCTGTGGGGTCCCCAGGGGGCCCCTGTGCCAAGCTGGAGGGGGGACTAGGAAAGGCTTCCTGGAGGGGCTGTAAATAAGTAGAGCCCTAAGAGATGAGTAGGAGCCACCAGGTGAAAAAGAAGGAGGGGTATTTACCCAAAGAAGCTGAAAACATGCCCACACAGATGTTTATACAGCTTTATTTATAATTGCCTAAACTTGGAAGCAACCAAAATGTCCTCCAGTAGGAGAATGGGATAGATAAACGGTGGTCCATCCAGACAATGGAATTTACTCAGAGCTAAAAAGAACTGAGCTATCAAGCCTAGAAAAGACACAGAGGAACCTTAAATGCATGTTACTAAGTGAAAGAAGCCAATCTGAAAAGGCGACATACTGTATGAGTCCAACTATATGACATTCTGGAAAAGAAAACTATGGAGACAGTAGAAAGATCAGTGGTTGCCTGGGGTTGTGGGGGGAGGGAGGGATGAATAGGCAGAGAACAGAGGATTTTTAGGGCAGTGAAACTATTCCTTATGATACTATAATGGTGGATACACGTCGTCATATTTTTATCCAAATCCATAGAATGTACACCACCAAGAGTGAACCCTAATGTTAAATACGGACTCTGGGTGATGATGTGTCAATGTAGGTTCATCAACTAACAAGTGTACCACTCTGGTGGAGAAGGTTGATGGTGGGGAAGGCTGTGTGGGGGGCGGCGGTACAGTCACGTGTTGCTTAATGACGGGGATATGTTCTGAGAAATGTGTCACTAGACCATTTTGTCGTTGTATGAACATCAGAGTGTCCTTACACAAACCTAGATGGTATAGCCTACTACACGTAGCTAGTGGTACTAATTATAGTTATATGGTACTAGGCTACATGGTACTAATCTTATGGGACCCCCGTCATATATGTGGTCCTTTGTTGACTGAAATGTCGTTATGTGGCGCATGACTGTATATGGGAAGTCTCTGTACTTTCTGCTCAATTTTACTGTGAACATAAAACTGCTCTAAAAAATAAAATCTAGTTTGAAAAAAAAGGAGGCAGAGGGGACAAGTTGCAGGAAAACTGAGAGGCGAGAGAGAGAGAAAGCCAGATTCTCCCGAGGTGCCGAAAAGGAGATCTGTTTAGTTGGAGCATAGAGATTGGGGGTGAGGATGAGAGATGAGGCTGGAGATGTCAGCTGGGGCCAGAACACGGAGGGCTGTAAGGTCGTGTTGGGATATTGGACATTGTCCCGTGGGGAACCATGGGAGGTTTAAGAGGGGTCAGAGGTGCAGATTAGAAAGCTTGCTAGCTGTTGGTAGAAGATGGATTGGAAGGGGCCGGATGGATGTGGGGGACCAGCAGGGAGTCAAGGCAGTGGCAGTGGAGAGGGGAACACAGATCCGGGGAGGTTCGGAGGCAGCGTCCTGAGCTGAGCTCTGACTGCTGCTTTCTCCCCACCCCTCCCGTGCGCTCCCAGAGTTTGTCCGGATGATGTCCCGCTGAGGCCGCGGGGGCCCCTCCAGGACTGCCAAGCTCCCGCAGGTGGGGAGAAGAGGAGCCGGAGCGCGTCTCAGCCCGCCGTAGCCGCCGAGAGCCCAGGATGTACTGGCGGATGGGGCCTGCCTGCACCCCGGGGAGGTGCCCACCCCGGACCCCGACCCCTCCGCACTGTGAAAGACTGACAACTCCTGCAACTGGAAAGGGGGGCGCCCGCCGACGAGGAGGCCACAGTGCCAAGCCGGCAGAGGTCATGCCAGGCGCCAAGTGCCATGTACCCAGCTGCTGCTGGCTGGGTGGGCCAGGGCACCCGCCAGAAGACCCCACACAGCATGTCTGCCCTGGGTCAGAGCCTCTTGCCGTCCTCCTTAGCTCTGTGCCTGTGTCTCTCGCCTCAGCCCTGTTATCTCAGAACGAATAAAAATATTTCCAAGAGAAAGGCAGCCGTGGGGGGTCTTTGCTTCTTGGGCCTGGTGAGATGACACATTTCCCGAGCACCAACTGCACACCCAGAACCGAACATCCTGCATTCAACATGCATTTATTGGGTACGGTTGGGTACCCAGGCACTTCCACTCTTATCTCAGAAGCCAGAACCTGGGGGATGGAGTATACAGCTGCCCCAAACACAATCAAGTTCTAGAATAAAAGGAGACTGGATATTGGGTAAGCATCTAGCATGGTCTGCTCCACTTCCTGCCTTCCTGGAGCTTTCATACGGCTGGGGGAAGCGACAGGAAATAATCACATTGATATATGATTACAAACTGTGATACTGCTATTCAGGAAAAATGCAGGGACCTATGGTATGTACACTAAGGAGGCCTGGCCTACTCTGAGGAGGTCAGGGGTGCCTTCCTGAGGAAGTGATGACAAGGTTTTTTGCCCTGGAGGAAATCCCAGTATATGTAAGGAGATAGATGTAGAAACAGCTGCCATCCTCTCTGCTGAGTGGGAAACAGGACAGTAGAGTAGTTAGACCCTGGGTTTACTTGCTGTGTGACTTTGGGCCAGTCATGTCCCCTCTCTGAACCTCAGTTTCCTCATATGTAACGTGGGGATAATAAAGGATCATAGAGTCCACAGTAAGTGCTCTCAGGGCATCGCATTGCACACCTCCAGGGGCCGCTATTTACATAACTGCAGTGGAATTGTGCCATGTGGCAATACTAGACAGGATCCGTTATAATCATTGTAATTAAATTCAATAAGTGAAGGGTTGAAGGAGTCCAAAGAAGTTGTTTGTGGGTAGAAATTGTCCAGAATCTTTGACAGCCTTGGGGCATAATCAGACGAGCATGTGGGATGGACCTGTGTACTCCAAGACAGTAGCTCTCAAACTTTAGGCTGCATAAGAATCATCTGGAAGATTTGTTAAGTCACAGATCTGGGACCCACCTCGGGGATTCTGATTCAGTATTTGGGGTGGGGTCCATGAATTTGCATCTCTAACAAGCTCCCAGGGGATGCTGATGCCTGCCAGTCCAGGACCACAATTTGAATAACACTGCTGTAAATCCCAGACACGTGGAGGGCAGGTGGGCTTCCAGGCGGGGGGGGGGGGGGGGGGGGGGGGGGGGGGGGGGGCTGTGGGCTAAAGGCTGGAACTGGGAGGTGGGTGGAGAATCCTCTGCCCATAAGCTGTAGCAGAGGGAGGATCCTTATTCTCAGACCTGGCAGGGAATGTGGGAAGGACTGTGGGCCCCAGCCAGAGGCCTGGGTAATCCCCATGTCCCTGTGGCCAGGGGAGCTGGAGCTCCAAATTCACTCCAATAATCCAATTCTGAGACTAAGCACTTGGCTCCGTGCCCTGAGAGCCAAGCCTGCAGCCCTGCTTGCTCCTGTGCCCACTTAGCTCTGCCCAGACACCCCAGATCTACACTGTTTTACAAATACAGTGGGCTTGGAGGGCCAGAGGAGCAATGTGTAGAAAGGGGGCTTCTGTGGGCATCTCTGTCAGCTGACAGGATGGGCCCCTGGGGGCACCAAAGGGAGAGGGTGGAGATAGGGTGTCAGCTAGGACGCTTCTGTCCCCAGTCTCACAGCCTCCTAAAATCATACACATGATGGCTGTGATAAAGTGACTTGAGAGTATAGCCAGGCCACTGTTCAGAGGAATCCTCATGCTTAGGACAAGAGGAGGCCCAGGGGCTGGGCTTCTCTCTCCTCCAATGCTGAGCCTAGAACTCCCCCCCTTGAACGTGTCATATTTTGCAGTTCCTCGTAAGGTCGTTTGAAGAAAGAGTTCTGCTACTTTCTAAGAACGGAGACACATTTTCCCAAATGGACCCTATCCCAGGCAGGAATTGTTTCTGTGACCTGAGCTCAGTGTGTGTTGTCTTAGAAGAGCTCTCATTATCTGAAAGGTCTTACACTGAGCCTGGATCTGCCTCCTTGTGACTTGTAAAGTCTAATTCACTCATTCATGCATGCGTGCATGCAACTGATATTTATTGAGCACTTACTATATGCCAGGTCCTGTGCCAGAGTCCCTGTCTTTAGCAGGGGAAACAGCTAAGAAAACAGGCAAGTATAATGTAGTGGCATAAATGCTATTCACCAGGTTACTTACAAGGTTAGCCGAGGAGCAGTTAGGGTAGAAAAAGGCGCCTGATCCAATCTGGCTGGGTGGGGGTGGGGAGGAAGGGACAGATTTGCTAAGACCTGAAGGATCAGGAGCGCTTAGTCACAGGTGGTGGGAGAAAGACCGAGGGAACAACAAGAGCAAAGGCCCGGAGGTAAGCGAGGGCAAGGCTCCTTTGGGAAATGAAGCAGAATTCCATCTACCTGGTCTACTGGGCTGGAGGGAGGAGCAGAGAGGGAGAGAGATGATGCTCATCAGGGAGGTGGGGACCGCCCCCACCGCAGACCTTGGAGTGTGGAGAGGCTCAGGGGGGACCTCTGAGGGGCTGCCTTCTTGTGTGAGCCAGGCCCACAGGCAGCAGAAACCTTGGTGTCTATAAAAGGCTCGCCTTTGGGGACAGACAGGTCGAGAGGGTGGAGCAAATCACAGGGGAGCTGAGGGCCACTGGGAAGCATCCTTACAGCAATGTGGTTAAGAGCAGATCTCTGACCAAAAGACAGAGAAAAACAGACACTCAGAGCTTCCGATAGAAGAATGCAGCCCTTGGGGTCTTGCCAAAAGGATAGAACCTGAGTCTGATTGTGCCTCTAGATCCAGCGGGCAGTTGGCAGGAAACTCAGAGGACAGAGGAACCTGCTGAGTTGTACTGTGAGCATTCCATCGGCAAAATCCAGGCCAGGAATCTCTGCAGGTCAAACAGTTCAAGTTCTTCAAAGGACAGATTACAAGAAAAAGAAGGGTGGAGGGAGAAGTTGTAGATTAAGAGACTTAAAAGGTATCAAGTTAAAAAAACATGGGCCTGACTAAAGGTCAGTGTCTCAGGATGTACACTTGGGTGAAAAAAAGCATAAAGACAAGGCACTTATTCCTATAAAAGTCCGAATAGCGGTTGCTTTTAGAGAGAGGGAGGGAGGGGGCTGACATTGGGAGGCAGCATAGAGAGGGGCTTCTGGGGTGTCAAGCAAAGTTCTACTTCTTGACCCGTGCGGTGGTTACAAGGGTGTTCGCTTTATAATAATTCACTAAATTGTCCATTTGTTCTATATGTTTTTCTGTTTGTCTTAGTTTACAATAAAAAGGTTTAAAAAAAAGTGTGAGCTCAGGAGCCAGCCACCTGTTTCAAATCCCAGCTCTGCCAGTTATTCGCTGTGTCATCTTGTTAAGTTATAAGACCCTCTGGGCCTCCGTCTCCTCATGGTGTTAGAGGGTAGTTATGAAGATTAAACAGGTTAGTATACTCGAAGCCCTTGGAACAGTGCCTGGCCCACAGTAAGCATTATAAAAGGTTTTGCTATTATTATTATTGTGTCGTTATTCCCCATTTCCCCACACTCTCTCCCAGATGTCCTCATGCCTCCAAGATCCCCTCTCGAGGAAAGAGAAGGGAGAGGCAGAAGGGAAGGCGGAACCTCTCATTGACAGTGACAAGATCATCACAGCTTAAGTTTGGGATCTGGCTTTACGACCAGATCGTGACTGTCCATACAGCATGATCCTGCGAGGTGGCCCTGATGATGCTGGCTGTGCCTGTGGCTCAGGTTGCAGGGCCAGAATATCCCTTCGCCCCTCTGGAGGTGCCTGCCATCTGCTCCCATTCTCCTGCAGTTGCCTGTGTTTTCTAGAGAGAGGGCAAATGGGCCGAGTATCGTGACCAAGTCACGGGCTTTGGCGGTAGCACGAACCTGGGTTTTAATCCCAGCTCTGCCACTTAAGGGAGTAAGGGATGTATGTGTTAAGGGAGTCCTTCTTCCTCTTTGAGCCTTGTTATCTATTATTAATGATAACAATTGCACCTCCCTGGTGGATTGGTTGCAGAGAAATAATCCATGCATAACGCTTAGTAAAGGGCCTACCTCAAAGCCTTCACACGTGCTGTTCCCTCTGCCTAGAATGCTTTCCCCTGCACTCTTTGAATAGTTGGATCCCTCTCATTTCTTGGGGCTGGCTTAAATGTCTCCTTGACTTCCCTATTGAAGGAAGGAAGGAAGCCGCTGCCACATCTTATTTATATTCTTCAGAGCATATATGAAATTTAAGGCCTGACATATTTGTTATATTACAATATATTTTTATCTGCTTATTGTTTAATACCCTCTGCCCCTCACAGAATGTAACCTCTCTGTTGGTGGAGACCATTTCTACCTTGTTCACTGCAATATCTCCAGTGTCTAGTAGGTACTCAGCAATTATTTATTGAATAAATCAACAAAATCCATAAATTTATAAATAAATACATTTGTTCACCTCTCTATCATCTGTCTTCCCTGAATGGCTTATGAGGGACATAAGTGCAGGGGTCTTGTCTGACTTGTTCTCCGCTGTGCCTCCTAAACCCCTTGCACTGGCTGGGTGTGTACTGCACACTCAGTAAATACTTGTCAGGTGGTGTGAGCCTGGGGGTGCAGACGGTGGCCCCCATTTGTGACCACTGCTCTCAGGTGCAGGAAGGGCTCCAGACCCCACCCCTGGTGGCTTCCGGACCTCAGATCTTGCTCCCCTCCGATGTCAGGTCTTTGGGGACCATTTCCTTGTGCTGCAGGAGCCTCGAAGTTGCAGGCAGTACCATGGAACAGGAAAACAGACAAAGGATTGGGAGTTGGACAGACCTAGATTCTAGTCCTTGATCAGTTGTTAACAATCTCTGGGACCTTGAGCCACTGGTGAAGCTTCAGTTTTCTCATCTGTTCAAAGATAATAATTATAACAACAAAAACAATATATCTGCCTGGAAGGGCTTTAGTGATCAGGTCAGGTAACAGACATGAAAACCCAATGTGGGTTGAACAGTCCCATACACGTGTGTGTTGTCACTAGGTTTAGCAGCTACAAATGCTTGAAACAGCCATTGAGAACCAAATCCTAGGGTGAAACTGGAGTTCTGGGGTGAGACTGCTGGATGTCCGTCAACATCTGTTCTCCCCATCTTCCCTAGTAATAAAACTCTCGATTTCTGTGACTTTTAGGATCAAGACTACATTTCCCAGCCTGCCTTGCAGCTAGGTGTGGCCTCGTGGCCACGTTCTGGCGAATGGGATAGAAGCAGGTCTGTGCAGTTTCCGAGAAGTGTCCTTAAAAGGAGAGACCTAGGTTCCTTTGCCTTTCTTCCTCCTTGCTAGCTGGAATATGACCTTGAAGCTTGGCGCCTGAGCAGCCATCGTGGACCGTGAGGGAGTCAGTGCTGAGCATGGTGGAACAACAAACAGAAGAAGCTGCGTCCCTGAGACTTTCCAGAAGCCACCCTAAAAGCTCTGGAGTGCCTCACTCCAGAATCCTTTATAAGAGAGAGAGAGGAAAAACTTCTGTGCCACTATTACTTTGAATTTTTCTGCACTTGCAACCAATTTTAAATATAAGTGAGACACACTCCAAAAAGGAAGAGTTCACACAGGCTAGATGATGTGGGTTTTTTTTTTTTTTTGCAGTTTTATAATCTTTTATTATCAATAACAAACGGTTGCTTTAATGTGTCTTTGCCAGGCAGCTGTTAAAGGGTGAGTGGGAGGACACCATTAACCCTAACAAGGAAAACTCAAATTAAGCCTTTAGGTACAAGCAAATATAGGGCTCTTTTAAGTGTCCAAAGCTATTAATTAGTTTAATTGAGGCATTAAACTAATTCTGAATTAACATATTTGAATCACCAGGAATAGATGAGTTTTATTTTTAATGAACAAACACTTGTATAACAGTGGCTGTGTTGCTGGCATTCTATTAAGCCCTTTACAAGTATTAACGTGTTAATTCTCATTATAACTCTATGAAATAGAAACTACTATTATCCCCATTTTACAGGTAAGTCTTGGAAACTTCATGGGAATGAGGGGGGAAACAGTTCTTGGAATGTTCTCTTTTCAGTTCCTGACTCTGTTAATTCTTTCATTCAACAAATATACCAATCACATACTATATGCCAGGTGTTAGGGACATAGGGACAAAAAGACAGATGTGATGGCTGGTCTCATGGAGCTGACAGTCTAAGCTGCTCTGTCCAATATGGTAGCCACTAGCCACATGTAGCTATTTAAATTTAAATTAATTAAAATTAGATAAAAATTTAGTTCCCCAGACGTACCAACCACATCTCACGTGTTCAATAGCCACGTGGTTTGATGGTGCAGATATAGTACATTTCCATCATGGTAGAAAGTTCTGTTCCAAAGGGACAGCTGACAAGTAAACTGGTCATTTACAATCCAATGCGCAAGCACTGGCTATTGTATTTTCTTCTTGTTGCTTCCCTAATTTGCCCAGCTCCAGGGAGGAGAATGGAAAGGATGGAGCAGCTGCTTTATTTATGAGGTATTGTTGGGTACGTGTTAGATTCTTTTCATTAATCATCTCACTCCATCTATACAACCATCCTATTTTACAGAGGAGGAAACTGAGGTTCAGAGAGGAGATGTGACTTGCCAAGCTTACACCTATAGTTGATAATACAGATTGTCCCTGGTGTTCCTGACTCTGAAAATTACGTCCTAACACAATGAAGAATCTAGGAAACAGCAAGGATAGCTACCATGTATGGAGTAATTACAACAGCTGTGTAAGGCAGTCTCCCGAAGTTTGCTTTATATCATCCTTATCCCAACCCTCGGAGGCTGAAGGTTCTCATCACCTCATTTACAGGCGAGGAAACCAGGGTGCAGAAGGGAAATGACTTGCCCAAGGCCACCTGGGCAAGGCACTTGGCTTTTTTGTTCTCGTCTTAGGTCACCCTAGGCCTGGCTGGCTTCTTCCCTGTGACTCATATCCTCCTGGGGGAAGTGAAGAAAAGCCAAGCCCATTCTCCCTCCTATGAAGTTGGAGACCCAGCCAGGTTTCTCTTGGTTCCAGTTGCCCGCTTGGGACCAGGACCAGGAGACACCATGGGCTGGTGCCCTGCCTCTCTGGGTGGCTCTGGTCCCCCTGCTATCTGACTACTAGAGGCCCTGAGCAAGAATACTTGGGTTTGGGACCAGACAACCCACCTTTGAGTCCACAGGCTGGCAGGGCGGGCCCCCACCCCCTCTCTGTTTACCTTTTGAACTTTTATTGTGAGCTTATCTTTAAGGGGGAAAAATATTCCATAAGCTTAAAATAGGCAAGACTTAATTAATAGCATGCTTTGTTCTGATCCTTATCTATAGGAAGACACACCCCTTTTCAGTTTCGTGGGTCAAGGTGAAGCAGCCTCTGGGGGCTCAAAAAAACAGCTGCTCCATTTTCCACTTTTGAACTCTGGCTCTCTTTGGCTTTTCCCTCCCCCAGGTGGAAGGGTTTTTCCCAACTCCTTAGCCTGAGTACTTCGCCAAGGCCTTTTCTATTTACCATATTGCCAGCATTGCGTGTTATAATTCTTTCTTCTTATATGATTAATAGCTACTGTGCATTGAGGCCCTACTCTGTTAAGGGCTCCTAACACCCTTACATGGTGAGGCTTCTAATTGTTTCCATTTTACAGATGAGGAAACTGAGGCCCAGAAAGGAGAAATGACTTTCCCAAGGCTACACAGCTCTAAGTGAAGCTAGGCTTTGAATCCAGCGCTCTATGCCTCCAAACACCGACAGCTAATATTTATTGAACAGTTAGCTAATGGGCTTAAGGGTCCACAATGCTAGTTTTTTATTTTGCTGAGGAAGATTAGCCCTGAGCTAACATCTGTTGCCAATCCTCCTCTTTTTGCTGAGGAAAACAATACCTCTACTTTACATGTGGGACGCCTGCCACAGCATGGCTTGATAAGTGGTGTGTAGGTCCGCGCCTAGGATCTGAACCTGTGAACCTAGGGCCGTGGAAACGGAGTGAACTTAACCACTGCACCACCAGGCCAGTCCCTCACAATGCTAGTTTTAAAATCATGTCCTTTTTATTTTCCTTGTTTAAAATGTATCTTTTTATTTCTCACAATCCTGAGGTGCGCACAATTATTCTCTCCATTTCACAGGTGAGAAAACCAAGGCTCAGAGAGGTGAATTCAATTACCCAAAGTCACACAGTGATTAATGGTGAAGCTGTGTCTGATCATTACCCTGTCTCAGAGGAAAATTAGTAGCTTGGAAGCCAAAAAACCGGATTTTGGCTCCTTATTGCATGGGCAGATCACTTAATCCTTCTCAACTTTAGCTTCTCGTCTGCAAATGGGGACACTCTTGTTTTCCCAACTTCCTGAGGTGGTTGTGAGAGTCAAATGGGTGGGGACCAATGGTTATTGAGAACCTGCTCCAACAGGGTCTGGGTTTACATGGCTTATCCCATTTTTGGATGGAATTGTGATAAATCATTTTTTTAAAAATTCTCTTCTGAATTGTCTATATTTTCCACAAAGTGTATCTTTCTTCCACAAACAGAAAAAAAAAATGATATCCATTTAAAAACTATCTCATTTAATCCTTACAAGCGCTGAGAGGTGAATGATCTTATTTGCATTTTTGATTGGAGAGAAAAGGAGTGACGTAGCTGGAAGGCCCTGAGAAAGGAGCTGAACCCAGCTCTTGTCTGAGCCCCAAATCTTGGTTCTTGTCACTCCACGGAGGGCAAGTCCTCCATTCTGAGAGGGTACCGGAGGTTTCGAAGTAATATTTTTAATAGACTTTATTTTTTAGAGCAGTCTTTAGTTCCCAGCAAGATAGTGGAAGATACAGAGATTTCCCATAAACTCCCTGCCCCTACACACCCACAACCACCCCCACCTCAGTATCCCACACCAGAGTGGTACATTTGTCACAACTGATGAACCTACACTGACACATTATCACCCAAAGTCTGTAGTTTACATCAAGGTTCATTCTTGATGTTGTACATTATATGGATTTGGATAAATGCACAACATGTATCCACCATTACAATATAATACAGAGTAGTTTCACTGCCCTAAAAATCCTCTGTGCTCCCCCATTCAGCCCTCCCTCCCCCTAACCCCAGGCAACGACTGATCTTTTTACTATCTCCCTAGTTTTGCCTCTTCCAGAATGTCATATAGTTGGAATCATACAGTATGGGGTCTTTCTGATTGGCTTCTTTCACTTAGTGACATGCGTTTAAGTTTCCTCCGTGTTTCTTCATGACTTGATGGCTCATTTGTTTTTAGTGCTGAATAATATTTCATTGTCTGGATGGACCACAGTTTATTTATCCATTTACTTACTGAAGGACATCTTGGTTGCTTTCAGGTTTTGTGGGCAATTATGAAGGAAAGCTGCCATAAACATCCGTGTGCAGGTTTTTGTGTGGACATTTTTGACTCCTTTGGATAAATACCAAGGAGTTTAACTGCTGGATCCCATGGTAAGAGTAATATACGTAGTTTTGTAAGAAGCTACCCAACTGTCTTCCAAAGTGGCTGTACCATTTTGCATAACCACCGGCAATGAATGAGAGTTCCTGTTGCTCCACAGATTTGAAGTAATTTTTGCAGAAATCCAGCCCCTGCTGAAGGAGGTGGGGATGCAGCCACTCAAAGTGTCCCTGGGCTCTCAGATGGGGATGACCTTGCATGGAAGGCAGGAGAAATTGGAGGCTGGAACCCAAACTTGTGATTGTCTGTAGAGAAATGGCCTGGGCCCAGGGCTACCTGGGGACTGACACTCTTCTCAGCTTTCCCAGGGCTCAGACTCCCTGCCTTGTGGACAGCCAGCCCCGAGAGCAGCTCTGTGGCTATTTGGGAACTCCTATAGGTCAGTGTCTTTGGATAAAATCCTGCCTTGGGGTCAGGCCCTCCAGTCTGGCTTGGCAGCTGGGACCATAACCCTTTTGTCTCCTGTTCTCACCCCCATCCCAGCCCTGAGTCCTGCTACTGATATCCCCTCAGCTGCTAGAAACTTGACTCCCCCAACCCAGTTACCCCTTATCCCCAGGACACTGCCCCTAAGCCAGGCTGTCTCAGGTGAGATCCCATTCCGTAGGCACCAACTTCTGCTTGCAGGAGCAGTGCCCACCATTTGAAAACTGCTGGCCCCTATCCCTCTGGGCTTCAGTTTCCTCAGTTATAAATGGGAATAGTAAGTTATGGGGCTTTTGTATGGTGTAAGAATTTCATAAGGAAAGAGAAAGGACTGGTTGAATTGAGTGGCCCAATACTTTGTTAGGAAATCCCTTGTTCAATGGTACCACTGATTTCACTGGCTCGATGGTGATCAGGTACAGCCTACAGAAGACATTGTCACCTCAAAGGGCACAGGGTCCTTCAGCAGAAAGGAGTTTGAGGAGGCTGCAACCTCACTCATTTTACTTATCAAGAGCTCCAGGTAATCCTAAAAGCATGGCTCTGGCAACTTCTCACTGTGCAGGGTCAGGGTACATGCTGCAGAAAGCAAGAACTCGGGGGACCCTTTCATTCCAGGATAACAATTGGTTGAGTGCTAGGCTTGAGCCAGGCACTGTTCTGATGACTATTCTATTCTTTTTCTTTTTTGTGAGGAAGACCAGCCCTGAGCTAACATCTGTTGCCAATCCTCCTTTTTTTGCTGAGGAAGACTGGCCCTGGGCTAACATCCGTGCCCATCTTCCTCTACTTTATATGGGACGCCACCACAGCATGGTTGACAAGCAGTGTGTTGGCAGGTGCCCAGGACCCAAACCCTCAAACCCTGGGCTGCCAAAGCGCGACCTAAACTGCTGCGCCACCAGGCCGGCCCCAGACTATTCTAATGTATGTTGCCAGCTTCTTTTTCTCTTCGTCCTCCTCCTCCTTTCTGGAACAGCTTTATTGAGATGTAATTCACATGCCATACAATTCACCCATTAAACATGTACAGTCAATGGGTTTTAGTATATCCAGAGGTGTGCAACCATCACCACAATCAATTTTAGATATTTTCATAACCCAGAAAGGACACCCCATATCCTTTAGCTATTATCCCGCAATCTCACCACCCCCCACCCCCTCCCAGCCCTAGGCAACCACTAATCTACTTTCTGTCTCTATAGATTTGCCTATTCTGGACATTTTATATGAATGCAATAATACAATTGGGGGCCTTTTGTCTGGCTTCTTTCACTCAGCATCACGTTTTCAAGGTTCATCCATGTTGTAGCATGGATCAGTACTTCATTTTTTTTTTTCTGTTGTATAGATAGACCACATTTTATTTATACATTCATTAGTCAGTGGACATTTGGGTTGCTTCCACTTTTTGGTTATTGTGAATAATGCGGCTATGAACATTCACGCACAAGTTTTTGTGTGAACATAGGTTTTCATTTCTCTTGGGTGAAATGGAGTAAAATTGCTGGGTCAAAGGGTTGCATTACCTTTTTTTTTTCTTGTGAGGAAGATTGGCCCTGGGCTAACATCTGTGCCAATTTTCCTCTATTTTGTATGTGGGATGCCACCACAGCATGGCTTGATGAGTAGTGTAGGTCTGTGCCCAGGAGCTGAAACTGCAAAGCCCAGGCTGCTAAAGTGGAGAGTGCAAACTTAACCACTATGCCACAGGGCTGGCCTCCATGCATTACCTTTTTAAATTCTCATATCCACCCTTTGAAGTAGGAACTATTATATCTTTCACATCTGAGTCAACTGAAACTCAGAGAGGTATATCACTTGGCCAAGGCCACACCATGAGTACATGGTGGAGCAGGGCCTGGGACCCAGGCAGTCTTACCTTGCCTCCAGAGTCTCAAAACTTTCCTTTTACCTAAGAGGTAGCCTAATCCACAAGCAGCTGGATCTCAAAAATGGGACCAGGCTCCTTGGTACAAGGGTAGCCCAACCAAGAATAGAATCTGAAGAGCCCAGTGGGGGCTAGCCAAGTATCTTCTTCACCTCCTGGGGTGACCAAGGATCTGGGTGACTGAGAGAAGGCCTAAAGTTAGGTCTTCTGAGGTTTAATCCATTTTTGTGCCAGTTTCTCCTGGACTAGCCTGCCTTGAGGACAAGAATGAGTTCCTGGAAGCAGTGTAGAATGTGGCTAGAACATGAGCTTTGCAGGTCAACTGCCTGGAAGGAGGGAGCCTCTGTCACCTCTTTGCACCTGTGTCCCCATTTGCACCATGCCCCCACTCTGAGGGCTATTCAAGCTCTGACTTGTCACATTCCTCCAAAGATGACAGTTTCCAGAGAGGAGTGGGGTTAGAAATGCCAGTGCAGGGCCCCAGAGAGGTCTTGGGAGGGGAAACATGTCTGAGGAAGCAGGTGGAAAAAATAGGAGGAAAAAAGCAGGACGAGGAGGAGATATTCTGAAAGTTACCCCATGGGGTCTGACCTTGGAGGCTGAGGAAGGAATTCTGGTGCATTTAAATCCCCCACCGATCCTCTCCATTTTGGTACCCTATTTTGTTCCTTTATGGCACTCATCACTGTTCTAACTAATTGAGTGGTGGGACTGTTATTTGTATGTGGCAGCTGGGTGTTTTTGTTCACTGCTGCACAAAGCTCATTGCCTGGCACGTAGTAGGCACGTTTGTCAGATAATATGCAAAAAGCCCAGTTAAATTTGAATTTCAGACACACAATGAATTATTTTTTAGTATAAGTATGTCCCATTTATTTATCTGAAATTCAAATTTAACTGGGCTTCCTGTATTTTATCTGCTAAATCTGACAACCCTAGTAGTAGATGTTGACTAAGGAAAAATCACAGCATTTAAATAGCAGATATTTATTTGGGCAATTAGAATTACAATTCGGGAGACACAGATTTGGGCAAAAATCCCAAAATGGACTCTGGAGAAGTCAAAGAAGGCAAGGATTTATAAAAATGAAGAGACAAATTGCACAGGTTGTTCTTCAAACTCATGATTGGTGCTAGCAACAATTGTTACTCCTTGGCTACATGTGATTGGTTGTTAAGGCCATCTCTAAGGCAAAAAGTTCTTATCTATAGGAGCAAGCGTTTTTCTTAAAGGAAGGTTGAGATAACAGTGAGGCACAGTTCAAAAGTTTCATTCCAGGGGGCCAGCCCAATGGCGTAGTGGTTGAGTTTGGTGTGCTCCACTTTGGTGGCCTGGTTTTGTGGGTTCGGATCCCGGGTGCGGACCTACACCACGTATCAGCCATGTTGTGGTGGCAACCCACATACAAAATAGAGGAGGATTGGCCACAGATATTAGCTCAGGGCTAATTTTCCTCAAGCAAAAAAAGGAAGATTAGCTCAGGGTCATCTTCCTCAGCAAAAAAAGTTTCACTCCATCTGGGTAGAGTATAAGCCCCACTTCCTTAATGGCCTCCCAGCTCCATTTTAGAAGCCCAGACATATGCTACTCCATTATTGTTATCACTGTCCACATTTTTCCCTTTTGATCAAGGTCTTTCAGCAGAAAGCATCATAGATCAACCGTTTGATATATATAGGTATTGATATTTCCTTCATTGCCAGGAAGGCTCATTCCTGGGAAGTCATGTTGATATTTCCCTCGTTGCCAGGGAGGTTCATTCCTGGGAAGTCATGTCCCACGTTGGGGGGAAAGCAAGATCCTCAACCATCAGTAACAGTAACATAGTCAGAGGCTTTGGCCACATCTGAGCAATAAGGAGGTGGTCAGGAAATGAGCCTTAGGCATAGTCTTTATCTGAAAAGATATCAAGTCCTTTGTTCACAGTTGCAAGATTGGTTGATCATCTCAAGTCACTGAGCAATCATCACTCTAGCCGTAGAGTGACATACAGCATCATGAAATGCAAATCATTAGCAGTTTAAAGGTGGCAAAGACTGAACAAATCAGAATAATAATCATTAGTAAGGCTTGGAACCCTGATCTCAAAATAGCTCCAAGCCCAGGGGGTAACCAACTAAACAGGTCAAAGTGGTCTAGAGGTCAGCAGTATGACCTATGTTGTTGAGGAGATTTATGCTATCGTTTATGATCTTTAGCTCTTATTTTTTGTGACCAGACTCACATAAAAGCAATATTCTTCCCCCAGGAGTGCGTAAGTGCCCCCTTGTTGAGTGGTTAGGACGTCAAGAGTCCTTCAATTTTAGAGGACAACTTCTGCCAGACTGTCTGTTTGGCTTTGTTGCTATTTAATAACCTGTTGGGTGGCATTGAAGGTTGAAGCCATCATGAGAGAGAGGTTACAGATGGCCTTTTCAAGGTCAGTTACCCCTTAAGTGGGAAATAATGCTCTAGCAAAGGCATATCCAAGTCCTGTATTATCTACAATTGGGTTGTATGTAGGAAGTCCCTGAAGGTCAGTTTCTTTTGTCTCTCTTGAGTTGATATGACAATGAGCTGAAGTGTGGGATATGAGCAGTGGAAGGAAGATTTTTTTCTAATGGTAACATCTGGGGCAAGTGCTACTATTCCACATCGTCCCTTCCAGGAAGTGGGGAGAATGGAAAAAATATTGGAGCCACGCACAAAAAAGTATCCAGTGTTTTCAAGAGATATGGCATAAGTAGGTCTGCATGCCCAGGCTCTTTCGTTAGGTTCAAAACAGGGTCGGAAATGTAATCATTCTCATAGAGGACATGGTAATTAGAACTAGTAGTGTTGTGAGAATGATTATAGAAACGAGAAAAGTTTCTATAAATTTGAAGCAGAAGATGAGACTGATTTTGGCTGGTTGAATTTTGTTGAAGGTCCATTGGGTCATTAAGGCTATTGTAGTTTTTAAAAAATTTCCACCATTCTCCTGATTGTTGATCTATATCCCAGTGAGTGCTGGTTAAGGGGAGTATATCAGCTTCCCAATTGCCAGTTCCATTATTTTGGGAATCTCCCCACCACACAGATACATCAAGGGATGTAATATCATAACAGTTTTCTGAACACAAGCGAGGTGTGAATTCATGGTCAACAGAATCATAGAGAATGGTGAAATTATAGATATTGTGGTAAATAACCCAGAGATTTCCCAGCACCATTTATATTTTCAATGCACAAGGAAAGATTAGGGGTGAGTACCCAAATTCGGGTGAGAGAAACACCATGGTGAGTTGGAGGTACCCAATGAAATGAGGTAATAACTGGGGTTTGTTTTCCAGAGGGCAGTCAATAGGTGGTTTCAAAAATGCCATAGGAAAACCCTGTCTTTCCTGGTTAGATTCCTCCAACCTTCCAAGGATAGAGGCCATGCTGTCAGTTCAGGAATATGTGGTTTGCCCTCGCGCATATCCAGCAAGTGGTAAGGGTGGCACTCTTAGCGCATTTCTGTAGAGCTGGGATGAAAGGATGAGATAAGATGGTACAAGATGGGCTGTAGCTAATTGCAATAAGCACGATTTAGGCAGCTCTCATCCAGATCCCAGACATTTTGTTGCGAATTAATTGGTGATCTAATTAAATGATTTTATATGGTTATTATTAAAGCATTATTAGAATTAAAACCTTTATGTTTTAGTCTATTTTATGAAATTTAGAAGAGGTAAATATAAGCAGTGAAGTATTGAGGTGGGTAAGGACAATAGAGCAATAGTTAAACAATATTAAAAAGGCAATCTAAAACACAAAGAAGGTAACCTATGTCATGGAAGAGTATTAGGATTGCTAGTACACCCTGGAGTGTGATGATTGTAGCAATTATAAAGTAGGTACATGACTTGTGCTTTACAAGGGTTTAGATGGGGGAGACAAGGGTCAGGCAGATGCTTAATACTAGTTGCTTATGTCTTCAGGTTCTAAAAATAGGAAGTGTTCTAAAGAAACAACATCTAAAAACAGGAGTGTCAGGAGGATAACGAGGGTGGTGTTTTAGTGCGCTGGGCACTAAGGTGGAAAGGAATGAGATTACAAATACAGGCCTGGTCCTGTGTCTTGGGATTTGCAGTCTACATCAGATGTCGTCTGCTTCTCGCCCAGGTGATTGTTGTTTTGGGGCAAGTTTTTTTTTTTTTTTTTGTGGGGAAGACCAGCCCTGAGCTAACATCCGTTGCCAATCCTCCCCTTTTTGCTGAGGAAGACTGGCCCTGGGCTAACATCCGTGCTCATCTTCCTCCACTTTATATGGGACGCCGCCACGGCATGGCTGACAGGCAGTGCGTCGGCGGGCGCCCGGGATCTGAACCCGCGAACCCCGGGCTGCCAAGCGCGAACTAAACCGCTGTGCCACCGGGCGGCCCTTTGGGGCAAGTTTTGATAACTTTAAGATTACCAACAGGTTGAGAAGTCTAGTCAGGGATGGTAGATGTGGGAGCCTTTTTCAAATGAGAAACATGAATCCATGAATTGATACCCTTTAACTCTGCAGCACCAGGATTAGTTAACAGCATCTGATATGGTCCCTTCCAGCAAGGCAGGAGAGAGTCCTTATGGAGGTGCCTTTTCCAATAAACCACATCTCCTGGGAACATGCTGCAAAGATTGTTCTACCAGTCTTTCATTTTTTGGAGGGCTTGGATTAAGCCCTTACAATAGGTCATTTTGTCACCTTCAAGTAGAGTGGGTTCATAGGCCCCTGGTCCAGTCTCATTGGTCTCCCAGTAATAATTTCAAAAGTTGACAGTTTATATTTACAGAAAGGAGTGGATCTGAGATTTAACAGTACTAATGGGAGAGCTTTTGGCCATGGCAGATGGAAAGATTCCCTAAGTTTTGCCAATTGGGTTTTTATACCATTGGTTTGTTCCACAAGGCCAGGTGACTGAGGATGATAGGCACAGTGACAATGTTGCATTATTGGCCAAACATGACAACAGATAGTAATATCTGTCCAGTAAAATGAGTCCCTCGGTCACTGTGAAGTTCCAAGGGTATTCCCCAATTTGGAATAATTTTTTCCAATAATATTTTTCTCACTGCCGAGGCCGTTGCTCTGACATGGTAAAGCTTCAACCCAATGGGAAAACATACAAATCATTATCAAAATATATTTGTACCCCTGAGATGGTGGCAAAGAGTCCAGATGGCAAAGGAAAATGTCTCATAGAAGTATGGACAGGTTTTCTGGGATTACGTTTAGGACAAATTTGACATTTATTAACATGAGAAGCTATTTTAGGTGAAGGTTTCCAATAGTATTGCTTTCCACAAAGTTATCATTTTATCTGAACTCCAGTGAGTCACATTGTGTATATAACCAAGGATTTGTTCCTAGAGGCAGTCAGGGAGGACCAGCTGGTCATTAGGGCCACACGGAAGGTTGGTTTTGGCGTTAAATTGGCGGGCTTGTTCGGTCCAGTAATTTTTCTCTTGTCCAGGGGCTAACTTTTGGGTCTCCTGTAAATGCTTTGAGTAGAGGTAATAAGGAAAGTTCTAAGACCAGTTTTTCCTTTTGGAGAGCTGCCTGTTTAGCAGCAACATCAGCCAAATAGTTTCCTTTGGCTTCCTCCAGATCTGCCGTGGAATGTCCAGGAATCTTTATAATAGCTAAGGATTTAGGCTTTTGAATAGTGTCTAAAAGTTCCAAAACATGTGTGCTGTTTTTAATCTTTTGCCTTGAAGAGGTAAGAAATCCTGTTTCCAAAGCATGCTAAAATCATGAGCTACTCTGAAGGCATAGTGGCTGTCCGTATAAATGTTAGCAGTTTTACTTGTAGCCAAAAGACAGGCTCTAGTTAGTGCTATTAATTTGGCCTGTTGGACTGACGTGGCCATTGGTCACGGCGCAGCTTCAATAGTCTCTGTTAGGGAGGCAATGGCATGTCTAGCCAGTGTGTTCCTGTTTCATCTTTAAGATAAGAACCATCAGTAAACCAGATCAGATCTGCATTGTTGGGGGAGTTTCTCATAAGTCTGGTCCAGGAACCAGAAGTTGGTCCATTCGAGAAATGATATCATGAGGCATCTCGTCAGAAGGCAGGGGTAGTAGTGTTGGGGTTTAGAGAGTGACAGAGGGCAACAGTAACATTAAGTGGTGACAGCAATAGGATTTTATAGCTTAGTCTGCTAGAGGATAGATGCTGAGTATGATGTGAATTAAGAAGGACTTCCACTGAATGCGGAACATATACAGTAAGTGGAGAACCCATGATTATTTCTTCTTTGTTTTCTAGTAATTTTGCCGTTGCAGCTATGCTCTTATGTAAGGGGGAAGGCCTTTGGCTACTGGATCTAACTGCTCACTATAATATCCAATAGGCCTATGTTGGTCTCTGTGACGTTGAGTTAAAACCCCAAGAGCATTTCCTTCTCTTTCATGTACAAAGAGAAAGAATGGTAAACCATAATTGGGGCGTCCTAATGCTGGAGGATCTAGGAGGTTTTGTTTAATTTTGGTCAGGGCTTCCTGGCCTTCTTTGGTCCGTGGGAGGGTCTCAGGTTAATCAGTTTTAAGGGAAGGATATAGTGGTTGTGCTAGGGCTGGAAAGTTAGGTATCCAGTTTCTGCAGTATCCAGCTAGTCCTAAGAACGCTCATAGTTATCACTGGGTTTTTTGGGTGTGGAAAGGACGAGATTCCCTGAATCCTCTCAGGGTCGAGAAATAACCCTTGTGTTGAAATGAGGTGTGTGAGGGTATTTAACTTGAGGCAGACAGAATTGTAGTTTTTCTTTTGATAACTCATGTCCCCTTCTGGCCAGCTCCTTTAAGAGATGAAGGCTATCTTCACTAGATACCTCCTTGGAAGGGAGCCAGGATGGAGATCATTGACATATTGTCAGAAAGAGGAACCTTGGGAAAATTCAATGTCTGAAATGTCAGCCTTTAAAATCTGAGAAAAATAGGTAGAGCCTTCAGTGTATCCTTGTAGCATAACAGTCCAGGTGTATCGTTTTTCTTCCCAGGTAAAGGCGAACAGGAACTGGCTTTCAGGGTCAACAGGGATGCTAAAGGTGCTACAAAGGCTGATGACAGCGAAGGTTTGGCTGTTGGGAGGGATGGCTGAGAGCAGAGTGTGTGAATTAGGCACTCCAGGGTGCCAGGGAACAACATTATTTATTGCCCTGAGGTCCTGAACAAACCTCCAAGCCCTCTCATGGGGTTTTTGAACAGGGAAGATAGGAGTGTTATATCCGCACGTGCAAGGGATAATCAATCCTTCCGTAAATAGTCTTCAATTATGGGTTTTATGCCCTGGACTCCCTCAGGGTTCAAGGGGTACTGTTTTATGTTAGATAGGGGTTTCCTTCCATTTATTTGGATTCTAATGGGCAGTGTATAATGTATGCACCTAATGTCCATGCAATTCTTTGATCAAAGGGATTCAGGGACAGTGTCTAGAAGAGGTTCTGAATTACGGGTCTGTAGGGAAGGATTGGGATAGACATTGAGATGTTGGGATCTTCTTGAGGACTTACATTCAGGGGTTCAAGATTATAAAATATTTCCCCCTTTTGAGAGAAAGAAATGTGTGCCTGTTGTGCCTCAAGAAAATCTGTCCTAGTAGATGGATGGGAGCTGAAGAAACTAAAAGGAAAGGACGATGCCCCTGAATGGGCCCTAGTTGGAATGGAATGGAGAGGGACTTAAGGACTGTCATAGGGTGATTAGAAACCCCAACTATTTGTATAGTTTGAGTACTCCGAGGGAGGGGGGGACAAGAGAGCCTGGTGGGGTTTCAGATGGAATAGGTGGCCCCTGTGTCTGTAAGGGCTTTGGTAACCTCTCTCCCAACTGTGAGATCAATTCCCCCCAAGGTATTAGCTTAGACCAGGGGAAAAATCCCCTCTAGGCCCTCGGAGCACCCCTATTGTGAAGATGGATGAGAGGAGTTTTTAGGTGTTTGCGATGAAATCCAAGAGGGATGGTTATCTCTTCCTTGAGTCAACCTTTTTAATTTAAAGCAATCCTTTTTAAAATGTCCCGGCTTTTTACAGTAATAACATAAACCTCTTGGAGGAGAATTAGGACATTGGAAAGGAGTTTATGTTGATTAGTAGTTAACTGCGGATGTTGGTATCTCATAATCTGTGCACCCTTCTTGTTATTACTTTTCTGGATAGTTTGGGCTAGCAGACTGGCCAGAGTACCTAAATTAGGAGTTTCCATAGTCTGCCAATATAGACGGGTTCGTTTTACTAGGAGTGCCAGTTCTTCAGCTAAGCCATCGACAAAGATGGAGTTAATTAAGGGATAAGTGGCCAAACTGACGGCAGGAAGGCCAGAATTTTCAGCAAAAACAGTCTCTAATCTATTATAGTAGTCGAGAACAGATTCATCAGGTTTTTGGACACACTGTACGACTTTTCTCCAATCTACGGATTTGGGGAAAGCCTTAGGAATAGTCTCATAGAGTCTTTTCCCTAATTTCAGTGCATCGATTCTATCAGCGGCACTTTGCTTGTGAAAATCTTCTAGGGGGTTATCCCACTTGGCCAGTTGCATCCAGTTTCTGGCCTGAACTTCGCCAACCAGCAGTATAATTAGTTGGTATAGATCAAAGAAACCAGGTTCGTATGTTTGGATCACAATGTTAAACTCTTTAGCAAACTTGTGGGGATATTTATTAGCCTTGGGAAATTCCCTAACTATGGCCCGTAATTCTGCTTTTGACCAGGAGGTAAAGGCGGTTTGGGAAACTTCTGTTTCTCCAGGTTTAATTTTAAATGGAGCAGGAAGAACAGGAGGGTCAAGGGGGGCTTTGGGTCCTGTGGGGTCTGAGGGTGGTTCAGGGTCTCTGGGGGACAAATGGAGGTCAGTCACAGAAGGGTGTAAGGGAGGAGGAGTCAAAGAAAGCAGAGCAGGAGAGCAAAGAGACTGAGGAGGAGGAGGAGTTTGTGAAGCTTTGGCTGATTTTTCTAGTTCTGCAGGTTTCTCACAGTAATCTGAAATAGCTTCTGAAAGTTTGGAGGTAACTACCTGTTGGGAAGCAATTTTATCAGCATTTCTCTTAGTGGCCTCTAGGTACCAATTAAAATAGGCTTCCCGTTCATTTTGCCTAGTTTTTTCTAATTGCATGTGTAAATAAACTAAAAAGGTTCCCCATCTTGGCCAATGAAATTGTAAATTATCTTGGGTAATATGAGTCCATCGAGGTAAAAATTTACAAGAAGAGGGACCATATTCTTGAAACATAAATCCAGCTGGGGTTCCAGGAGGTTCATCATTTGTGATTGTTCTAGAGTAATTGTTCCCCATGATTTAGAGAGGGCTGTTCTTGGATGACCAAGGCAGGAGGATACGTTTTGGGTCGGGTACATGCTGTTTGTGAGGACCACTTCCCAAAGGAGTGAAGACAGAATCGGCCAGTCCGGCCAAGTAAAGTCTGTTCTGAACCTCGACTACAAAACAATAGGAGGTTCGGATCCAGGAGAACTTACCCCCGGAACTCCGAGGCTCGCCGGTGGAAACGCTAGAAAGCAAGGGTCTCTTTGGGGTACCTTCCACGTTCTGCGGCGGCGCCGGGGGTCCGGGGTCAGTCGACCTGGAGCCTGCCAGCTACTCCAAGAAATGTCAACTGAGGAAAAATCACAGCAATTTAAACAGCAGGTATTTGCTTGGGCAATTAGAATTGCAATTCGGGAGACACAGATTCGGGCAAAAACCCAAAATGTGCTCCGAAGAAGACAAGGAGGGCAAGGATTTATCAAGACAAAAAGATAAATAGCACAGGTTGTTTTGCAAGACTCTCCTGATTGGTGCTAGCAACAATTGTTATTCCTTCGCTACATGTGATTGGTTGCTAAGGGCATCTCTAAGACAAAAAGTTCTTATCTATAGGAGTATGCATTTTTCTTAAAGGAAGGTCGAGATAACAGTTAAAAAGTTACATTCCATCTGGGCAGACATGGTGTACGTGCATAAGCCCCACTTCCTTAATGGCCTCCCAGCTCCATTTTAGAAGCCCCGGCATATCTTATTCCATTTTTGTTATCGCTGCCCACGTAGGGTCTCGATAAATATTTGTGGAACAAATGGATAAATGGGTTTTTGCCGTGGCTCTGCCCTAAACTTGCGGTGTGACCCTTTGGGCAACACTCTGCCCCTCTCTGGGCCTCAGTTTCTCTACCCAAAAAGTGGGAGTTCGGGAAGCGACCCCAGGGCAGGGATCGCCAGTGTAGGAGAGCGCTGGGTGAACTGCCAAAGAGCACAGAAGGGGCTCGGATCGCGCCTGTGCCTCGAGACTAGGCACCGCCCGCGACTCCTCCCGCCAGAGCCGGGGGAGCGGGGGCCAGCCCGAGGCTGTCGCCATGGAAACACGCGTAGCCTGGAGCCCCTCCCCCACAAGGCCATGCGTTTCCGCTGCGTTGGAGCCTTCTGATTGGACGGCCGTCTGGGCGCTACCACCAGCCCGGAGCCCGCTAAGGGGTGGGGGCGGGGTATCGTCCTCGTGGGACTCTGGCCCTGAAGATCTGTGCACGTGGCCTCTCTGGGGGAGGATGGGTTCTCTGCCTCATGCGGGGAAAAAGTCTCAGGTCGGAAAACCGCCCACCGCTTCTTCTACTAGAGCTTATATTCATGCCTCTCCCTGAGAAATGAAAAGGGGGCGGGAAAGTCGGCAACGCCCCCTCTGGCGCCTATTCGGTCCCAAGATCTGGAGCACCGGAAGTGCTGGCGACGTGTCAGTGCGCTCTACCCTAAACCTTCCCCCAGGCCACCTTTCCTATTCAGCTGCGGGATCCCGGGGCCGCCTGGGCGCTGCACCCCGCCACTTCCGCATCGAACCGCCGCTTCAACCGAACTCCCAACCTCTGCGCGCGCTCCCTCTCGTGCCTGATGGTTGGGCCAGCTCCTGGGAGTAGCCACGCCCTTTCCCGCGCCTGGCAGCCAATAGGCGGGAGCCTCCCGGCGGGGTGGTGGATAATTAATGAGGGCCTGGCGCTGATTGGCTGGAGAGCGGTGGCCGGGGGCTGGGCGGCGGGGTAGGTTGTTCCTGGGGTGGGAGGCGGCACCCGTGGCTGAGAAGGAGGCCTGAGAGCGACATGTCTCCGGCGGCTGAGGCAGAGCGGCTCGTGGCGCTGTTTTTCTGAGTCCGGGGCGGCCTGGCGGCCGGCTGAGGACGAGGGTCGGCGGAGGCTGCCCCCGCTGTGGTGGCCGCCATGCTGGGGGCCCGGGCGGTTGAGGGAGCCGCTGTGGCGCTCCTGCGACTGCTGCTGCTGCTGCTGCTGCCGGCGCTCCGGGGGCCGGGGCTCGGCGTGGTCGGCTCGGCGGGGGCTGGGCTGCCCGAGAGCGTCATTTGGGCCGTCAACGCGGGCGGCGAAGCGCATGTGGACGTGCACGGGATCCACTTCCGCAAGGACCCTTTGGAAGGCCGGGTGGGCCGAGGTGAGAGCCCCTCAGCCGAGCCGCGGGATCCCGGGCCTGCCGTGCTGGGCGCAGCCGGCCGAGGGCTGCGGGCCCCGAGCCCCTTCCTCGACCCTGGGGCCACGTCTCTGGAGCCAAGTTTCTCTCTGCACTTTCCTCCGGGACCCGGTCAGAGCTCAGACCCTGGCGTTGGCTCGAAGCTACCGAGAGCCATCGAGGCTGAGAGTTGGCGAGAAGTTATAGTTGGACCTCTCATCCTGCATTTTCTTAACCCCACACCTCCACCCGAGCTGGGGAAGTAAAAACGAGGCGGCCTGTTGCCACCTCGAGGCCTCGCGGGTTGTAGGTTAGGTTAGGGTTGTTGGGTTATCGGTGTCCCTGGCCCCGGTGGTTCTGCTTTCCTATCAAGACAGCTCCTGGTAGACTCCTGCCGGCCTAGAAATCGGCCGCGTGCCTCACCCCTTCTGCAGGAGCGGGGCTTGATTCTTAGCCAGAATAGAAAGGAATCTTCTAAGAGGATAGGCCAGGAAAGTTTGATGATAGCCTCCTCTCCCGCCCCCCCGCTTGGAGCAACGAATATTTGTGCTTCAAAGTAGAAGCTGCAGGCCGTCCCCGAGGTTGGTTATATTGAAGCCACCCAGCACGTGAGGCTGGTGGTGTGTCAACTGGGTCAGCCGGTGTCAGATCTGAATATTCTGAGAGTGCACAGAACCTTCCGTACGTGGTTCTGAGAGGGATGATTCCAGCTTATGGGAAAGCTTATGGGAAAAATTATTGTGACTGACTGAGCAACAGAAGTTTTTAGAGCTGCACAGTTCTCAAAGTTAGTGTAAGAACTGCCAGGGGAGTTGGTTAAAAAAGCAAATTCCAGACTTAAGATATTAAACCCAGGTTTCTGCACCAGGGACTACTGATGTGGGTCGTCCCAAGACCACTCTGGGACAATCTACTCTGTTTCTTCTGTATGTAGGGTTGGAAAACTGGTTTAAGAAGGAAGTTCCTTGCTTCATGTGTTGGAAGATTTATGCTGTATGCTGGGTTCAGAGGCTGCCAAATTGGCAATACGCCATCTCCAGAAGATGAGACAGACTTCTCTCACTCATTTTCCACGATGCCCAGATTTGGCTCTTTCCTTTACTAAAAGATTTAACTTAGTGTTTCTAAGTTAATTGCAGCGTTTTGGAGTTTGTTGCTTCCATACATGTGAGGGTGTTGGGACACAGGGCTGTTTTCCAAAGTTCTATGTTTGTCTTGGAATTTATTTAGCCCTGGCGTGTAGGTCTCAGTACCCTGGGTTCAGCTGAGTCAGGGCCCCGGTCTTTAGCAGCTGTAACAGCAGCCAAAGCCAGACTTAATAGCAGGAGGTCATTGCTGTCTTCATCCTGGACCCTTCCTCTTTCTTCATGGGTGTGGGCGGGGAGGAAGGAGCCCTTTGGGAAACTAGAGACCGTTTGTGGACTTTGCCTCTGGAGATAGCTGTGGTGAGGACAGTGTGCAGATGGTTCCTTTCACTTAGATACCAGACTTGACGTAGGTTACATTATCCTGTTAGGTCCATTGTGCAGAGGAGGAAGCTGACTAAGACCACACAGGTTTAGTCCGCAGCTACTCCCCTTATTCACAAATCTTGGTTTTAATTTGCTGGTGCAGGTGGTTTTTTTTTTTTTTCCCCCATCACCTGGTCAGCAGTCGGCCAGGCTCTCTGTCCTTGGGTTATTGGCTCCTGGTTGCAGTACCTTCCGAGGAGTTTTTTGTAACAGGTGAAATTAACGAGATCTACCCAAGCTCATGTGCACTGGAATCCTCTCTGGGACCCGGCCTTTGGGGCACTCTATGAAAGGAGGTTCCCTGCTCCACTCTGTCTGTTGGGTATGAATTGCGGCATGGACAGAGAGTGGAGGTGGTTGGCAGCTTCAGCTTGGACCAACCTGTTGCAGCATTGTGCCTAGCCATGTTACTGAGAGTACCATTTTGCTGGCATTAGGTCTGGGGCTGAGATGCAATTAATCTTCCACTCTCAGGAGGCAGCTCTCTAGTTTCGTTCTGTGCTAAGGAGTGGGCACCACCAGGGGAAGTGCAGCTGTTCACTCTGCCTTCCCTTCTCTGGCACTGTCTGGATAAGGGTGTGCCAGGTAGTTGGAGACCCTGTCTCATGCAGCTATTTACACTCTTTGCAGTAGGAGCTGCGTGTCTCATTTCTTTTTCCACATTCCTGTGATATTGTTTCCAGCACGCTGAGGAAAGTTCATTTTATGTTGAATGAATTCAGGTATTTGTGGCCAAGTTAATTGAGATAAGGATTTGGCCTGCTTTTGAACTTGCTGTTTCTCTATAGTGTCTTTGTAGTTCAGCATTCTTGTGACTGTGAGTGGCCTGGGGCACCGAGTGGCTTTTGCTTTCAAAGGCACTTCATACTGTTTATTGAATTTCATTTCTGCCTTGAGGATAGCTAGGGCTCATAGGAGATATTGATGGCCTGGGAAAGGCGTTTTCAACCAGTGTGCTTCAACAGATGGAAGTACCACTAAAGAAAGCATTCAGAAGTGCTCAACTTGGGATTTTGGCATGCTGCATGTTCCAGGTTCTTTTTAACTTGAGCATTCTGAGTTCCTTTTGACTCTGGGGAGGAAAAGACCTGGTTGTTTGGCCTGAGGACATACAATTTGGCTCGGCTTTAAGAGAGGCTATTTCCTCTGCAAAGAAAGATACCTGCTAATCAAATGTATGACCTTGAAGAACTGGCTTTACCTCTCTGAGCCCTGTTTTCCCTAATAAAACTTCTCATGTTTTAGAAATCAGTGACATGAGTCTGGAAACTCTCCTGTCCAGAGTAGGTTAAAGTGTCTCTGTGTTTTTTCTTTGCTCGATGACCTTTTACATGGAATTAAAAGCAGGGCAGAACATGCCTCTGGAGGGGAAAAAGCTGGCTAGGGGCCTGAGCCTATCAGATTACTAATTCTGCAGGCCTAAGAAGACCCTTTCCTGGGCAGCCTTCCTTTCAGCTGGGGAAGGATTTGGCCTTGGAGAGATACGAGCTTGAAAAGTAGGATGAGAGAGTCACTGCTGCCTCTGATTTGCTTAAGGCCACGGGATTTGTTTAGAATTCTCTCCCTATACTGTCACCTAGGAGGCAGGCTACATTTGCAGGCCCTCCAAGTAGCAGAAGTTCACAGGTAGAGAATTTGAGGAGGGTGATGTCCCCATTTTACGGGTGAGAAGTCACCTAGAGAAAATAACTTATTCTGCATCACATAGTAGGTGACAGAGCCAAGATTCAAAGCCAGGCATGTCTTACTCTAAAACCTGGGCTGTATTTTTCAAGTAGCCCAGCTCTTCCATTGTCTAGAACCAAGAAGCAGCAGACATAGTGTAGGCCCTTTGACCCCCTTCCCTTTTGGTTAACTGAATCCCCAGGTTCCCTGCCTCAGTCCCTTCAGAATAATTCTTTTTTTTTTTTTGTGAGGAAGACCAGCCCTGAGCTAACATCTGTTGCCAATCCTCCTCTTTTTTACTGAGGAAGACTGGCCCTGGGCTAACATCTGTGCCCATCTTCCTCTACTTTATATGGGCCGCTGCAGCATGGCTTGACAAGCGGTGCGTCTGTCTGCTCCCCGAATCGGAACTTGTGAACCACTGGGCTGCTGAAGCGGAGCGCACGAACTTAACCGCTACACCACTGGGCCAGCCCCCAGAATAATTCTTTACAAAGGGGCCTCACCTGAGAAAGAAGTGATTCAGAAGAAGAGTCTAGTGGTCAGGAGGCCTAACGTTGGGGTGATGATGTTGGAGCACTGCAAGGAGCTTGACGGTGGTCTCATGTAGAACAGGTTCCTGCTTCTTCTGGCTTCCCATTCCTGTGGTTCCCAGCTGCAGTTTTCCAATTACTTTTATTACTTCCATTTCCGGTTGGTCGTTCCCTAAACTCCCTGGAGTGGAGGCATTTATTGAGTGCTTATTGTGTGCATGTGTTTGCCTGGCTGGCATAGTTCTGTGTCTCTGTGAGGCACTGTTTAAGCTTTTTACAGATGTTTTAGTGCTCTCCACACACAAACCTGTGGGGTAGGTGATATCTCCATTTTACAGGTGAGAAAACAACTTGTTCCACATCACATAGTAGGTGGCAGAGGCAGAATCCAAATCCAGGCCTGTCTTCCTCTAAAATCTGGGCTGGATTTTTCCATTGGCCTGGTTATTCCATTGTCTGAAACTGAGAAGTAGCACACATAATGTAGGCCCTTTGGCTCTCTTCCTTTTTGGTTAGCTGTCTGAGCTATATTGTGCTGGCTTCAGTAGTGTGCTGTCTGTGTACACTTCACTATTTTTTAGAGAAATCTGTTTAGCTGTGAATGCATAAAGGCCAAGGGGGGAAGAAAAAATCTTTTTGCTGCTGCATCTCTTAGAATGTGGGCAAATTCAACTTTGCATGTGGCAGATCTCTTGGGAAAGCCACTTGGGCTTTAAAGGGTAATTATTTAAAGGTAATTCCAAGGTTGTTTAAGTAGTTTTTGTTCACATGGCTGAGTTTTCTTAGTTGTGGGACTGAGACTGCCTCAGATTATATTACTGTCAGTTTCTCACTTTTTCCACTTAGCAAGGAAAAAAAAAGATTCCCCACATACGCACAGAATTTTCTGTGTATCTAAAAAGCAAATCTAGGGGCCGCCTGGTGGCGCAGCGGTTTAGTTCGCACATGGCAGCCCAGGGTTCGCGAGTTCGGATCCCGGGCGCCCCGCCGTCGCACTGCCTGTCAGCCATGCTGTGGCGGCGCCCCATATAAAGTAGAGGAAGATGGGCAGGATGTTAGCCAGGGCCAGTCTTCCTCAGCAAAAAGGGGAGGATTGGCAACAGATATTAGCTCAGGGCTGGTCTTCCCCACAAAAAAAAAAAGAAAAGAAAAAAAAAAGCAAATCTAGTTAATGTTCCAAATTTGTAAGGATCACGGTCCTCATGGAAGAAGGAGATTCTTAGAACTCAGTTGGAAGAGAAATAGCAGTCTTTTAATCTTTATAGGTTTGAGCCCCAGTGTAAGGGTTTGAGCCTGGGAAAGAGCTGGGGCGTGTTGGCAGTACATCCTTTGTAGTGCTACTCAGCTACCCTTCTTTGATTTCTTGAAGAGAAATAGGAAGAAGAAAATTCTCAAGATAAAAGTGCTGTGAGTTTCCTGTTGCATTGTCTCATCGGTCCCTCTGATCTCATGGCTACTGTTCATTTACAGGAACTATTAACAGTTATGTTTATCTTTTTGAGGTCTTGACCTTAGCCACTGGTCTTTTAGTTATTCTTCTACCTCCCTTGGAGATAAAAGATGCTCTCCTTTGGAGTTTTGGTGATTCGGAAGGTAAAACTTCAGGGATGACTGCTCTTGGACATCTTCCAAAGGATCTAGGTGCCAAATGTCTTCAGAGTCACTGTGTGAGATTGGCAGGTGGTCTTGAAATCTTAATTCCAGGCTGGAGGAGAGACCAGGCCTGTGTACCAAAATCACTGCTAAGTTTGTAGATTGGAAAGTAGATTTATGGAGCGCTAGAAAGCCTCATTGTGTTTATAGGAGAAAGGAGTCAGAGAGGCTACTTTCTGAGGGAGAAAGAGTAACTATTCATCTTTGGGGCTGGAGTGTGGTATCTTATATTTGAGGAAAAGACCCAGTTTAGTTTGTTATCTGGGGGGAAGAAAAACATATACAGTCTAATCTTCCTTCGAAGTTGGGGGAGGGCTGGCAGCAGTGGAAGTTTTCAGCTCTTCTGATGCCAACCCAAGGTGAGTAACTTTTTACTTTTACCTTGCCGTATTCCTTGTCAGTCTGTGAGATGGGAAAGGTGGCTCCCCCAGGACTGGGGCATCTTAAGCCAGAGGTGCCGATAGGGCTTTGGTAGATTTTCTTTCCCCGCCAGGATGGCTCTAGCCCTGTGGAGAGAGCAGCATGGCTAAACTGCTTTGCAGGCATCTCCCTTTTGCCATTTGTTTGGTCAGCAGATCATATTGAGTGCTTACTTATGTGCCAGGGACTGTGTTAGGTGGTGGGGATACAGTAGGATCTTTTTATTCTTTTGGATTGACTGAGGGAGTGTTCAAGAGGATAGGTGAAGTTGAGTTTTGTGAGCCTGGGAAGTAAGGTACTTGAACCTAAAGGATATTAGAGAGCATCACATCCTTCTTTTTATGGGCATGTTTCTCTTTACCAGCCTTAGAACTTTTTGAATGAAAATTATAAAAAGCAACTAAAGCTGGTATCTTTTTTGTGGTAAAGACAATGAAGAATGACTTTCCTAACAGATATCCTGTTTGTTTTAGGTTCTGAGCTTTTCTGAATGAGAAAAAAACATTCTTTGAACTTACTTGTCATATAGAGTTCCTGACCACTCCCCTTGTTTTATGAGGTTTCTCTGAAGCTCTCCCTCCCAGGGAACCAGGCAGCAGTAGCCTGGTGCTTTGTTCTAATGATGAGTTAGGCTTGCTCTCTTCCTATCACTCTCTATACAGACGGGGGGAAGTCATTTTAATGTGCTTTCAGAGAGTTTCGCTATGAGGGTTACGGGAGCTGTCGGGGTGATTAGTGTTTGGTTTCTCTCGTTTTACTCTTCTTTGGTGATGGCTACCTGATTCTCGCCTTTGTGTCTGGTCTGTTTCGAGCCAGGTTTAGAGGGGGTGGCCCCTTCCACTGGGAGGGTTATTAGCATTGCCTTGGAAATGCCTCTGATGGTTCTGGGGTCTCTGCTCTTCTTTTGTGTTTTGCTTCTAATGTAGTTTCTTCTTGTCTTTTTTTCTCCAGCCTCTGATTATGGCATGAAACTGCCAATCCTGCGTTCCAACCCTGAGGATCAGATCCTGTATCAAACGGAGCGGTACAATGAGGAGACCTTTGGCTATGAAGTGCCCATCAAGGAGGAGGGAGACTATGTGCTGGTGTTGAAATTTGCTGAGGTCTATTTTGCACAGTCCCAGCAGAAGGTGAGGCCTGGTCAGGTTTCTGCTGGACCAGTGGGACATTGCCGCTCTTGGATATTCCTTTGCTATGGGCCACAGAGTGTAAGAGCCTCCCAAAAGGGAGGAACAGATGAGCTTTGAGGAAAAGCTGGATTCCTTCTGCCCCCAGAGAACCTATGTCATTGCTCATGAGGCTGCACTTACCTTGGGAGTTGGTGACAGAAGGCAATGCCAGAATCCTAGTTCTTGGCAACTAACTGATCCTGTTAAGGCCATCCTGGTTATCTCTCCCTCCTTTGGCATCAGCACCTTTTTGTTGTTAGCCTTATTCTTTTCCTATCCCTTCCGTGAGTTTCCGTCTTTCCACGCTGAGCTTTCTGTTTGTATTCTTTGTTCCCTAAGGCCAATGTGAGACCTCCTTGACAGCGAAGGAACATGGCTTTGATTTGGCTCAGGCAAAGGACTCTAGCCACCCTGGTGTATACCCAGCACTGTCGTTTTGTAAATTATTTTTGAACCTGAAGCCCAGGCAGGTGCATGATGTCCAACTGTTGAAGGGGTGTGAAGCTGATGGTTTTGACATTCTCTCCTTTTTTCATCTTGGAAGGTATTTGATGTGCGATTGAATGGCCACGTCGTGGTAAAGGACTTGGATATCTTTGATCGTGTTGGGCACAGCACAGCTCATGATGAAATCATCCCTATGAGCATCAGAAAAGGGAAGCTGAGTGTCCAGGGGGAGGTGTCCACCTTCTCAGGAAAACTCTACATCGAGTTTGTCAAGGTAACGCTCCTGCTCTGCCCTCTCAGCTGAGGAGGAGCTCAGAAGAATGGGTGCAGGGGGAATGTTTGCTTTTGGGTGAGGTTGACCACTGTTTCCCATTTCCTAGGGGTACTATGACAATCCCAAAGTCTGTGCACTCTACATCATGGCTGGGACAGTGGATGGTAAGTTGTGTTTTTGATCTGCTTTTTGACTTCAGCTGAAGGATATGGTTGAGGAAACCCTTGGGGGATAATTTAGCTGATCACTAATTTGGAAACATGTAAAGCCAAATTGTGGGGAATCCAGAGACAGGTGGCTGGGATGAAGTGTAGCCTGGTGCTAGCCATAAGCTTTGGAGTAAGATCTGTGTTCAAGTCTGGCTGCTGCTATTTGATTGCTGCTGTTTGGTTTTGGACAAATTCCTTTAACTTCACTGTAAATTGGGATTGGTGATGGTACCTGTTGGTGTGCCCTGACCCTTGTAGTCATTTGAAATTGCCTAAATTTGTCCTTACTCTGTTTCTTTGACGTTTATTTCCTGGGGGCAAAAAAGGGAAAAAGGCAAAAAGGAGTCCTTTAGTGTTTTGGTATGCTCTGAGATTCCAGCGTTGCTGGACTGCACTGAGCCAAAATTCACTTACTAATGTCTCCTTGTACTTGAGATCCAGCCTTGGGATATATCTCTTTCTCAGGGTTGAGATTATCCTGGCTGCCAGCTTCCCAGGCTGATTTTTCCAGAGAAAGCTTGTGTCGTAATGACTTTACTCTCTCATCCCACTTCTGTGCCTGTTCCCAACTCATCCTGAATGCACTGAGGATCTCATCTTATTCTCTTGATGTGCCCCTAAATGCTGATATTATGACATCCAGGAGGATGTCTTGCCACCAAACAGATTTATAGCTTGAGTCCCTAAGGAGAAGACAGAGCAGGGAGTAGTGTGTGCTAAGAACCCAGAACTCTGTGGATCAGCTTTTCCTCACTTGTTGTGTGCATCAAAAGGGAATGTGGGATTGTGGGAGAGAGGAGGAAGGATTTGAAAAGGTTAAGTTTTGGGGTTTGGGTCATTGTCCCTGTCCAATCTGGTCCACTCAGGGCTCTGAAGAAGTAGGACAGGAAGGCGGGGAGAATGTGAGCCTCCCTGTGCGCAGGGCTTTTACTACTTTTTAGTTAAATCTAGAGAAAACTAGTGTTTGCAGCAATCTGCTGTTCTCTAGGCCAGAAGCTATTTGTGTTACTTCTGTTCCTTCCTGTGGTTAGGTCATAGAGTCTCTGTTGTGGCTCATTTACTGCTCTGAAGGGTCACACTTAGATGTTGTGGGTCTTACTTAAAAGGTGTTGCCTTTCTTGTGTCAGATGTACCAAAGCTGCAGCCTCATCCAGGACTGGAGAAGAAAGAAGAGGAAGAAGAAGAAGAAGAATATGATGAGGGGTCTAATCTCAAAAGACAGACCAATAAGAACCGGGTGCAGTCGGGCCCCCGCACGCCCAACCCCTATGCCTCGGACAACAGCAGCCTCATGTTTCCCATCCTGGTGGCCTTCGGAGTCTTCATTCCAACCCTCTTCTGCCTCTGCCGGTTGTGAGAACAAGTTACCATCCTGAACAGGGTGGAGGGTGTAGGAAAGAAACCAAACCTGTTGGTTTTGGTTTCTGTATTTTTCACAGTGACAAACAAACAAACGAAAACACACACACAAATTAAAGGAGATAAAAAGAGGCAGACTGAGTAGAGAGCCGCCCTCATCCACCACCTGGTCCCAGACCTGCTTCAGTCCTAGTCCTCTTTTTGTGGCTGGCCCCAAGCCATCTCTTTCCTCTCTAGGGTACTTAGGGTAAGCTGGGTCCTACCTGTTCAAGGATCCTCGTCTGTATACCTAGTGGAAAGGACCCTCTGAAATTAGAGCAGACACGGTTTCTTTTTTGAGGTTAGAAATTAACAGCAGGGAAGTGTCATCTTATTACTTGAGAAGACCAGCCCTGGGAGTTGGGTATGTTCTGAAGTTATGTTCAGATGAGTTTTCAGATGTCCTGCGATTGAGTGTGTGTGGTGTGTGTGTGTAAAGGTGTAAAATTTGTATGATATAGATGAAAATGGAAGGGGGATTTAAAAAAGAAAGAAAAGTAGATACTTCCTTACTTGGAAGCCTTTCCGATTTAAGCCCAATGATGGTTCCACCTTAAGTGTTTGAGCTTTGTCATTGCTTGTCTGCCTGACATGGGCCAATCAGAGGACTGTCTGGTATCCAAGACGATTAGTTTATGTCAGGTCCTCGAGTTGCCTCTGACTTCCTACAACAGATCATTTTGATTTCAGTGCCTGTTGGGGACTTGATTTCCTCTCATTTTTTTCTTTCTTTTCCCTTGATCTGGCTCATTTGAAATCTCTTCTCTCTCTTTTAACCATCCCACTAAGTTATTGCCAAGAAGGGAAGGAGACATGGGGATTTTGGGTTCCCTCTGCTTGAATGTCTTATCCTCTACCACCTCACCTTGTTGGTACCTCCCTCCCTGGATCTCTGAGCCAGCAGCCAGGAGGACCTGACCCAGCAGTTCTTATACTGGCCCCTTTGTAGGGTCTTGCTGCCAGGGGACAGGGATGCTTTCCAGCCTGCAGCAACAGAACACTTGACCTTAAAAGTCTCTTCTGGTCTTTGGATTAGAAAAGGCTTATGTTAGCATAACTTAAGAGCAACCTCAGAGACTTGAGCCCTACTAAGTGACTGACCACTGTTTAGAGAGTCTAGTATCTGATGTTCACTTATTCCCATGTCCTTCTATGTCACAGTTCAACCAGTTTTGGTTTATGCCTAGAATTGCCCCCAAGAAACTAGACTGATTGTCCATAACTGGCCCAGTGACACTCCTCATTGATCTTAATAGTATGCCCATCTGTCCTTTCACTTCCCCATCCAAGTAGCAGTCAGGTTCTTGGTGTGACGGGGCTGAAAGATTGCCAGTCAGCCATAGTCCTGGCAGCTCTGAAGCCAACCTTAACATCTAAGCGTCTGTCTTGAATACCCTGGAAAAATTTCTGCAGGAAATGAAGCTTCCCTTTCCCCTCCTTTCTGATCACTGTCATGCTTTTCCCAGTTAGGGCAGCAATGAGGGAGGACCCAGCCAAGCTACAAGGAATTCTGTGGATGGAAGGCAGCAGGATTAACTCCTGCTTGGGCTGGAGCAGTGTAGAACCTCAGACCAGGCCCATCTTTTTAGAATGTGTTTGAGTTTGTCTTTTTGGATATGTTTTTAAAGAGCTCCGTATATTTGAACTGCTCATTAAGTGACAAAGTAAGTAGCCCTTGGGCTTATGTCCTGGGTTTTGGCTCTTAATGAGTTACTCCAGCTCAGCATTTAGTCCTTTGAGAGTTTTGGCCCTTTATTTTAGCCGTGACTTAGGTCTTGGTACTAGGATATTGAGTCAGGCAGCTGGACGGCTACGGCCTGAGGCTGCAATCAGAGGAGCACTTCCTGGAGTGCTTCACAGAGCTCCCTGCTTTAGAAGATGACGTCTTGTAGCCTTGGTCCTGGCGACCACCTCCTGGGGCAGTGGACGTCCTGACTATTAATTGGGCTTCTGACAGTGGCTTTGGTTCCCATTCCGTCACAACTCCCCAGTGCCATAGGCCACTGCCAGTGGAGTAAACAAGATGAGGAAGGAGGATTTGCTGCCTCCATTTTGCCTTGTTAGTTAGTTTGCCTGGGTCTCTCTGAGGAAGGAGGGGTCCCCGCCTCCTCACCCCAGCCCATCCCTTCAGTGACTCAGAGTCTCAGAAGGAAACCGTGGCTCCTGGGGCCATTTCCTAATGGTACTGTAAGCCAAGCAGCTTTGCTTCTGCCTCTGTTTCCAAGCCCACCCTTTTCCCCTGAGTTCAGGGATGGGGATGGGCACTTTCCTCTTCAGTTGTGTCCAAAAGGAAGGAACATCTTCCTATGGCTCACAAAAACTAAAGAGGAAGTGAGGAAACAAGAAGAAGGATGGTGGGGGCTGGGGTAGAGTCCCCTGGAGCCAAGCCCACCCAGCTAACAGCTGCCCAGGGCTGGTCACAGCTGGCTAATGATGCTGAACTTGAAAGCTTTTTTTTTGGCTCCACGATGATATAGGTACATGAAGTTTAGTTTAAAGGGGTGGGATGGGGCACTCGTTATTTTTATTTTTGTATTGTGTGTGTCAAGAAGTACTCTGTTCATCTTTTGCTTTTTGCACTGTTTGTTCCCATGTCGGTATTTTGAGCTAGTGCTAGGACTGAGAGGCTGCGCTGCAGGGAGTCTGACTGGGGTTGGGGTGTGATGAGTGATGCCAGTTGGGTGGGAAGGGAGAGGCCTGAGCTCTGTCCTAGGTTTTTAGATCCAAGAGCGGATGGCCAAGGTGAAGCTCCTTTTGTCAGAAGTGTGGCTTCAGTTCACTTTCTGGGTAGACCATGCAAAGATGTCTGCTGGAGGTGGCTGAGAGTCTGCAGTCTAGGTCTGATTTGGGTCAGGGGCCAGCCGGCCTCTAATCAGACTTTTTTGGGTTTCACTCATGCTGACTGCAACATTATACCAGTAAGCTCTCTGGGACCCACGTCCCCTAAACCAGATCCATTTTTCTGAAAAATCTCCACTATTGAGGAGAAGCTGCTTAGTGGATACCTTGAGTTCTGGTGACTTGAAAGGTGATTATCTTCAAGTGTCAGTTAGACTTAGTCTAACCAGTTAGTGTTAGACTCCCAGGAGGACCACAGGGCCCGCAGGGCCACCTGTCAGTTGGAGAGTGTGATCTTGTTCTCTTGTTCCCACTGTTTGCCTGAGAGATACTGGCCTGAAACTGGGGAATCACATTAGAGGTCACTTAGGCTTTAAAGAGATGGGGTGAAATTTTAGTTAAGTTTACCTCCCCCTTTCTGTGCCTGGGAACTGTTTAATCAAGTTTTAGAATTATGATTTGAATTATCTTTTTGGAGAAGCTTCTGTTTTAGAGAATTTCTCTTCCTTCTTATCCTGCCTCTACCTTCTCCTAGGATGGCCTGGCCATGGCTTCTAGAATCTCAGTTGAACTTTAGAAAACAGCAGTAGTATTTTCCCTCTCCTAGCACTTATATTCCTTTCCCTAGAAATCGGCTCACCTTGGGAAATCCAGGGAAAGAATCAGCAGGTTCTCTCCCCTCCCTGGGGATTGGGGAAGGACCCACCCTGGTCAGCACAGTGCCTTTTCCTCTCCTGCTCTGAGCCAGGGTGGGCATTCTCTCTAGATTCAGGTCTAGGCAGGGGTCTTAGTCCCTGCCATAGGGCTGCTTCCCCATCCTCCCTTCCCTTTGCCGGATGGCTCTGACCCAATTCAAGTGTCTTCTTGCCTCGAGGAGCCTTAATGGCATCAAGTGGCAACATGTAATATTGTCCTCCATGCCTCTCCAAAAGAACCTAGGAGAGCAGGTGAGCTTTCCAAAGTGACAGAGTCATAGATGCTCCTGTTTAAAAAAAAGGGGGGTTAGGGGGATATGCTTTGGGCTTCCTCCTCCTGTGGCCCCTGGGGAAGGAGCCTGGGGTAAGGCTAAGTGGTAGTGTAGAAGCAGAACCAGAAACATCCAGGATCTATTCAGAAATCTTAGAAATCTGCTTCTCGTCTATGGAAAGATATAATTAAGGATCAAAGAGCTCTAAGAAAATTGCAAAGAAGCCTTAATGTTCCAGCTTAGAGAGATCAGAGTAATTTTTCCCTTTCAGTCCTAGCTAGGACTCTTTCTGTATTTAGACCTCTACTGGGGCAAGAGGGCTAGATTTCCTCATTTTGTTACAAGACTAGATTGGCACCAATGGCTCAGCTGCCCAGTGAGGGCAAGTTTCCTCTTTGTACATGGGTGGCTTGCCACTGTTCTGGTTTGTCCTCCCCCAGCTGCCTTTTGGCTAGCCTGCTTTAGGTTGCCAAATCATTTTGATAAGAGCAGATGATTTGGGGACTGACTGGGTTGGCAGGAAAAGAGCAGGATGGATCTCTTGGGATGGGTTCCCCCTCTAGGAGTATACAAACAAGAAGTGAGGGTTGTGCTGGCAGCCAGGGAAACAGTGATGCCTGCTGGAATTGGCAGAGAGGGCTTTGGCACCTCTCGCATCCAGGCAGTCTTGTGAGATGGGGGCACGTAGCACTGGGAAAAAGAAGAACTCCATTCTCACCTCTATTTTGAGCTTCAGTGCTTTATTTCAGTATGAGGAAAAACAACAACAAACTGAAGTGCGCTTTCCGTCCTTTCAAAGGATAACTGTCGGGAAAGGAGACTTGAGTTGCCAGGTGGGAGGGGAGAATTGGCAGGGAGAGACGTTACAGCAAAACCAGGAATGAGACATTCTTGAGTCCTCTCTTCCCTGGTGTCATGATCCAGGGAATGAAAAGAAATTTGACCCTGGATTAGTTCCCTCCTTGGATTTTCCTTCCACCAAGTTTTCCCACGCTAGGACCAGCTGCCCATTCTGAGCTCAGGGCAGTCTCTTCAACCATTATTGGCTTAACCTAGCTTGTCAGGAAATCAACCCCACCCCTCCGACTGGGCCTGGCTGCTCTATTCTGTACCAAGTACTGGAGAATAGTGTCAAGTTCTTAGTAGCCCTTGTAGCTCCCACTGTAGATTCTCATCCTCTCCCTGCGGAGGCCAAACCAACTCTTTGTAGCCACAACATGCATTTACAGTGGCACAGTGAGATGTGGTTGAGGGGCTTTGAGCTGGCTGGCCCGGGGAAAGTGGTAGGGGTAGATAGAGCTGTCTTTCCTTCTGGGCTGTCTCCATCTGTCCTTACCCCTTCCATGCCCCACCCTACTCCCACCAAAAAGTTAAAAAATCAGGATGTTTTTCACTGTCCATTGCTTTGTGTTTTAATAAACAATTTGCAGTGACACTCTGTGTTGGGATTGAGTTTGAACTGAATTGCAAAGACATGAAGTGATGGGGTGGGAAAAGGGAGACCCAGGGGTTCACTTGGCTGCAAAAAGTTCTCCTGTGATGAGGTGAGGAGCTCTTGTCCATTTAGCTGTGTCTCTTGCTTTTCTTTTCACCGGGATGTTTGGTTAAGGGAATGAAGTTCTGTAAAACCCTCTGGCCATTTCCACCAGCAGCGCATTCAAGGAAAAATAAACAGTTATTTTGTTTTGTTTCCACTTTCACTGGAACACCAGGCCATGACTGTCTCACCCCCAAGACACACTGAGCCTGTAGCTGCCTCTCCTTTCATCCTTCCCTTGGCTTCCATGATAGCCTGTGGACAGCCTTTGCTGTCTGTGTGGAGTATACACTGGGAAGGGGTAGAAAGAGCAGGAAGGATTTAATTTATCTGCCACATTTTATAGCTGAGGAACATGAAACTCAAAAAACTTCACTAATTTACTCCAGGCTAGTCAGTAAATGCTCAAGCCAGGATTCAAACCCAGTCTATCTGCATGAACCCAGTCTATCTGCATGCAAAGCCCATGTTCTTTCTAAGACTGTAAGAATAATAATTATAGATACCCTTCACTGAGCCCATGAAATGGACTAGGCACAATGCCAAGCACTTTTACTGATGTTTTCTCTGTTTAATCTTCAACAAACCAGTTGGTATTAGCTTTAAAGAGGTGAAGTGACTTGCCCAAGGCCACTCAGGCCAGCACAAGGCAGGGCTGGGATTTTACATCAGGGCTCTTGCTCTTCATCACCACTCTCTACTGCCTTCCATTTCTCCATGATGCTGTGTGGCATGGCACCAGAGTCTACCTGCTGTATTTCTCCAAGCAGGAATGGAGGTTGCTGGTTTTGGGAGAGGGAGGGAAGAGGTTGGCCTACCTCCCTCAGTTATCTCTTGAAGGGCAGAATTCAGTGCTCAGCTCCAAGAATGAGGCCAGTGTTGATGGAGTCTGTTCTCAGAGCCCAAAGAAGCCGGCAGGCCCACAGAGCCTCTTTCTTAGCTTGAGCCCACCCATAACTGGAGTTCTTTACGAATTCAGACTTAGCTGTTACTATTTCAAGTAGCTTTACATGAGCTGCCAAATGGGGAAGAGACCTGAAGAAGCTCTGCTCTAGGGAGTTGCAGGGAGGGAAATTGTCTGACAGAAGATCTTGGGCCAAGTGCCGGGGGGTGGGTTAAACCACTCCTTGGGTCCAGATCCTAATCTCGCTAAGGAAATCAGGCTCCCGGTTGGCTGGAGCCGGTGTGTCGGACCGTTCTCCATATTTAGTACCCTACCCGCCTCCGTCCTCCATAGAGGAAGAGAGATGAGTTTTTCCAACATTTACTGGAAAGCTTGTTGCTATAGCAGTGGTGGGGGGGTCAAGGCAGAAAGGAGGTGGAGCAGGGAGGTTTTGGAGTGGCTTGCCTCTGCTCGCTAGCCACCTGAGATGGCAGGCACCTCACTACAGTACTCTGGACCAAGGGTCTTAGTTTTGTTTCTTGCTAACCATTTATATTAGTAAAAAAATAACCCCACCTGCTTTTTGGCTTGGCCTTATAGTTAAGACTTGCTCCCCGGGCTTTCCTCACTGCCTCCACTTGAATCCATCTGTTGCTTTCTCAAGGCCTGGTCCCCAGCTTGTTTCCTGTCAGCTCTGACTGGAGTGTTCTTTTCAGTCACTGCACTCTCCCATCCAGCTCCATGACCTCTCCCTGTCCAGTGTGCCTGCCCTCAGCAGAGGGGTCCTGAAGAAAGAGGCCACCTAAATATATTGCCACAGTGACCATTCATGAGGCACTCTCCCTGGCACTAGTATAGTGCTTTTTTTTTTTTTTTTTGCTGTTTTTCATCTCCTCTTCACAACAACTCTAGGAAAGATGTGTGACTAGTCTGACTTATACATGAGGAAACAAAGGCCTAGAGGGGATAAATGACCTGCCCAAAGACATAGCTGGTAAGGGGCAGAGAGAAGACTGGGACTTGGCCCTCTCTTACCTCAAAGCCTGTGTTCTTAATGCCATGATATGCTATTTTTAAAAAGCAACCTTTTGAATATAGATAACTGATGGAGCTGGGTGATGGTTACATGGAGGTTTATTACATTATTCTTTCTCTGAAAAAGAAAGTAACCTTTTAAGACTTAATGATAGAAGAAATGCATAAATATATATTTAAAAAATTATATGAGGTGCAAAATGTGAAAACTCATCATTCGTATTCCCACCCCTCTCATCCCTAGAGGATAATACAGGACAGTTTGGTTTTTTGTTTTATATGTATTTTTATATATGTACACATACTCATATTTACATATATTTATTGTGCACATGTGCAAGTTTTTCTTTAGCATTCCATTATGGGATTACTGGATCAAACAGTATATGCATTTAAAATTTTGAAAGTACTGCTTTCAACAAGGCTACATGAACTGTCACTCTCCAATCTTGTGATACATGACTTTGGAATATGCCAGAAATCCTTTTTGGGAACAGGTGGGATATAAATAATAAATTAATGCTTTTTAAAAACAGCCCTCAGCCAGGGAGAGAAGTGACTTGGGTACTAGGGAAATTACTAGCTCTCAGTCCCAGACTACAAGGCATGCCTGCAGTCCCAGCCACAACGTGCTGATTCGATGCATGCCATCTGTAGGGAGGCAGCAGGAAGGAGGACTGAACTTCCCAGTCTTGGCGGAAAAAAAGCCCTCGGATGTCTTGCTTACCTTGGCTGCACCAGCTCCGGGCCCCACCTGCCTGGCCTGATTTGAGGCAGACTGCCTGGCTACTCTGGGACTGCCCTGGAAAACAGCCACCGTCATGCTTCTTTCAGGAAGGAAAACAACCAGCTGAAGGAGAGGGACTTGCAGACCACCAAACTGGGGTGAAAGGGAGGCCAGCCTTTCTACTCCAGTCTTCCCATGTCTAGCCCAGGGAAACCTTAGCGTTGCTATTTAATGCAGTAAATCTGTTTTCCTTTTTTCTCCAAACAGTGTGTTAGTATATGTACTTTAAAAAAAATATTTTTTAAAAGAGCCTTTTCACATACCTTAGGAAGATTTGGTGAGGGGAGGCAGAGGCAGATTAGAGGTTACAGCCCTAATTTTTCCTACTCCTTTTTAAAAAGGAATGTATATATATATTTTTTTTTCTTCTTTTTTGTGTGTTTTCTATTCTCCTAAAGATGTAGTCTTTTCCTTTTAACCACAATTCATAGGTAGTGACCAGAGAGAGTATAAGCCCCAATTCCCTTATATGACAGTATTTAATTTTTCTTGAAGTGAAAATAGTGATCAAGTTAGAGGTTGCTTTTAAATTTTAAGGGAAAATAAGGCTACTTTGGCTTAGAGTCTGCCTTGCAGACACAGATCCTGAGATATTTTCTTTTTTTAAAAAAGTATACAAACAGCCCATGGTCATATGCTTGTTGTGATAAAATAGTACAGAAGTAGCTCTAAATAGGGTTAAAAGTGAATATATCCACCTTTAGTCCCTTACAATACCCTCCTCCCCAGAGGCAACCAAGGTTAACAATTGAGTGAATATCTAGACCTCTTCCTTTGCAGTTACAAATACACACTTATATATTCATCATATACTTTTTATTTTAAAGAAATAGGATTCTGTGCCTTGTTTTTTTCTCCCACTTAATATATCTTTGAGATCTCCCCATACTAGTACATATAGATGGATCTCATTCTTCTATTAACAGCTGCATAACATGAGTGGATGCAACTCTAATTTATTGTAAATTTTCAATGTTACAAATGGTCCTCCAGTAAACATCTTTGTGCATACATGTAGGCTAAATTCCTGGATGTGGAATTGCAGGTTAAAGGGTTAATACATTTGTTATCCCTAGAAAGACAAAAGTCAGTGTCCAGGTAACTAATCCTGCTGCTCTGAGAACAAAGGTTCAAAGGGCAAGTGAGTGTGGGAAATGGTTGCATGCAAGCCTCCCTCTTGGCAATTCACAATCAAGTAGCATATTAAAAGTTCTGGAAATTCTTCCATAACTACTCACTGCTGAGTGGTTTAAAAAGAGTTGTTTGCAAAGGGAAAGACTAATTTGTTGTACACATCCACTAAAATTTCCCTGAACAGTTTGGTAAGTGCCACCCGGTGGTAATCGCTCAAAGACAGGACAACATTTAGATAGGAGCTTGGCCACCTACGGTTCCATCAGGCTGGGCAGCTGGGGTGGAGTCAGGTTTGGATTTTGTCCAGGAACCAGGCTAGGCCTATCAGCCCCTCACATCAGGTGAGAGGGACCCACCAAGCCCTGGCATAAATCAAGTCTTGAGGCTGACCATGGGGAGAGGAGTGGAGTTGCACTCTAACCTAAGTCTGGCTGAGAGATGACATCAGACCTAGCAGACACACTTTCCAGCAGTCAGGTCCAGGCCTCCAACACAGGAGTATGGATCCAGAATCCCTAGAGAAGGAGCCACTTGGGGTATAAGAAAGCAGCCTTCTCTCTCTGCCTTCCCCCTCCAATTGGCAAAAATCACGGTTAACTTGCAAGGCTCAGTGCAGATGTCACCCCTGTGAAGCCTCTCCTGGCTCCCCCAGACCACTCTCATGTACTCCAGTAGTACCTCTGCTGTACCCCTATTAGAGCAGTCAGCAGTCTGGTTTGTTCTCTGGTTCATTCATACTGGGCTGGTCAAGGGGAAGGGACACATAGTGAATTATGTCTTCACAGTCTTCCCCAGCAAAGTGGGAGTTCCTCCATAATGGGACTTTCCTTCACTCATTCATTCATTCATTCATTATTGAGCGCCTACCATGTGTCAGGCATTAGCTAGACTGCCCGAATACAGTGGTGAATGAAGCAGACCCAATCCCTGCCCTCATTCATATTCCTATATTCCCTGTAGCCTAGCCCAACGTCTAGCCCAAAGGCTGGCACAGTAGGGTTTAGGAATGGCAATCTAAGTGGAAAGCGGCCTTTGCATAGCAAGCACTGTTTTAACTTATCTTCTATGCTATAGATTAAAAAACATTTTCTCAAGATGCCTTGTCGACAGTTTATATGACAGAAAGTCATCTGACCATGCGAAATATTTTAAAAACATTTGCGGTGACCGTGGGGTCCTGACGGAGAGTCTGGGGGTACTAAGGCCGCAGCCAGCTCCGGGTCACCACCTGGCGGACGCAGCGCCGGCCCCCGCAGGCCCCGCCCCGCTCTCCATAGTTACGGCGCTGCGGAGGCGGCGGCCATCTTGGCGGCGGAGCGATGAGCGGGTCGAACTCTAAGGCGGCGGCCGCGGGCTCGGCGGCGGGGCCTGGCGGGCTGGTGGCCGGCAAGGAGGAGAAGAAGAAGGCAGGCGGCGGCGTCCTGAACCGGCTCAAGGCGCGGCGGCAGGCGCCTCACCATGCGGCCGACGCCGGCCTCGGGGCGGCGGTCACGGAGCAGGAGCTGCTGGCTCTGGACGCCATCCGGCCCGAGCACGTCCTGCGCCTCAGCCGGGTCACCGAGAGTGAGTGCCGGGCCGGCCGCGCCCTCCCCTCGCGCCGGGCCCGGGCCCCTGGTAGCCTTCGGCGGAGCCGGCCGCCCCACCGGCCCGGGGGTCCACCCAGGGCCCCTGCCGGCCAGGCCGCGCTGCCCACTGCCCCGCCGGGCTGGGTCTGCGGGCCCCCTCACCTAGACCTGCTTGGGAAGGGGTCCCCTGAGCTTGAGTGCATTCCCCGAGTCCCGCCTCGCCAGGCTTCCCCTTGGCCGCCCCAGCTGGGCCCTCGGGCCCTTTCCCTCCTCCGGGGACCTGCTTGGGCCGGGGCCCCCTTCAGCTTAACCCGATCCTCCTGAGCCGGTCCGGGCCGCTGCCCCCTCAGTCTGGAAGCCCCCCAGCTCTCAGTGAAGTTCCTGCTCTGCCAGGCTCCCTCAACCTGTCTGCTCCCAGCTTCTGCAGCCTCTGGCAGCCCAGACCCCTACCTGCTTTCTCTCGCTTCCCTCCACTCCTGCCCCCTGACAGCCCCTCCCGCTGTCCGGCCTGTCTTGGTCCTCTACCCCTTTTGGTCCCAAGCGTCTCCCCTTTGTGTGCAGGGGGGGCTCTTCCTCATACACATTGCCGTGGCGTTTCATGCAAATTTAAAACTGTGCCACATAAGAAAAAATGTGTTAATAAAGTTTCAGTTTATATACAAAATCCAAAATGTGAATCCTGCTTTTGACACTTGTTCGAGTAAGTTAAGAATTATGTCAGGGTTTCAGAAGTGCGTTTGTTGCGTAAAATGCAACCATTCTGCACCTTTTCATTGATATAAGGAAGGGTGGGAAGAAATATATTGCCCAGCCCCTGTCCTGGTTCTCCCCCTTCTTCTATTCTCTTCCCAGCCAAGCCCCTAACTTGATGCCCTGCCCTTTCTCCTGCTGCTGTTTCGCCTCAAGAGTTTACAGTCTCCTGGTTAGACCCTGATTGCCCTGCCCATCCCCCCTGCCCTCCAGACTTGTAACCCTGCGGCACCAGCACTCCCCTGATGGATCTAAGGCTGCCACCGTGTTATCTGCTGAACTGCTGTAGTAGTCAGCCCAGGGCTGCTGAGGTGTACCTCAGGGAGCTGGTGGCAGCTCCAGTGATTTGGGGATGGGAGTTTGGGGGGTGGACCTTGGTTCAGCTTGTATGAAATGAAATTCCTATCTCCTAATATAGTTCTAATTTGATTCTGGATATTTCCATGTCCCCATTTTCCATCATTGTTTGAGTTGAGACTGTCCTTTGCATGTCTGAGTACAGATTTAGAAGGTCTTTCTATTCAGTTTCATTGAAACACTGTGAAAAAGCTGCCTCTGTTCTGACCTAGTTTTCATTTGGGGCTGAAGGTACACAAATGCTCATCATCTGACCTTTCTAACCTCGTGCTTTCTCTTGATATTGAGTGCGAATTAGGCTGTTCTAATACCTGGCCCTAAGCAGCATTCTCGGTGGGCGCTCAGGTCCTGTGTGGGAGCTTGGGACTGGTGCTGTTGCTTAAACCCACCTCAGCAGCTTATTGGAGAAAGTCACAGGTCAGAGCTTGGTGACCTCTGGATTTTGTTACTTTTCTTAAAGTCTGTCCCATTCAGCAAGTTATTTATTGAGTACCCTCTAAAGATGTAGAACCTATCTCAGCCTTTTGGGGAGTTACAGAATAATCAGTAGCTCTCAAGTTTGCCAGTCTTACTGGAGAGACAGCTTGTAAAACATGAAACAACTAACACAAGCAGGCAAGATAAAGTGCCACAGTGAGTTGTGGAGATGCTGTCAGGAGTCAGGGCAGAAGAAACCGATGAAATTTTCTGTGATCAGTACTGTTTTGATTAGCAGTTCAGGTTGTTGTAGGTTCTACTTCACTTAGGCCTAATGCCTTCACCAGCAAATCTGTCCCGCCACCTGTCTGGGTATGGCCCACCGCCTGATTTTGTACAGCCCACGAGCTAAGGATGGTTTTTGCATTTTTCAATGGTTGAAAAAAAATATCTTCTGACACATGGTTATATACAACTCATATTTGTGTCTATAAATTTTTTTATTGGAACACAGCCACGCTCATTCATTTGTGTGTTGTCTGTGGCTGCTTTTGTACTATAGCGACAGAGTTGAGTAGTTGTGAGAGACTGTGTGGCCACAAAGCCTAAATTATTTATGATCTGGCCCTTTATGGAAAAAGTTTGCTGATCTCTGCTTTGTGATATGACAAAACAAACAAGCACTATTTTAGCCATTAGATCAGGATAAATGTTTTAAAATGGATTTCTAAAAAAAATTCTGAACTGTTGTGACATCACAGTTAATAGATCATGAAAGGTTTGTAGGCCATTTTTGAACTGTTTCCAAGGAAATCCCCTTTTACTATCTCTGTTTCTAAAAGTGTTAAAATAATATTTCATCCAAACCAAGTCCATACTCTTTTTTTTCTTTCTTGGGTCCCCTAATTCTCTCCATACAACCTTTGTGTATAACACAAGAGGAAGTTTTTGGGTGTATTTTAAATGAATTGTGTAAGAGAAAAACCTGAGTTTGCTTCAAAACTTGAGAAATAAATAAATGGTAGTTTAGGAGGATTATTTTTTGTTTCAGTTTTATTGAGATATAATTGACAGACAGCACTGTATAAGTTAACACTGCTGTGTGATATATTTGAAAGTTGCTAAGAGTAAATTTTAAAACTTCTCATACCAAGAAAAAAATTTATTTTTTTGGTGATGAATGTTAACTAAACTTATTGTGGTAATCTTTATGCAATATATATATATATATCAAATCATTATGCTATACACCTTAAAATTATACAGTGCTTGCTGAGCTTTACTTGAGCTGCTGAAGCAGCCAAGACTCAAGATCTTTCTGGCTGCCTCTCTGCCTTAAACAACTTGCATCTCATATTACTGGCATTTATCTCCACAATCTGAGTTGGTCAAAAGCAGGAGGAGGGGTACAAGATCTTTCCATTTATTCATTCAGCAATTATGCTCTGAGCGCTCACCCTGTGTCAGGTACCCTGGTGGGCCTAAGCGCAGGGCTGAAAACACTTGAGTGGTCCCGCCTGCCAGGAGCTTACAGTCTGGAGGGGAGGTGGACAAAAGCATGACAGCAAAGACTTGAGAAAGAAGAGAGCAAGTGCTGGAGTGAAACAAAGCAGGGGGCTGTGACGGTTGGGGGTCACTGGGTAGAAAGGTCTGAAAGGCCTCAGTGAGGTGACGTTTGCTGGAACCAGAATGACAGGAGGCAGCCAGGCCTGCACAAGTCTGGGATCAGTGTGTCAGGGAGAAGGCACCACTACTGCCGAGTCTTGCAGGCAGAAGTGAATTTAGCCAGAGGAGGTTAAAAAGGTGGCCGATGTGCCTGGAGGGAGTCTAGGAGGAGGGACTAGGAGATGGAGGTGGATTGTAGGGCCAGGTCCTGCAGCCTGGTAGGCTGTGTTAACTTTTCCTCTGACTACATTGCTCAAAAGCCTTGTATTTTAAAACTACAGATATTTAATATCTCACAATTTGGGTGAACCAGCAATTGAGTATGGCTCAGCTAGGTGCCTTTGCCTCACGGTGTCTCACAGGTCGGGCTGTGGTCTCAACTGAGGTGCAACTGGCGGGGAGGATTTGCTCCCAAGTTCACTCACAGCTTTCAGGATTCAGCTTGGTCTGAAAGCCTGGGTTTCTTTCTGTCTGTTGGCCTGGGCACTTGGAGGATTATTTAATGGCATTGGTCTCTCTCTCATTTTCAGATTATTTATGTAAACCTGAAGACAACGTCTACAGTATTGATTTCACCCGCTTCAAAATTCGAGATTTGGAGACAGGGACAGTGCTTTTTGAGATTGCCAAACCTTGTGTTTCAGGTTGGTCTTAATGTTGTAGTGGTCATTTGACAGTTGGAGCAAAAGGTCTTTGAAGCTTGAATTTTTGTGTGCCATTGTATCGTGTGTCATGGACTCCAGCATGTCCTGCTTCCATGACCTCCTCCCAAAGCCTGGCCTACAGCCTGATTTGAAGCTGTGTTGAGAGGCTGGTATTTGTTGAGTATCTACTCTGTGCTGGTCACTGTGTTCCACATCTTTCTGTTTACATCAGCTCATGTAATCCTCACACCTCTGTGAGGAGTTATTATCCTCATTTTACAGGTAAAGAAACTGAGGCCCAGAACTTCCAAATGACTTTCCTAAGGTCCTATGCTCTTTCATCGTACCATATTGCCTCCAATTAGGAAAGGAATCCTTGAAATTAAACTCTAATGAGGAAAACTTACCTGAGTCTTGAGTCCTGGGGACACTCTGGAAGGGTGATACTGAGGATTCTAGTCCAGACTGTGAGGCACTTTCACCTGTCTCCTCTCACTCTTTCCTTTAAATAGTGTCTCATATTTCCCAGTAAGTCCTGGTTTGGATTTTAATCTGCACCATTTTCTGGATGAACAGAAAGTCCAGGCCTATGAACTCATCTTCTTGGGATTCCTTAAATTAGCTTTGAAGAGACACTTCCTGTGCTTGTGATGCAGTTCCATGGTGATTCATTTCTGGCTAGGGGACCACACACAAGTCCTTGGAGCACATCACTGGAGATTTAGCACCCCCTGGAGTTATTAGAACACCAGCACAGATAACCCTCAGAGTGTCAGGGGTGATCTGTATTAATAACTCTTTTTGCAAAGCTTTTGTCATCTGATTTGCTACTCAGAAAGAGTGTGTAAATTTGATAAAGCAGGTATTAGTATCCCAGATAAGTTGAAAGACTTTGCTGAGAAATTCTTAGCTCAGGTTACTTACTCAGCCAATTAGAGCCCTGGTCTCCTCACCCCACCCGGTATTCTTTATTCTACAATAACCTAGTACTGACCAAGGTGCCTAAAGGCTCAAGCTTGTGCATACTTAGCTTATATTGGGAGGGTCAGGGCCAGTTAGCTTCCTAGGTCTGTGGTGTTCACATCCCTAAGTACATGTCCCAGTACTTAGGATGTTTCGAGGACCCCAGGGCTGCTTCAGGTGTGTGGATTTGGATTAGACTGGGCCCAGAGTAGTTTTTTCAGTACAAAACTGAACTGTCTCAAGAAGGTCAGCTGCAGATCCTGTAAAAATACCTTGATTTTCAACGTCTCCAGTCTTTACCTTTAAGGATCTTGATTCACTTACAATATGCTCCCACTGAGTCAGTCCCCTCCTGCAGCACTTGTTCTGATGAGTTCGAATCCCTGAGAAGATTTGGTCTGTCTCTTTGAATCACATTGTTGGAGCCAGTGCTCTAGAGTCTCTGGCTCTGAAGCCCTACTCAGTCTGGTTGCCCAGTGTTCTTGGGCTTGTCACAGGCAGAGATATTTGATGCTGAAAAAGACTTATGTTGCACCCACGTTCAGCCTAGACCTGGAGAAAATATCCTTGCTGAACACTGGATGGCTACTAGAGGGAACTAACTCCTTGTTCACATTAGAGTGGTTCTCTGATTCTTTTTACAAATCTTTCATCTCCTGGGTTCAGGAATGGACTAGACCAGAGACCATCATTAACCTTGTGGACGCTCATTCAGGTCTCACACGTTGGTTCATTGCCCATCTGCTTCACCCTTTTCCAGGTGGTCAGAAGGTTGGGGCTAATATGGCCTGGAATAGGCATTAATCCAAGGAAGTACAGCACCCCAGAGTTGTAGGTCAGTGTCTTCCATGTAAATAACAAAATTATTTCTAGGGGTTTCTCTTTGCTGCCTGTCAGAATTTTTTGCATTCTTTGAAGGCGACTTTTGACTAGTTTCACCTTTTGAAATCTCATTCTTTTCGTTAGTGACCAGCATGTCAACTTGGTCAACAGCAGAGCTAGTCTGTATAATATAGACCACCTCAGGGGCCTAGTACCCAGCTTATGTTTCAGGCTTCACCCTTAGGATACAGCCCAAGCCCCCAGATCATATAAAAGGCAAATAGCTTAGTGTTTAAGAACAGGCCTCGGGTCAGATGGACCTGGATTCAAATCCCTGCTCCCTCCATTAACTATTTGGGGGCTTTTGGACATGTTACTTAACCTTTCTGAACTTGAGGTTTCTGATCTGTAAAATGGGGATAATAACAACACAGGTTGTTGTGAGGATTCCATGAAGTGTTTAGCACAGGGCCTCGCATCTAGCAAGGGCACAGTCAATATTGGCCATCCTACTGTTGGTGTTAGTACCGATAATTGGTTGTGCTGTTTGGACGGGTGGTGCCGAAATAGTGCACCCAGGATTCTGTGTGCTCTTTCAGACCAAGAGGAGGAGGAGGAGGAGGAAGGTGGAGATGTGGATATCAGCGCAGGACGTTTCGTCCGCTATCAGTTCACACCAGCGTTTCTCCGCCTCCGGACAGTTGGGGCTACGTGAGTAGCAGTATTTCCTGAGGGGTGAACATTCTACTTGTTCACAGAGAAGAATGTTCTCTGTTGGGTTTTGGGTTGGCTTTAGAGGGAGGAGGAGGCAAAGTCAGGCTCACAGAGATTTATTTTGCAGAGTGGAGTTCACGGTCGGAGACAGACCTGTGTCAAACTTTCGGATGATCGAACGGCACTATTTCCGGGAACGCTTGCTGAAAAACTTTGACTTCGATTTCGGCTTCTGCATCCCCAGCAGTAGGAACACCTGTGAACATATCTATGAGTTTCCCCAGCTTTCTGAGGATGTCAGTACGTATCCCCTGACTTTGACAGCATTCTAGATTCTTAGGGCTAGAAGGAACAGACCATGAAATCTATCTGGTCCAATGCCCTCATTTTGCAAAGGAGGGAAATAGTGACATGACACATATCTAGTCATTTGACCTCAGGCTTCTTATTTCCTACTGCTCCTGTCTAATGTTTCAAACTCTGACTCTGCCTGTATGGGAGCATCAAAGATTTTAATAATGCAAGCCATCCTTTTTAGATGCCTGCTGTGAGAGAGGGAGTGACTGAGGGAGATAAGAGGAGGCCCATGACAATCCCTGGGACTCCAGTTCGATATATCGCCTTGCCTATCCACTGTTACTCATGGTTTTCCACCATGTTGTAGTCATTGGCACTCTTTGTTAGCCCTTCTCTTTTCCTTAATCAGAGCTAGATGTGAAATTGCAGGCTAAATAGAATCCTGGGTCTGAGGACCTCTTTCTCATTCTCTGCAAGTAGAAGGTTGGTTAGATAAACTGTTAGAATAGATCCAGCAGGAAATAGGGAGCTGTTACAGGTTTTGGAACAGAAGGAGTGACATGATGGAAGCAATGTCTTAGGAAGAGTAATCCTGTAGTTGTGTGGAGGAGGAACTGGGGAAGGCAACAGAGGGAGAAGGCTAGGCAAGGGAAGAGATGGACTTAGAGAGAAAGAACAGGCTTTATCGTTTATGTTGCTTTGGTCTCGCTATGCCAGGTTAGCACTCTCTTAGTAATTAGTGAAAATTACTCCAGAACAATGAGCATTTGCGTGGGATCCTGTGAATAGTGCTGGAGTTTAGTTGGGTTGTGGGGAAGGATCTACATAACACTGACCAGTTTTCTCAGAATCCCAGGTTCTTAAAATTGTCATATTCTGAAAACCAGGTATTCTTTACTCGTGTGGCAATGCTGTTCCCAGGTAAAATGAGGATTGCTGAGATGTGGGGCAGGGTGTTTATGACAGCACCTGATTCTGGTTTGAACCCTGCTCCACAAGCTGGGTTGGAATATGTAAAGATTATGTATAGCATTTGAAGTCCTTACCCAAGGCAATATAACTTTTATTCTTGAAACCAAATAAGCGAAAAGAATGTAGAGCTCAATATTCTGGATGTAAATCAAATAACTTTGGCCTAGATGAGTTCAAAGAATTTTAAACAGTCACTTTCACCTTGTGAGAACGGTGGTGAACAATAGCATTTCCTCCTGAGGACTCAAAATAGCATGTAATCATTAACTCAAAACTGATCAGAGCTAGTGACTTCATTATCTTCACTCTCCACTATGGGTAAAGCTCCCTGGGCAGTTACCTGAACGAACAGAAGATTTCAATCTGAATCCCAAGATAGGCAGGCCTTTTGGTGGATCACTTGCGAGTTAATAACCTGAGCCATCTCTGGAAAAGCCTCCTTGCCGTTTGTTCCCCTGCCCTCACCTAGGATTCCTTTGGTTGTCAGGGGTGCCCGTGGGAAGTGGCACAGTGAGGCACGGCTTTCTGAATTTGGACCAGAGTGTCTAGAAGTGGGGAACAGACCAGAAGCACTGAGTAAATAAGCTGCTGAGGTCCATGTTGGCAAAAAGGGAAGTAAACATATTTCCCTGGGGTACTGACTAAGAATCCCGGCTGGAGATGACCAAGGAGGGCCATGTCAGAGAGTTAATTGCATCCTTATATTGAAGTGGATATCGGGTTCAGTTTGGGGACCTCTGTGGTCTCCAGTTCCCTCCAGCTCTCAAGAGCTGGCTCTCTCTGTTCTGACCTCATTATTCTGGGATGGTGTACTCACATTTTCCGGAAGTGCTGGCTTATGAATTTTAGAGGGGATACTAAGTTTTTTCCTACCTAGCCCCTGGGGCAGACTCACACATAAATCTTTGCTTTTTTCCTTTCCCTGACTCGCAGTTCGTTTGATGATTGAAAATCCCTATGAGACCCGTTCTGACAGCTTCTACTTTGTTGACAACAAGCTGATAATGCACAACAAGGCTGATTATGCCTATAATGGAGGCCAGTAACTGCTACAGGAGTGGACAAGGGAGGTGCTTTGCTGCGGCCCAAGGTCCTGGCACACGGAGGTGGTTGAGGCTGCTGTTTGTCAACACACATCTGGAACCTGGCCCCTGGAAGCCAAGGCTGGGGTGGCAGTGTTCTGTGCTCCAAGAGAGGTGCCAAGCAGTACTGTGTTTTCTTCCCCAGTATTTTTTCTTCCCTTTTTTTCCCTGCCCCTTAGGTCGCAGAGGTACTCTAGTAAAATCAAAGATTAGGATAAGGCTCCTGGAATCCAGATAAAAAAGTTTATTTTCATGTAGTCGTAGCTGCCTAATGATTGTCCTGACGAGCCTGGGTCTCTCTAGGCATAGCTGTGCCCAGATGAGGAGGCTCTCGTTGGCCTACCTGCAGGTTAGCAGCTCTTCTGTACGTTCCTGGGTGCTGTGGGAAGCTGAAAGGTAGGCCTCTTCCAAGCATCTCCTCTCACTTCCAGTGTTGCCATCAGCACAGTCTGATCTCAGCCTGTGCATAGTCCTAAATCAACTGGAAAGAAACTTGAAAGAGCGGGGAAGGGAGGGGTGGTACCAAGAGTTGAGGCACTCGGGATGGGTAAGGCTGCCGAACAGAGAGATTTCTGGGGAGGCCTGCTTATCTGTCTGACTTCCAGGATCCTCAGCCAGTCCTCCTAGGGATACACCAAGGTTTCAGCCTGGCAGTGCCTTCCTGCTCTCATTTTGGAAGGAAGATGAGCTTGCTCTGCTTCTCCTGGCTCCTGACTTTCGAGTATCTCCTGAACTAGAATGTGTCAGTTTTGCTCTTGGATCAGTTGTATATCTCGAGGCCAGAGCAAGCCTCATTGTATTTTGTTTTTTTATTTCTAGGCTTCTTTTTGGAAGGTTTCATAAAATGTCAGTGGTGTTCCCAGCGTTATGTGATGTGCAGTTAGACTTCTGATAGTGTTAATCAGGCTCCCGGGGCTGATCTGGCTCGTGTTGGAGCAGGGTATGGTTACGAACCAGAGCTCCTTTAAAGGAGGGATTTGGTTTTCTCTACACAGCATGGCCTGGAGGATTGGCTTTTGATGGGGATTTGCCTCTAAAACTCTTTTTGGATTTGTTATTTAGGAGGATTTTCAGTAGTTTCTGGAACCATCCTGGTAGGTCACCCCTAAGTAATGCGTATTCTCATCTTTCAGACTGCTAGTTGGGTGTTTGGAAAGGGTGAGATAGGCTGCGGTGGCCTCTCAGAGAGGTGTGTGCTCAAAAGAGCATCCTCGCACAGCCTGTGGGCTACTTTTGTCCTTGAGCCCTTACTGCATGAACTCTGGCCACCTCAGCTCCCTGTAGTTGTCTGACTGTGTGGGTGGCTCTTGGTGCTCCCCACAAACTGTAAGATCGTTGCTGTGGCCAGGATTTAGCATTGATAGGAAAGGAGCAGTGGGAAGGGCCCAGCTATGTGGTAATAGTCACTGTGAGGCGTCACAGTAACTGTGACAGGAGAACTGTCTCCCATGGTGCTTGGAAGGATGGCCGTGTGGGGCCAGGTAAAGAAGGGCCAGCACTGTGCTGCACAAGCCCCTGTGCATTCACTGACCGGTGTTGCTCCCTGTTTGGATTCTAGGGTGTGAGTGGCCTTGGACATTGGCCCGGTGCTTTGTGCCAGGCCAGAGTCTGGGTTGTGTCAGATGTTGGCAGCTTTCTCACTGAGAAAGCCCTAGGTTATGCCGTGTGCTGGCACTGCATCCAACCTCTGAGGGAGGGAAGAGACTGTGCACCCTGCAGAATGGGTTACTCATCGCCAGACTGGGTGAATCTCAGAACTGGAGTTGACTACAAATCCAGGTGCCTTAAGTGTGGCTCTGTCCCTTGTGCTGCTGGGGAAAGCTGCATTGCCCTCCTTCCCTCCTTATCTGCGGACAGATATCAGCACTGCCTCCTTACCCTCTGTTTCTCATTGCAGCTCCTCTAACGTGTTTGTGTGTTCCTATCAAGCTTCAGAATAACCCCTTCTCTGTGACAGAAGCCCAATCGGGAGAGTCTCTACTGTTTGATGTTTAATTGTTATCTAGGATGTGCTCTCTGGAGCTGCCCAGAGCTTTGCTCAATAGCACGTGTCTTAGAAATGTGCCCCAGGGCAGACCGTGTCTTGTAGACTAGGGGGCTCTCATCTGCACTGTTAGCTTTGGCTAGGAGGAGGGCCAGGAGGGCAGAGGGGACAGGCACTCTGGCTTGAATAGTGCTGTGCCATCTTCCCCGTTAGCTTGCCTTAGTCTCACTGGAGACCGTTTTGAGGCCACCTGCTTCATTTGTGCTCAGCAGGACAGGGATTTGCCATCTTCTGTGCCTGAAAGTCTAGTGTTCTCTATCTGGGACTCTGGGTTCTTATGTCTAGCTACTCAGGAAATCTTGAGAAGCATTTGCCACTCTGGGGTGTTAATCAGGGTGAGTTTGAAATTCAAGCTTTTGTACCTGAATTGGGTCGAGAATTGGAGGTCATACTTCCTCTGAAAGTAGCTGAACCAAGCAGAAGTTGAATCAGGAGTCCATATTATTAAGGAATCTGGACTGTTGAGAGCCCTTATCTTGTGGGTGATACAACAGAAGTAAAAAAACTACCCGTGTGGGGAGACCATGCCTCTGTTCAGAGCTGGCATCTGAGAGGCAGCTCCTGGAGGGAATACATTCCAGCAGACTGGCAGGCCCACCTGGTGCCACGGGGCCTGCTGCCTGCACCCCTTCCTCTCCTGTCTTACTCCTGTCCCTCTGCCTGGAATCTCTAGAGGAAGAGCCTCTCTTTTCCTGTGAAGCCCTTGGGCTAAGATGCCCTTCTAGCTTCTCCAAAGAAGGTCCTGGTTCATTTCATTCTATGTTCTAAAAAGTTAACAGAGGAAATAAAACTAAAAGTAGTTCTGGGCTAAGTGGGCTGTCCTCTCATTATGTGTTAGCTCAGGGCTATTTGTAGAGGAAGCAGTTTTCAAGAGCATGTAGGACTTCCTGAAGACACTCACAGTCTTTGGACCATCTGATTCCCAAATAGGGCAGTGATTTGGGGATGTTGGGGCTGACCATAGACTGGAGAGTCTTGAAACGACAGTGACTGGGGAATCTTCAACTTATTTTTTCAGTTGAAGTGGAACTCCTTTTTGGAAGGGATTTAAGAGGCTGTGTCTAATGTACGAATTGGGTGAGTCTTGACTTAGTGTGCACTGCCACCCCTGGTAGGCTCCCCAGGTACTTTTTTTCTCTGTAAAGTCACTTTCTTCTGGTAGCCATTGTCACCATGACATCAGTGAGGTTTGGAGAATGGGGACAATTTGTTCTAAAAATCACAGCACAGACTTCTAGCCAGTGCACGTGGATTCCTGATGCAGAGGGTGCTGCTTTCCCCGGGGTAGGAGCCTATTGTTGAATCATCACGTTACTCACATTCCACGTTACAGAACATCTTAGCTGCAAGGAGGATCTGGTGGAGGTGGATTACCCCTAGTTTTACAAAGGATCATGTAAAGTCATTGAAGTTGTGAAAGTCTATTTTTTTCCCCTGTAAATCTATTTTTCACAGAATATAAGAAACATCAATGACCTGATCTATCCTTCCTCCTCCTCCCCCTTCACCTAAGATCCATTCCAATTTGTATTGTCTTTGTGTCTGAAGTAAACTATGTGACTTATTTGTATAAAATGTTATTTTGCCACAAGAGACAGTAATAAAAGAAAGATTTTCACAGTATGTGTACCCTTTCTTTTCTCCTGACTGGGCCCCTTGCGTTGCTGGGGGGAGCAGGTATGGGGTAGGGGTGGGCTCCGAATACCTTCACATGGCCTTTCTGTAAATAGTTTAATGAGTATAGCTGGTTTCTAGGGTGATTGGGGTCCAGTGTTGGGCTTTGGGTTTAATATTTTTGCTTTATTTTGCTAGGGGGCTTTCAGAATTAAAAATTCATATACATATTTTAAAGCTAGCTTTATTAAGGTGTGCTTTAACTACAGTAAAATTCACCTTGTTTAAGAGTACAGTTTGATGAGGTTTGACAAATGTATACAGTCTTATTACCCCATCACAATCCTGATACAGGTTATTTACATCACCCCAAAAAGTTCCCTCAAGTTTGTGGTGTTTGCGGCCAGTTTCCTCCCTCTACCCCTGCCTCTTGCAACCATTGTCTGATTTCTGTCTCTACTAGAGAACTTACATACCTTTAATATAAAACGTACATCCATGTTTAAGGTAACGAACAATACAATTTTAAAATAAGTCTAGTTTAGATGGTCTGTGGCACCTGAAGCAATTATTGGCCTCTGCCCCCAAACACCACTCACTTATTTCCCCCTCTCTCCTGCTTTTTCCTTTTTTCTTCCACCTGGTGCTGGTGCCCAGGTGAGGTGATGGAAAGGTGAGGCAGACCTCACAGGATTTGCCAACAACAGTCATTCCAGTCATTCCTTTGGCTTTAAAGTACTGTGGATTTAGAGGCTTTCTTTTGAATGTGTTTCTTTTTAAATGAAAGGTAACATATTAAGGACTTTGATGCGTCTTTTGATTGATCTCCTCCAGGAGGAGGAGCAAAGTCTTGGAGGAAGACAGAATTTTTCGCATGTGAGTCAGTGCTGGAGACAGATGCCTGGCTGAGTTATGGGGGGAGAAAGGCAGCCAGAGGGATGTGTGGGGGCCTGGCAGGGCGTGGGTGGTGCCCAGGAGCCTGTGGAAGTCTGACTTACAGTTGTGCTAAGGGAAGACCCTTTTCAGGCAAGTGAAATTGCCAGAGCTTCTTGGGCAGGGTGAAAGTGTCCTGACAAGGAAACTAAGGACCAAATGCATGGCATTAGGGGGCAGTGCCTCCTTGCTCTCAAGGGGGCTCTGATATGGAACCTGTTTGCTCACTCATCACACAGCAAGCCAATCTCTGACATCAGGTGTAGTGGAAGAAAGGAATTTTATTGCAAAGCACTGAACAAGGAGAATGGGCAGCTAATGCTGTAATCCCAAACTCCCCAAAAAGCTACAAGCAAGGGTTTTTACTTGGTGTTTTAGGAAGGGGAGGGGGAGCATGTGGCCTTGAGGGCTGAAGTTCTGAGTCCTCCACACAGGTGTGACTGTCTGTTCTATGTGTTGCATGCAGTGGAGTTTAGTCCGTGACGTCTAAAGTTTACAGTCAGTCATTTTAGCTTCTCAATGCTCCTGCAAGATGCTTAGTCAGGTGGGGGGCTGTGAGCAAGTTCCTCTTTTACTAGCCGTCCTCCTGCTGTTCTGCAAGGCAAGCTCAGAAACTTTGGTTATTTTGTTTCCCGTGTTAACCTTGTGGGTACAAAGCAAAGTTTTTTCAGCCTAATCCAGGGAAATTTTAACTCCTTCATCCTCAATTTCAATACACACTCTCTTTTGATCATTCTTCACTCTTGGGGAATGGGGGCAAAGACTGCTCTAGCTGCTTCCTGCTGTGAAAGGGCGAAGTTCAAGGTCAAGGAAATGAAATTGTTCTACCTTTATTTTAAAGCATTCTTGGGTGCCAGCTGGGGGAGAGTGAGGTATGTTCTGCATGACTAATATTTTAGTACTCTGATCAGTGGCTTTGGAACAATACGTAAGTCCACATTTTATAATTACATAAACAACCACACATATTAGCAAAATAGCCCAAATTTTAGTATCCCCTCCATAATGGACCTCAATCCTTGGGGAATCCAGGAGAAGAGGCCTGTAAACCAATCAAGGTTAGGCCTTGGAACCTCAAGTGAAATCTGTTGTAGCCAAATAGCCTGCTGTCTAATAGTCCAACAAGTAAGGTAAGAACCTGGGAGTCACTCATTACTTATCTTTAGAAGACCGTCTTCTGTACAGCAACTTGAGGTCTATCAGAGGTTCACTTGTCCGTTGGGAGAAGTCAGCGTCTAGGGTATGAAGGCAGCCGAGGTTTCAGTGATCCTGGCTGTGATGTTCTTCTATGGCATGGTTACTGTTCCCTGTGGCATTTCTCATATGGTCCCATCTAGTGGGGATGAAGTTGATCTTCTGGGTGCTTGTGTTTCCAGGATTTTAATAGGATTCAGTCTCCACTACAAAGATGATGCAGAGGAACGTCTGCAATATGAGTTCTCTCTGGGTCTTTTGGATCATTTCTAGAACATAGGAAGGGTCTCCCAAAGTTAGGCCTATAGTGTGTAAGCAAGTAACCAGGTATTTAATAAGAAGTGTTTCTAGAGAAATAAAAAGAACACAAGGTTAATGGGTGGAGTAAATTATAAACCAATTCCTGAGCCCAGGGGACAGCCAGTCAAGAAGATTTCTAGATGTCAGGGTTGAAGCGTCTAGAAATGTCTCTGATGATGTCACCAGGTGCTCAGGTAAACTTTCTGAGTGGCTTATACAGCAACAGGCATGAAGATTGTCTAAACATGGGCTACCATGGTGTTCTCTCTTAAGTTTACATCAAGTTGTCCAGCTTCAGTTTGCAGATAGAAAACAAAAACCTCAAAGACAATTAACAGAACCAGACTCCAACATCCATAAACGTGTATTATAGTTTCTATTGAAACATAATTTTTCTCTCTAGAATCACCCTCATTTTTACAAAAGATAGCCAAATTAAGACTCATTGGTTCTCAAAATAAGTTTAGTTTCAATAAAATTGACCCAATCATTTACATAAGTACAGCAAGAATAGCAATTGATCATATAGGCTCTTTTAAATCTGCTTTGCTGGAACTTTTCATAAGCAATCTCAGATTGAACCTTAAAGGCCTCTTGAGGGCAGGAAAGCCAAGCCAAGGACTTGTCATCTGACTCTGCCTGCAATGCCTACAGATTTGGGTGAATTCCTCTTTTCGAGGTCCCCAAAGTAACTTGAGGTTCTTGCACCAGCCAGGGAAGTGATCTTCTTTACTCATCTGGTAAGGTTGATGGGAACCCTGTAGGCAAGGTACCAAGCCAATATTTCCAAGTGGCTTTATTTGTTCCATAAAGTCAATCCTTGTCCCTTAAAGCTATTTGGTCATATCTGAGTTTATGTATGTTTCCAATATGACATTCCATTCAAAGCCTGGGTAATATAACTAGTGTTTCCAATTGTGTCCTGCTATAAGAGCAGATTCTTATTGAACTTATGCAAATAACTATATTGCCATGAAAATAAGAATACCCACTTATCAATAGTTTTAAATTCTAGAGGGCTCAGATAGAAAAAGATAAATGCTTAAATTCTGCTTACAAATTGCTGTAAGTCATAGTTCCTTAAGAGAAAAGAGAAAAAGATTTTCTTAAATCTGAAAAAACAAAACATTAAAAAATCAGCAATATTTCAAACAAAAAAGTCATAAAAATTATAATCATTAATTTATTCAGTCCCATGTAATCAGTTTTTGATCTTGATCTTCTGTTAGCAGTTTTATGAGGTCATGAGTTTCTCCATTAGAGTTCTGTTTCTTATCCAGCTCAGTTTCATAACCTGAAAGTTTATCAGAAACCTGCATTCTAGAGCAAATGTCAGAGTCCTTTCCATGAATCTCTCTAAAGATGAAACACATCTGCAGAAACATCAGAGTAAAACAACTGTCTGCAAATAACAAAACATTTGAAAATGGCAATTGACAAAGACACTTGGCCATTTCTGTGACATATAACACTTTGAAATAATAACTAGAATTATGATTTATAACCAAGACAGATCAGAATTTTAGGAATGTTATATAATTTTTTAAAGCACTTATATTAATAACATTTACCCACACAATATAACCTGGGAAGGTTTATTATCATTTGACAATGCTTCCCATGTAATTTAACATACCAAATAAGTCTAATTAGTTTAATATGTCTTTATAGAGAGAACAAATTCTTTGTGAAGTCCCAGGGCCCATTGAAAATTCTCCAAGTTCCTTTTTAAGTCAAAAGAAAGACTTTACCTAGGATTCAAACCTTGGGGGAAGCTTGTCAAAAATACCAAAGGCTTTAAAACACTTCGTCAAATAGGAAACAATGCTTGGTTATCCATTCAATCAAGGTGACAAGAGAAGATGTCAAAGGCAAACAGAGAAAGTTTAAATAGTTAAAAAAAAAAAAAAACAAAAGAGAGACCTCAGCCTCTTTGAACATAGGAAATTATTTTAACAAAGCACAGACTTTCTGTCCCCTAGGTAGACTTGCTCAAAGACAAAGAAAAACCCTCTATAATCTCTTTATCAAGAGCAGAACAAAAGTTCAAGAAGATCATCCTTTCTAGAGAGAGAAAGCCAAATTCTAATTTTGTACCAGCTTACCCTTGATATTGAAACTCGTTCACTTAATTGAATTCATTTTAATCTCAGCCAGCTTGACCATGCACAAAACTCCTCAGGGTTCTACTTCCACAAACCTTCTGTCACTTTTTACATTCAGAATTTGTCCCACGTTTTCTTTCCTAGTACCTTAGGACAAATTTATCTTTCTTAACAAAACAAACAAAAATATCTCTGTTCTTTATACTTTCTTTACTGAAAACATAGATTTTACTTTCCTTGTATACAGAAACATGTACTTTCTCATAGAAAATTCCCCAGCATACACAAAACATGTTTATAAATAAACCTAAGCATCTTTCAGTTTCTCTGAGATAACAAATTTATGCCCAGTAATCCATTTTTAATATTTTATCTTATGCAGAAATGACCTAGATACACAATAAACTTTCATCATTTAATTTAGCAAAACTCTATAAGTTTCAAGTTACCAAAAAAGATTTTTGGAAGCTGTTTTTCAAGTATACATACCATAAAACATAATTATTGCACTCAAAAACTCTTACCCATTTTCATCTATCTAAATCATTTGTTCCCAACAATTAGGTTTAGATTACTCATAAAAACTTCATGTGACATTAAAACAGCCATCATCTTAAGTTGTTTTAAGTACATACACCATAACATGTAATTATTGTTAAAAAGTTCTCCCCAAAACTTTCATCCTTTTTACATCTATTTAGTTTACCTATTCTCAACAATCATATTTAGATTGCCTACAAAAACCTCAGGAGACATCAAACAAAATCAGCTATTATTCTAAGTTATTATTTTTTGCTGACAAATTTTGTGACAGAGATAACATGTTTGTGTCATAGCCAATGTTTTTTATGTTGTTTTTTTGGTGAGGAAGATTAGCCCTGAGCTGACATCTGTTGCCAATCCTCCTCTGTTTGCTGAGGAAGATTGGCCCTGGGCTAACATCCATGCCCATCTTCCTCCACTTTATATGTGGGACGCCTGCCACAACACGGCTTGGTAACCAGTGCATAGGTCTGCGCCTGGGATCTGAACCTGCAAACTCTGGGCCACTGAAGCAGAGCACGCGAACTTAACCACTACACCGCTGGGCCGGCCCTCATTTTTATTTTTAATAACTGGCTAAAGATTTCCATCCTGCTGGGAGAAGTCCTGTAACTAACGCTTCTCTTTCTGATTCCTCTTTGTTTCCCGTCTTTCAATATTTGTCTTATTTACCCCACTGTCTTATTTCGTAAAAACCCCTTCCACCTTGTTGAGAAGTCCCTTGATGAGTAATGAGAGGGAGAACCAATCCTAGCTCCGCCCACCTCCCCCCACCTCAGTTGAGGGTGTCCTGGAGAGGGGTGGGAGGTCCCACTGGCCCAACAGCCACCACCCCACCATCCTGGGGTGGGGGAGCAGTAGAAGAATTGGATCCAGTAATTCAGTTGTCCTCAGCAATGTCATTTGTTCCTTGCAATACAGATTTTGGATTCCCTTCTCCACTTCTGCTGGAGCCGGGATGCTGAATCTTGTACATTTTCAGAATAGGCTCATTCTGGTACAACAACATAAAAGCCTGCACATAAGGAATTTCATTCCATTTTCCTTCTTTTTTTTGAAAATGATTCTAATTGCAAAATAGTATTATAATTAACAGATCCATTTAGGGGCCATCATTCTCCTGAGCCTAAGGAGTACTGTGGCCAAGTTGTATTACAGAGAATATCTTTCTTTTTCATAGGTTCATAACTGCCAACATTCCAGTTTTGCAATATGCAACCAAGATGGTTGCCACTGGGAACCAAATCTGAGTTTTCCGTCATGCCACCGTACACACACGTGTGCGCACACTTATCAAATGGGGCCAAAGAGTTCCTCTGTGAGTGAAAAATCTCTAGTCCTTTCAACACATCTAGTCATTTCAGCAACACACCCCCGGCCCCCGCTCCAAACAAACTCCAGTAACCTGGAACAAAACTCCTGAAACAGAGGCAAACAAACAAAAGGAAAAATAAGACTTCAGTCAGCTATAACGAGGAAACTCAACAAAGGATGTCCATTGCAAACCAAAACAAATGGAGCCCAGGGGGCTGCCAGTGTAATAGAGCTCTGATTACCCATTATTTCCGGCCGGTCCTGTTGGAAGAAAGTTAGCACACAGACAAAACCAAAAACTGCCCACTACTTGACCAAAGACGTCTTTCCAAGTTCAGAACCTCGTTTCTTCCACTACCGAAAGCAAAAGTGCCGAGGGCCAATGACGTCTGGTCAGCGGTCAATCACTTGGGGCTGTCCCTGAGACAAGGGGCTCAGGCAGCTGCAGGACAGCTTCCTAGAGAAGGCTCCGCCAGAGGCCGGTGTGCCACAGGCGAGATGTCCATTTGGGACGATGTCCCATCTGGGTCGCCAAATTTGATATGGAACCTGAAGTGAGTTTGCTCACCTGTCACGCAGCAAGCCGAACTCTGACACTGGGTGTAGTGGAAGAAAGTAGGAATTTAATCGCAAAGCGCTGAGCAAGGAGAATGGGCAGCTAATGCTGTAATCCTGAACTCCCTGAAAAGCTACAAGCAAGGGTTTTTATTGGGGGTTTTAGGTAGGGGAGGGGGAGCGTGTGGCCCCGGGGGCTGAAGTTCTAAGAGTCCTCCACACAGAAGTGACTGTTCCACGTATTGCATGTGGTGGACTTTTAGTCTGTGACGTCTAAAGTTTACAGTCATTGTAGCTTCTCAAATCTCCTTCAGAATGCTTAGTCAGGTGGGGGGGGTCTGTCAGTTCCTCTCATCAGCGGTCCTCCTGCTGTTCTGTGAGGCATGCTCAGAAACTTTGGTTATTTTGTTTCCCACGATAACCTTGTGGGTCACAAGGCACAGTTTCACCCTAATCCAGGGAAATTTTAACTCCTTCATCCTCAGTTTCAGCTCTGCCCCACAGTTGGGAGTGAGACAGGTGGGACTACAGTGGAACAGGGAAGTAGCAGCGCCACCCCTCCCTTCACATCCTCTTGGGGAAAGAAATCTCCTTCCCAGGCAACCCAATTCCCTGGGCCTAAATAATGAGCCCCAGAGCAAGACAAGACCCTTTGCCCCTCTTGGAGCTCACAGACTAGTGGCCACTCCATAAGATTTCGGGTAAGTTCCATGAATCAATAAAACAATGGGATGTAGAGTGTGTGGGGAGAAACACTGGCCTCCTGTGGTCAGGGGAGGCCTCAGTGCGACCTGAGTGAAGGGAAGGAGCATTCCGGCAGAGGGAACAGTGATTGGAAAAGCCCGGAGGCGGGAACAAGCCAGGGGTATTGGAGATGGCTGCCTTGTGCGGCTGGAGCAAAAACAGCAAGGGACTGGTGGGCACGAGGCCGGAGAGGCAGGCGGGGAAGGCCATATAGAGCCTTTCAGGCCACAGAATTGGATTTCAGGAGACGGGCCGGGCGTGGACCGGCTTTCAGCTCGCCTGAGGCCGGACCTCGGAGCCTTCCGCTTCGCGGGAGCCAGGCTCTTCTCCCGGGGGAGGCGGGGCTCCGGGAGAACCGCAGCAGGCCCCGCCCCCGAGGCGCGAGGGCGTCACGATCCCGCCCCCGAGGGCTGAGGGGCGGGGCCTGTGGCCGCGCCAGCGCCGCCCCCCGCAGTCCGGAATCCGCGCGCCCGCGCCCCGAGGTCTCCCAGAAGGAGCGCAGCATCGTCTCCGCCCTCCATGGCCGCCGCGCTGCTCGCTCGGGCCTGCGGCCCCATCCGCGGAGGTGAGTGCCCTGCGGCCCCGCGCCGCGGATGGAGGCGCGCCGGCCGGGACTCCCCTGCCGCGGGCGCGCGTGAGGCGGCGCCCCCTCCGGCAGCGCGCGCGGCCTTTGCCCCAGTTCGGCTGCTCCTCGCGCCTGCGCGGCCCCGGCCCTGCAGTGACCCCCCTGCTCCTGCCCTGACCCTCACCCCAGACCCAATTCTCACGGCTGCATCCATACCCCCTCTCCTCAGTTCACCCCCAGCGGAGACTGAGGGCGCGCCCTTCCTCCAGGACCAGGCCTGGGCTTGAACCCAGACTCTGCATCTGTGACCTTGGGCAAGACGCTCAGCCCCTGTCAGCCTCAGTTGGCCCGTGTGTAAGATGGCCATAGTAACGTTACTGTCCTCATCGAGTTATTATAAGGATGAAATCACAGGGTATGTAGAACAGTGCAGTGCTTGGCATGTTACAGGTGCTCAGTAACTGTTAGCGCTTGTTATTTCCCATCTACCGTTTCTCTCCAGCTGTAGCAGCAGTGACACGTGTGCCCAGGGCTTCCTTAGCCTGGTCAAGACCCACTCACTCTGGATCATAGCAGTAAAGGGGACCCTCTTTGAGAGCTGTCTCTGCCAGGCCCTGTGCCGAGTGCTACAGTTAGAATCTCTTTAATCCTCCCACTCCCAGGAGCTGAATACTGTTGTCCTCCACATTTTATAGAAACTGAGGCTCAGTGACATTAAGATGCTTGCCTGTGGTCACAGAGCTGTGCTCTTACTGTTATTGGTGGTATACTGACGACTGAGTGGGATAGTTGTTTGCGAAGTGTTGAGCAAACGTAGTAAGGGTTCAGTTAGTGTGGGTTTCTCAACAGCGGCACTGTTGACGTTTTGGGCTGATAATTCTTTGTTGTAGGGTCTGTCCTGTACATTGTAGGATGTTTAGCAGGATCTCTGGCTATACCGATAGCATTCCACTTGTCAACTTAAAATAGGCAGTTACCTTACCAGCAAAATGAGTTCATTCCAGAATAGCCAGAGGAATTGCAATTCGGGAAATGCAAGCTATGATGTACCATAGGCAAATTCAGAGAAAAAGGGGGAGTAGGGAGGGGCTCTTCTAAGGGAAATTTCCAGAGTAAGAGTTCGGGGTGGAGACAGCACCTCACTAGCTGACCTGAGGCCTCTCCTGTTGGCTGGATTTGTTGCCCCAAGAAGTTTTTCCTCCTTTTGGGGTAGTAAAGTAGCAGCCAACTCCCTGTTGGAGATGCAATTAGGCCTCCTCCTCTTTGGGGTAGTTGACCAAGAGTGGTGGGGCCTGAAAGCTCCCTCTAGAGGCCTTCCTGACTCTGATTTTTGTTGAGGTTTCCTGTATTAATTTTCACATACCTGTCAGTTGTGACAACCAGAAATGTCTCCAGACATGGCCAAATCTCTCTTGGGGGGTAACATCATCCCCAGTGGAGAACCACTGAGTTAGTGGATCACTATTATTATTGTTATTATTATTATCACACAAAACCTCTTGCATTGTGCTTCCACTGATTGCCATTCTTCTTGCTGGCAGCTCTCCGTCCTCGGGACTGGCGTCGGTTACATACTATCTACCAGTCTGTAGACCTGCCCGAGACACACCAGATGCTGCGTCAAACGTGCCGGGACTTTGCCGAGAGGGAGCTGGTTCCCATCGCGGCCCAGGTGGACAGGGAACATCTCTTCCCAGCAGCTCAGGTGAGAGTTTCAACCTCAGCAGCTGATGACGGTGGCCTGCCCTTGGTTCCTGAGTGAGTGGTGACAGTGACAGCCAGAGATGTTGAGATTCCAGTCAAGGAACCCTAAGGCAGGCAGGTCCTGGGACCCAGAAAATGCTGTGGAGATTTCCCTTGTCTAGCAGGAGGCTTATAGCCAGGATTTAACTTCTGGAATAACAGTAATAATGGTGGATGGTCGATATGCTTACTGTGTGCCAGGCATTATGCTCACAATAATAGTCAACGCATATAGAATGCTTTCCACGTGCTAGGTACTGTTCTGGGTGCTTGAGATGTGTTAGCTCATATGTTTCCCACAACAGTCCTATGAGGTGAAGGTATAATTATTATATACCCTCCTGTACAGTTGATGGAGCTCAAACTGATGAGACAGTTAAATAATGTGCCCCAAATCCTGGAGCTGGTGAACTGCAGAGCTAAGAGCTTGAACCTGTCTTTCTTCACCCATCCCTGAGATCCCAGTCAGTACGCTCTGCTCTGGCGCTGTGCTCTTCCATTTGTGTCAGTCCCTCTGTAATACGTGTTCCTGCTGGAACCCCCTGGCCTGGCAGTGTATCTGGCACCCAGTATAAATACTCAGTAGATTTTTATTGAGTCAATAACTTGTGAAGTAGTAAAACTTTCTGGCCTCTTTGCCTGTGTTTTAGCCTGAGGAGTTCAGAAGTTGTAGTCACTGTTTACATGTCGTCTTTGTAGTCACTGGGTACATATGTTCTAGGCCCCGGAGCTGCCTTTCCAGCTTGGTAAAGGCTGTGTGTCCACAGTGTGTGGCGCTCGTGCCTGGCTTGTGGGAGCACCAGGAGCTCAGAGTAGAGTAGGCAGGTGGCATTCTGGCACCCAGATTAGTTGGGCAACTTTTAGGCATTAAGCATTTACCATGTGTCATCTCATTTAGTCCTGAGGACATCCCCACCTGCAAATTGAACCTCCATTTTGCTTCCTGGAATGCTTGCCGGGGCTAAGTGAGATAATGTGTGTCAAATTCATGGTGCCTGGTACAGGAAAAATGGTAGCTATTAACACTGTTATTGATATTTACATTGAAGTTGAGAAAATTGAGGCACAGAGAGGTTGAGTGATTTTCCAAGGTTTACTGGTCTCTGGAGCTAGAATTCATACCCCAAGTCTGGCTCCAGAACCCCTCTCCATCCACTATCACGTGGTTGTCCCAGCAGGGAAGCCCTATTTTGGTTGGGAATATTATTGTCAAGGGCCTAAACTACCTCTCTACCCTGCATACCCATACACACTGCTCTCGGTCACCTCATCTGGCACTTTCCCTCGTCTCTGGGTGCCGTTATTGGAGATGTGAAAAAACTCACGCTCTGTGAGTAGAAGATGGGAATGAGCAGACAGGCCAGGGAAAAGCAGGAACAGTTGAGCGGCGCTGCCCCCAGAGCACTTGTCTGAGACATGGCTGTGTATTGGGGCTTTTCCTGCCAAACAACAGAGCGCTTGATTGATTGATTGATTTTTCCTGTATTATTCCTATATTCCTTCAAATTACTGCTGATATTACAGACATAGATTTGCTCTGGGCAAGAAAGCTGGTAGGAGAAGCAGACTTCTTGGCAACCTACTCTTAAGTAATCCTCTGGCTTTGTAATCTACTTGCTTTCTGGGGCTAGGGAATTTGCAGGGGAATCCTAAATAGGGGCAGAAGTGGGTACTGGAGGAGGAAGTCATGGCCTCAGCCTCCCTCCCTCCTAGCACATGGGGCTGCTCAGTCAGGACTTGACAGCAGCCCAGATAGCATCTGTAGTTGGTTTTATCTCAGACGAGGTGTTTTCACCTTTGTCGTGTCGTTAGACTCTCACGCGCCCTGCTGTTATCACCCCCTTTGGTAGGTGACGCAGGAGCAGTTCTGTGAATCGCCTGAGGTTGCTGAGTTGGGGAGAAGTGGTGTTAAGTCTTCTCATCTCGCCACCATCCCACACGAACTGGACTCTCATTTTGGTGGCTGACGGGCTACAGAGGTCCTTCCTCACGGTTTGTTTCCCGTCACTAACGATTGAGGCCTGTTGGCTTTTTGCTTTTATCACTCTGTTCCTGTGGATGGTGCCAAGCTCCCAGTGACAGAAGGGAATCCAGGGCTTAGCAGGCAGAAGGATCAAAGAACTAGACGCTGGATAATATGGCAGGTTTCACAATTCAAAATAACACCATATAGTGTTTTAAAATAATAACAGTGATAGCTGACATCTGGGGGTTACTATATTCCAGGTGCCTCTACGTTAAATCTTCAACACAACACTCTGAGGGGGTTACTTAAATTATCCCTCGTGTCCAGATGAGGAAACTGAAGCCAGAGGTTAAGTTTCTTGCTCAACAGTCACACAGCTGGACTTGGAGGAGCCAGATACAGACTCCTGAGCCACTCCCTGGCCTGTAGTAGGTGCTTGGTTAGTGATTTCTAATATTTTTTCCTGAAGAATTCCTCGCCCACCCCCCCCGCCAATGGGTGTATGAGGGAGGGATTAAGGAGAGAAGAATTGAGAGGAGGGCGGGCCAAGAATCAGGTGGAAGGCTGGTGCCAATTTCTGTTTATTTGGCTGGTTGTATAAACTTAGTTGGACTTTAGTCTTTCTGGGTCCAAACGAAAAAAAACAAAGGAACAATTATGAATTTACTGTTTTGTTATAAAAGGAAACAGGAAATAGAATGGTGTTTCCAACTAATTTTGGACTCCTTAACCTAGAAGTGTATCTATGTATATTTATATGTGTAAAACTGACCTCAGTTTCTTCTCCTTCACTTGGTGAATATTTATTAACTTCAATATACCAGGTGCAAAACCTGCTTTTCTTCCTCTTGCCATATCTCAGGTGATGGTGTTAACACTGACCTAGTTAGCCACATAGAAATGTCTAGAGTCACACTCCACTTTTCTTCTTCCTCATACCCACTGACTCTTGTTAATTCCACCTTGGAAATGTCTCCTGAGCGCCACCTCCTCTCATTTCTCCCAACCAGAGTCCGTCTGTCTGTGTTCCAGCAGCGTTCCATTAATAATTCGTAATTCTCCAGTGCTTAACACATTCAGGGTTATTTCAGACAGTTTCCTGAAGGCAGAGCCTGGGTCTCATTCATGCTTGGATCCCCCTGCCTGACACTACGCTTTGCACTTAACTAAATGGTCGACATTCAACAAATGTTTGCTGAATTTTATTGAATTGAACCAGATGGTCCACCTGTCAAGGAATCCTGAATGTCCTTATTGTCCCAGCATGTTGCACACACTAACACATAGTAGGACCTAGAGGCGGTGGCTGACGATACCTCTTTCCCTTGAATAAGCAGCAAATCTTCAACAAGTTAGGAAATTTTATTCTTTAAAGGGAGTTTTTTTTTTAATTGATGTCAATAGTTTATAACATTGTGAAGTTTTAGTTGTACATTATTGTTTGTCTGTCACCATATGAATGCATCCCTTCACCCCTTGTGCCCACCCCCCAGCCCCCTTCCCCCTGGTAACCACCAACCAGTTCTCTCTGTCCGTGTGTGAGTTTATATGCCTCATGTGAGTGAAGTCATATGGTGTTTGTCCTTCTCTCTGGCTTATTTCACTTAACATAATACCCTCTAGGTCCATCCATGTTGTTGCAAATGGGACAATTGTGTCTTATAAGGAGTTGGTTTTGACTCTAGTAAGCATAGGCATACTCGGGATAAATTTAATTTTTTAACAATGTGAGCTTTAGAAGGGATTTAAAGCGTTGTTTTTACATGAAGTACCCTCGAAACGTTTCCAGATCTGAAGGCAGCAGGTGGGAAAGGAGTGTTGCTCTTTCTCGCGTTTTCTCTTGGGAGTTTGGAGACCACTCGGCTTAGCCTAGTCGGTGATGTTGCCTCTTCTCAGGGTGCAGGTCCGGCTTCCTGGTTCACAGACACAAGGGGCCGAGAGTAACCATTGTGGGTCTAAGCTCTAGGAGGTCTCCTTGAGATAGCTCTGAAGGTCAGGCCTCTTTGTGAACATATTAGGAGGCCTGGCTGCTGTGAGCCAGTTAGCATCAATGTACTTACATCAGAAGTGATTTATACAACTGGACACACGTTCTTTTTTTTTCTGCTGCTTTTCGTATTTTTTGGTTTCTTCTTCTTTTTGATTATAGTCTCTTTTCTCCAATGCCCCCCCTTTTTCTTTCCCTCGCTGCTGGTCTCTTTTTCAGGATACACTTCAGTGAGTGTACCTTGCCACCATTTTGCTTCTGTCTTCAATTTTTTCTAGAATGTTCCTGCGGCTGGCCATCAGAGATATATTTCAGGATGAGAAAGTTTGGGGAAAAACAGCCCTAGTCATCACTGATAAAACTGGGTGAGCTTGATGTCTACAGGCTCTGGGGATGGGGTGGAGGAGTTCATACTCTCAAGCATGATGAAGGTAGATGTTTAAAAAGCAAACACTGATGGTGAGAAAAAGAGGGAGGAGAGGGACATGGGTGAAAATTGAGGGGGGAGTGACACCTGCTAGGGAAGTCATTTGGGGGCCGGAATTGTGAACTCCTACAGTTCCCAGCACAGCGAGAACTATCAAGACAGCCAGAGGGAAGGGGTATTAGGTGGAGAAGAGAGTCCAAGACTTCTGGCTTCCTTGTGGCCTGGACTTGTCCTGACTCCATGTGTCCTGGAAGTATCTCCTCTCCATGTGAGCTCCCCCATCTGTAAAAGGAAGATGGGGAATCCTTGTTCTGCCTATACCCTACCTGGCAGTTTTGGTTCCCTTTTTGTTTCTTGGGATGAAATGGAGTCGTGGGGCAAGTGGTTACTCTGCCCGCTCTTCCAGGGTTATGTACCGAAGAGCTATGGGATGAAGAGGAGGGTGTGTCTTAGTATCCGGGGAGGTTGGATAGTGTTTATAGGGTGAGACAAGTGGAGCTTTTGTAGCTCTGTCTGTTTACTGGTCGGCCAGAGAAAGCCTTCGGTGGGGTTCCTGTCTAGGCCTGAGCATGAATCTTGGAGACCTGCGTACTTCTAGCATCTGGTAGCATATGGCCCAGGCCCCTAATCCAGCACCTCACTCCCTAATAAAACACTGTTTTCTCCGTGGAATAGGTTTGTTGGATGTCTTAAGTGTGGGTTCGAAAGGCTTCTGTTCTGAGGCCACACCCGTGCTGGCACGGGGCTCCGAGAGTCCCCGAGTCCTATTCCGAGTACAGTGCTGCTCAAACCACTCTCTGCTTTTGACTCCCCCACCCCCCAGCTGACTCCTGCCTGCTGAAATGATGCAGCGTTTCTGAGCAGGCTCACGCCCCCTTCCCCCAGGTGTGGAGTGACCACAAAACGTTTGTCTTTTTAGCGACTCTCAAAATGACACGTCCCTGTACCCGGCATCCCCCTGATCACCATGTACTAGTTTCCTATTGCTGTTGTAACCAATTACCACAGACTCGGTGGCTTAAAACAGTACATATTTATTATCTGACAGTTCCTGGAGGCCAGAAATCCAAAGTGGGTCTCATGGAGCTAAAATCAAGGTGTCGGTGGGCTGGTTCCTTCTGAGGCTCTAGGGGAGAATCCTTTTCCAGCTTCTGGAGGCCCCTGCACTCCTTGGCTCATGACCCCCTTCCAGCCAGCATTCACATAACTGGGACCTCTGCTTCCATCGTCACATCTCCTTCTCTGACCCTCCTGTCTCCCTCTTCCCCTCATGAAGGCTCTTGTGGTGACCTTGGGCCCCCCTGGATAATCTAGGGTAATCCCCCCATCTGAAGATCCTTAATCTCATCTGCCAAGTCCCTTTTGCCATGCAAGGTGGATACAGGTCCCAGGGATTAGGACGTAGACATCTTCGTGGGGTGTCATTCTGCCTCCCACACACTGGCTGTCTCCTTCCCCGTGTCTCCTCCCCTGTCACTGCAGCCCAGTGTCTGCCTGGGGGCTGCAGACCTTGGTTAGCACTTGTGGGGGCAGTAGCCAATGCCACTCAGCAAACCGGTTTCTGCCCCCACTTGTGTTATGCACGGGAGACCTTGAGGGAGCAAGGCCCACCCCAAGCTTAGAGTCTTGTGAGAGTTTCCCATGGGGACAAGTCAAGGGAGAATCAAATAAGCGATTTCACAGAGGGACACACATTATTATGGAAAGTTCAGCAGATTCATAGGTGCCTTCCTTCTCCTGTACATTACTGTCGAGATGAGAACTTGTCAGCTACTTCATGGTAATGAGTGCCGTTCACCGATTACTCAACTTGTGCCAGGCACTGGGCCCCCATTCTATATATATTGTCTCAGTTCATCCTTCAATAATTCGATGAAGTAGCTACTCTTTGGGGAGGGGTGTAAAACTTTTATAATCACAGACATAATATTTATTATAGTAAAATGAGAAAATATTGCAAACATTTTTATGTTTGCTTCTTTTAAGTCAAAATAGTATAAGAACATGGTTACAGGAATCAAATGATAGAAAAGGGCTGATGAACAGCAATGGTCCCTCCTCTCCCGCAGTCCCGCTCCCGCTCCCCAGAGGCAGTGGTTTTAGTTGTTTCTTCTGGAAGCTGTGTAGGCAAGGAGGCTTACAGAGGCTAATGGTTTGTCCTAGGTCAGAAGGGGCAGAGCTGGTTAAGATCCTGGAGTCGGTGCCCGGGTCCCGATCCCAGCCGCACCCTTGCGAGCTCAGGCCCCGAGCAGCTGCTCCACCTCTCTGAGCTCCAGGTCCCTCACCTGTGATGTGACGTTGACTCGTAGCGTCGTTCTCATTGAGCTTTGGAGAGACTCCAATGAGAGTATCCATAAAGCACTTATGCAGCATTTGGCATACAGTAGGCACTTGATAATTAACCATTGCTATTATTGTTATTCCAAATCAAAAACCCCAAGCTCTTACCATTCACTCATTCTTTCGCTGGCACTGGGAATATTGAAGTGAGCAAAAACACAATCTCTGCCCTCATGGTCAGGGAGAGACCGTAATTAAAACGAGCACAGTAATAGATGTGGAATTTTCGCTTCATGAGCACTGCAAAGGGGAGCCACAGGTGCTACAAGAGTGTGTGATTAAAGGACTTGACTTAGTGAGGGCCAAGATGGCAGCCCTGAAGAAGTGATGCTGGAGCTGAGATCCAAAGGGAAGGAGAAGATAATAACTGCTTGATAAAGGACATTACTGATAGGAAGTAGCATGTGCAAAGGCCCTGTGGTGTGGAGGGGGGTATATGTGGTGCATTAAGGGACTGAAAGAAGGTCAGTATGGCACTCTGCTGTCATGTTCCTTACCTGGGAGGCCCCGGAAGGCGTCTTCCGCCTGCTCGCTGGCTGTGGCTGTGGACACAGAGGTGAGCCTGTGCAGGGTGTGGGGGCAGGACGGCTTGAATGAACGGTGCTGTCACGCAGACCTCAGCTGAAGCTGGGTCTTCAGCCTCGGGGACCACGGGGTGGGTGGATGGGGCCACGTGGCCTGAGTTTCTGCAGGCGCTGGCTCAGGGGCAGAAGCGGGTGGGGTTGGGGAGGGTGGGCCCCGGCCTGCAGCAGCCGCCCTTGCTGTGACATCCTTCCCCGGGGCCAGGTGAAGAAGATGGGTGAGCTTGGGCTTCTGGCCATGGATGTGCCCGAGGACTTAAGCGGTGCCGGCCTCGATTACCTGGCCTATGCCATCGCCATGGAGGAGATCAGCCGGGGCTGTGCCTCCTCTGGAGTCATCATGAGTGTCAACAATGTGAGTCCCCCCTTGGGCCCCTGGGACACACAGGTGGAGGGGAGGCTCCTGTGCGCAGGCATGTGCCTCAACAGCCAGGCCTTGGCTCCCAGCCCCTGATCTCCAATGGACTCGGTTGTTTCGGGTAGGCCTCTGGAGAGAGCAGGCCTGGGGCTGGGGTCCGAGGGCGGGCAGGTGAGCCTGGGCTTAAAGGCCTCCGACCGCTCCCCTCTGTCCCCTCCAGTCGCTGTACTTGGGGCCTATCCTGAAGTTTGGCTCCAAGGAGCAGAAGCAGCAGTGGATCACTCCTTTCACCAGTGGTGACAAAATTGGCTGCTTTGCCCTCAGTGAACCAGGTACCATGGTGGGACAGTGGTCTGCCCCAGTCCCCTCACCTCAGAACCAGGGACTGGAGCTGGGTGGCCCCTGGGGCAGAGGCGGGAGCTGGGGCCTGTGTTGACTTGGGTCTCCTGCTGGTTGCTTCCTGTGGCCGGAGGACAGGCTTTCGGTGAGCAGCTGCGGGTTCAGCTCTGGCTGCCAAGGAGCATGCAATCGCCTCAGCTGAGATGGGCGGGACGTTTGGCTCTGGGGTCCATTCTGCCCGAAGACGCCTGGCTGCTGCGTGCCCCCCATCGCCCACTTGGACTAGTCTCTGGGAGCTTTGGGAGCTGGTGCGGCCCTAGAGCTTTCTCCTGGGAGCCAGAACCCTGATTCTTTGCAGCCCAGGTCACAGGCTCTTTGTGCTCGCCAGTGGGGGTGAGGGTGAGGCTGGGCTCCCTGCCGAGTTGGTGGGGGCGGAGGTGGTGCTGGATTCTGAGTCTGTGTGTGGGGCAGGGAATGGCAGCGACGCGGGAGCCGCCTCCACCACTGCCCGGGCAGAGGGTGACTCATGGGTCCTGAATGGCACCAAAGCCTGGATCACCAATTCCTGGGAGGCCTCAGCCACCGTGGTCTTTGCCAGCACAGACAGATCCTTGCACAACAAGGTGGGGACCCCAGAGAGGGGGTCAGGGAGACCACTGGGCTAGTCATTTCATAGTTTCTAGATCCCAGTCTCCTTGGCCCTATGGAGCTGTTCCTGCTCTGGGGCACCATGGGGTTGTCCCTGTCCCTCCCTGGGGTGCTGTTGGCCTGGGGCTGGAGTCTGCACCTTCCCCAGAGGAGCCAGCAGAGGGCATCACGGCCCAAGGATCTGAGGGAGGTGGACGGGACTGGAGTTTGTGTCTGGTGTGGTTTGCCTAAGGGTGGTGGCCTAGGGCAGCTTCTGAGAAGATCGCTGGGTGTGTCTGCCCTCTCAGGGCATCAGTGCCTTCCTGGTTCCCATGCCAACACCTGGACTCACGCTGGGGAAGAAGGAAGACAAACTGGGCATCCGGGCCTCATCCACGGCCAACCTCATCTTTGAAGACTGTCGCATCCCCAAGGAGAACATGCTGGGGGAGCCGGGGATGGGCTTCAAGATAGCCATGGTGAGCCCGGCAGTGGGGGTGGGGCCCCGGGACGAGGCCCTGGCCAGCCACTGACCGGGCGGTCCCCACAGCAAACCCTGGACATGGGCCGCATTGGCATCGCCGCTCAGGCTCTGGGCATTGCCCAGGCCGCCCTCGATTGTGCTGTGAACTACGCTGAGAATCGCAGGGCCTTCGGGGCGCCCCTCACCAAGCTCCAGGGCATCCAGGTGAGGAGCCGAGACTTCAGGAGCCGAGCCTGGACCTGGCGGGAGGGACGCTTTCACCTGCTCCCATGTCCTCCTCCCTCCTGTGCTTGGAGGGAGCGCAGGGCAGCTACTGACTGGTGGGGTGGGGCTGGTTGTTGCAGTTCAAGTTGGCGGACATGGCCCTGGCCCTGGAGAGTGCCCGGCTGCTGACGTGGCGCGCTGCCATGTTGAAGGATAATAAGAAGCCTTTCATCAAGGTGCCTTTGGGGAAGGGGTCTGCCCAGAGCTCTGGTGGGCGGGGGGGACTGAGGGAGAACTCGGGGGGCAGGGGGGATCCCCAGTTCCTTGGGCCTGTGGGTTTATTGCTCTGAGGGGAGGCTCTCCCAGGCCCTGAGGGGACTCATGTGCTGGGGGCTCCCCCCAGAGTCAAGTTTCTGACCCCACCATCCCCTGTGGTTAGGAGGCAGCAATGGCCAAGCTGGCTGCATCGGAGGCTGCAACCGCCATCAGCCACCAGGTGAGTGTCCCTGGTGTGTGGACGCAGTGCCTGGGCCCGGCCCCAAAGGGTGAATAGCAGCGAGTATGCCAGCTGCCCCTCCCCCTGCCAGTCCTTCCATGTGGCTGGTCTTGCCCCTGTCTTTCCCCGCGGGTAGGGGTCTTCTCCCTCCTGAGCCCCTGCTTCCCACCGTAGGCCATCCAGATCCTAGGTGGCATGGGCTACGTAACAGAGATGCCAGCCGAGCGGCACTACCGCGATGCTCGTATCACCGAGATTTACGAAGGTACCAGCGAGATCCAGAGGCTGGTGATCGCCGGGCACCTGATCAAGAGCTACCGGAGCTGAGCCCCTCTGTGGGGCGACCAGTGGTCCCCCTCCCCCCCCGGGAGCCGGGCTGGCCTGAGGACTGAGGGAAAGGGGGCGGGAGCCACGTGGCTTTAACCCCGACTCCCAGACTGTGGGGCAGATGGGCGAGGCCATGCCTCCTCTTGCCAGGCCCACCCCTGCCTCAGCCCTTCAGGTGTGGCCTCTCCTGCCCCCTTCACCTCCACCCACCCCAGACTAAACTGCCTGGGGTCAGTCTCAGGGAGAGAGGAAAGGCGAGGGGGCTGTGACACGCTTCTGAGGACACCCATCTTCAGCTCAGTTTGTTGGCTCTGCTCCCCCGTCACGACTGTGCCTTATTTTCTTCATCCAAGTGGACCTGGGGCTCCCCAGCTCTGTTCCTGCGCGCCCTGGCGCTCAGCAGGAGACCCCAGAAGGGACAGGCTCTTGGCGGTGCCTGCTCTTTTCCCTGAGGTCAGGGGTCAGGAGGAGGAGTGGGGTGGGGGCCAGAATGACCAGGCCTCCGAGTAGCAGGAGTTGTGCTCTCTCAGGCCCCGGAGTGGGGTGGGGTGATTATGGAAGCCGCCCGCAGCCCCATTAACCTGTTCTTCTCTTAAAGTATGAATGAGTGCAGGGGTGATCTGATTCGTGCTTTGGGACAATTAGGTGAGGGAACTGGCTATAAGCAATAAAGCATATCTGTCCCCAGACTCTTGTTTCCTCATCTGGGTGCTGCGGGGGAGGGAAGATGGTCCTCTAGTCTGCTGACAAACCCCACCCTGTGTGCATGTGTGAGTGTGCATGTGTGTGTGTGTGTGTGAGGCCGACTGAGCAGGAGGGTGCATCTCTGCCCTGGGAGAGCTCCAGAGCTCCAGCAGGAGGCAGGGTTGCCTAATGACACAGTTCAGGGAAATGAGCCGGGTCCCATGGGCCTGGGTGCGTGAGCACTGAGCAGGCAGAGCAGGCCTTCAGGGCTGCCGGGCCAGAGGGCCTTGTCTTGGCAGGCGTGTGCTGGGTGGGCCCAGCCTCTCAGCAGGAGGAAGGGGGATGCCAGCTGGGCTGGGGAGGGGGACGGGGAAGGAGTGGAGCTGCAGAAGGCCTGGGGAGGAAATGGAAACTGTAAAAGCGTCCTGTTTGCTTACTATTTGGATGCTCATCGTGGGCTAGCACTGAGCCTGCTAGGGAGAGGGTCCCAGTGCCACTGGGGCCCAATGTACTGAGTGAAACAGCTGGAAAAGAAAACAAAAAAGAGGGGAAAAAAAAGAGAAAGCAAAGATGGATTTCAGAGGAGGTGGGGACAGCCCTCGGCAGAGCCGGAAGGTCGGGGAAGCTGACCTGTCATTGCTGTGAGGTCTCTGGAGGGGAGGTGGCATGGAGCGATGACTGTGGAGCCACCACCAGGCCTGCGTGTGGAGATGCTCTCCTGGAGGAAGAGCCTTGAGCCACAGACTCTATTCTCGCAGGGGTGCCCCGCTACAAAGGCTCCCACGTAGAGTCTGGCTCAGGTGCTCAGCTGCCCACCAAGGGCAGGCGGAGTGGGGCTGGGGGAGGGGCACCAGGCCCAGGGTGTTGGGGGAGACATGGAGGGTCCAGAGCCCGGGGAGGAGTGGGCGCCCACAGATGGGGAGGGGCCGGTCAAACAGGTGAGGTCTTCCTGCTAATAAGACGCACCTGTGACCAGAAACAGCTTCCCTCAGTGTGCTTGAGGTCAGGCAGCTGCCGGGGCAGCAGGTTGAAGTCTGGGTGATCTGTGCCTCCTCCTGCCCCAGGTAAGCACCAGCAGGGTCCTGGCTCCCAGCTCACACCCTCAGTGGGGCTCCTCGTCCTGCCCCTGTCCCTGTCCCTGCCCTGGGCTCAGGTGCAAGCAGAAGGTGCGGGGAGCAGGGTGGGATTCAGGGCTTCTCCCCAGGAGCAGTCAGATTTGACCCACTGCACCTGGGAGGCAGTTGAAGGTCTGTTACTCCCTGAGTCACTGACCCCATGTACAGGGGTGGGGGCGGTTGTTCAGATGGCTCCATGACCCCTCTGGAGAGGTGGCACTGGCTTCTGGCCCAGAAGGAGGGTGAGGGAACAGGCCGTGGTTGAAGTTGTCTTTGGGCCATTCCTCTAGGGAGTTTGGAGGGGACTTTGAGGCTCAGAGGGGAACAGAGGGAGCCCAAACCGAGCCTTCGTTAGTCCCAGGTGGGAACCCAGCTCTCCTACCTCAGGGCTCTGGGCCCCCTGGCTTGGTGTTCAGGTCCACCTGCCCTACCTGCTGAAAAGCATCTGGGCCTTGAAGGGCCTGCGGGCAGCCAGCTAGAGCCACACTGCTCCAACTCGGGCACGGAGCTGGGCCAGCGGAGTCAGCCCAGGCCCAGAACAGGCCTGCTTCCCAAGTGCCAGTCCCAGCTGGGTTTCTGCTTCTTGGATCTGTCTGGGCCTCGCTCGGATGGCCCGCTGGGAAGAACCTCCCAGCCTCAGAGCCATACTGTTCTCCATTTCACAGCTGGGCCAAGGTCCAGTCTGTGCACTCTGGTGCTTCAGAGGCTCTCCTGGGTCAGAGGTCTGCCCCTCTTCCCCGGGGACGGAGTCAGCTCGCAGCCGCTTGGCTGGGCACAGGGTGCTGGTTGAAGCTCCTCCCAGCTTGGAACTCAGTGCTGCTGTCTACCCCTGGGTCCATTTGAGCCTGAACTGTAGGAGAGCAGGTTGCAACATCCTGTCCCTTCGTGGGTATTTCCTAAGAACAAGGACATTCCCTTACACAGCAATGGCACAGCTACCACAGGTGGGAAGTTAACCGTGGTAAATTGTGGGGTCTACACCCTCATTCACAATTTGCCCGCTGTCTCAACGCCTTCATAGCAGTTTTTTTCAAGGTCCAAGACCGCGCCTTGCATTTAGTTGAGAGATCTCTTGTCCCCTTCGCTCTAGGACAGTCTCTCAGACTGAATGTGTTTTCATGACATTGGCATTTTTGATACGTCCAGGCTGCTTACTTTGCGGACTGTCCCTCAGTCTAGATCAGTCTGCTGGCTTCTTCTCGATGACATCCATGGTGTGGATTTTCGACACTGATAGTGTAGTGAAGTCCCCATTTTATTTCTAACTTTGATTATTAGTATTTTGTCTTTTTCTTAATCAATCTGAGATTTATCAATTATTTCAGACTTTCTAAAGAACCAATTTTTGGCTTTATTGACATTCAGTATTGTGTTTTTAAAATTAATTTTATTTGATAGTTTTATTGTTTCCTACTACTTTCTTGGGACTTAATTTGCTGTTCTTTTTCCAGCTTCCTGGGAAGAATGTTAATGAATTTTTCAGTCTTTTTTTCTAATAAATGAATTTAAAGTCATACATTTCTCTCTAAGCATGGCTTTAGCTTCATTTCATAAATTTTGGTGTATTGTATTTTCATTATCACTCAGTTTCTGCGTTCCACTGTGCTTTCTCCTTTGACCTATGAGTTATTTAGAAGAGTATTACTTTATTAACACAGAGTTTCCTTAGTATTTTTTGTTATTGATTTTTTTAAATTGTGGTAAAATACCTATAACATAAAATTTACCATTTTAACTATTTTTTAAAAAAAAATGTACAATTGAGGCATTTAGCACACGTACACTGTTGTGCAACCATCACCTCTATCTAGTTCCAGAACATTTTCATCACTCCAAAAGGAAACTCCATATCCATTTTTATCAATTTTTACCTTAATTGCACTGTGGTCTCAGAACATGTTCTGCATTATTTAAATTCTTTGAAATTTGTTGAGATTTGCTTCGTGGCCCCAAGTCACTTTTTGTAAAAACCGAGCATTGTTTTAGAGGTTCTTTTTTCCACATTGATACACGTAGCTCTAGTTCCTTTATTATGATTGCTGCGTGGTGTCCCATCGTATAAATATGCTGTATTTAGTTGGTTTCCAGTTTTTCACTCTTACAAACCATGGTGCAGTGAACATTCTGGAATGTTTCTCCTTGTTCATGTGTGAGAACTGAGCATTTTAGAAGGGGGCCTGCTGGGCCTTCGGCTCTTTGTTTCTTCAGCTTTCTAGATATTGCCAGAGTGCCCCCCACAGCAGTTAGATCCGTCCCCAGCCCTCTCACAGAGCAGGAGAGTGTCCATCCCTTGGCACCATCGACTTTACAATTTTTCTTCAGCCTGATTGTGATTCTAACTTGTGTTTCCCTGGTTACCAGAGGAGCTGCACATCTTGTCTCATGTCTGTTGTCCATTCTGTTTTCTGCTGTGAGTGGCCATTCATATCCTTTGTCTCTTTCTTCCAGGGTTGTTTATACTTCCCTTATTGATTTGTAATTGTCCCATGTGGATATTTTGGATGCTAATCATTTGTCAGCTGTCTAGTTGTAAAAATGCTTTCACTTTTTAAAATGGTTTTACATTTTAAAGTCCACTCTTTAACTTTAAGAAAATGGTTTCAGGAGTTTTATCTGTGTTCTACAAACGTTTCGAATACACGTTTCATGGTAAAAATTGACAGTCCCCTTCTTGCTGGGGGGGCGTTCGGGCTCATCCTTCCAGACCTTTTTCTGTGCATCTGTGAACATTTTGTTTATGTGGTCCCCCCCACAAATGGGATGAATCCTCTCGGTATTATTTGGCTTCCTTTTTCCACTTTACATTTTTCCCACGTCAGTACATGCAAACAACTCATTCTTTGTAACCGACATTAAACATTCAGTTATATGGTTATACCTCCAATTCTGCCAAATTGCTCTCCAATTTCCACTCCCCCCAGTACGCAGGGAGACACCTTTCCCCCAACCTCTTCCCTGAAACTAGATGTTATCAGGCATCTAATTTTTGCCAATCTGACGGGTAAAAAATATGACATGATTTTGTAGCTCTCAAGGGAGTTTGAGCATATTTTCAAGTGTTTATTGGTCCTTTTTCTGTCATCTATGGATTTCTTTTTCATATCCTTGATCCATTTTGTTTCTCCTGAGTTTCTTGTCTTTCTCTTGTTAGCAGAAAATCCTTATAGTCCAGATAATAATAATCCCTGTTGGTGTAGACACTGCGGGCATCTTCTGGTCTATGATCTCTCTATTAATTTCACTCCAGAGTAACCGCCTCACGCGTTGAGCACTTAGTCCCCGTTCCTTCCTCCCCTGAACCCCTGGCAACCACCCTTCTATGGATTTATCTATTCTGGATATTTCATATAAACGGAATCACACGTAAGTGACCTTTTGTGTGGTTTCTTGCACTTAGAGTAATATTTTGGAGGTTCATCCACATTGTATCATGTATCAGTACTTCATTCCTTTTTTTGATGAATAGTATTCTCTTTCCTTTGATGAATAGTATTATCCCTTTTGGGTTTTTTCTTTTTTGGCTATTATGAATAATGCTGCAATGAACATTTGTGTATAAGTTTTCGTGTGGGCATGTTTTCACTTCTACATACTTAGGAGTGCTGGGTCATATGGAAACTCTATGTTTATCTTTTTGAGGAACCCCTGCTTTTTTGGTTCACATTTTTCTGATATGTAACATTTCATTCTTCTGTTTTCAGACTTTATCTTTTTGTTGTAAGTGTGTCTCTTTGGGAAAACGTATCATTGGATTTCCTCTCCCTTAAATCCAAAAATCTCAGCTTTGACTGGAGTGTTTAACCCATTTATATCTATTGTAATTACTTTATGTTTGGACTTATTTCTGCCATCTTGTTTCATATTTTCCACTTTCCATTTTCTTTTGCTTTTCTTTTTCTCCCTTTCTGCCTTTGATTGCGTACATTGAATTTCCTTTTCTTGTTTTTTAAAATTCATGCATTCTAACTTTATTCTTCTGGTGGTTATCTCTAACTTAGAATAGTACTTGTGTTTGATTTTTCCTATCAATTTATTTAACATATATCCATATTTTTTCCCAAGATGGGAAAAGAACCTAGTATTCTCTCCTCTTCTTCCAGTCTCTCCTCCCCTTCTACTCTCCATCTCCTCGTCTCCAGCCGTGTTCATATCCAGTGTTTGGTTCAGGGTTGTTATGGATATGTCCTCTCCCTCCCTTCTTCTCTTCCTCCCTCTCACTCACAGTGAACTACCAAGGTATCTTCTCATCCTTATTTCCCATATAGCCCCTGGTTTATTTATATTCTCACTGAAGTACTTTATCCAAGATTGCTTCGTTGAGGTCCTTTGTGTGGTAAATGTTCTGAGAGCTCAGAATATCTTTGTCTTCTTGCTTCTGGTGTCACTGTCCAGAAGTCCTATGTTGATCCTACTGTTTTCTTTTCCATCGTAGATGATCTGCTCTTCATCTCTAGAAAGCTTCAATTAGTTTTTCTCTTTATCTTTGACATACTTGAATTTTACCATAATGTGCCCAGAGGTGGGATTTTCATCATTTAGTCTGTTTAGCTCTCAGTGAGCCTTTGTCTTTACCTTTCTTTAATTCTGCAACACTCATGGATGTTATTTCTTGAAATTTTTTCTCCATTTCATTTGTGTATTTTTTCCTTCTAGACACTATTATATGGATGTTGACATTCAACTTCTCACTTCTTACTTTTTTCTTCTATGTTTCCTGTCTTGTTGTTTCCCAGTGCCTTTTGGGAGACTTTCTCAACCTGAATCTTGTTTTACTATTTTTTCCTTCAGTTGTCCTATTATACTATCTATTCCATCTATTGTGTTCTTGATTTCAACTATTGTATTTTTCCAAATTTGGTATTTTCACTTAGTTCTTCGCTCTGCCTGCCTGTCCCTGTTTCACGTGACCACTAGCCCTTCTTAGCTCTTTGTGGACATTTCTGATGCGTATTTTGAGATCTTGGTCTGTCTCATTAATTCCAGCCATCCTGTATAGGTTACTCAGCTTGTTGTCTTTCTTTTTGTGTCATGCTCACACATCTGGTCATTTTCGTCTGTGGCACCATCTTTCCCAGGAGGTATCAGCGATTGTGACAGATACAGTGTGTTGCTCCTACTGGGTGTAAAGAGGGAGAGAGGTTTGCCGCAAGGGGAAAAACAAGCTCAGAGGTAATATAACCAGACTCGAGGAGTCTCAGCCACAATAGGAGGCTGGCCTCCGAGCACAACCTCAGTTTCTGCCTTCTTACCCGGGGACCCTCTCTGTGCTTCTCTTTAGGAGAAAGATTCCCCTTTTGATTACTGCAAAATAAATTGATTTGGGACCGTAATTGCATCTGCAGAATCCTCAATCTTTGCTGGTCTCTAGTGGTACCTGGAGCCGTGGTGCTGACCCTTGACAAGCTCTGAGAACTAAACTCTAGGAATGTTCCCATAGTTGCCGATTAATGGTGTTAGTCTGTAGGCCTGGGGCAGTGGGTATGCTGTAACTGATTATCAGATGTCAGCATGTTTAACGTGAACATTAGGCGTATGACGTGCATGTGGTATCTGTTTTGGAGTCCTGTTTTAGTTACTCTGACTGGTCATGTAGCAGGAATGTGCCTATGTGACCGTCTTCTTATAAGAGCTCTGGGTTCCAAGACCTGAGTGGCTGTCCCTGGGCAGAGACATCTCACATCTCTGTGGTTAGAGGGCCCTCAGAAAACTCTGTTCTCAAAGATGTGATCAGCAGGATGCTGAGGAATGGTGGTGACTCTCCTCTCAGTCACAACCATCTTCTGGTTACCTCCTCCCAGCTGGATCTGGCTTTCTTTAGAGGCTGCCACAGTGGGGAGATGGCATGTTGGAGGGGCCTGCTGTGCTTGATCTCAGTGTCGGCATTAGGGCTCCTCTGCCTCTGGCTACTTTGATCCGCTCTCTGCTAAGACCTCATGCTCACACAGGCCACAGAGTGATTGCAGACAAGGGAAGCAGTGGGACCCTGGAAACCTTCCCTCCTCCTGCAGTGCTCCCCACCAGTGGTGCCCTATCTCCTTGCTGCTACGTGGATGCCGTTGTGATTACAGTTTGTATAGTAAAGTTTTTATATTCCATGTGTTTGGTTAGTCTAAAAATAAAAAACATTTCATCTGGAAAAGAAAAAATCTGTGCAACCCTTGCAGAGGGTCTGCTCTTGACCTCTCTGGACTTGGCCTATGCATATCTTTTTCCTGCTGATCCTGTATTGTATTCTTTGCTTAATAATCCTTAGCTGTGATGTAACTTGATATCAGATAGTGTGAGTCTTTCTAGTGAATCACCAAAAGTAGAGATGTGATTATCCAGGAAAGATCTGTGGATGAGCCTCTTGTCTACTGGTGTGAATCCTTGTGACATACATGGGTGACCCACAAAGTTCTTGAGAACTTTATATCACTGCCAGTTTGGATTGAAAAGGACAGAGAGAGCACAAAATGAGAGAAGGCTGTCAGACTCCGTTCAAAATTCTGTAGGGAGGAAACAGACTGATACATGGCTCAGCTGCAAACATGTGCTACATCTCACGAAAAAGGCAGGATGACTCAGAGGGCAGAGTCATAAGCCCAGAGGTGGAGCTTCAAGCCTCAGAGGGTTAGTCCCAGGCCTTGAGACCTAATCGAGTTTGTCCAGCTGGATTTCAGAATCGCTTGGGACCATGACTCCTTTTTTCCTTCCATTTTCTTCCCTTTGAGTGTCTATCCTTGTCCCCTAGAGCTTCCAGAAAGGAACACAGCCCTACTGAGACCATGATTTTAGCCCAGTGAGACTAGTGTTGCGCTGTGACCTCCAGAGCTGTACGGTAATACATTTATATTGTCTTAAGCCCCTAAGTTTGTGACAATTTGTTGCAGCAGAAACAGAAAAATAATAGAGGCATCATATTCTCTTAACTGCCTCACAACTCCAAGCTCTCCCGACCGCCTCTCCGACCTTGCTGGTCTCACGGTAATTGTGCTCTCCCGGCTTCTTGTAGTCAGGTGCCACCACTGGACTCCACGGCCCATTAACAAGTCCAGCTCTGTGACTGCTTCTCCTACTGTCAGCCCTGCCTGCAGAGGAGAGTCGCCGCTGAACTTCTTGGCAATGCTTGTCCCTCTCTCCACTACGTTCCTGGTGGCCTCGGAGCATGGGGTGTCCTCTGGGTCCCCCTGAAGAACATAATCCTCTGGTGGGTCCTCTGGCCCTACATAAAATATCCATTCCCGCATGCCCACTTCACTTAGCCTCTCTATTCTTCCATTCAATCATTTCTAGTTTGTCCAGGATTCTAAGAGCTACCCGAGCAAGAAGTGTGCTCCATCTCCTGGGTCCTTCTTGGGTGCTAAATCTCATGTCCCAAGAAAGTGTCCCCAAGACAACGAATTACTGCATATCCAACCTTACTTTCCAGTCTCCTTGATCAAGCACCTGCAAAGTCCACCCCAGGACCACTGCCCAGGACTTCTGCTGGTACATGCCAGCTAGTTCTTTAGTTATTTTGGTAGGCAAAATTCTAAAATGGTCCCCAAGATTCCTGCCCCCAGCATACATGCTCTATAAGCCCCCTGAGTATGGGCAGGACCTGTGAATACGATGGTATAGCCCCCCACAATTAGCTTATGTTATATGGCAAAGGTGAAGGGATTCTGCAGATGCAATTACAGTCCCAAATCAATTTATTTTGCATTAATCAAAAGAGAGTTTATCCTGGGTGGGCCCTATCTAATCAGGTGAGCCCTTTAAAAGAAGCTCAAGTTCACAGATGCTTTCTGCTGGCTTTGAAGAAGTGAGCTGCCATGTGTGAGAGGAGGGCCTGTAAAAGGGCAATATGTCAGGGAAAAGAGGTGCCCCAGCTGTCAGCCAGGAGGGACCTCACTCGTATAACCACAAGAAACTGAATTCTGCCAACAACCAGGTGAGCTTGGAAGAGAACTGTTGAGTCTCAGACGAGATTGCAGCCCCGGCCTGTATCTTGACTGCAGCTTCGTGAGGCCCCGAGCAGAGCATTGGTTAAGCTGGGCCCAGACTCCTGAACCACAGAAACTGTGAGATAATAAACGGGTACTTTTTAAAGCCACTAAGTCTGGGAATTGGTTACACAGTGATAGAAAACCAACACAGGTGTATAGTCTCTCCTCCTGCCCAGCAGGTCCAGCCTGACCCCAGCTGGGTTATGCTGGGAAGAGACTGTAGTTGGTGGCCTGGCAGCCAGGAGGGGAGGGGAGGGCAGCTCCTGAGGGGTGTCTGCTGCCTTGCTGGGGAGAGGCTTCAGCATCTTCCAGCCCAGCGGCAGAGCCAGCTCCGTGCCCAGGGGGTCTGGGGGTGGAGGGCATCCATCAGTCCCGGATTTCCTCCCCTCGCCCCTCACTTTTGCATGACGGACCTGCCGAGTGTGAGCAGGCTGAGCATTCTGACTTCCTCAATGAAGTCTGGCTTGTCATTCAAACTGTGCCTGTCCTGCAGAAGAAATGATGATTACAAGATGAGATAGAGGTGTTAGCTAACTCTAAGGTGGTAATCATATTGCAATATATAAATGTATCAAACCAACATGTGGGACACCCTAAACTAACACAATGTTATATGCCAATTATATCTCAATTTAAAAAAAAGTGCCCTTTATACGCTACTCTATACCAAGGCGCTCTGGTGCTCATCCTTAGCCATTAACTGCTTGTTTACAGCGCTCAGTTTCTCACTATCTCTCTGCAGAGCATTGGGACAATTATACAATTAATAATAAATAATAACATTATCAATAGCCAACTCTGCTATTTTGTAGACACTGTCCCCCATGCTCCCACTCCTGTATTTTCAAATGCCGGTGTCCTCACACGCACCACAGCCTTCCCTCCATCACAGCCTTCCCCGGGTCACAACTGGGGAGATCTTTAGCAGTTGAGCCACCACTTGTGCCAGGATCTGTCCATGCCACCTGCCAACCAGAACTGCATCCTCTTCCCCCGCTGCCGGTGGGTGAGATGGTTCCAAAGCCTCATCTCACCACCTGTGTTCTCGACCACTCCTGGTTCCGTTTGTGTTCATCTGGGTCCTCTGAGGAGCAGACACCAAGATGGGATTAAACACAGGAGAATGTATTAAGAGAAATGCCTGGGTGATGGAAAATAGGGAGGGAACTGGAGAAGGCTGGGAGAGCCATGGGACCCCAAGTGAAGGAGAGAAGTTTGGGTGGAAGCATCCTAGACTTCTGTGCAGTCTAAGGAAGGTTCAGCAAAGCCTCGGGGAGTCTTCCAGCCAAACTCGGCCATCAGAGGAGTCCTTTGCCTCCCAGGAATGGGCCTGCCTTAGTAACCCTGTCACACTCGGTCAGTGACTGGGAGCAACTTGTGGGAGGTGTGGCCTTGGTGCAAACTCCACCGTGGATTTTAAAGGAGACCAGCTGAGGCCCTTGGTCAGTTGTGTTTCCTGTACTTGGAAGACTGAGAGGTGTATTTTCACGGCTCCGCACATCCATCTTCACGTCAGTCTGGACCCACTCCCCACAGTGTCATTCTGGAACTTTCCTTCCTATCTTTCCTGTATTCGTTTCCTTATTTCTTGGATCCTGGGTCTTTTTGTTTATTACCCAGTTTTAATAGAGTTCTTTCTCCAGTTGCTTCCTGAGAAAAGATGGCAGGGTATAGAATTCTAGTTTGGAATTATATCTCTTCAGAATTTTGAAGGCAGTGATTGTCTTAGCTTCCAGTGTTACCATGTAGAAGTCCAGAGTCATTCGGATCCTTGAATCTTTGTAGGCAACCTGTATTTTCTCTCTGAAAGCTTGTAGCGTCCTCTCCTTTTCTCTAGTGTTCTGAGATTTCAAGGCAGTGTGCCTTGATGTGGGTCATTTTTCATCCATTTAGCTGGGCGCTTGGTGTGCTTCCTTATTCTGGAGATTCATGTTCTCACTTCTTGGAAACATTACATTATTTCTTTGATCATTTTATTCTCTCTTCTCTGTTTTCTTTCTAAAGTTCCCATGAATCTGATTTTGGACCTTCTTGATTGAACCTCAAATTCTCTTTTCCATTTTCCTTCTTTGTCTCTGTCCTACTTTTGGGGGGTCTTCAATTTCATCTTTCTGTTCTTATTTAGTTGCTGATTTGACAAATATGTAACCAGCACCTATTCTAAGTGCTGGAGGTGCAGCAGTGAACAAGACAAAGCCCTTGCTGGTTTTAGTTTCTAGTTTTCACATTTATTTCTAGTTGTATTGTACAGTAGTCAGAGAAAGTGGCCAGTTGTTTCCACTTTTCAGAATATGAGGTTTTGTGAGGGTCACAGTTGTCATCAATATTCCATGAGAACTAAAAAGGTTATATTTTTCTATAATAGTAAATGGAGATTAATAATATTGATCTAATAAATACTGATAATTTGATTCATATTCCTTCGTATTACTAGTATTTACTACAGCACCTTCTGCACTGGAGATACTGTGTAAGCCACTGGGGGAAATAGTGGGTGAGAAAACATGATTCTTTTCTCACCATCCCTATAGGCTAGTTGGTGGGGAGGGGCAGACATTAATCAAATAATAGCCTAAATGAGACAAGTATATGCAGGAAAGGAACAGAGTTCTCGGAGAGCATAAACGAGGGGAATCTGAGCTAGAATGGGGGGGGGGTCACAGAAGGCTTCCCTGACAAGATGCCAGTTGAGCTGAGATCTGAGGGACGATTTGGCATTAATGAGACCAAGAGCCTGGAGGTGAACAGACGAGGTCTAGGAAATGGCTTTGTGCAGATGCCCTGTGGTGGGAGAGGAGCATGGTCTTTAAGGAATGGAAGGACGTCCAGAGGACAGAGTGAGGGAGCGTGGTGGGAGGGGAGCTGGAGAGGCAGGGAGGACCACACAGGCATGCCCTGTGGGTCACATTACGGATTTCTGCCTTATCCTGAGAACAACAGGAAGCCCTTGGCCCCCTGGACTCAGAGGGGTAGTGTGAAAATATTTCCATTTTGAGAAGATCACTCTGGCTGTGGTGTGCGAAGTGGGTGATGAGAGGTGGAAGGCAGAGGTAGGTCAGGGTTAGGAGGCTCCTGTAATAATTTAAGGGCGAGATGGTAGTATCTTGGATCAGGGTGGAGACAGAGGAGACGGAGAGAAATGGATGGATCCCAGGGGTATTTAGGAGGTTAAATGTACGGGAGTCAGTGATGGATTGAGACTGACTGGTCATGGGGGTGGAGGGACTTGTCCAGCTGGATGGATGGTAGTTCATTCACGCAGAAGAGGGACCCCATTGTTGGAGGTGGTGTTGGGAGAGCACAGGATCTGTCTTGGGCACGAGGAGCCTTTTCTTTCTGTACACATTCTTGTTTTTTTCTACTTGCATTGTCAAGGACTGAAAGAGATATTGTAGTTCTTCAACCGTATTTTTATTTCTATCAATTTCTTATGTTGCATTTTTGCTTAATTGGTTTGATGTGTTTGGCAGTCAAAGTTCATAATAATGTCAGATTTTAAGATTATTTTTAATTATTGAAGCAATAACTGAAAACATTGTCATTAAGCATTTGAAATCACGGAGAGTCCCTATTTATGACCCCTAGTCGCATTCCCCTCTCCAAAAGTCACCGTGGTTCACAGCGTGGGTTGGATATGAAATATTCAGTGTGATTATGGTTCTCACCTTTATGAAACTTTTGTTGTGCTTAATGCTTTTTAACCAAAAGTCAGCCTTGCTGGATGTGAGTGTCAACCATGTCCTTGCTTTCTTTTCATGTGTATTTGCTTGGCATGTCTTTGCTTGAACTTTTACTTTGGAACTTTCTGAGTCACTTGTCAGTGGTTGGATTTATCTTTTTGGCCAAATAGGAATTTTATCTTCTAATAAGTGACCTTATCCCACTTACCTTAGTACCAGATTCTTTTCATATTATCCCCTTTTTTATACTTCCTTATTGTTTTCTTTGCTCTTCCTCTTTTGCTGTAATGGCTTCCCCTGGGTAATTTGGAAAATTAAGACATTTTTAGTTCTTCTGGTCGCTATCTTTAACTTTAAATAATATATTTAGGTCTGTATTTCCAGTTTCCCATCTTTTGAAATGGAACAGGATATTGACTTCTCTCAGAAAGAAGAAATAACCGTGCATTTCTGCCTCCTTCTCTGCCTTTCCCCTCACACTTTTGTGGGTATATCTCTGAGTTTTTGTCCCAGTCGATTATTACTGTGTCATGTATAATCTGCTTCAGGAATGATGACAAGCGACATCATTTGATGACGTTAATTCGCTTCCATGGGAAAGAGGAGGGGTGGGTCTGTCTTGCTTCTCTTCACTGGGAGTGGGAGTGGCCTGAGGCGCCGTCGCCCTGAGAGGAAGGTGTCCGGGTTGGGGACGGCTTGGGCAGCCTGGTCCAGCCCCCAGGAAGCACAGGACAAGAGCCTGACCTGCAGCCTGGAGACCGCGGTCAGCAGCCGGGCTTTCCTGGGGGGACGGACCCCACCTGGTGTACACTCGGTGACCTAATGGCTCTTTCCCACCTCCAGGCCTTGCGCTGGCTGTTCCTGCTGCCTGGCAAAAACTTCTTTTAATGAAGTTTTTTTTGTTACTTAATACAGGCACACATTTAACAACTCAAACAGTACAGAAGTGCCTAGTGTGAAGTCAGTCTCCTTCCTACCCCACTTCCCTGCCGAGCGGTGACTGCGACCCCATCCTTGGAGCTTCCCTGAGCTGTCCGTGTGTGGATGATGATATCTGTGTGCATCACTTCTTATGAACAGGTGCTCACTGTGTGCTGTTCTGCACCTTGCTTTTTCCAGTTAACAACGTACCTTGATCCCCTGATATTGGTACTGGTAGATCTGCTTGTGCTTTTTCCTAGCTTCTTGGTATTTGCTTTTATGGATGTACCACGATTTCCATCTACTGATCTGAGCACATTTTGGTCAGTTCTTTTTTACTACAGTGATTACGTCCCTGGCACATAGTATACATTATACGTGTTGGCTTTTATCATCATCTTTCTCTTCTAATTCTCAGAACACACCTTGGTGGCAGGCACTGCTATTTCCAACTGGAATTCCTAGTCGATGCAGTTCAGACCTTCTCATTCTATCTTCTGTATTTCTTAACCTCTTTTCATATTTCCGTCTCTGTCTTATATGCTTCATTCTGGATAATTTCCTCAGCTATCTTCAGATTTAGTAATTGTCTCCATATATGCAGCCTAGTAATTAAATTCTTCTTTTGTTGTTTTAGAATTTGTAAGTTTATTTTCATATGTAAAAGATTTTAAGGAAAATTATAAGCAGAAGCTTGTCATTAGATAAAAAATCCAACTTGGGGCCAGCCCGGTGGCATAGCGGTTAAGTTCCCACGTCGCCCTTTGGTGGCCCAGGGTTCGCAGGTTTGGATCCTGGGCGCGGACCTACTCATTGCTCATCAAGCCTTGCTGAGGTGGCGTCCCACATAGAAGAACTAGAAGGACCTACAACTAGGATATACAGCTATGTACTGGGGCTGTGGGGAGGAAAAAGAAAAGAAAGAGGAAGATTGGCAACAGATGTTGGATCAGGGCCAATGTTCCTCAAAAAAAAAAAAAAATCCGACAATATCAGTTATACAGTTGATTAAAGCAATACTTTGGGAAATCATGAGCAGAATTCATCCCTGCACACCCCAAAACATGGATCTCTGAATAAACTTTTTTTCTCAGACTCCTATTTTCTGCTGATTTCTTTCAATATTAAGTATGATGTTTGTTTTATTTATTTTTATTTTTTTGCTGGGAAAGATTCGCCCTGAGCTAACATCTATTGCCAATCTTCCTCTTTCTCTCTTTTTTCTGTTTCCTTCCCCAAAGCCCCAGTACATGGTTGTATATTCTAGTTGTAGGTCCTTCTTATTCTTCTACGTGAGCTACCACCACAGCATGCCTACTGACAGACGAGTGGTGTGGTTCCACACCCAGGTTCACGGGCCCAGTGAACCCGGGCCACTGAAGCAGAGTGTGTGGAACTTTAACCACTAGACCATCAGGGCTTTGTTTTATTTTTTGTAGGTGCCCTTTATCCAATTGAGCAAGTTCCTCTCTGTTGCCAGTTTGCTGGAAGTTTTTATGATGAATGGATGTTAGATTTTGTTAAATGCTTTTTCTGCATCTGTTTTTTTTCTTTTTTAGTCTGTTGATATGAGTTACATTGATTGATCTTTGAACGTTAAGCCAAACTTGCATTCATGGTATAAACCCCACTTGGTCATGATTTATTATCCTTTTTTTCCCCTCCTCTTTTTGCTGAGGAAGATTGGCCCTGGGTTAACATCTGTGCCCATCTTCCTCTACTTTATATGTGGGACGCCTGCCGCAGCATGGCTGATGAACAGTGTGTAGGTCTGTGCCTGGGATCTGAACCCACAAACTCTAGGCTGCTGAAGCAGAGTCTGCGAATTTAACCACTACACCACTGGGCTGGGCCCTGATATATTATCCTTTTTATATGTTGTTGGATTCAATTTGCTAAAATTTTGTTAAGTATTTTTATGGCTGGGTTCACAAGGGATACTGGTCTGTAGTTTTCTTATCTTGTAATGTCTTTCTGGTTTCCGTATCAGGATAATGCTGCCCCCATAGAGGAAGTATTTCCTTCTCTTCAATTTTCTGGAAGAATTTGTGTAGAATTAGTAATATTTCTTTCTTAAATATTTGGTAGAATTCACCATTGAAGACATTTTGGCCTGGGGTTTTCTTAGTGGAAGGTCTTAAACTGTAAATTTAATTTGATAGATATAGGGCTATTCAGGTTATCTATGACCTACCTCTTCACGGAACTTTGGTACCTTTTGTCTTTTAAGGAATTTGTTCATTTAAATTAAATTCTCAAATTTATTGGCATAAAGTTGTTCATAATGTTCTATTAATATCCTTTTAATAACTATAGAATCTGTGAGGATGTTCCCATTCTCATTCCTTATATTGGTAATTTGTGTCCCTCCTCCAAATCAGTTTGGTTAAATGTTTATGAATTTTGTTGATCTCCAAGAATCAGCTTTTGGTTTAATTGATTTTTCTCTATTATTTTTCTGTCTTTGATTTCATTGATATTTCTGCTTTTATCTCTTGTGCTTACTTTGGGTTTAATTTGGTCTTCCTAGTCTAGTTTATTAAGGTGGAAGCTTAGGTAATTTATTTGAGACTTTTCTTCATTTCAAATATGAGCAATTAATGCTATAAATTCCCTCTAAGCACTGCTTTGGCAGTATCCCACAAGTCTGACACATTGTGTTTTCATTTTCTTTCCACTCAAAATGTTTTTTTTTAGTTTTTCCTGTGATTTCTTTCTCCTTTTGATCTATGGATTATTTAGAAGTCAGTTATTTAGTTTCCAAAGATTTGAGGATTTTCTAGATCTTTGTTATTGATTTTTAATTTAATTTTGTTGTGATAGAAGACATACTTTGTATTATTTTGGTCCTTTTTCATTTATTGACTTATTTTATGGCCCAGAATATGGTCTATCTTGGTAAACATTGTGCACTTGAAAGGACTATGTATTCTGTTGTTGGGTGGAATGTTCTATAAATGTTAACTAGGTCAAGGTGGTTGATTTAGTTGTTTAAATCTTCTATGTCCTTATTCATTTTCTATCTACTTGATCTATGAATTAGTGAGAGGGATATTGAAATCTCCAACTGTATTTGTGGATTTGACTATTTCTCCTCTTATTTCTATCAGTTTTTGCTTTATGTATTTTGAAGTTCTATTATTAGCTGCATAAACATTTAGGATTGTTATATACTTCTGATAAATTAACCACTTTATTATTATGGAATGACCTCCTTTATTCTTGGTAATATTGTTTTGAAATCTATTTTGATATTAATATAGCCACTCCAACTTTCTTATGATTGGTGTTAGTAAAATATATATTTTGCCATCTTTTTACTTTTAAATCTGTATGTGTCTTTATACTTAAAGTTGGTTTTTCATAGGTAGCATATAATTGGGCCTTGCTTTTAAAATCCCATCTGAGAATTTCTGCCTCATAACTGAGGTCCTTAGATGATTTATATTTAATGTGATTATTGATATGTTGGTTTAAATCTACCAACTTGCAATTTGTTGTCTGTTTGCCTCATCTCTTCTTTGTTTCCTTTTCTTCTTTTCAATTATTTTTATAATTCCATTTTATCTTCTTTGTTGGCTCATTTTCTTAATTTCATGGTTACTCTAAGATTTACAGTATACTTCTTTAACTTATCACAGTTTACCTTCAAATAATATTATACCACTTCACATATAAAATAAGAAGGTTAAAACAGTATATTTCCATTTCCCTTCTTTCAACCTTTGTGTGAGTGGTGGTATACATTTTGCTTATATATTATGAACCTCACAACATATCTTATTTTCACTTGAAAGTCAATTATTTTTTAAAGAGATTTAAAATATAAAAGTCTTTTATATTTGTCCACATATTTACTATTTCCAGTGCTCCTCATTCCTTGGTGTAGATACAGTTTCCATCTGGTATCACTGTCCTTCTACTTAAAGAAATTCCTTTAAAATTTTTTCTAGTATTGGTCTGATAATGATGAATTTCCTTTGTGTTTGCTTGTCTGAAAAAGTCTTTTTCACCTTCGATTTTTTGTTTTTATTTGTTTTCATTGCGGTAAAATATACATGGCATAATATTTATCATTTAAATTATTTGTTAAGTGTATAATCTAGTGGTATTAAATGCATTCACAATGTTGTGTAGTCATCACCACTAGCTATAACCCCAAATTTTCATCATTCCCAACAAAAACTCTGTACTCATTAAACAATAGCTCCCTCCTCCCCTTCCTCTAGCCTCTGGTAATGTCTGTTCTACTTCCTGTCTCTATGAACCTGCCTGTTCTAGGTACCTCATGTAAGAGGGATCATGTGCTATTTGTCTTTTGTGTCTGGCTTATTTCACTTAGCATGTTTTCAAGGTCTATTCATGTTGTAGCATATATCGAAATTTCTTTCCTTTTTTATGGCTGAATAATATTTCATTGTATGTATATACCCCATTTTGGTTTATCCATTCATCTGTTGATAGACACTTGGGTTGCTTCCACCTTTTGGCTAGTGTGACTAATGCTGCTATGAACATGAGTGTACAAATATATGTTTGAATCCAGGCCTTGCATTCTTTTGGATATATACTTAGGAGTAGAATTACTGGATCATATGGCAGTTCTATGTTTAACCTTCTGAGAAACTTCCAAATTGTTTTCCACAGTGGCTTTACCATTTTACATTCCTATCAGCAATGCACAAGGATTCCAATTTCTCCACATCCTCACCAACACTTGTTATTTTCTGTGTGTGTTTGTGTGTGTTTTAATATAATAGCCATCCTAATCAGGGGTGTGTGAAGTGGTATCTCATTATAGTTTTGATTTATGTTTCTCTAATGACTAGTGATGTTGAGCATCATATCATGTGCTTATTGGTCATTTGTACATCTTTTTTCGTTTGTTTGTTTGACTGGTTTTTGTGTGTGTGTGTGTGAGGAAGATTGGCCCTGAGCTAATGTCTGTTGCCAATCCTCCTCCCTCTGCTGAGGAAGATCAGCCCTGAGCCAACATCTGTGCCCATCCTGCTCCACCCTATCTGTGAGATGCCTGCCACAGCATGGCTTGACGAGCGGTGTGTAGGTCCATGCCCGGGATCCAAACCTGTTAACCCCGGGCCGCTGAAGCAGAGCATGTGAACCCAACCACTATTCCACTGGGCCAGCCCTGTACATCTTTTTTTGAGAAATGTCTTTCAAATCCTTTACCAATTTTAAAAAGTGGGTTGTTTTTTGTTGTTGTCGAGTTGTAGGAGTTCTTTATATATTCTGAATATTAACCCCTTATCAGGTACATGATTTGAAAATATTTTCTCCCATTCGGGAGGTCTTTTCACTTTTTTGGTAGTATCCTTTGATACACAAAAGTTCTTAACTTTGATGAAGTCCAATTTATCTATTTTTTTCTATTGTTGCCTGAGCTTTTAGTGTCATATCCATGAAGTTGTTGCCAACTCCAATGTCATGAAGATGTTCTCCCATGTTTTCTTCTAAGAGTTTTATAGCTTTAAAGTTTAGGACTTTGATCCATTTTCTGTTAGTTTTTGTAAATGCTGTAGGGTCAAGGTCCAATTTCATTCTTTTGCATGTGGATATTTAGTTTTTCCAGCACGATTTGTTGAAAAGACTGTCCTTTCCTCATTGAATAGCCTTGACACCCTTGTTGAAAATCAATTGACCATATATATGAGGGTTTATTCCTGGACTCTTGGTGCTATTCCATTGGTCTATATGTCTGTCCTGATGCCGGTGTCATACTGTTTTTATTACTGTAGCTTTATAATAAGTTTCAAAGTTGGGAAGTGTGAGTCCTCCAACTTTATTCTTCTGTTTCCAGATTGTTTTGGCTATTTGGGTCCCCTTGCAATTTCATGTGAATTTGAGGATTGGCTTTTCCATTTCTGCAAAAAAGACTACTGAAATTTTGACAGGGATTGCATTGAATCTGTAGATTGCTTTGGGTAGTATTGACATTTAACAATATTAAGTGTTCTTATCTGTGAACATGGGATGTCTTTCCATTTATTTATGATTTTAATTTTTTTCAGCAATGTTTTATAGCTTTCAGTGTACAAGTCTTTTATCTCCTTGATTAAATTAATTCCTAAGTATTTTATTCTTTTTAATGCTGTTGTGAATGGAATTGCATTTCTAATTTCCTTTTCAGATTGTTCATTGCTGGGGTATAGAAGTATAATGGATTTTAATGTATTGATCTTATACCCTGCCACTTTGCTGAATTTGTTTATTAGCTGTAGTAGCTTTCTTGTGGATTCTTTGGCATTTTCTATATAGGATCATGTCATCTGTGAATAGAGATAGTTTTACCTGTTCCTTTCCAATATGGATGCTTTTTATTTCTTTTTCTTGTCTCATAACTCTGACAAGAACTTCCAGTACAGTGTTGAATAGCAGCAGTGAAAGTGGACATCCTTGTCTCATTCCTGATCTTAAAGCTTTCAGGCGTTAATTATTGAATATGAGGTTAGCTGTTGGTTTTTCATCAATACCACTTATCATGTTGAGAAATTTTCTCCCTATTCCTAGTTTTCTGAGAGTTTTTGTCATGAAAAAGTATTGGGGATTGTCAAATGCCTTTTCTGGATCAATGGAGATGATCATGTGTGTTTTTTTCTTTCATTCTGTTAATGTGATATATTACATTGATTTCTTATATTGAACCATTCTTGCATTCCTGGGATGAGTCCCATTTGGTCATGGTGAATAAATATTTTAATGTGCTATAGGGTTTGATGTGTTCATATTTTGTTGAGAATTTTTGCATCTATATTCATAAGGGATATTGGTCTGTAATTTTCTTTTCTTGTGATGTCTTTATCTGGCTTTGGTATCAGAGTAATGCTGGCCTCATAGAATGAGATAGGAAGTGTTACTGAACCAAGTGGGCTCACCTCCTGGTGAGTTAAATAAGACTACACCAGGGGAAGTTGTCTCACAAAGTAAAGTGTATTTGCAGCAAATAGGAGGCCATGAGGAATCATTTCTGAAGTCATGGCGTCCCCGAACAAAGGGAAGCAGGAACTTTTATTTCAGTTGGGAAATGAATATTCAAAAGGGAGAGGCAGGTATTCGTCTACACAGGCTCAGCTGGAGAATGTGCTTCCACGTAATGAGGCCTAAGCTCCCCCTGGAGAGATCTTTGCGTTAAAAATAAGGCAAAGATGATGGGCATAGCTCTTGTGGTGAGGCTGGGTCAGTTTCAGGATGTTTAGTGGTTACATCTCCTTAACATACAAAAGGAAAAGAAACAACTTGGAAAAACTGTTAATTGCTTCCGAACCCACCTTTGAGTGTCTCAAGGCATCTAGTTGGTGACAGAAGTGTTCCCTCCTCTTCAATTTTTGGAAGAGTTTGAGAAGAATTGGTGTTAATTCTTCTTTAATTGTTTGGTGGAATTCACTGGTAAAGCCATCTGGTCCAGGACTTTTCTTTGTTGGGAGCTTTTTGGATTAGCAATTCAGTCTCTTTACTTACTATAGGTCTGTTGAGATTTTCTGTTTCTTCTTGAGTCAGTTTAGGTAATTTGTGTGTTTTAAGGAATGTGACCTTTTCTTCTAGATTATCTAATTTGTTTGCATGAAGTTCTTCATAGTATTTTCTTGTAATCCTTTTTATTTCTATAAGATCATTAGTAATGTCTCTACTTTCCATTTTAATTATTTGTGTCTTCTATTTTTCTTTGTCAGTCTAGCTAAAGGTTTGTCGATTTTGCTGATCTTTTCAAAGAACCAACTTTTGGCTCCATTGATTTTCTCTGTTTTTCATTTCCTGTTTTGATGATCTCTTCTCTCATCTTTATTATTTCCTTCCTTATTCTAGCTTTGAGTTTATCTTGCTCTTTTTTTCCAGTTTCTTATGGTATAAAGTTATGTTATTGATTTGAGATCTTTCTTCTTTTTTTAATGTCAGCATTTACAGTGATAAATTTCCCTTGAGTACTGCTTTTGTTGCTTCCCATAAGCTTTGTGTGTGTGTATTTCATCTTCATTTTTGAAAGATATTCTCTTAGAATTCTTAGAAAATTTAGAATTCCTTGGAATTCTGGTCCAGGACTTTTCTGTTTCTTTCAATACTTGAAAGATGTTGCTCCCCTGTCTCCTGGCTTGCATTGTTTCTGATGAGAAGTTTGCTCTCATTCTCATCATTGTTCTGTATTTCCCCCTACCCCCCTACCCCCACCTGGCTATTTATAATTTTTATCATTTATCAGGAATTTGATTATCATGTACCTTGGAGTGGTTTTCCTCATGTTTATTCCACTTGAGGTTAATTGAACTTCTTGGATTTTTGGGTTTATAGTTTTCTCCAAAATTCAAATTTTAGACAAAAATTTAGCCATTATTTCTTTGAATACTTTCTTTTTCTATTTTCTCCTTCCTTCTGGCACTCTAATTACACATATGTTAAGCTACTTAATGTTGTCTTATAGCTCCCCAATGCTCTATTTTTTTCCAGTCTTCTTTTCTCTGTGTGTTTCATTTTGGATAGTTTCTATTGCTATATCTTCAAGTTCACTAGTCTTTTCTTCTGCAATGTCCAATGTGCTGTTCATCCCACCCAGTGTATTTTTCATCTCAGACACAGTATTCTTCATTTCTATAAGTTTTGACTTAGGTCTCCTTTATAGCTTCCATTTTTTTCTCTCCTCAACATGTGCATGGTTTTCTTTACTTTAATATATGGTATATATTTATAATCTCTCTTTAAACATTTGTGTCTACCAGTTCTATCATCTGGATCATCTTTGGGTCTATTCCTATTGATGGATTTTTCTCTCCTTTATGGGTCATATTTTCCAGCTTCTTTACATGCCTGTTAACTTTTGATTGGATGCCAGACATTGTGAATTTTAAATTGTTGGATGTTTTATATCATTTGTATTCCTTTAAATATTTTTGCACTTTGTTCTATGACAGTTACTTGGAAATAGTTGGATCTTTTCAAGGGTTGCCTTTAAGCTTTATGAGATGGATCCAGAACATCCTTTCATCTGTTGCTAATTTTCCCCCACTATTGAAGCAATATGTTTTTGAGCACTTGATGCCTCATGTGTTAGGAAGTCTTTTCATTCTGATGTTGGGAGTATGAAATATTCCTGGCCATGTGTGAGCTCTGTGGACTGCTCTGCCTGTTCCTTTCTGCTGGTTCTTTCCTTGGCAGTTTCTCATACATATGTGGTCAAGTCAAAGATGAACGTTTGCAGATCTCCAGTGATCTCTTTCTCTGAAATTTTCTTCTTTTACTCTGTCCCACAATTCTAGGCATCTTGGCCTCCCTGAACTGTCCACTCTCCTCAATCCAAGGAAAATTCTGGACTCTGTTTTGGTTTGTCCTCTCTGCTCAATCATCTGGAAACTCTCTACAGGTAGTAAGTTGGGTCAGTAGGGGGTAGTAAGTTGGGGCTTACTTCATTAGTTTTCCTTCTCTCAAAGATCACTGTCCTGTGCTGCCTGTTGTCTGCTGAATATTATGAAATTATGGCTAAAACCTGTTGTTTCATTTTTTTGTGTGTTTTAATTTTTTAATGTGGGAGGGTAATCACATCCCTTTTACTCCATTTTGGTCAGAAATGGGCTATCAATCCATTAATATTAATGAATTATTGATATGGTTGGATTTAAGTTAGTCATTTTGCCAGTTGTTTCCTGTTTGTCCATCTGTGTTTTGTTTTTCTATTTCTCTTTTCTTGCCTTCTTTTAAGTTAATCAAATATTTTTTAGTATTCTATTTTAATTCCTCTATTTGCTTTTTTAGCTATACCTTTTGCATTTTATTATTTTTAAAGTATTTGCTCTAGGAATTACAATATACATCCTTAACTTTTCACAACCTACCAAGAGTTAATGTTTTACCATTTCACAAAAAAATATAAAAACATTGCAACTGCATAGGTCCATTTACCCCCCACCCATATTTTATACAATAGTTCTTATAGGTATTACATCTTCATACATTACAAATCCCACTATACAATGTTAAACTTTTTGCTCAGTTATAAGTCTTTTATATTTAATATACATATTTACCATTGCCACTTTTATTAGTTACCTACTGCTACATAACAAATTACCCCATAACTTAATGACTTAAAACAATAAACATTTATTATCTTCCAAGGTTTCTGTGAGTCAGGAATCAGAATTGGTTTAGCTGGGTGATCCTGGCCTGTGGTTTCTTTTGAGTCAAAATGTTCTCCAGGACTGCAGTCATTTGAAGGCTTGACTTGGGCTGGGGGCTTTGCTTTCGAGATCTTACATACATCACGGCACATTGATACTGGCTGTTGACAAGATGCCTCAGTTTCTTATCATATGGACCTCTCCATACAGCAGATTGGGTGTCTTCACGACACAGCATCTGACTTCCCCCAGTGTGAGTGATCCAGGAAAGTAAGATGGATGTACCTTTTTTGTGTGTGTGGTAAATTTAGATATAATTCACATACCATAAAATTCACCCTTCTAAACTATACAGTTTAGTGGGTTTTAGTATATTCACAAAGTTGTGGAATCATCACATCTCCAAGAGATGTTGACCCTGGCAACCACTAATCTCCTTTCTGTCTCTGTAGATTTGCCTATTTTTGACATTTCATATAAATGAACTCATATTTTATGTGGCCTTTCATGTCTGGCTTCTTTTACTTAGCATAATGTTTTCAAGGTTCATCCATGTTGTAGCACCCGTCAGTACTGCATTCCTTTTTATGACTGAATAATAGTCCATTGATGGACACTCATTTTGTATATCCATTTGTCAGTTGATAGACATTTGGGTTGTTTTCACCCTGTGGCTATTATGGATAATGCTACTATGAACATTTGTGTACAAGTTTTTGTGTGGACATATATTTTCATTTCTCTTGTGTATATAACTATGAGGGGAATTGTTGAACCACTCTGCTTTACTTTTTGTGGATTGCCAAACTGTTTTCCAAAGCAGCTGCACCATTTTATAATCCCACTAGCAATGTATGAGTGTTCCAATTTCTCCACATTCTTGCTAGCTCTTGCTATTGTGTTTTTTTTTTTTAAATTGGTCATCCTAGTGGGTGTGAAGTGGTATCTCACTGTGGTTTTGATTTGCATTTCACTGATGACTAATGGTGTTGAGCATCTTTTCATGTACTTATTGGCCATTTATATATCATCTTTGGAGAAATGTATATTCAAACTTTTGCCTATTTAAATAATTGGATTATTGTTGAGTTGTAAGAGTTCTTTATATATTCTGGATACTAAAGCCTTATCAGATATATGATTTACAAATAATTTCTCCCATTCTTTGGGCTATCTTTTTACTTTCTCGATTGTGTCCTTTAAAGCACAAATGTTTTCAATTGTGATAAAGTCTAATTATCTATTTTTTTCTTTGGTTGCTTGTGCTTTAGGTATTATATCTAAGAAACTTTTGCCTAATCCAAACTTATGAAGATTTACACCTATGGCAATGTCTTTTATGACCTAGCCTTGGAAATCACACGCTGTCACTTCATATTCTGGCAGTCACACAGATCAGTTCTGATACATTGCGGAGGGGACCACATGTAGAACATAAATACCAGGAAGAAAGGATGAGTGGGGACCATTTTGAAATTAATAGACTGGTTGTCTTAATATTTCTTGTAAATCTGAATTCCCATCTGGTGTTATTTCCCTTGAGCCTGAAGAACTTCTTTTTAGTAATTCTTGTCATGCATGTCTGCTGGCAATGAATCCTCTTATTATAGTTTATCTGAAAATGTCAAAATTTCTCCAGTTTGAAGACTATTTTCACTCGATTCTGAGTTGACATGTTTTAGTCTCATACCTTTAAAGATGTCATTCCATTGTCTTCTAGTTTCCATGAGTTCTGATGAGAAGTTCTCAGTATTTCATATCATTGTATTGTTGTTCTCCTATGTAATGTGTCGTTTTTATCTTGCTGCTTGCAACATCTTCTATTTTTAATTTCCAGCAGTTTGACTAGGAAGTCCCTGGATGTGGTTTTCTTCGTATTTATTCTGCTTGGGGTTTGCTGTGATTCTTGAACTTTTCCCAAATTTGAATCTTTTCTAATTCTTTCTCTCCCCTCATTCTGGGACTATGATTATGTATATGTTAGACTATTTGATGTTGTCCCACAAATCAATGAGGCTCTGATCATTTTTCCTATTCTTCAGATTGGATGTTTATTGCTCTATTTCAGGGCTTGAGAAACTATGGACTGCCCCAGGCCGAATCTGTTTATTCCCATTCATTTACTATAGCTGCTTTCACACTACAATGGCCGAAATGAGGAGTTATAATGGAGACCTTTGACCCACAAAGCCAAAAGTATTTACTATCTGATCCTTTACAGAAAAGGTTCACTAATCCTCACTCTACATCTGAGTCATCTCAAAGTCAGTTTCCATTAATTGCCTCTTCTCTTGAGTATGGATCATATTTTCTTATTTTTCCTATGTGTACTAATTTTGAGTTATGTCCTGGATATTGTGAATAATACATTGTAGAAATTCTGCTGAAGATTCTTTTTTAAGAGGCAGTTAATTTGGCAGAACTCAGACTTAAAACTTTGATTCCCTGTGGTGGACAGCAGCTGAAATTTCTCTTTAGTTCTTTTAGCTGGCTGCTTTAAGTCTGCTCTGTGAGTGTGTATTTAGGGATCAGAGATTTGGGCAGAGGTTATACACAGAATGTGGGGCTCCCTCTCTCCTTTCTGGGATTTACTCCCTCACTTTTTAGGTACACAGATCATTCTGAACCTTTCCCTTGGGTTATTTAAGCCAGTAAGATTGCAAGTTTCCGTCCAAGTTTTAACAATCTCACATGGTGCGAACTGGGGGCCTGTCCTCAGGCAAAAAGTCATAAAAATGGGACACTCCCTCAGTGCCATTCCCTTCCAACTGCCAACTCCCCTCCAGTTTCTTCTGAATTTGGTTGTTCTTCACTGCCTTAATGTAGTTTTCTGAATTTTGTTGAGAATTTATAGTTGTCATTTGTGGGAGGGTTGGGTGAATAGGAGTTCCTCCACTATTAGCAGAAGCAGAACCTTCTCTATTGCTTTTCAAAGGATATTTTCTATATTTCATCTATATTTTAAAGTTATTTTTAGCAGGAGGATTGGTTTGAATTACAGCTCACCGTTACTGGAGATCAGAACAGCAGTTGACGGTTGTTTTCATATTCAGTTTTGTTTTAATGCCAGCAACAGGGGATTCATAATTTTAACATTGAAATCTGGTTGCTTCAAATCCTTCAGAGATTCTGTGTGCTTGGTCCTGGCTTGTTAGGAGGCATGTGTCCTGGCGTCTCCTTCCTAGGGACTCCTGATTTGTGCGAGGCAGTACCCTCTCATTAGTCGGTAGTCGTCCACGTTGCTGCAGCATCACTGGGAAGAGGGTCTCTGCATGCTGCTCTAGACAGCAGCTGGGTCAGCACAGGGCCCAGGCAGCCAAAACTCCAGCTCTTCCCTGCCTCCTAATAGGATTGGTGGTCCCTCACCTCCAACAGGATGCCGTTCGCACAGTCCTTCTCTGTTTAAAGAAACTCCTCCACTTTTATTTAAGCCAAACACGCCATGTCTGCAAAACCTGGGTGTGGTTACCTTCTGATAACCTGGGCAATGAGCTCAGGCTCTGGAGGTGGGGAGAAGATCTGGGGCAAATTAGCTGACCTCAAACTCCTATTTTCTGCTCTATAAAATGGATAATAAAATCTCCCCTGCCTATATCATATCATGAGGTTTTATTAAAAATCTGAAGATGACTGACCACCATTTTGGCCCACAATGTGGAACATACGCTGGATTTGGGAGGTCCAGGGCAGAGGTTGTTTCAACGATCTTTATTTATTTACTATAGATAGTGGATGGTTATGTTCTTTTCTCCTTGTCATATCCTTCTTGAATTTGCTAAGCCTGGCAATTATGTCCTCAGTCAAATTATCAACGGAAATGTTGGACAGGGCAGGGCTGAGGACAAAGGCCAGGGCCATCCCTCCCTGTTACTATCAGGCCATTCCTCTGCTCATTTGGGAGAGGGTTATTCAACAGTTATTAATCTACTTCATCAGTGATACCTAGCCCTGATTTCCCCACCTTGTCCCAGAGGATAGGGAATTTTCCAAATGCTTTGTTGAAATCTACTCTTACCCTCTATCTAGTCTGGGTCTGGCTACTGTCCCTTTCCTATCTTTTTTTTGTGTGTGTGTGAGGAAGAATAGCCCTGAGCTAACGTCCGTTGCCAATCCTCCTCTTTTTGCTGAGGAAGACTGGCCCTGGGCTAACATCCGTGCCCACCTTCCTCTACTTTTATATGGGACTCCGCCACGGCGTGGCTGACAAGCAGTACGTTGGCAGGCGCCCGGGATCTGAACCTGCGAACCCCCGGCTGCCAAGTGCGAACTAAACCGCTGCGCCACCGGGCCGGCCCCCCTCTCCTATCTTGTGGACTGACTTGAGCCATGTGGCTTAGAATGACACTGCTCTTTATTTTAAAAGAGGCTGGAAGTTTGGCCCACTGAGTCTTTTGTTCCAAGGGTGTTCAAGAAACATCTAAAGATTGGAGAACTAATACAGGCCCTCATGTGACTGAGAGGGTAGCTTCACAGTGTAGCAGTTACCTTTTCCCTCAAAACAAGCACCAGGGCTCTGCAGTACACTAAAGTCCAAGAGGGCATTGGGAGCATTTATAACGGAAGAAAAAAAAGTATAGAAAAATAAAAATGTCCACATCAGTTTGTTTGCAGAATCTGGTTAGAAGCTGATACTCTTGGCCTTAAGTAGCCAAAATGTTCAGGATCCATTAGGCAGAACATATTCAAATCGAGTTACTTCAAGAGCAGGTTCAGGGCCTCTTGCAGGCTCCCGTGTTCGTACTGGGGACACTTCATGCTTCTCTTGTGAGCATTCTGTCCAGACTGGGCTGCAAAACAGTTAAGCCTAAGCTGACCTTGTAAGGAATGGCTCAAGGAAGGCCCTAAGGGTTCTGCTTGCTCCTTATATCTGACTGGGGTCCCTGGCTGGGTCATTCTCCAGAGGAGCTGTGGCAGCGGAGGGACTGCCCAGACATCGCAGGACACACAGAAGTGGGAAAGCTGCACAAGGGCTCACACATCATCTCCCCTCTGTACCAAGTCCTTCAGTGTGGAGAGCAAAATGTCGAGACCCTGGACTGGCCTGGGCTTATGGTCCAGTTCCTATTATCTATAGAAGCAGAATCCGCTGTTTCAAAAGCTGGACTAGGATTCAAGTGCCAGCGCTCCCTTCAGCCCTCAACAATGGAGAGAGAACCTGTTTCTTCAGTGATCAACTGGAGGTATTACAGGAGCGTGGTTGTTTGAATAATGAAGTGTATGTATCTGTTTAAATCTGATTATTTAATTGTGTAGGGAGTACGTGAAAACTCAGTAAACCTGAAGAGTGTCTAATATTCATTTCATCCTTTAAAAAAAGCACCTTTACCCCGTTCCAGATTAAGAAACTAAGGCTCAGAGGGGCTCTGTCACTAACTGGAGGTCAGACGTGGCTGCACGGGGGGTAAATGCTGACAGCTGCGACACGGCGAGCGTCGTGGGAGCAATTTTCCTCCTCCTCACTGCTGAGATCGTCCCGTGTATTCCCCAAGGCTTGGAGCACCATTTCTATGCTTCAGACGTCCAAATGTTTTAGCTTTAGCTGCTCTACAGGCTAAAACAGAACTCTCCTCCTCTCTCTTTTCTTCATCTGTTTTGCCAATTAGTTGTTCAGGTCGAAAGCCATCTGTGAGTCCCCACCCTCTGCATCCAATGTGACAGAGGGTTCTGTCGGTTCTTCCCATCCCCCTAGCCCAAGCCATCTCTCACCAGGACCGCATTAGTAAGGGAGGGCCTGGGGCTAAACAGCTCAGAGAAGACCATGGTAAAAGCTGATGGCAGCAGGGAGACCACTAAATGATGTCCAATGGCTCAGGCCCCGACTGCACTGGGGGCAGGTCAAAGGGCCAGGGCAGTGGAAGGTGGGGTGGGCGGGGGTGAGTGGTGGTAAGGGTTTCTTTCCATTCACAGAGCTTTTAGGTGGGACCAGGGGTCCTGGCCCACGCGGAGTGGCCCCGCCAGCCCTGGCCTGACCTGCTGACAGTCTTGGGGAGGGCAGGCTGGCAAGACCTTGACTCATCTGGAGAATGCTTCATCATCTTAGAGGCCAGGGCTGCTCCTCCCTGTACCACCAAGTCCTCAACTTCCCTTTTGAAACCAGATCTGTCCTCCCCAGGAAGCCCACACAGTTGGGCACAGGTGCCACAGGATGTGTTACTATATACCTGGGGAAAAACCCCTAATCAATCAAGCCACAACACCAACTGGAAGTGAGGAAACCCACTATCTCCAAGGGAAAAGGTTCAACTACAAGGGCTAGAAGTTACATGCATGAGCTTGCTGCACCCCAAAGTCTGGGCGGGCCAAGCGAGCTCTCTCTTTAGGAGGCTGATGGGTGGCCGGCCTGGGACAAGGCTGAGGAACTTGCACTCAGAATCCAGAGGCGGGAATGTGGGCAAGCGGCCACCTTGCTGCCCTCTCCACATCTTTGTCCTCTGGACACCCACTTCCTGTCTTTCATTCCTCACAAGGCAAAAGTCCGCAGCCCACTACTTGGCAGATGTCCCGACTCCCAGTCTCAAGTCTTGTTTTCTCTTCCTAACTGGTTCGTATTCCTCCATCTTCTAGTGAGAATCCCAAGGCTCGGGGGGCTGGAGCAAGCTCACAAATGCCTCTGTCTCAGGACCCCTCAGGGCCTCTGCTTGCCTGAGAACCAGTTGTAAGTTTCACAGGTCCTACTCAACAAGGGACAGACTTCTTGGAACTTAAGCAACTGATCAGGCAGAATCCAAATTAAAGGAACCATAAACTAAGCCTGAGTCGGCTACATGAATTTTTAAGAACTCAGATATCTAAGAGCGCTACAGCACACTGGAGTGAACATCACTAAAAAGCACTACGTTGGCATTTCCACAGTCGACCTGCAGGACACTGAAAGCGCCTGCTAATTGCTGGCTCTAAGTAGCAAGACTTCCAAACCATGCCGTGTAGAGATCAGAGCGCTTGGTGCTTTCATTGTCGTTTAGACATGTGATCAGATGCTGGCCTGTGTCCCATCAGGAGCACCGGGCTTCTCCTGCACCAATGGCACAGGATAAAGGAGCGTTTCTAACTCTGCTTTCAACCATCTCTTAGGTGCGTCCAGTCCTGCGGAACAGCATTCCCAGCTATACCTGCGCTATTTACAGAGAGGCCGAGTCATGGACACAAAGCTCTGGGCTGCACTTGAGCTCAATGCTGCATCATGGGATAACCTCGCGTGTAGGGACAACTGCCAGCCCACTTGCCCATGCCGGTGCACTAAAGCAGCCCCCGTGTTAGACCACAACGGGAGGGAGCAGGGTGTCTGCTTTTGCTCACTGGAGCACCCAGGGGCTGACACAGTCTAAGATGAAACATGACTGAAGTGGATCAAGTGGATGGGAAAGGGCTTTGAGTTCCAAGGGAAAGGTTAAGGAGGAAGCAAACCACAGGTGACACAGTCAAACGGAGGAGTGGGAAAGTACTGTTCTGGGAGAGGCTCCACACATGTGAGAAGTTGGAATCTAAACCTGAAGAAGAGTTGCGAGTCTTGCAAATAGAACGCAGTCTTTAAATTGCATAAGAATAGAAATAATTTCTGGATGAAAAAATTCCTACCTGGCTTATCCCTCCCAGGAGGGAAGAGGCCCAAGTTTATTACTAGATTTGCAGCACTTCAGTGCAAACTCCTGCAGCAAGGCTGACACCTGTATTAGAAGCCATTGTTCTTGAAGTGATTTCATTGTTGGAAATTGCCAAAGAAATGTGACTTCACGAAGGGAGGAGGTTGAATCAGGCCAGTATGCACTGGAAGACCAGATGTAGAATGGGCTGGTTCCCTTCCGAGCCTGTACCGCCTGACCTGCTTCTATGGAGAAGAACTGCACAGCTGACATTCTTGATGAGCGCACTTCACATATACAAAACTGCATGCCGAGGCTCTGATGTAAATGTTCAGCTTTACGAAACACAAATGTTTACGTACAATACTGGATCTGGTTAGCAGTAATGTGAGAGCTTCTACACAGATGTGACAGAGTCTATTTTTAACACTTTCTTGGCAAAAGAGAACTCCCTTCCCTCCAGCCTTACAGAGAACTAGTCCTTTTGTTTTTCTTGTGGGTAACATAACTTACCTGTTAACCAAGGCCTGTGCTGGCATGCTACAAAAGTAATTCAGATACTAGCCTACCCTCGACCCCATCTCCCCAGTTCCGGTTTGAACTGTTCCTACACAGGGAGCTGTGTCTTATTCAGAAAAGGCATAAGCTATAATAGTAATGGAACGTGCTAGGCTTTGGATAAACTTTGCGGTTGTACCTTCATTAGCTCAATTAGAAAGAAGAAAGTTTCTATGAATAAGTGTGAGTTCCAACATACAGTCTCTCGGTGGGGAGAACCTCAGACCAGTGAGGAAGGAAGCGGATCGTGCTGGAAATTTGTAAACATGACTTGCTTAATGCAAAAGACTTCTTAGAAAACCCCAAAACTCAGAGTATCTAAGAAACCAGAAGAAATAAGATGAGGACATGAGTATATGAACAGTGGGAAGGGGAGAGAACACTACACTACTGGAACCATGACGTTCTAGCATGTCTGCTGTGGTTAATTTAAAACAGAGTCTTTGCAGTTGCTTTGCCAGAGCTTTAAGGGCTTTGAAGACTAGCAACGGGAATTCAAATTCCATTCAAGAGTCCCGGGTGGGTATTCCCCTTAAATTTACACCACAGTGAGGATGACAAAAAATTACATTCCATCTGTCTGGAATTTAGTTTTTTTATGAAAAGAAAGTTAGGAAAATTAAAATGACCAACTGCCAGGATAATATTTCTAACCATTATTGACACTTGCCCTTAACTGGAGTCATTTTGGAAGACTCCACCCAACCCTGCCCTTGTCTCCTAATTAGCCATCAGCACCCTTAAGGGCTAAGAAAGCAGGACAGCTGACAAGCAGTGAGTACATGAGTGTCCTTTTGGTTTTCACCAAATCCAGAGGCTGTTTTGAGTTCTGTGGACAAGAGAAGCTTCAGTTCGTTGACATCTATATGACTGAACCAGAGCTGCAGATGCCCTTCTGGAGACAGACTGGGTCTTTCCACCAGTCTTCTGGAACATGCAGAGCAGGTGAGAGGTGACAGGAGCTCTGTTTGGTACCAACAACCAAAAGTGAAGATGAGGTAACGAAGGCTAGAAAGGAGTCATTTATTAAAAAAACAAACAAAACAAAAAACAAAACAGCCCTCAGCAGGATGTGAAGACACAACAGAGGAACGCACCATCCTGACCGCTTCACACTCCCTTGACAAGGCGACGCACAGCACCTGTGAGCGCCATCCGCCGGGACTTCAAGCAGCGGGCACCACAGCGCACCGGTCTATTACACAGGTCAAGACAGAGGCAGGTCACCTGCTTGAGGGAGAAACCAGGAAGCATGGGCCCTTCTCCAACCTCTGGCGTCAGGCATGCAGGCCGTTCCCAGGCTTCTCTCTGCCTCTGAACAACGGGCAACTTCTCATCAGGCTGGGGCTGCTCAAAGGCAAGTGGACGTTCCTCACACTAGTTACCACCAGACGCTGGCTCTCCAGCAGAGACTGCAGCACACGGTCAGATTCTAAGGGGACAGAGCAGCTTGTTCTTTCCGCAATTCCTGGAACGTAGGGGCCCACCTCACAGGGGCATTTGACATTTGTCCCCAATACCCAGTTGTCACCACAGGTAAACCAAGACTATAATCACAACAGCAAGGACAGGATTGTGTTGCTTTTTTCCTTTTTTTTTCTTAAAGGAGTGAGGGCATGGAAAATACAGCACACCAATGAAACAAAATGCCAAAAAAAAAAAAAAATACAAAAAAATAGAAAATAGAAAAATGTATTTACAAGTAGTACATTACTATGATCAGAAAGCACAAAGACACCGGCTGCTATAATACATGCATTGGTTCAAGAAGAAACCACTAAAAATCCTGCAAGGGAGAAGCCTCTGAAAACAAAAAAAGGGCCAAAAAGTTTTAACTTTTCATCCCTAATTTGCTACACTGATCAAAACCAAACGAGTCCCCTAAAGTCCATGAGTATATCAGTACAAACACTATACTGGTTTTTAACTGCACGTTGAGTTGTGGAGGGGAAAGACAGCAGCTTATCCATGTACAAGAAGCCAGAGTAAACTGCTCTACATGCTAAAAGTTACAGCAAGCCCCTGTCTGCTACACAGCATGACCTTAGCAGGTTTTAATTTTTGTTTATTCATATATATCTATGTGTGTGTGTGTGTGTACGTATGTATAAAAACCGTGCCTTCGTTCACTGCCAACACAACATCTGGGTGGACATGAACTCATTACAACAAATTCTTATGTATATGTTGTAAGAAGTCACTCAATGTCTGTGGATTTAAGAAGTCACTTCACACCACAGAAAATATTTAATAAATCCAAAAAAAGGAAAGAAGAATATACCGACAGAAGAGCTTCTGTCTCAGTTCTCTGAAACTGAGTCCCCCACAGGAAACTGGTCCCAAAGTTCTTGAGGGTTCACTGAAGAAACTTCGGTTTGCTAACGTTTTTCATCCTTTTAGTGTTCAAAAGGTACAGAACGACTCCTTGCCGTTGTCAGTTTTAAACAGTCACATCTCCATCCCCCAGTCTGGTGCAGATCCGTAACACGGGGAGGAAGGAGCGCTGGGGAGGGCCTGTCTCTGCAGGAGGGGCTCCCCCTCTACAACGGCAGGAAGAGAAGGAACCAAGCAGACTCCAGCACCTCGCTCCTGCAAACAAGCTCCTGCAAATGCAAAATCCAGTCACACGTCAGTTCCTTAAACAGGTACGTCTCTGGGTACCAGGCCAGCTCTAAGAGGGAACAAAACCACGCGTTGACAGAAATGGACTAAGATGGCCATTCTGGTCACTTTCTGTGATCCATCATACTTCCAGGAATCGGGAGCTGCTGGACTTGGAGTGGAATGGCTCAGACCACATCCGCCGTAGGTCACCCTGGGAAAGAGGGAACTGTACTCAGTTACAGATTTAAACAAGAGGCACACATATCTACAAGTCCTTTCTGATTCCTGATCTCAGATCAGATTGCTTCTGTGGAGAATCAAAGAACATTCAAATTTCACTGAAAAGTAACCCATCAATCTTCAAAGAACTCACTAGAAGAGCTCTTAGGTCCCTTGAACAGGAAAGGACTTTTACCAACTCTATCATTTAGGAGTCAGATGATCTAGGCAAGTTAATTAACCTCTGTTGGTTTCCTCATCTGTAAAATGGGGAGGATAATATAAGTCTTGTAAGGAAGATAATGCTCTAAGTCTACTTTCTATCATACATGTCTTAATTATTTCCAAACTTTAGTGCAAAGTATTCAAAGAACTGTTAGGTGGCAACAGAGTGCTGCTTTTAAGACGAACAGGAAGTCTCTGCAGCTGGGCTCTAGGAAGTTCAGTTAATTTAACGTATGACCAGGTGGTGTAGCAGTCTAACTCATTAGCATTTTCTGCCAGTGGCTGTAAGACTCTGAAAGAGGTTGCTAATTATCAGGTCAGCAAAAACAAACAGCAGCAACAAAACCACCCCACTGTCAGGATGAAGAGCTCAGGTGCTCAAGCAAAACCGCCTCCAGCACAGAGAACACACACCCAGTCCAGGGTCAATGCCAAGTTACTGCTTGCACAGGTTTGTAACTGCTTCTCACCTTTAAATAGGCCATCGTGAGGAGTGGCAGTAAGGTAAACGGCACCAAATAGAGAAGCGCGGGCTGGGCTGCTCGGTGAATGCGAGATGCCACAGTAGCAGTGAGGAGACCTATGAGGAGAGGGACATTCGTGAATAGCCAGGGGCCAGCCCCGAGAGAGGAAAACCTGTTACCTGCTGCTGCTTGGCAGAGTCTTGAGACGGTATAGATCCAACGTGACATATACCATCCAACGTTTAGGGTGTGAAATGCCCAGCTCGAGCAGTTAAAGAAACGTGAAACAGCACAGCTTTAAAAACTCTAGAATTCCAAGGACCCATGACTTGCCCAAGTGCCACTCGTGCTCAGGTTCCTGGTTCAAGCCCTCACTCCAGCCCTGAGCGTGCCTGGTCTCCCTGTCTCCTGTGGTGTGTGATACCAGACTTGGAGGCAAAGACCTGAGTCCATGTTCCAACTCTGCTATTTACAACAGCTGAGTAACAATGGTTAAGGCATTTCACCTGTCTGAGCCTCGGCCTCCTGTTCTGTCTAATGGGGATACCACCACCTGCCCCGCCCGTCTCCGAGTTTCTGGACTGCAATGAACCCACGTATATGAGAGTGCTGTGGAGTCACTGAGGTGCTGACGTTCAGGAGGCGCAGCGGTGAGAGGTGCTCCTTCCACTCCCTCTGCTGCAGTCACAGGTACAGACAGGTTACCGCTGTTCCTAACCCAACTGCAGCGGTCTCTTCCTGTCTGCCTGTCAGTGAGCTGGCTAGAGAAAAACCAGCCCAGGGAGCCCAAGGTCGGAGGGGTCGGAAATGTCAGAACAAAGGAAGGGAAATATCGGTTTAATAAAGTAGAAAATAAACATGACATTCATGAAACTCAAGTTGAAGATTTAATTAAGCACACTGATCCATGATCACTGTGTGGTAGGTGTTCTTGACTTTGAGGCCTGACCACACTCTTCCTACAGTGTTCTTCAGACATACTGTTGGATAGGGAACAGGGCTGCCTAGTAGAGGCAGCCTAAATCATCTCACAGGCCAGTGGGGTTTTTCCTTTGTGGTTGTCTATAACAGCAACCAGAGTTACTGCTCTCCTTCCATCCAGCATCTGCAGCTAGAAGACCTGATTTAACTGCAGGGGTTGAAGGACAGCCAGAGAGGGGATCACACACAGCCTCTCTGGTTCACTCTTACCTACGAAGTATCCAATGAGGGTGCAGTGAAAGTAGGAGACCTTCTGCATGCGTCCAGAGATGTTGGCAGGTCCAGAGGCACCACAGGAGTCGCCGTTGGCTTGTTTTTTGTAGTTGTCATAACGAAGGACAAAGCATAACAGGAGCCCAGGCATCACAATGTCTCCAATGCCCAACATAGAGAAGTGACTGCCAGTGGAGCTGGAAGGTAATGTCATAGGTCAGGGAGGCCACACTCTACAATCCCATTTCTCCTCCTCCTGGCAAAGTCTGTCAGCTTTTTAAGAAGCCAAAGAACTTATCTGAATGGTAGATGGAAACAGCTACTGGTTGAACAACACTAGTTTTTAAGAGTTTAGAGATTAAGAGCCACAAGAGAACTGGCAATAGGGATCTTCAACCAGGCCCTGCAGTGCTTCAGGAAGGCGCCTCGTCACTGACTGCTCAGGTGATTTGCTTAAGCACTGCTTCCCCTAGAAATGTCAAGCAATTCACTATTTGTCACACATTCACTGCTGAGACGTCAAATAAGCACCTAATTATTACCAGACACGAGATTAAAGCAGCACATTTTCCCAAGATTATATTACCAGGAACTGTATAATTTTAAGCATTAAGACAGATTTTTTACAAATGTCTTAGAAGTAAAAAAGATGCAGATTCTCCTGTTAATTCCCTCCAGCCAACTTTAAAATATGGTAACAGTGGTAACATATGGTTGTTTGATAACATTAATCAATAATAAAGAGCAGCACTTAATGACAAATCTTCTCAAGTTATGTCAATATTCTCTTCCTCTTTTGTAAGATGGAGGTGGTAACTCCAACCCTTCTCCAGTCTAGGATGAGATGCTGATGACCAAGACAGACTAATCAAGGAACAGAGCGGCACAGGAAGGCAGTCTGTCCACTGTCACAGGATGAGGCCCAGTACGCCAGTCCTACCTTGGGAAGACCAGTTTTCCAGGCAGAGACAGGCGAGGAACATCACGCCCAACATTGGGCCCCAGGTGGAGCTTCCGGGACAGAACATCAAGGGGATTGTCAGCCGGCTGTGTGGCCACCTTCACCATGACGTTGCTATTAAAGATGTAGGCGGAGAAAAACACCTGCCGAGTGGAGAGTCACATTTAACAGAGGGAGTTGGAAGCAACCAGATTTCAGCATCAGCCCTCTTTGTTCTTAAGAGCAGAGACTCAGAATACTGCAATGTCAAGCGCTGCAGGCTTTGAGGAGAAAAAAAATCTTTGCTCTTCAAGTGTACTTGCAGATTTCTTCTCTCCACACCCAGAGACCAATCCCTTACAGTGTGGCTGACAGTGCTCCCAGGGCAGAGAACCTTGTCTGCCTGCTCCCTCTTCCACCCTAAGAGGCACACGCGTACCATCTTCTGTAACATGTCTCAACAAACAAAGGCTTAGACAGCTGCCTGCTCACCTTTTAACGCCTACAGTTCAGGACTGGAAAGAGTGGCCTAAGACAGGAGGTCCTCTGGCCAGCCAAACTTTGGATACTTAGCGTTAACAAATTTCAGGAGTGAATGCTCCAATTAAACACAAAGGAGAGCAGCGGCTCTGGGGGAAACAGATGCTTACCCAAAAGACATCGTAGATTAGAAGCCCTGAGAGAAGCAGGCAGGAGACCTTGAGGCTGGGCAGGCGGACAAAGGCGATCATGGCAACACAGAGACCCATGGCCAGGGCTGGGGAAGAGACAGCAGTCAGTGTGGAGTAAAGGCTCCTCCTCTTTTCACAAGCTAGTCAGCTTGTAAACCTAACAGAGTTTGTAAGTCCCTAAAAAAATCAGGCTGCCCTGATCTTTGTCCGGTCTGAGGCGTTTACACTCAACTAGTGCCAAGTGCCCACTTGAGCCCCTTTTTGACTGGCCAATATTTGAGGAAGTCCCTTTTCTCAAGCTAGATAGTGCTCAAGTGTGTAAGACCCAGGAGATTCTCTATTTTGAACGATAAAGCACTAAGCCAGGCTCAGTGCAGGACCCTCCTGCTCGTTTCCCGCCTCTCCCCATTACTGCAGATACATCATCCTTGCTCCTTACTTTAAAATCAACCCGCATCCCCTTTCATTTACTCAAGGACATCATTCCAGCAATTCATCCTTCTCTTTCTATCCTTGTATTTCCTCCCTCCCTATCCCTGCCTTTTTTTTTCTTGCACCTCTCAAAATCTGACATACCATATATCTTTAAAAAAAAATTCTCTCTCTTCTCAACTAAAATGTAAGGTCCTTGACGGTGTGGTTCCCTGTCACATCCCTGGGGTCTAGAGCAGGCCTGGCAGACGAATGGTCTCTCTTTGCCTTCAGCTCTCCTTTTTTCCTGAAGACGCAGGTCTTATTAGGCCATACAGCTCCTTCTAAACTTCCCGTGGGTTCCTGTCCTCATGGGATGAGAGCTGAAGTCCTTGGCCAGGCGCGGGCAGGATGTGAGGGAGGGCACCCTCCACTGCGCGGACCCCGCCCTCAGCATGCACGTGCTGCTGCTCTGTTCTCTAGACACTCAAACATGAACACACGTCTTCACACACACAATGTTCTTTCATGCTCTACACAGAAGGCCCTGTCCTAGGCTTCTTCGCCTGGAAAATTCATCCTCATTCTTCAAGAGCCAGGTCACAAAGCCCTTCCTCAGGGAGGCATTCCTGAGCTAACCAGATTAAGGTGGTGTTTTTTTTTTTTTGTGATGCCACAGAACTTTAAAAACCTCTCAACTCATGCATCTATTCTATAATAGTGTGATTAAATACAAGTGAGTTTATTCCCTCAACTGGGTGCTCCCGGTAGATAGAAACCATGGCTTATTCTTTCTGTGGATCCCCAGCACCTGACAGAGTAGACATTCGATAAATATTTGCTGAATGAATGAAAAATTATGTTCTATCAACTTTAAATTTCAAATTAATTTAAGGAAAGTAAGAAAAGTAAAGCCCTATTACAGATGTGTATCATTTTAACAGAATTGGTGGCAAATTGTCAATATATGTAATAAAGTGGGCAAATAAGAGCAGTTTGGCAGACCCTGGACACATCAATTCAACTAATATTGAATGATTTCCTACTGTGGGTTTGGTGCTACATAAACAAAAGAGGAGAAAAATCATTCCCATCCTTACAGCAGAGAAGGGTAGGACTGGAAGAAGAACAAACTATCTCTATTCCGCCTGTCCTTATTGTTGTCAGGCACTCACTGAGCTCCAGTGTCCTGCAGCATGAATTTTGGAAGATGTGGTCAAGACATAATTGCTGACTTTATAATAATCTAGGATGCTCATTTTACTATGGTCTCCTTTAATTTTTCGTAAATTTATAAAAACAGAACCAACCTGGTAAAATGTATGCAAATTCATGTCATTTGAAATGAACATAATGAACTGTATTAACTAATTAGGGTCAATTAGGCTTTGCAAAAGATCAAAGCATTCAAAGGTGCAACAGGACGATTCAAGTACAATGTTTAAGGCATTAAGAGATGTATCTAAGGCCCATGATATAATCAACCCATGCCTATTTTTAATAACAAGATTTCCCATTATAATTAGGGAAATTACAATTAGGAAACAAATGTTTTGCTGTGTTGTGAATCAATAAACAAGCAATAAACAGGACACTGAAAGAGAGAAGCTCAGCTGGCTTGAGGAAAAGCAGTGGTCAGTGGTGGGTGGGAAGTCCCTGGGGCAGAGGCAGGAAGTGATGACCGGAGAACAGGTCAAACACATGTTTGCACAGAAATGCTAGCTGGGGTGATGATGGTAGGGTAGTTTAGGAGCTTATAAGCGAATGTATGCAATGCAAAGCATCAAGGGAGGAAAGGAAGAAATGAAGGCCTAAAATGGACAGACAAGAGATAGGAGTGAGGGTCAGAGGATTGACTGATGATAACCAGAAGAGAGGTGCGGAAACCAACCGGACAGACAAGCAAAAGGACCGGCTCCCAAGGTTAAATGCACGTGCCTCTGTAACACACGCAGGTGACTGGTCAGTTCCGGAACTTTTCTATTTGACTGACCATACAATCACTTAATCCTAAGCTGGCAGGAGCCTTCACAGGTCATCCGGTCTAAGGATCCACTTGTTGCTTTGTCACTCATCTTACGCTAATCCTACCCCACCTGGTTCAAAACCAAATGTGGACAAGACAGAACTGCTCAGTGTCAGAATTTTTCCATGACTCTAGACAATGCCATTCTATCCTTAATCTTCCAAACAAGAAACTCTGGGTTCATTTTCAATATATCAGTCTTTCATCATGTACACTCAAACTGCAGCCATCCTGGGGTGTTACTTTTTATTGTTACTGTACACCTTGGTCATGCTTTCCCACACTTCCTAGTTTGATGTGTGTCCTTTCCCACTTTCTCTTCACTGCCATTGTCAAAAACCAGTTCAAACCATTTTCTGCCTTAAGGTTGCTAGGTTTCCTACTCTGTGATGGATCAAGTCTAATTATAAAGTCACACAGCCTGGGGCACAACTCACATAGAATGGCGCTGTGCCACACAGGCTCGGCCTCAGAGTCTGTCTTCCTTTCTTCCTATTCCTCAATCTACTCCTCCTCTCCATCTAAGCTGAGGAATTCTCTCCACTGTACTCTAAGTTCCATGTCTGAAGAGGCAGAATGCATCCCTTTTGACTATTTCAGAGAAGGTTCTTAATATAAGTCTGTTGAATATTGCCACAAGCTATTCACATCCCCAAACGACACTATCAACTATTCATCTAGCTTGCCTCTTTTCATTCATTCTTTCATTCAAGTAACCCTTAAAAATCTTACCTCCTCCTCAGGGCTTTTCCAAGCCAAAATGAAGAGAGGTGATAACTTTCCCTCGCTCCATGCTGCCTGAGAAACTCCCAAGCCTCTCCCTAATAACTTTACCAACAAACTTAACTTTTGGTTAAATGAAAATTAACCAAAAGTGTTAGGGAAGTAAATTATTAACATTAGCCATTTAGCTATAATTACTTGCAATTTATTATTATTATTATTTTTTTAAATAAATTTTTCTTTTTATTGATGTCTTTGTTTATAACACTGTGGGGTTTTAGTTGTACATTTTTGTTGGTCCGTCACCTTGTGGATGTAACCCTTCACCCCTTGTGCTCCCCCACCCCCCTTCCCCTTGGTAACCACCAATCAGTTCTCTCTGTCCGTGTGTTCACTTATATTCCATATATGAGTGAGTTCATGCAGTGTCTGTCCTTCTCTCTCTGGCTTATTTCACTTAACATAATACCCTCTAGGTCCTTCCATGTTGTTGCAAATGGGACAATTGTGTCTTTTCTTATGGCTGAGTAGTATTCCATTGTATGTATATACCACATCTTCTTTAACCAGTCATCAGTTGAGGGACACTTGGGTTGCTTCCACTTCTTGGCTATAGTGAATAATGCACTTGCAATTTATTATTGATATAATCTCTGTATCATTTTGTCTTCCACAACCAGTAGGACAAAAACAGCATCATCAAACTGAGCTAAAATGTTCTTGAAAAGGATTATGTAACCTGTGAGGTCTTAAGCAGTGCTCACATCTAAGATAAAGGAGCTCTAGAGGCTAAGCCCTGTGTGGACTAAGCACCAAGAGTCTAGCATTTTAAAACAAAAAAAATCAATCACCGGACTGTAGCAGCAAATGCTATAAAATGACGGGGCTGGACCAGACATCCGTCAAGACTCTTCTAGTCCCTGAACTATGAGGGGACGCAGATTGTGAACCTGGCTCAACGATCCTTGAACACTGGGTGTGTGCGTACTAGACTCGCCAGCTTTTAGCTAACATTACCACGTCACTTACTGGTCAAATTCTTTCAAGCCTTCCCAAATTTAAAAGTTTAACTTGCCAGATGAAACTGAGAGTAGATAAAAGATCTCTAGACTTAGTTTAAGAAAACTCTGAAGTCCCTTCTTAATATTAATGCTTCTTAGCATAACCCGGAAAATATACTCCATGCCTTGCCCTAAAACGACCACATTTATCACTCTGTTTCACTCTAAATTAACTTCAAAGAACAGGCTTTAACTAAGAACACTCATTTAAAAAACTCTACTACCAAATTATCACTGCCTCCAACATGATTTCTGATTCTGCAGAGAAGTCTGAAAAGACAACTTCCATGTCAGAGAAGAACATATTTTAGAACGTTAGAGACCATGGCTAGAAAGCTACATTTTCTGTAATAACAGAAAACAAGTTAAACACACATTAAACACTATTCTGAGAAACAACTAAATAGCTCAAAGGTTCTTTTTTTTTTGAAGGAAAACTCTACACTTGGTCACAAGGGCAGTTTAACCAGTGCAAACTGGTAGGAAGAAGAGATCCTTGGACAAGTAGGTATTGGGAAATAGCAATAATAATAGAAAATGATGTAAAAGTCTACTAGTTAGGGCCAGTTAGAGTTTACGGGAGCCTCATCAAACACTCAGAAAAAAATTTCAACTATTAGGTGCATTTCACAACAGAAATGTATTTCTGATAGTGGTTACTGGGAAAATAAAGTTTGTCCTTTATGGCCAACTTTCTATTGACTCTATAGTCTAGAGGAAAAGAATTCTGAGGTGAAATGGAAGAGGTGCTTATCTCATTCTTCCTTTAGTGAGTCTAGTGAGTCTGTCCCCACCCCTGCCTGCAGAAGTACACGAAGAACATTCCGCTGACCAGTTTATCTTGAAAAGAGTGTCACCTTCCATCATGCCAACCTTTTCTTTTTTAGTGACATGCTATTCATAAATAGGTATTTTCCTGTTCTATGCAGTGCTCAGGTAGGGTAGAGATGAGAGTATAAAGAACACATTGCTTGCTGTTTTGAGAGATTAGTCTAATCTTTTTTGGGTGTGCAGCTCAGTAAACTTAAAAACCTTAGCAAAACCTGTAAATAGCGTCAGGTGTGTCTGGACACACGCATAAAGAGTTCCATGAAAGGAGGGCCACCAAAGTTAGCAGTGGGAGTCCAGAGAACCTCGGACCACCCAGGGGCTGGGAGACTTCAAGGCAGTGGAAATACGACTTGTCATCATACGGACTTTGAGCCCGCTAGCATCAAGACTGATCAGTCCTGGTTAAATGATTATCGCTATATATTACTCTAGTTACAACAACGTTGTCTCATTTCATGTAACATTTGTGCAGGTGGAGTTAAGTGTATCATTCATGGGAGTGGGCTCTGTCATTTAAGGACATCTTCATAAAACAGTTTCTCTTAAGAATATGTAGCTAACAGTCATCCAAACAGTCAATTTATATGGACAGAAATAATCTGGCTTAGATATTAACCAACTAACCAGCATTTCTAAACAGCTTCTGTTCAGAAGTAGTGGAGAAGAAAAGTCTGTGCTGCTTGCTTCCTCATCAGGAAGCACTGGACAGGATGAGACGGGAGGGATGTACTCATAAAAGCAGCTCTGGGATTGATTTGGACTAATATTTCCTCTCTCTGCTCCCATCATTATCGTGATCAAGACTCCTTAAGTTTTCTGTAATACAGATTTTAAAAGTCACCTACATGCTCAATTTATGTACTACTTTTAGTTACCAAATGGTTCTGCAGAAATCAAGAGTTAATCTCAGGAAAGGTCAAATCCACATAACTGCCTCTTTATCACTCTGAATACCTAGTATATATAAATATGCATTTACCCTTTTACTTTAGGTTGGTCAAGCAACTTGTGTGACTTTGGATGTAATTTCTTTTTCTCCACTTATTCTTTATCAACCTCCAGAAGCACTGAAGCATCAAACACCAATTCATAAGAATACTGAAAGCACTGATACTCAATTCGGGAAATTTAGCCATTCTGATAACCACTTAAAAATTCTAAACATTGCACTTCAGAATGCTTATATGCAGAGTGGATACTCAAGTACTGAAGCAAATCATCACAGTAAATGTTTTTTGTAAGGCAATGTAGGGTGCTAAAACAAGACACCAAATCTGTGAGAAATCAGCAAAGGTGAATTACTACACGGACCAGGCATTGGTGATTCTGACTCTGCCTTCCCATTCTGAGTCATGAAAGGTCTGGATGTAAGTCTAAAGGGTAACCTGAACTGCAACCTCAAGGAACTGCTTTTGAGTTTCAATACTTGGTATATAGTAGCCAAATTTTGGCTCAATTATTTGAGCCAACTCAAAAAAAGCAAGGAACTATGATAAATATATATAAACAAATTATATTCATAAAATTATGTTTAACATTTTTAAGAGTATCAAACAGTAAAATTGAGTTTTTCTTTAGAGGTAGAGTTTTATGAATTTTAACACATGCATCGATTTGTAGAGCCACCACCACACTCAACATCCAGAGCAGGTGTAACACCCCAATAAAATCCCCGTGCTATTTCTTTATAGTCACACGCTCCTCCCCACACAACCACTGGCTACCACTCATCTGTTCTCCATCACTATAATTTTGTCTTCTTAAGCAAAAAGTATATTTTTAAAATAAGTATATTATATGTATTACAAGTTACAAGTGCTTTTTCCATAATTCTCACCTTTGATTAAAATAATATATGCCATTTAAATATAATTTTACAGAGCTTGCAATCCAATCTATAGTTTGTTCCCTCATAATATTCAGTTTCTTAGAGTTTTTCACTAATTAACTTGGCACATATAAATTTCAAATCCTTGTACTGGTCAAAGTTACTTACGAGGAAAAAAAATCCCTAGAAACAGAGGGGTAAGTTTTTAGTTTTCCTAAGTTTAAAATTTCTTCTTATTAAGATTATATATCACTAATCTGGATCACAAGAAAAAACAGTTTAAAATCCTTTTTGTCAAATTCTATCCAATTTGACTACAACCAGAACATCCTCGGTTTTGAGTTAATTCACATTTGTGATGCAAGTGTTTTAGAAAAATTATAACTATAAAAACACCACAAAAAAACCCCCAAACTATGTATGAAATACTACTCAGCAAACTTAAGATCAGTCACAGAAAGCACATATATCCTACTGTCATGGTACTTAAAAATTGTGTGAATAACTTAGCTACTCCTGACTTGAGGCATGCACAGTGTCACTCTGGGTGGCTCTGTGCTTAGACAGCGCTGCATGACAACTCTACCATAGCTGAGCCAGCTTCTGAGCTGCAGGGATGCAGTGCCTGGCAGAATGGTGCAGAGACTCTCAGACCTGGCAGTTGCTTCCAAAAAGATCTGTTTCCAAGGTCTTGATTAGCCTTGTGGTTGCTTGGAATGGGTAACAGGAATAAATGCAATCCATACCCATAATCCCCAATTTTCAAATTCCTCCCTTAAAAATTATTTAGATAGTATTACAAATAGTATAAAATTGACTTCTGTACTTTAACTTCCTTCCCTTCTGAAACACCAAAAGAAAGGAAAAGCTGAACAGATTTTGTGGGGCAGAGCAGTTAGATGAAGTTTCTTTTTTTTTTTGTGAGGGAGACCAGCCCTGAGCTAACATCTGTTGCCGATTTCCTCTTTTTTGCTGAGGAAGACTGGCAGTGGGCTAACATCCGTGCCCATCTTCCTCTACTTTATCTGGGACGCTGCCACAGCACGGCCGACAAGCAGTGCATCGGCAGGCAACCGGGATCTGAACCAGCGAACCCCGGGCTGCCAAAGCGTGAACTAAACCGCTGCGCCACCAGGCCAGCCCCTAGATGAAGTTTCTTGAGATTGGGAAAGCAAACTACAAAAACGAGAGTAAGGACTGAATGAAAAGGAGGTAGAAACGGTTACAGGGTCTTAAATGAAGAAAAGTTAAAAAATGTCTTAAGGGAGAGAACAAAAGAATAATGGGGGACTTTTGGAAATGTCTCTCCAAGATGTTCTGAAGTATGAAGGAGTTCTGTGACCTTGAGTGAGTTACTTCTCTTAACCTCTGTTTCTTCTTCTGTAAATGGGAACAATAATAGTACCTAATTCAAAGAGTTGTTTTCAGGATTAAATGAGATAATCCATGTAAAACACCCAGCAGGGTTACCCAATGCATAAAAAGCACTCAATAAATGTTAGCTATTATTGTCATTATTTCATCATTATCATCATCATCAATGAAGGGAAATTCTCACAGGCAATAGGTAGGAGCATAAACCGCTACAGCCTCTCTGAAAGGAAGTGCAGTAATAGATATAAAATTTTTTAAATAAAAAACTCTGTTCCAGGAATTTCATATCTAGGAATTCATCCTTAGAAATACTCTTAGTAAGTAATCTGACATGCACACTAAGAGATGGAACAAGAGGTGAGGTAGTGTGGCTGAGCGGTCCAAGAGATGGAACAAGAGTGTTTACTTCAGGGTTATTTACAAAAGAAAAAGATTATAAACAATCTAAGGATCGAGCAATAGTTAAATTACACACAATGGAATACTCTGGAACTATTAAAAAAGGATATGATACACCTTTATGGAATGATATAGACATATAAATATATCATTACATAAAAGGACTCTCTTGTTTATAACATATAACATATTATACATGACATATTATGTTTATATAACACGTATACCATATAACAGTATAATCCCATTTATATAAGGAAGTATAGTCTACACAAAAACTTGTACACAAATGTTCATAGCAGCATTATTCATAATAGTGAAAAAAGCGGAAACTGATGAATGGATAAATAAAGTTGGTGTGTCTATACAACTGAACAGGATTTGGCTATAAAAAGGAATGAAGTACTGATACAGGTTACAACATGGATGAACTTTGAAAGCATTATGCTAAGTGAAAGAAGGCAGGCACAAAAGGTCATCAATGTATGATTTTATTTATGGAAGTGTCTAGAAGAGGCAAATCCACAGAAACAGAAAGTAGATTAATGGATGGCTGGGGTTGGGGGGAATGGGGAAGTGACTGTGAATGGGTGTGGGTTTTGGAGCGGGGTTGATGAAAATACTCTAAAATTGATTGTAATGATGGTTGCACAACTCTGTGAATGTACTAAAAACCACTGAATTGTACATTTAAATAGGCAAACTGTATGGTGTGTGAATTACATCTCAAAAAAGCTTTTATTAAAACATCTTAAGAATGTGGATAAAAATAATAAAAAACTCACTGATACATAACACCATCTTTGGACACCTAATATTCATGGTAATCAGAGGTAATATTACTAAAACACAGAAAGTAGAAGAAGAGAGGACAAATTTAATTTATAAACTATATTAAAATTTCAACTTGACACATATTAGTTACTCACCATCCATGAGAAGCCAATGACCAGTGAGAACCCAGATGAGGACAAGCATGACAGACAGAGAGAATGACAGTAATTCAGCAGCAGTGAAACGCCCACAGCAACCAAAGGAAATCCTAGAAAACACACAACATTTATTGCACTAATGGGCAATAAATTATATTCAGTAACCAAACTCTCCTTTGGTTCTTCATCATCAGAGTTCACGATGGCCAGCTTGGAATAGTAGGCCATACCCAGACACCCACAATTGCAAAACACCCGAACCTCTTTAGAGTAAGCTATAGAAAGCTCAGAGGAATTATACTTCTGCACCCATCTGATAATGTACTTTTTATCTCAAATTAACAATATGGGTGTTTGTAAGTTTAAAGTGACAATATCAATCTTTGGAGAATCTAAGTATAGGGGAAATTCTCTTCTTACTAGAAAACAAAATGAAGAAAGCCAACAATTCAATTCATTTAGCAAAGATGAATAAATATTTACAAGACGGCAAATCTATCTGGTTATCACTAATTCCTGGGAAAATCAGCAGCCCCAAGTGACTGATTTCCTAAGTGCATACAGCATCTCCTTCAGCAAAGCATTTTGTTTCTATGGAGCAATGGCTTTGGGAGTTAAGGTGTGAACATTGGGATTAAACCTAAGTGGCTAGTACATATTCTAGGTCACCAAAGATCAAAGGCAAAGAAGACTGTTTGAGTCAAACACTACTGTAAAGGAATGAAAACGATGCTTCAAAATAAAACAGGTTTGTCTTTCAATACTCTAAGCAGGAAGCATACTACAATGACTCTGCCTTCCTAAGATTTGTTTATATTTCCTCTGCTATGAAAAGGTGCAAAGGGAAGTACTATCTTTCAGTTTTAAAGATCAAACGTCTCACTTCCCAGTATTCTGGCATTTGTGTGCTCCAGTCAATACTAGAAATTCAGGTTCCTAATAATGCTATTAAGTATGAGAGAAAAACATACACAAGTTTATAATTCAGAGGAAAATCCCAAGTCCTTACTTGTTCTGAGGTGAACAGGGTCTTGTTAAATACTGGCACATCGGGAGAAGAAGAAAAGCAAAAGCTATCGTTGCAAGAACTAGGGAAAGAAAATGTATGGTTAAATTTTGTTGTTGTTTATTTTTTACCAGTTATAAGAAAAAGGATATGACTTATGGAAATAACCACTGCCCAGAATGCTTTTCATAACAAAGTGAGTAAAATTAACTAGAGAAGAAAGAATCTTCCTTTAGCATCATACAGATAACCTCTTAAAAAAAGACTACCTGATCTGAAGTTGGGGAAAGCACAGGTAGGTTTTCTCATTCTCTTCTATGTCAACAAGAAAAGATAAATAGCAGGCCAGGGGATGATCTCATAACAAGTTTAGCATTTTGTTAATGTCTTATACATTTCCATCATCATTTAGCTTGAAAACTGATCAGAGAGCTGACAGCTGAATTACTTTGATTAGTTATCAATGTTTCTATCTGCAGAAACATCAGTAGGGGTGCCACTGACCACTCTGGCAAACCAGACCTTCTGGCAACCTACCAGAGAAGGAGCCACAGCCAAAGCGATCCTGCTTTGGTATCATAAAGCTCAGGAGTTTTCAAAACCCTGGCCTTCCGTTCAGAATGTGTTGGCAGGTCTGAACTGATGATATGTGTTATCAAGTGGCCCAAAGAGGGGTGGGGGAGAAAAAGTCAGACAATGAATTTTGAACAATGACAAAAAATGGTGAAAAAAATTTCCTTTTAGGTTACTGTTAAGTATAGACAGACACATTTACCTGCTGTACATATTGTAAAAACTACTTGAACTGAGTCAAAGAAGAAGAACATTACTAGGAGAGAGACAGATGCTCCAATTGGAAGGAACAGGGCCTGGGTAGAGTCAATAGTTTGGATACCTAAAAGAAAAAAAAAGGGACATATTAATGACTTATGTAACAGGCACCGTGCCCATGTGCTGTAGATACATTAACTCATTAAAACGCTGACAGTTCTAGGGATTAGATATAAGATATAGACTATCTGGGTCCTCTGATTCTTTCCTTCCCAATGAGATTAGGAGCACCTTGCTCTCCTCATAGTGCCTTCATTATAGTAGATGCTCAAGAAATACTTGTTGAATTGAACTCCACTATCTCCTGGTGTAACCATCCGGATGACAGGGTGCCTGCCCCTGCCAGCTAAAAAAAATCAACAACATTAAGAGGTAGTAAAAATTCAGATTAGTCTATTTGAATACATTTGTGGTCATGTGTATAAGTTTGGTAAAAGAGGTGGTTTAAACTCACTGACTAAAATAATTTCTCATCATCTGTGGATTTAATGTACTCAGTTCACTCACTTGGGGGATGGGAGGAGAAAACAAGACATCTGAAAACAGTAAATGGGAAAATTATTTTATGGGAACATTTTTTTTTCCTGAAGAAGATTTGCCCTGAGCTAACATCCGTTGCCAGTCCTCTTTTTATCCCTTGAGGAAGATTAGCCCTGAGCTAACATCTGTGCTAATCTTCCTCTATTTTGTATGTGGGCCACCGTCACAGCATGTCTGACGAGTGGTGTAGGTCTGTGCCTGGGAACCGAACCCGTGAACCTGGGCCACCAAAGCAGAGCACGCTGAACTTAACTACTATGCCACAGGGCCAGCCCCAGGACACATTTTAAGGAACAAACAGGAGATATATGGGGGAAAACAGAATCTCTTGGGATACAGTAGCTTTTAGCACAGTGGTTCTCAATTCTTGGCTACTCATTAGAATCACCTGGAGAGTTTTAAAAAAATAATGCTGAGGCCCAACCCCACATCAATTAAACTGAGATCTTTGGGGGTTAGTAGGCCCAGATAAAAACTCCCCACAAAATTTTATTTTGCACCCAGGGTTGAGAAACATTAATAGATTATTTGATAGAGAAGGAAAACATGGCAAAGTCTGATAACCACTGAATGAAAAGAAAAAATTACTAATTTTATCTTGTGTGCTATCTACTTCCAAATTAACCCTGCTGAGATATCATAAAGTGCATGAGAAGAACCAAAGAAGAAATTTTCATATGACCTATCATAAAGAAATACTAGAAGTAAAAGTCTCTCTGCATTAAATTAAGGCTATCATAAAATACTATGTGATGAGGATGAACATAACTAGACACAAAGGGTTGCAATCATCAACCAATGTTTAAAATTGCTGCTCAGTATTGAAATATACCCGTCCCCAAGAGAGCTACTTAGGGATTTTGGTGAAATAAAGTATTAAATATTTCTACAAAACAATTTGCTTCTTATTGGCTGGGTAGATGAATCAAATGATTCACTTAGGAATAGGGCAATTCAATTTAGGAAGAGTGATCTATGTGTCAAGACAAACAGAAATGATCTAGTGAAGAGGTCTGTCCCAAACTGCAGTCAGACCCATTCAGCCTGGCCCATGGATCATTTTAGGGGGAGGTGTATGAAAGTGTCTTATGGACATTTTTAAGACAAAACTCTATGAAATCCCTAAATTTCACCTAAACAGTTTTTTTAATTTGAATGCTCTATAATAGTTCAAAGAAGAACTAGAGGAAACTACATTTCAGGTGTTTTTCACAACAGAAAATGATGGTTTCTCAAATCTTCAAAAAAGATTTATAATCTTACAACACATACCCACACTCCCCCCTCTGTAAAATAAAGCATTATATAGTCTACAGATTAATTATATTGGTTTAAAACGTGAACAGAAAAATTAAATGGCTGGCTAGAACAATGACTGTTTTGTACGTCAGGTATATGAGAAGTACTTATTTATAATAAATCTAAGTTTTAGAAGTTTAGTCTGCAATTAAAATGCAAAACTGAATACAAAGAATCTTTCTAGAATATTAGATAGAATGCCCAGATTTTTGTTTTTTGAAAGCATGGATTTTAAACCAGGAGGTATTAGACACTGTATCCATTAGTTTTATAGAAGGATGCCCCAGAGAGTTTACCAAACAGCAATGTTACGGGGCAAGTGAAGCTCTTTTTGTGGCTGACAAAATGCTACCTAAAATAATGTACACAACTTCAATACTGCACTTCCTAAAGGTCTGGAGATAATGGTCCTGAAGGGGAAGGAGCTAATTAATTAGAAATTTTAGCCAGACTCCAGTGACTTAAAAACAAAACAAGACAGAGCAAAGCAAAACAGAGCAGCCATAATTGGGAGGACTTACTCAAATGCAGTTGCATTATCTTTAAAGCCAAAATCAACGTAAGAAATAGGCATGGTGATGGAATTAAAAATTATGTACAGAGACATTAGTTTTAGCATTCAACGAACAAGGCTACAGGCTAAAAATATGTCTGGTCATGAAAAGACATTGTGAGCAATAAACCAATGTACTATTGATAATTGTTAAGAAAGTTACTGATAATGCATCTCCATGAGAAAAGCATGCTTTTGACTAAATATTTACTGAACACTTATTATACAGTAGGCAACCTGGAGGGATTAAAAATAAAAAGTCATTTCCAGATCTTGTGGAGTTTACAGTCTAGGTAGGAAGAATAAGATGTATATCTCTTTTAATGAAGTGAATTCCAACTGCACATCTCTATTAATCTTCATAGTTCAAATAAATTATGGACTTCAAGATGTCAGATAAAGGGGAGGGGTGGCTTTTTCTTTTTTTTAAAACCCACTTAATACTAATTAAACGAAGGACTTATGTCCTGAGGGAAAAATACATCTATATAGGTTTCTTGGGTCAGATGTAGGGATCAGACAGAAGTTAGAACAAGGTTATGGAAAATCAGAGAGGACCTACAGGGAACTCCCTCCCATCCACTTTCTTTCTGACCCTTTTTATTGTAAAACATAACACACAGAAAAATATATGAAACAAAAATGTCAAGTTCAGTGAATCATCACATGGGTAATACCGCACAGGTCAAGAAACAGAATCCTGCCAAGCCTAGAAGTCTTCTTGTGCCCCTCCCAATCACTGCTCTTTCTCTTTCTCCCAAAGAGAACTACTATTCTGACTTTTATGATACTTTCTTCTTTGTTTTACTTTATATTTTTCTACCCAAGCATGCATCCTAAAATACTAATATTTATTTTACCTGTTTTTTGAACTTATTACATACATTGAATTACATAGTATGTACTTCTTTGTGTCTGGCTTCTTTCACTCAACATTGTGAGAAACATCCATGCTGTTATACGTAGCTGTAATTCACTCATTTTTAAGTCTTTTTCACAAATTCCTTGATTCTTATTTATTTTGGGAGGAGGCAACTGCATCCTTTAAAAAACTTCCCTCTACTCACTTTCTCCTTCAATCAGTTCAGAACATTCTTGTCACAATCTTAACACTAAATTCATACCTTCCTTTTCTTAGAACTTTCTCCCTAATTCTTCTACATTATTGATCATTCGGGAAGACTTCAATCTCTTTAGCACCTACAGAATCCCTTGTGTTTCTCTGTTCATCTTTCTGGCTATTACTATTTCTTTGATTTTTGATAAATGCATCCCGTTTTCCATGCCTTTCCTTCAATCTGGAATGGTGTCATACTCCATAATCAAGTACTGGCCTTCTCTGCAACGGCCATTTCTTTCATTACGTTGTTCCTGATTATGTAGACATGGACTACATTCTATCCTAATCCGTACTTATCCCTTTTGGTATCCACGGCCCATATGAGGCACTGAAGAAATATAGTTGTTGAGGTTAATTTAGCACAACACAGGAGGCGGATTTAAGAAAACGATCATTTAAACAACCATCAACTACTCTTTAGATGCTGGTCAGTAACGAGAAGTAAAAACGTTACCAGGTAACTTCCTTCCACTGTATGGACTGACTTAACCCTTTATGTATTTGAGGATAAAATGGTACTTAGACACACAGTACTGATTTCTCTTAGCTTTCTGTGATGCAATGTATATCAGAATTATAATCTGGTTGAAGTACATCACTTGTATATAATTGCTATATAATACACGACTTTTAAAGAGTTTCAAGAGTATAAAGTGATTTGGATGAAAATGTTGACAGAAGGTAAGCTGCTATGTAATAATTTAACCTGAAAATCAGATATTGACACTGGGTTGTATCTGGGTCCTGATCAGTTACTAGTACGGTATTTTACCTCATAAAAGGATCTGTGACACAAGTTTAAGAAAAGATTCACTATATTTAAATGATTCTACTTACCGTATTTCATTATGCCCACGTTACACTGCTGGGGACAACGAAACACATTTAACTGGGCGAAAAGTGAGCAAGTATAATTTGGTTGAAGGGGTATTATAATAACTAGATAAACTGAAATAGAAATTAAGTGATCTCTTTTTAATTTAACTTCTAAGACCCTTCACCAATATTCTATATAATTCTGTATTAGATTCCCAGTATTTCCTCCCTATTAGGTGGTGACTTTAATCTGTACTATAAGTCATGCTCATTCTCTCTTCTGTGCCTATTGTTATATGCTCTTCCCACCTGAAACGACGTCTCCACCAATCCAAGTTCACTGTTTCAAGTCAAATTCACCTTCTCTAGGAAAGAGTCTCTTACTAACTTGACTCACTGTTGCTCACCTCAACTTGCCTTTCTCTTTACTCTCTTTGTACACAGATGTCAAAATGACTTCATCTCGTGCCTACTCTGATAGTAGATGCTTGTTCAGAAGGACTCTGGTAAGGGTCTGTGAGAAAAAGTACCTGCTCTAGGAACAGGATGGGAAGTGGTATGTGCTATCTCTGTCTTAGCACTTTATTAATACCCTGGAAAGTATTTTGGCCACACTGCCTATATGACAGCCTAAGTACCAGCTCTGGTACTTTTGCATCTTTCAAAATATCTAAAAGAATGCTGAATGCATGGGAAATATCCAATATCAATCTCTTAATATTATCATATTAACTCTCCTTATTTCTGATTCAGTTCTCTTTCTATAATAAGTATTACCAACTTTCCAACTCTACTGAGGCACAATTTGCATACCATAAAGTTCACTCATCTTAAGGGTATAATTCAATAATTTTTTTTTTGTAAATTTACCAAGTATGAAACTATCACCATAATCTCGTTTTAGAACATCTTTACCACCTCAAGAAGATCCCTCATGCCAGTTTGCAGTTAACTTCTCCTTCCCATCTCTTGTCACAGGCAACCACTCATCTACTTTCTGTTTTCCTTTTTTGGAAATTTCATATAAATGGACTCATACAACATGTCTTTCCTGTCCAGCTTCTTTTACTTAACATAATGTTTTCACGTATCAGTACTTTAATCTTTTAAATGCTGACTAGTATTCCATTGTATGGATATACCATATTTTGTTTATCCATTAACTAGTTTATGCATCTTTGAGTTGTTTCTACTTTTTAGCTATTATGAATGCTGCTGCTGAACATTTGCCATATAGCACACTTCTATTTTTTTTAAAGCAAGTATTTTTATAAAATCTTAAATATCAAAGAGATACAATACTCAGTTTTACAAGTACTTCAAGTAGCTATTTTTAAGAGTCACTGAATGAATTTATGATCAACACCGACAAAATTTATCAACCTCCTCACCAAAGGATTTAAATGAAGTTATAGGCAAGCAGATACCTACCCCGCTTGTCTTTAAGAAAATAAAGAGTCTCAGCAGTGAGCTTTTAGGCACGATTTAAAAGCAGTATATAAGAAATCAGTAGCTCAGATTCAGAACACAAGAATTTAACAAATTATACCATACAGATTAGATTTTATTATTATACCAAACATAAATCCATAGACCCAGTAAATTATTAAATGGGATTATAGAAAGACTCAAATTAAGACAATGACATGTATGAACGTTAATTGACATAAAAGCCTTACTATTATTGGTGCTGTTGCCATTGAAAGACCCAGAAGAACTGTTACTGTCTTTCTCCTTATCTTGATTTTCAAAGTCCATATTAAGGGACCTGTGGAAAAAATTGCATAGGTAAGTTTTAGTTTTGCTTAAGAAAGAAGTAGGTCAGAAAAGTCAGCAATGACACAATATTTTAAACTGCTAGGCATTAGGAAAGAAAGGAAGATCTCTTCTGAATAACTCTGCAAAAGAGTTCTTTTTGCTCCATTTTAAAAAACAATCTATATTCCTTCCAATATGTCAGTTAAAGAGTTTTCCTGACCGCAGATAAAAGCATTCCACTGTGGCTGAATCTTGCAGCCATATCTCTGTGCACATCCTTAATTACTTCCTTATGACAAATAGCTAGAAGGAAAAATGCTGGGTCAGAGAGCAAGCACAATTTTGAGACTTTTATGTATCACACAACTGCTTCCAAAAAGGGTGTACCGACTCACCCTCCAGGAGCAGCGTATGACAGTACTTGTTTCTCTACACCTTGTCAGCTTTCATTCAGCAAAAACAAATATTTGAGTTTCTGCTAATCTGGGACTGTTCTAGGTACTGGAGGGACAATAAATAGTAAGGTAAAACAGGCTCTCATGGATTTTACGTTCAAGGAGGGTGGGTGACTGACAATAAGTAAGAAAAATAAGTTAAATATATGGTATATTAGTGGTACGAGCTAAGGAGAAAAAGCAGGAAATGAAGGTTAGGTCTGAAATTTTAAATAGGGTGGGTAGGAAAGGCCTCCCTGGCATGATTTCAGAGTTAAGAACTGAAAGAAGTAGTCATTGTCAATCTGGGGGACTAAAAATGCTATCTCTGTCTCAATTTAGAATTTAACTATTAAAGAATTTTGTGCATGTGAGCTTACCCATTTCTTTCTTTCTTTGTGAACTAACTACCTGTTCAAGTCCTTATATCATTTTCTACTACTGTGTTCCTTTCAAGAAGGGGTTTATGTGTCTAAAAGAACTTCCTGAGATGATGGAAATGTTCTGTATCTGCACTGACCAATGTGGGAGACATTAGCCAAATGAACACTTGAAATGTGGGAGTGTGACTGAGGAACTGAATTCTTTGTTTTAATTTTAATTAATTTAAATTTAAATAATTTGAGAGCTAAAACCATAAAACTCCTAAATGAAAACATAGGGGTAAATCTTGATGATCTTGGATCTGTCAGTGGACTCTTATGGGAGAAAATATGTGCTAATCATATATCTGATAAGGGCCTTGTATTTAGAATGTATAAAGAAATCTTACAATTCAATAATAAAAAGACAACCCAATTAAAAAATGGGCAAAGGATCTGATCAGTCTGGCAATCTTCAATTTCTTTAACAAATACAGGGCTATTCAGGTTATCTATTTCTTCTTGAGTGAGCTTTGGCAGATTGTGTTTTTCAAAGAATTTGTCCATTTCATCCTAGTCATCAAATTTATTGGCATAAAGTTGTTCATAGTAGTCCCTTATTATCCTTGTAATATCTGCAGACTCTGTAGTAATATCATCTCTCTTATTCCTGATATTAGTTTTGTAATTAGGCTAGAGATTTACCAATTTTATTGATCTTAAAAAAACAGCTTTTGGTTTCACTGATTTTTCTCTAGTAGAGAAAACATATTTCATTTATTTTGGCTCTTATCTTTATTCTTACCTTCTGTCTGCTTATGTTGGGTTTAACTTGCTCTTTTTTCTAGTTTATTAAGGTAGAAGCTTAGATAGATCATCGATATCTTTTAATTCTAATTTAGGCATTTAGAACTATAACTTCTCCCCTAAGTACTGCATTTGTAGCATCCCATAAATTTGGTGTATTGTGTTTTCATTTTAACTCAAAATATTTTCCAATTTTCTTCTTGATTTCTTTTTTGACCCATGGAAGGATGTTATTTTTGTTGCAAATATCTGAGATTTTCCAGAGATCTTTCTGCCATTGATTTCTTATTTGATTCAATTGATATCTGTTATGGACTGAATGTCTGTATCCCCCATAAAGTTCATTTGTTGAAGCCCCAACCCCCAATGTGACAGTATTTGGTGTTGGGACATTTGTTGCGACATTTGGGGTGTAATAAGGGTTAGACGAGGTCATGAGGGTAGGGTCTTCATGGTGGGATTAGTACCCTTCTAAGAAGAGATATCAGAGAACTTGCTTTTTCTCTCCATGTGTGTGCACTGAGGAAAGACCATGTGAAGACACAGAGAAATCGGCTGTCTATGAGCCAAGAAGAGTCCTTGCCAGAACCCAACCATGCTGGCACCCTGGCCTTAGACTTCTAGCCTCCAGAACTGAGAAAATTAATTTCTGTTGTTTAAGCCATCCAGTCTGTGGTATTTTGTTATGGTATTTCAACTAACTAATAAAGATCAGAGATCATACTTTGTATGCCTTGAATCCTTTTATTGAGACTTGTTTTATGTCCACAGATATGTTCTATCTTGGTAAATGTTCCATGTTCCCATGAGAAGGGTGAGTTTTCTGTTGTTGGAGAGAGTACACTACAAACATCAATCAGGTCAAGGTGGCTGAGAATACTGTTCAAGCCACTATATCCTTGCTGATTTTCTGACTACTTGTTCTATCAATTACTTAGAGAGGGGTATGGAAATCTTCGGTTACACTTGTGTATTTATTTCTCCTTGAAGTTCTGTCAGTTTTTGCTTCACGTATTTTGAAGATCTTTTATTAGATGCATAAACATTTAGGGCTACAGTCACACATCACTTAACGATGGGGGTACGTTCTGAGCAACGTGTTCTTGGGCAATTTCGTCACTGTGTCAACGTCATGGAGTGCACACTTACACAAACCTAGATGGTATAGCCTACTACACACCTAGGCTACATGGTACTAATCTTATGGGACCACCGTCATACATGTGGTCTGTTGTTGACTGAAATGTCATTACACGGCGCATGACTGTACTATATCTTGCTGCTTAACTGACACCTTTATCATTATGAAATAATCTTTTTTGTCTTCTTTGTGGTAATATTTCTTGCTCTGAAAGCTGCTTTGTCTGATATTAATATAGTCACTCCAACTTTCTTTTGATGAGTGTAAGCAAGGTATACCTTTTCTCTTTTAATTTAAATCTTTTTTCTGACTTTATATTCATAGTGTGCTTCTTGTCATCAGCATGTAACTGGGTCTTGCTTTTTAATTCAATCTGACAACTGCTGCCTTTTAATTGGGGTGTTTAGCCCAATTTCATTTCACGTGATTATTGCTGTGATTAGGTTTGAGACTATCATGTTGCTATTTGTTTTCTATTTGTCCTGTCTTTTTTTTTTGGTTCTTTTTTACTTGCATTGCTTTGTTAATACAGTATTTTTTATGATTCCATTTTATCTCCTTTGTTTTCTTATTAGCTGTAACTCTTTGTTCTTTTTAGTGGTTGCTGTAAAGTTTATAGGATATATTTTTAACCCACACAGTCTACCTTCAAGTTATATTATACTACTTCATGTATAGTACAACAGTTTATATTGATTTTTCCTGCTCTCAAACTCTATAGTATTATTGCCATGCATTTTACTTTCACATTATGCTATAAACTCCACAATATACTGTTACTATTTTTGTTTGTATAGTCAATTATCTTTTAAACAGTTTTAAATAATAAGAAAAAAACTTCTACATTTATCAATGTTGTTACCATTTCTGGTGATCTTCATTCCTTTGTGTAGATCCAGATTTCCAACTTGTACCATTTTTAATCTGCTTCAAGTATTTCCTTTAACATTTCTTGTAGTGCAAGTTGATTGGTAATGAATTCTTCTGGGTTTTGTGGGTCTGAAAACATCTTTATTTTGCCTTCATTTTTGAAAAGATACTTTTGCTGTTGAGTTCTATGTTGACAGTTTTTTCTTCTGTACTTTAAAGCTGTTGTTCCACTGTCTTCTCACTTGTATTGTTTTAAATGAGAAATCAGATGTCCATCCTTATCTTTGTGCCTCTCTATGTGACATGTCTGCCCCCACCTGTGGCTTTTTGGATTTTCTCTTTTATCACTGGCTTTGAGCAATTTGATTATGATGTGCCTTGGTGTAGTTTTCTTCATGTTTCTCATGCTTGGGGTTTATTGAGCTTCTTGGATTTGTGGATTATAGTTTTCTTCAAGTTTGGAAAAATTTTGGTCATTATTTCTTCAAGTGTTTTTCTGTCCCTCCCTTTCTTCTCCTTTTCAGGGACTCCAATTACTCATGTATTAGGCCATTACAGGTTGCTCTTTGATGTCCAATGATAGCTCAATGATACTGTTTTTCATCAAAAAAATTTTTTTTCTCTTTTCTCTATTTCATTTTGGATAGTTTCTATTGCTTACCTTCAAGTTCACTAATCTTTGCTTTTGTAACGTCTAACTGCTATTAATCCTATCCAGTGTATTTTTGGTTTCAAACATTGTTTTCATCTCCTGAAGTTTGATTTGGGTACTTTAAAATATCTTCCATATATCTACCTAACTTTTTGTACATAAAAAATATAGTTATAATTATATCTGTTTTGATGTACTTCACTGCTAATTCTAACATCTGTGTCAGTTCTGGGTTGGTTTTGATTGATCACTGTCATCACTGGTCATGTTTTCCTTCTTCTTTGCTACCTGGTAATCTTTGTATGCCAGACATTGTGAGTTTTACTTTGTCTCAATATTTTTATATTCCTACTGGCTGCTTGATATTTTTATATTCCCATACATCTTCTTGAGCTTTGTTCTGGGACGCTGCTAGTTACTTGGAAATAGTTTAATTTGTTCAGGTCTTGCTTTTATGATTTATTAGGCAGGTCCAAAGAAGTGCTCAGACTAGGGTAATTATTCTCTACCACTGAGACCTTTCTGAGTACTCTACTCAGTGCCACATGAATCATAAACTTTTCCAATTTGGCTGGTGGGAACAGGTACTCTTCCCTCTAATCCTTTTATATTATTCTTTCCTCAGCCTTAGGTAATTTCCTCACATGCATGCACTGACTGATATTCTGATGAAGGCTCAAAAGGTCCATCTGCAGATCTCTGGGGTTTTCTTTCTTTGTAGCTCTCTTCTCTTTTGTACTTTGTCCTATTAATTCTAGCTGCCTCAGTCTCTCTGGACATGTAGCTCTGTCTCCTTGGCTTACGGAATCTTTCTCCCTGCACCACCACCTGGAAACTGTCTTTAATGGTTTTGTTTTTAATTTATTTTTGACAAATAAAAATAGCATATATTAAACGTATACAACAAGATGTTTTGATATATGTATACCTTGTGAAATGCCTACCACCATCGAACTGATTAACACATCCATCTTTTTTGTGTGTGTGGTCAGAACACTTTCTTAGCAAATTTCAAGCATACATTATTATTAATTACAGTCACCATGATGTACATTAGTTCTCCAGAACTATTCATCTTATAACTGAAAGTTTGTACCCTTCGATCAATATCTCCCTTTCCCCCACCCACCAGCTTCTCGTAACCACCATTCTACTTTCTGTTCCTAGGAATCTGACTTGGGGGGGGGTGTGTGTGTGTGCTATATTAAGACAGCCGGGAAAATTATTTATCATGTTGCAGAATCACTGTCTTTTGTTGTCTGATGAACAGTGTCCTTGAAAGCCATTGTTTCAGGTGGGATGGTAAATCTAGTTCCTGTTAGTCTGTCTTGGCTGGAAGTAGAAGTTGTTCTAGGTAGTTCTTTTAAATATTCAGGTCCTGAACTGAGCAGATTTTGAAGTGAAGGAGAGGCCTTTCATGTCTTGTTCATGCTGTTAAGTCCCTGGGGGTAATGGAACATTATTGACTTGTATCCCTCTCTTTAGGAGTAGAGGATGCTATCCTGGAAAGGTCAGAATTCTTCCTGGAAGAGACTCTTAACCAAACTACTAGGCTCAGGTCCTACTGATAATGCTCTTCTTCACTTCAGTTTCCCACCCCGACTCAAAATCTCTTGCTGGATTCAAGAGATTTGCCCCTCTACTATAATAGCTTGACTCTATTTGCCATTTGGTTTCACGTACTTTCATCTACTGTCTAAAACTCCCCGGTGCTAAAGAAGCCTCGATTGGCTATGTCTTCAGTGAGAATGGGTGACCTGACCAGGAAAGCCTGTGGAGTAAAGACTGGTTAGGTACACTTCACCCTGTCCCCTTTAAATTTGGCTAATTAGTTGTTTAACAAACGGCTCCATTAGAAGGGCAGCCCTAATGGATAACAAATTCCCCAATAAGACCAAAGGGATGGATGTTTTTAGATGTGGTAGAGTTCCTGAAACATGGTTAAGACTCCTCTTCCGAATACAGTTAGGACTCTGATGTGTTGGCTTTCCTGAGAGTTTTTAATTTAAAAAGCCCTGGAATTTTAGAATATTCATCTCCTCTTATCTAATATTTGGGGCCTTATATTTTTCCAGCCATGAGAGGAAGACACTTGAACAGAGATTAAAAAGTACACTAGCTGCTCCTACCTCAGTCAACCCCAGAGGATTGTTATAGACTGGCTCCTGAGATAAACTTTTCCCTGTTAATTTTGATTAGTTCCACAACAAAGTAGACACAATGTTTTGCATATATTTCCCTTGCCAAGACACCTGTCCTAGTTTTCAATACATGGTTTCATTTCTATGGTCTTTTAAACTTTAATTCCTGTTTCTCATGGATGAGTTTATCGTTTGTGGAGAGCTAAACTCTAAGATTGGTGATGCAATTCACGGGAACCTGTCTGGAGTCACTGGAACATGAAGACTGCTTCTTCCCTGTGGGCATACTTTGGAAAAGACATGTACTAATTAAAGTAGAGTTTTTCAAATTTGCTTATGAATGGATTATAATTAAAAAAATAATAATAATGGCTACACTTGTTATGCCTACTCTGCTTCTCAGAATCTAGAGACAGCATGGTAAATTTATAGGAACTGTTAGCCACACCTCTGCTCTGGGGCTGGCTACTACAGACTGTTAGCTTCTCCTATGCTTTCTGTTGGCATTATATTGATAACCTGGACTGGAAGGTTGCCCGTCAACTCTGGTTTAACCCTAGGCACAGGTGTTCATGATCCTTTCTCCTAAGACTGGGTAAATGAGACTGGGCTCTGAGAGTGGTGCAGGATAGGCTTACGGGTTATTGAACTCCATTTCAATTTGTTATTAGCTGAAGACTATTTAAAACTCTATCCTGGCTGTTTTAAAGCAAGAATTCTCCCTGTTTTCAAATACCAGTAGGTTGTGATTAACTTAAAACCAGTTTAGCTGTTCCTTTTTCTCAAAACCTAGTTAGATAAGAACTGCTGCAGGGATATGAAAGCGTTAGGGAGGCTAATGAGGTACAATGGAGGGTGGGGAGAGTAAGCAAGCACTTCACATAATTTGAAGCTTACTTTGAATTTCTCATTGCCTCAAACAAGCCTAGCTAAAATCAAGCATTGCCTGATCATTAGAAGCAGACCATGGGTCACTACTGGACAAAATAGAAATCTGGTTAATGAGGTTGTGGGGGCCTCAGAGGATTCATATATTCCAGCTTTATAAAATAAGATCAATGGACCTAGGTTTAGCAGATCCCAGGCATTGTGACTGGGGTCCAGTAACAGTTATCCATACTGCACAGCTGCAGCAAACTTAAGCTGTTTAAATAAAGTCTTTGCAGAAGACTCTGCTTCCTCAGCTATCCAGGGACCATTTTGAATTATGGGGCCTTTATCCTGACTTACATGGTAATCTTTATTAATACTACAGACATGAAATTGCTTGGCTGGACTAGAATAGTTTGTTCCATCTTCATAGAAAACTATCCTTTACTCCCTTCTACTCCACCTGCCATCACAATCTTACTACTATACAACAACATACAATATGATATTAATCCATCATAATGTTGTTACTAGACATTCCATCCAAACTGTACCTTGGCTACTTGCTTAACAAACAGCAAGTCTGGGTTTAAACTTGAAAGCAGTGTTTAAATACTATCACAAAGACTTGAGCTACGGCTGTTTCACCATAGCCAATCATTATTTACCATCCCAGAAAAGTCCATCTAAATTATAGCATATCATTTGCTATTTTTGTCTTTTCATCAACTATAACTGAACAGGAAGTAGTTGTGGGCCAAGCTGTAGAAGACAGACAAATTCCAATTATTGATGCTCACAAAGAACCTACATCAAGAACCTACTACTAAGAAATCAAGGCAGAAGAGATGGTCTTCTGACTAAGCAGCTGAAAACTTCCTGAGGGTTAAAATAATGATGACAGTTAACCTTTACTGAGCTCATACTGTCTGGCACTATGCTGGGTGCTTTAAAGTCAAGATTACTTTTGATTTACAGAATAACCCCATGAGTAGGGTGACCACAAACCACACTCAAAAGTGTCTTGGTTTGGACAATAAGTTATATGATCACCCTACCTTCTAGAGATTTTTTACAGGCTGAATTATATCCCCCCCCCAAATTCACATGTTGAAGTCCTAACCCTGCCAGTACCTGAGAATGTATATTTGGAGATAGAGCCTTTAAAGAGGTAATTAAATCAAAATGGGGTCATTAGGGTGGGCCCTATCCAATATGATTGGTGTTCTTATAAGAGGAGGAGATTAGGATAGAGAGAAAGAAAGAGACAGACGCACACACCAGACACATGCATACACAGAGAGAAGACCACATGAAGGGTATCATCTACATGTGAAGATGGCCAACACCTTGATCTTGGACTTCTAGCCTCCAGAACTGTTTAAGTCACTCAGTCTGTGGTACTTTGTTATGGCAGCCCGAGCAAACTAATAGAGATGCTCTATCATTATCCCTATACGGCAAGGAGACCAAAGTTCCTATTATACTACCCTCCCTTGGCTGTATTACCTCCTCTTCCAAAACAAACAAAGAGTAATATATGTGATTATTAAAAAACTCAAACAATAGAGAATGGTACAAAACAACAGACTCCCATAATTCTTCTTCTCTCCAGAGATATTTACATTTGGTATATATTTGCCTTTTTAAAAATGAGGATTAATACACATCATTTCACAAATTAATTTTTTATTCAAGAGTATGCCAAGGACATCTTTCCACATCAGTACATACTGCTTTTTCTCATCAAAAAAACCCCCAAAAAGCTAAAAAAAAAAAACCCACAGTATTTCTCTGAGTTAACTGGATCTGGTATCATTTTTAGATGAGTTGCACATATCCTGCCTCATTACAGAGAAGTGTTAACACAAGCAACCTTTTATAAGCAGATGATATGGTTTTATCTTGAACTGGGTGGGGTCCAACTGACAACTAAGCCTGCCAGCTAATTATTATCAGAAAGAATGACAACTAATCGACATTCTTCAAACTTAAAGTGGTATACAGGTATAAATCTCAGTGTGCCTTTTTTGGTCACTTTGATGTACATTTCACAAGTAGTTGATCATAGACACTACATCAGGAAGTAGTTTGACATTCTCTGAGTGCTTTAATAAGATTTTGGCTGAGGTGGCGATCTGGTTATACTTGCTCCGATTTTTTTTTTTTTTTTTGGCTGAAACTAATTCAGCTGTAAGGAGTACAACTTTAGGAAATCAACTATTCATGTCTTTACGTACTAGACTGGATTATAAAGGATTTTCTGATGAAAGTTCCAGGCCTGTGAGAACTTCCACTGCTTGCCCAGGAACAAGGGGAAATGTGGGCTTATAGTTAGGCCTTTTTAGGTTCCTTGGTTCTGATAAAAATACAAATGTGCTGTGAGTACAGTTAAGACAAAGAGGTCTGTATTCAGCTGGCAACAGAGTACATGTCTGGTTGCCAACATTTATCAAGAGATCAATATTCAGGAATAATCAGTTGAAGAACTAACAACCCATTCATTTCTCCAGGTATTCTAAAATATAACCTTAGACCACAGTAAGCTAGCAAGAGGGACTACAAGTTTCTGCTGCTGGCTTGTGCACTTCCAATTTTGGCAAAATTGCTCTTGCTGAAATGTATTTTCACAAAATGCCACCAGCTTATATTGAAGGGCACTGCAATGCATTCAACAAACATTTGAATGCCCATAATTAAATGCTATGAAACTCAATGTTGTATCCTCTTTATGAGGGTTTTTGGGATAAAGGTCTGTCTGCTCTTAAGACCAAGAATAGTTGGCAATTCATCTGAACAACTGGGTTCTTTTTATCCAAGGGCACTGTAAAGTTTTTAATTTCTTTCTTTCTTTTTAAAGTTGGCTGCTAAAGCTTACTGTGGTGTTTGTGGACCACCAGCAGTAAGGGTGTTGGCCATTACGGTATGCACTTTTAGACTTATTTTTGGCTTTACTTTTTCTCCACCCATACTTTTTCTTTTCTTCGGCCCCATTTTAATTTACCTTATCTCATCACAACTTGCAAAACTTAGTAAATGGCCTGAAATCCTTTTGAACAGGGCAGAGCAAAAGTAAATAATTGCAGGAAGCAAAATGGAGCTGAGAACATATTTATTGAAAGTTATACTTGTTCACCCATTTAAGTTCTGATAACAGAGTACACTGTGAATACTGGAGGAGAAAGGCATATTGGAATTTTTTATCTAAATATTTTATTTTAAGAATATCACGTTTTTTGATCATCCTAATACTGGAAGCAGGCACAATGAAGGGGAGAATTCACTTGGTCAAGGAAACACTATATAGTTGAACTTGGCTTTAAGCTAAATATGTGTTCCTAGAAAACGTACAGTGGTTTTTATAAACGGAACATTTAAAAACGAATTGATGAAATTGTTAAATATATCAAGCAACTTGTCTATATACATTACAACGTACATAACCATTCCCTACGTTATCTGTAAGTTCAGATTTCTGCATATGTTTTCTTAAAGTAGGACAGATTATGCGATGGCAAAAGAGCAGCTCAAAAGATAAACACATCATATGCCACTGGAACATCATGACATTTGTAAGCCATAGTGAGATTGGTTTTGAGACTGGTCTAACTTTGTAATTATATGCATTTAGTATCAAGGGCAACACAATCATATAAAGTGCACTTCTTATTATCTCTGCAGTCTTATTAACCCATTGTCTTCCTAGAGTAGGTTTGGGTATAAGCAAATAAATTGCTCTCACCATTCAAGAAAGCACAGGTAGGTGCTTGCTTTGCCTTAAAAAAGGTAGTAGTTACTCTATAGTTATAAAAGTTTCATTATTCCTTTGTATAGCAGTTTCATATTTATAGGATTATATAAATACATATGTTCTTATCTGTGATTATATATAGAGAGAGAGAGAGAGAGAGAATATAAAGTGTATCTCCCTTTCATTTCCTTTTAGATCTATTTCAAACCAGTTATTTTTTTTTTGTCTATGACTCCTTATGGGGCAGAAATCAAGTGTCTTGCCAGTACAGTCATGAGTTGCTTAATGACGGAGATAAGTTTTGAGAAATGTATTGTTAGGTGATTTCGTCGTTGTGCAAACATCACAGTGTGTACTTACACAAACCTAGATGGTTCAGCCTACTACACACCTAGGGTATATAGTACTAACCTTATGGGACCAACATTGTATGTGCGGTCTGTTGTTGACCAAATGTTGACCAAAATGTTGTTATATAGCACATGACTACAATAAGCTAAGAAATTTTAAATCAACCTCATTTTGTAATTTCTGGGTCTATCTGCTCATCAGAATAGTCCCTTTCTATTGCTTTCATTTTTCCATCCAGTTAAGTTTTTGGTTTCTCTCTCTCTCATTCTCTCTGTTAAATGCTCTCCTGTACATTTGTCATAATCTTTGGGGACATACTGAGCAGATGAGCAATTATTTTTTTTCTGAGCAGCTGGAAAGATTAAGGAGAGACAGGTATTAGCTTTAAGTAATATAGGAAGTCTAGCAAAGCTCAGCCAAGGAATGGCAAACATAAAGGTTCCTTAATTGAAGATTTGTTTTGGCTTTTAGAATCTAGTTTTATTTGGTATAGTTTTTCCCTCTGTACTTAAGAAATGTGAAAGCCTGATGGGAAATAACCAGTACAATTCACAAATCTTTTACCCTATATTTTATGATCTTCCCCACGTCTTTGCAGCTCTAAATAAAGTTGGTAATTTAAATGAGCAAATAATATATTTTTATGATCCCAAATCAGAGGAGATAAGAACATATTTGGTTGGGCAGCTGGGGGGATAATGCTATTCAAATTCAAGAAACATTTTTTTGGGGTCAGCCCAGTGGCATAGTGGTTAAGTTCACACACCCTGCTTTGGCAGCTCAAGGTTCACGGGTTCAGATCCTAGGCAGGGACTTACACACTGCTCATCAACCATGCTGTGGCGGTGTCCCACATACAAAATACAGGAAGGCTGGCATAGATGTTAGCTCAGGGACAATCTTCCTTATAATTAAAAGAAAAAGAAAAGAAACATTTTTTTTGTGCATGTCCTATATGGAAGGAAGCATGATAGTGAATCATGGAAGCCGGGAGAGAACATTTCAATAGTAAGTGATGGTAAAAATCAAGGACAGATCAAGGATGAAAACTGAGGGGAAATTTTTTTTTATTTAGCAAAAGGGGAAACTCTGGGAATTTCAGAATAGTTTCAATAGAGTTGTAAAGGGTAAATAACATATCAGTAAATGTCCTTAAAATGCTACCAGCAATTAAAAACCAACAACTTAGAAAGTCAAGAAAAGAGTTATCAAAATGGTGTGTAGGTCACCTAAATGAGGCTAGGGTACTGGGCCCCCATCCTAAGCTTACTGAATCAATCTTCCCCAGATGATTTTTACACACAGTACGGTCTGAGAACCACTGCTGAAGAAAATAAGATTCACCAAAAAGTGATTTTTAAGAAAGCTTCTCAATCCTTCTGACTTTACTGCCAGATCAATTTATTTGTTTCAGATTTAAAAGTTTATTATTATTCTCAATAGCCAGCAGCAGTAAAGTACTACCGGAGTTTGAATCCCAGCTCCATCACTTGGATAAGCTACTTAACATATCTGGGTCCCAGTTTCCTCATTTGTAAAATGGGAATAACAACATCTATCCTGTAGAATTGATGTGATGATTAAATGAGACTTTATGTAAAGCATTTAGCAATATACCTGGCACATAAATGCTCAGTAAAATATTAGCTATTTTCATCATCATCATCATCTTCAGGTTTTCTTAATATGGTCAATGTCTAAGTAAAAAAATTTATAATAGCTAACAAATATCATACATCTCCATCCAACCCCCTCATAGCAAGGAACAGAAATCACTTACAACATTTAAGAAGCATCTAAACTGTAGAAAGCCCAAATGGTAGAAGTCAGACTAGGAAGCATCATTCAGCACCCACAGGGTACCCAACTGGCTGTGCTTTAATGAAGAACTCCCTATAAGTCATGGGCCAGTTCTTCATCCAGCTATCTGTTATGTTAAAAGCAAGAATCAAGGCAATTCCTCTGCTAATTGTTTTATTTCATTGACTACTGCAATTTTCATTTCTGTTACCACAAAGAGCTATTTTTGAGAAGAAACATACATAAAATCCCTACATGATCCTAGGTCAAACAGTAAAAAGAATCTATCAGGTTGAACTACATGAAATTGCTAATATCTGACAAATTTTGACCTACCAAAGCAGTAATTTCAGTGTGGTTTGTTTATTAAATACTTAGAAAGTGATGTGAAAAATTGTTGTAAAAATATGTTTGATTAAGTGCCACTAAAACAATACACTTACAACTCGCTCTGGAAAGCTTAAAGAGAGATAACATTACAGGTCAGAATATAGTTTATAGTACACCACTATTGCTACAAATTATAGTAATACTCATAATTAATGAAATAACTTTCAAGATAGGGGTCTGCAGAGGTTGTTACTTGCCCAAAATTTAACAGTGGGAAGAGCCAAACTAGAACCAATTATCTGTCTCCTGACAAACTGTATCTGCTTTGTATATCAAATTTCCACAAAAAATCTACTTCTCTTACAGAGCTTTCAATCTCAAAAACTGCACTATCACAGGATCCAGTTGTTCAGGCCATAAACCTTGACTCCTCTTTCTCACACACACTATATCCACTCCATCAGTAATTCTGTCCTAAATCCACTGATATTCTCACTCACTGCTATTAGCCTAGTTACAGCCATCATCATTTCTTGCCTGGATTAGGTCTCCCAGGTTTCGCTTACTCCACGTTTCCCTCTTACCCAACAATCTATTTCCCATACAGAACCCACAACAACCCATCTGAAACACAAACCAAATTATATCACTCCCTGCTCTCAACCCTCTGTTCAAGGTTGGTTTTTCCAACTGAATATGGAACATTCTCCGTGATAGATCATTTTTGCTAGGCCATAAAACAAGCCTCAATAAATTTAAAAGGATTGAAAACATAACAAGTACGTCTCTGAGCAAAATAGAATTGAATTAGGCTGTTGAAATTCTTTTCAACAGAGAGAATTTTGAAATATCCCCAAGTATTAGGAAAGTAAGCTACACATTAAAAGAACCCATGGGTCAAAGAAAAAAAAATCACCAGGGAAGTTAGAAAATATTAAATGAGATGAAAATAAAAACGTAACAAAATTTATGGGATGCAGTTAAAGTAGTACTTAGAGGGAAATTTGCCACTTTAAATGCCTACGTTAGAAGAAAGGTTTCAAATCAGTAACTTGAGCTTCCATCTTAAAGAATCAGAAAAAGAGGCACAAACTAAACCCAAAGCCAAGTGGAAGGAAGGATATAATAAAGATTAGAGTGGAAATCAATGAAAACAGAAAAAAAAAAAAAAAAAAAAGAAAAATCAATGAAACCAAAAGTTGGTTCTTTGAAAAGATCAACAAAATTGATAAAACTTTTAGCTAGACCAACTACTAAAATAAGACAGAAGACACAAATGACTAAAATAAAAACATAAAGGGAGAACATCACTACTGACCAATAGAAATTAAATGATTTATAAGGGAACAGTATGAACAAACTGATGCCAACAAATGAGGCAATTTAGAGGAAATGGACAAATCCTAGAAAGACACAAATTACCAAAACTGACTCTAGAAGAAAGAGAAAATCCAAGTAGACTTATAAGAAGTAAAGAAATAGAATTTATTAATTAAAAATCTTCCCACACGCAACCATTAGAGAGCTAGAATGGCTATATTAACATCAGACAAAATAAGACAAATTCTAAAGATAAAGAGGGACATTTTATCTCAGTCAATGCATCAGAATAATATAACAATTATAAACACACATAAAATGAAAAGACAAACCAACAGGCTGGGAGAACTTTTTGCAAGCATTTATCTGATAAAGGACTTGTATCCACAATATATAAAGAATTCTCAAAAGTCAACAATAAGAAGACAATCTAATTTTAAAATGAGCAAAAGATGTGAACAGATACTTTACCAAAGAAGACACACAGATGGTAAATAAGCCCACGAAAATATGCTCAACATTATTAGTCATTAAGGAAATGCAAATCAAAATCACAATGAGATACCACTTCATATCCACCAGAATAGAATATCTATAATCAAAAAGACAGATAAATAACAAGAGAAATTGGAACCCTCATACATTGCTGGTAAGAATGTAAAATGATGCAACTGCTTTGAAAAACAATGGCAGTTCTTCAAAACTTTAAACATGGAGTTACCATTTTATCCAGCAATTCCATCATTCTAGGTATCCAAGAGAAATGAAAACCTAACATCCACACAAAAACTTGTACGTTAATGTTAACTGCAGCCAAAATGTGGAAACATCCTAAATGTCTATCAATTGATGCATGGATAAACAAAAGAGAATATTATTTTGCAATAAAAAGGAATGAAATACGGATACATGCTACAACATAGATGAATTTTAAAAACATTATGCTAAGTGAAAGAAGCCAGTCACAAAAGGCCACATATTGTATGATTCCACTTACAGGAAATGTCCAGAATAGGTAAATCCATCGAGACAGAAAATCGATTAGCGGTTGCCCAGGGCAAGGGAGAGAAGAAAGGGGAATGACTGCTAATGCGTACAAGGTTTCTTTTAGGATGATGAAAATGTTCTAAAATTGGATTATGGTGATGGTTTCACAACTTTGCAAATATACTAAACTCACTGAATAGTACACTTTACATGGGGTAATTTTATGGTATTTACATTAATATCTTAATAAAGCTATTTAAAAAAAAGGAAAGAAATAAAATGGTGAACCAAGCAGGAAGAAGGAAAACCAAAATAATCTTCCCACAAAGAAAATCCTGGCTTTAGGTAGTCCTACCGGTGAATTCTATCAAATATTTAAAGAAGAAACAATACAGTTCTATACAATCTTTATCAGAAAACAGAAGAGGAGGAAATACTTTCCAACTCATTCAATGAGGCCACTATTACCCAGATGCCAAAGCCATTAAGAAGACATAAGAAAACTATAGCCCAAATCCCTCATGGACACAGACACAAAATACCTGCAAACTGTATCCACAACATATAAAAAGGGTTAGATACCATGACTAAGTGGAATTTATCCCAGGAATACCAGGTTGGTTCAACATTCAAAAATCAATTAATATACCAAACCATATTAATAGAACAATGGACAAAAACCACATGATCATCTCAATAAATGCATAAAAACATATGACAAAAAACAATACCCATTCAAGATAAAAACTCTCCACAAACTAGAAACAGGAGGAAATTTCCTCAACCTGGTAAAGGGCACTTATGAAAAACCTTCAGCTAACACCATACTTAATGGTGAACAACTAAATGCTTTCCCCTGAAGATTAGGAAAAAGGCAAGGAAGGATGTGTGCTCTTGTCCCTTCTAGTCAACACTGTACTGGAGGTTTTGGCCTGTATAATAAGAAAAAAAAAAAGAGGTAAATTTAAAGGCATTCAGGTTTGAAAGGAAGAAGCAAAACTGTCTTTATTTGCAGACCACATTATCCTGTATGTAGAAATCCTAAGGAATCCATACACAAAAAACTACTAGAACTAATAAATAAGTTCAGCAAAGCTAGAAGATACCAGATCAATATACAAAAATTAATTGTAGTTCTACATACTTAGCAAGGAACAATCCAGAAATGAAATCAAGAAAAAATATTCCATAAAAAAATAACATTAAGGGGCCTCCCGGTGGCGCAGCGGTTTAGTCCGCGCTTGGCAGCCCAGGGTTCGCAGGTTCGGATCCCGGGCGCCCACCGACGCACTGCTCATCAGCCACGCCGTGGCGGCATCCCATATAAAGTGGAGGAAGATGGGCACAATGTTAGCCCAGGGCCAGTCTCCCGCAGCAAAAAGAGGAGGATTGGTGACGGATGTTAGCTCAGGGCTGGTCTTCCTCACACACACACACACAAAACAACATTAAAAAGAATAAAATACTTAGGGATAAATTTAACAAAAGAAGTGCAAGCCTTGTACACTGAAAATTACAAAACACTACTAAGAAAAACTAAAGATCTAAGTAAATGGAGAGACATTCCAAGTCCCTAGACTGGAAGATTCAATATGATCAAGATAGCAATTCTCCCCAAATTGATCTATAGATCCACAATACCTATCAAAATCCCAGCAGAATTTTTTTTGGTAGAAACTGACCAGTTGAAGCTAAATTTATATGGAATTTATATGGAAATGCAAAGGATCTCAAGTAGCCAGACAATTGTGAAAAAGAACAAAGTTGTAGCACTTACACTACTGGATTTCAACACTCACTATAAAAGCTACAGCAATCCGGACACTGTGGTACTGGCATAAGAGACATATGGACCAAGAGAACAGAAATGGGAGTCCAATGACAAATCCTTACATTTATGATCAACTGACTTTTGACAATGGTGCCAAGGCAATTCAATGGGTAAAGGATAATCTTTTCAACAAATGGTGCTGGGACAATTGGATAGCCAAGTTCATAAAAAAATTTAGATTTGTACTTCATACCATACACAAAGATTAACTCAAAATGAATTGTAGACTTAAATGTAAGAAGTTAAACTGTAAAAATTCTTAAAGAAAACATAGGAGAAAATCTTTGTGCCTGTGGATTAGGCAAAGAGTTCTTTGGTACAACATCAAAAGCACGATCCATAAAACAAAAAATTTGTAAGTTGGACTTTATCAAAATTAAAGATATTTATACTTCAAAAGATACTATTCAGAGACTATGAGAAAATATTTGCAAATCATATGACAGAGAGAGAACTTGTATCTAGAATAATAAAAGAACTGTTACAACTCAGTATAAGACAAACAACTCAATTTAAAAATGGCAAAGATTTGAATAGACATTTCACCAAAGAAGGAAAAAAATGGTTAATAAGCATGTGAAAAGATGCTCAATATCTTTTCCACATCCTCATCTCAGTTATTAGGGAAATATAATCAAAGCCACAATGAGATATCATTTCACACACTAGTACTAGAATGACTATAATAAAAAGACAGACAACAATAACATGTGTTTAAAAAAGCCCTTACTTGCTACTGAACTGTATACTTAACATGGTTAAAATGGTAAATTTTATGTTATGTGTATTTTACCACAATTAAAAAAAATTTTTTTAAATGCCCTTACCAATACTTTAAAAAAAAGTAGTGAACAAAGCAGGAAAAAACAAAAACATCTTCCTACAGAGAAAAGCCCGATTTTAGATCACTTCACTAGTCAGTTCTATCAAACATTCAAAGAAATGACACAATTATACATAATCTTTTCCTGAAAATAGAAGCAGAGGAAAAACTTACAAACTTATTCAATGAGGGCAATTTAAATGTATAATTAAAGGCACCATGATTTATTTTTTGCAGAAAATGCATTATTAAAGTATAAAAGACATAAGGTATTGGACCAGAAGTCTTGAGAACTGGGTTACAATCTAGGCTTTGCTACCAACTAGTTTTGTACCTTTGTCAAGTTACCTCATCTTGTTGGGCTTCAGTTTCCTTATATGTAAAATAAGAAGGTTCACCAGAGAAATCTATTCCATCTATATGATATAATCCTATGGTACATTTATTACATAAAATTTTAAACTTGCCTAATCCTAAATTGGTATAACCCTTCTGGAAAACAACATGGCAATATGTAGTAAGAGCCAGTTGATACTCTCTAGTGAAGTATTTCAACTTTAGGACATTTATTTTAAGAATATGATTCAATCAAAGCAAAAGAACACATAAAAAGATGGTCACTTTAACAATCCACATGTCCAACAAGAGTGGAATAAGATAGTAACACAAAGAAATGTGAAATTACTAAAAATTAGTATGAAGATGATTGTGGAAAATATTTTTGTTAGGTAAAAACAATCAGAATATAAACGATGTAAACTATGAAAATGTACACAGTATTTAAGTATATGCCAAACAAAAGGTCATTTGTATTAATGAAAGTACTAATAGGGTTGTGAGTCTAAAGATTTTTTTTTTAACTACAAAGTATTTTGAAATGTTGATACATTATATACTCAAAGAGGAAAAAAAATCAGAAACTTGTCCAAAGGATAGAGATAAAAAAAAATCAAGATTATGCTGATAAGGTTCTAAGTTGCTCTGGCTTGATTAATGCTTCCCAAGAGTGGTTATGAACCTAGGGCTCTCAGGAGAAGTCTCAACGATTAAAACTTTTATCAGATGATACTGGAATTATCAACAGTATTTTACTTGTTCTATTCAGTGTTGAGGTAAAGCCTGGAAGACTATGATTTTACCAAGTACTCATTAAAATCCAGATATAATATTGGATAGTTCAAAATTCTTATGCCTGATTATTTCATTTATCACCATCACTCCCTTTCAAGTTCTCAATTTAAAACTTCTCAGGCAGCCTTCATTTTTAAATGGATCAGTCACACAATTATTTGAGATATATAACCAGGAGAGTTCCTCTTAAGTAAGGACAGTGAAAAGAAGAAGGGAGTGTCTAGCTTCCTAACTTTCCTTTGTATTCCTATGGCTGCCTGCCAGGGGCAGGACAGGGGATCCAGGCTCAGCATTCCCAAGGTCAGCAGAGAGAACACTTGGTAAGTGCTACTGTGCACAATCCTAATAACAGTAGGTTAAACCATACGAAATTATTTCTGTAGGTCAAAAAAAGTCGACTGTCAGCAATTTCACATGGCTCAACCTATGCCAGTGCCTTTGCATTAAGAAAACTTTCTGTTCCCTTTGAGATTCTGTAAAATCACTGCTAAGGATTCTCTCCTTAACCTTCCCCATGAGTGTGCTCATGTGAGTTACTGTTTTCAGAATCAGAATTTAAGCAATTAGTTTTTGCATGTTTGCATTAAAATGCCAAAGTCATAAGCAAAACCAAGCAGTGTTTTAACAGCAGCCAACCAAAGAATAAATATCGTAATTATCCCACTCTAACTCAGTTCCTGTCAAAGTCATGTTTCTCCTCACAGAACAGTAAGTTTTGGTGCCAACACTTTCAGAGAAATGCTTCTTCCACCTCCAATTGAAACCAATCCCATTTTGAGAGCATCTTACCTGAAACTACCATAGACTATAAGTAGAATGGAAATCAGAAATGTAGACACTTGACTGGAATCCACCAGGGAATAGGCCCTAGAAAATAAAGAGGAAAAAAAATTTAAATCACATGGCAGCAAGTCCTCATGGAGTTCACAGTCTAATGCAGTTTTACAAACCTCATTAAGTTTTATTTTTGTCTTTAAGAAGAAAAAAAGAGACGTAAATTAGCATTAACAAAATAACAATTAAAACGAGATCTGCTAGTTTAACATCAAGAATAAATGCATAGGTTCACAGCTATTATCAGTTAACATTCACATGATGTCAAATGATATCAATGTAAAAATCCGATCTCTGTATGATATGCAACATATGCTTATAACATCCACTCCCAATTTAAAAAGTAAAATATCTACCAACTCTGTACCAATGATAAAAAGTCTCAGTGATTAAACTGTTATCAGTTCACACATGAATTATCAATAATATTTTACTCGTTTTACTCAGTGATAAGGTAAAGCCTGTATCTCTCTCCTGAATTCCATTTCTGTTTTTATAACTGCCTATTGGTTCTCTCTGTCTGGGTGTCCTACAGGAGGCTCCTCAAAGTGAACAGGTCCAAAACTAAAGTCATTATTCTTCCCTTCATACCTGATTCTTCCAAGGAATGGTATGATTCCCTCAGTTGTCAGAGCTAGAAACCTACTGCATTCTTGACACCCCCTTCTCTTAGTTCCCACATGTACTGAGAGTCAATGAGTCCTGCAACTTCCACATCCCCGATTACCCTACTTCTCTCAATCTTACTGCCAATTCCTTAGCTCCTTTCTATGGCTTGACTATCGGAAATCTTGACGGCAAGTCTGTCTCCAGGAGTTCACCCTTCACACTACCGATTCTTGTCAGGGATTTTCCTATAACAAATTTCTCTTCATTTTTTTCATTCAGCAAATATTTAATGACGCCTCTGGGTCAGGCACTCTGCTAACCACTGGGGATGTAATAACAAGCAAGACTGTCTTGGTCCTTCCCTGAATGTCTTTTCTAAAGGAATAAAAAGTTAAATTTCATTCTAAAGGAATGAAAACAAAAAGTTAACATATGTAAGTGAATATTATTATGGAAAATGTTATAAAGGGGAGGAAGACAAGTACAGGGTACTCTCAGAATTTATGAATTTATAATAGGTGGATCCTATCTAAGAAATGTGTAGGGGGGTGCTTTCGTGAAGGAGAAAGATACAAGAGACAATAGGGCTTGGTAATTATAGGAGCTAGGAGAGGATTCCCAGGTTTCTGCCGAGCAGCTGGTGGATGGCTGTACCTTTTAGCAAAAAAGGCAACAAAGGAGGAGCAGATTCAAAGCTAGGTTTTGGAAGTATTGAGGAGACAGTTGGATATCTGGGTCTAGAGCTCAGAAGCAGCTCTAAGCTAAAGATATATACTAAGCTCATCATCTTCTACATGGTAATTGAAGCCATAGGTGGGTGAGACTGCCTAGCAGCAGTGAGAAGAGGACCCAGGATGAAAGCCTGAGACACTTCCAAAATTTAAAGATCAGGAAGAAGGAGGAGCTGCAAAGAAAACCAAAATGAAACAGAGAAAGAGGAAGAAAACCCAGGATAGCAGGGTAAGCAATGAGAGTGTTTCAAAGAGGCAGCAGGATCAGATGGTGTCTGAATTTAAACCGTTGCTCTATCCCTTACTAGTGGTTGGACTAGTTACTTAACCTCTCTAAGCTTCAGCTTCTTCATCTATAAAATGGGGATAAAGAAAACACCTACCTCAAAGAGCTGTTGAAGAATTAAATGAAATAATTCACATAAAGAGCTGAACACAGTAAGTACTCAATTAACATTCACTGTTAGTATAAGAAGGAGAGGTCATCTGTGTTGAAGGCAGCTGAGGTCCAGCAAGATGAAAACTAAGTGTCCACCGGATTTATTCAATGTGTAAGTCACTGGTGACATTAGCAAGAACAGTTTTGTGGAGTGGTGGGGATGGGAGTCAGATTGGAATTGGCTGAGAAGTTAAAGTTAAGGAAATGAAGATAGCTTTTTGAAAAATATAGGGAAGAGAATAGCAGCTGGAGGGGAATGATAGGATGAGGGAGGCCTTAATTTTTTTTTTTAAGATAGGAAATACTCAACCTTTCTTGTATGTTGACTGGAAATTATCCCAGTGAACAGGGAATGACTGATGAATGCAGAGGAGGTTTCCCTTAATCTTTCTAAAAAACAGGATATATAATGAAATTTCATGATAAGAATTTGTAGTCTATAATGGCATTTTTTTTTATCTTTAGTTATTAGAGATACACACTGAAGTATTTATGGGTGAAATGATATGATTTAAAGTTTGCTTTAAAATATTCCAGGAAGAAAAAAAGAGGGATAGATTTTTTTTTAAAGACAGAATTGTTTTTATTTATTGAAGTTGGAATGACAGGTGCATGGGAGTTCATTATATTCTTCTACTTTTGTGTATTCTGAAAACTTCCACAATAAAAACTTAAAAAAAAAAAAGCAAAACCTTTTTGCACAGCAAAGTCTTTGAGATGGTGAGACAATTAAAAGCACAGAGGCAGATGAATACAGGGATGTATGCTGTGGGGTCATGAGTTCTGTCCCACAGCACCCCACAGCCGGCAGCTACCTTTTCCTAAAGTCTCAGTCAGCAAAGGGGATGGGAATGCAGGGACGGCCCCTCTAGCTTCTCTGCTAGCCTCTGCCAGTAATGCAGCTGTGGCTGGCCCGTGTGTCCTCTTTCAGACAAGCAGATGATGTAGACGGGGCTTACCCAGCAGAGATGCCTGGGATAGCAGACCTCATATATTAGGAAAAATTATTCCATCATTTCTCTTTATTCTAAAATTATGTTTCTTGTTCTGACATAATCTTTGCACATATTTCAAAATTCCCCTGGGTCTTCCTTAGACAACCATTTTTATTAGGAATAAATATATAATATAAACACATATTATTTCTCACCATTTCTTATACAAAAGCTAGACTATTAAACACACTGCTTTGTACTCCCCCACTCCCACTCCCCTTTTTACAATATAGCCTAGAGATCTTCCTATATCAGTATGTGGCGATCTTTCTCTTCTTTATTATTTTCTTTAAACATCTACACAGTATTTCATTTGTGTGGATACACCAATTTTTGTTTTTTAAAAAACAAATCCCTTTTATTTTATTTTTTTTTTGTGGGGAAGACCAGCCCTGAGCTAACATCTGTTGCCAATCCTCCCCTTTTTGCTGAGGAAGACTGGCCCTGGGCTAACATCCGCGCCCATCTTCCTCCACTTTATATGGGATGCCGCCACGGCATGGCTGACAGGCAGTGCGTCGGCGGGCGCCCGGGATCCGAACTTGCGAACCCCGGGCTGCCAAGTGCGGACTAAACCGCTGCGCCACCGGGTGGCCCCAAACAAATCCCTTTTAGATGAACACTGTAGTTGTTTCCAAAAATTCTGTTACAAACAATTCTGTAATAAAGAGCCTTGTAAATTATACCTGCATTGCACACACATGAAATGACACGTGTGTTGAACAAAGTTCTTAAAGGTAAGACTGTTGGATTGAAGAGGAAATGCACTTGTAATCTGACAGCTGCTGCCAAACTGTCCTCCAGAGGTTGCATCATTTTGCACTCTCACCAGGAATGGGCTAGGGTACCTGTTTTCCAAAGCCTAGTCAACAGTGAGTTTTGTCTAATTTTTTACCAATCCAGCAGATGAAAACTGGTATCTCAATATGGTTTTCATTTGCATTAATTAGTTTTTGGATATAATTGAAATTTTAAAATTAATTAAAAGTGAGATTGAGCAGCTTTTCCTATGATTAAGGGCTAGTAGGCATTTTAAAAAACAATTCAAATTTTTTTTCCAGACTCCAGAGCTATAAAAAAAAAAGGCAGCTTTTTTTGTTTTTTTAAGGAACTTTTATTTTGACAGTGTTTTACTTGGATGACTTGGCTTTTTTGTACCCTTTGTATTCTGAAGCATACTGTCATTACCTAAAAGGTAGATTAAATGTCTAAACTTCCCAACTCAGTGTCTTAAGGTCTGGTCCTATTCATTCTTTTGCTGCATCTCTCAAATCAATGAAGACTCTCCAGAGACTCACCACTAAGACTTCTAGAAGTCTAGGTTGAATTTTCATCAAACCAGTTCCTCCTCCTCCACAGATCCTCTGTGCTGTGCTCTAGTCTGTGTGGCCAACCATCTTGTAGGTCACTGACTTTCTTCACAGTCTTTTTCAAGGTGAGGGCTTGACCATGTGTAAAATACCCTATGAAGAGGCTGATTAGGGCTACCAGTTCTCACCTGCATACCCTGACAATAAGCATGTTAACCACTGCAGAACTTAAATGCGTGGTTTCAGAAAAAATGTTCTGATATTCAAGAGTTTCTTCTAGACCGAACAGTTTTGTTTTATTTTTCAAATAAATCTGCATAAGAAAATCTGGTTAAAACTGTCTCTCAATATAGTCCATGGTTTTATAATTTATAAAAAAACTTTTAATAGAAGTTATAACAACTTTGCAAACTATAACAAATATCACATAATTAGAAGTTATAACATTTCATGGTGTTATTTGAAATTTCATATACTTTCAATTCAAACTGACATTATGAAAGTTTTACAAAAAGCTTTTTAACAAAAATAATTCATTATAAAATACAGAATATGGATTAAAATTAATTTTAGCCAATTTGCATTTTTAAAACACTACCGATTTTCTTTTCTTTTTTTTGGCGAGGAAGATTAGCCCTGAGCTAACATCTGTTGCCAATCCTCCTCTTTTTGCTGAGGAAGATTGGCCCTGGGCTAACATCAGTGCCCATCCTCCTCTACTTTATATGTGGGACGCCTGCCACAGCACGGCTTGATAAGTGGCGCATAGCTCCACACCTGGGATTCACACCTGCGAACCCCAGGCTGCCAAAGAGGAGTGCACGAACTTAAACACTACGCCACCAGGCTGGCCCCCTCAATTTTCTCTTTCAAAAATCATAAAAATAATTCATGTTCACTGTAAAAATTCAAAAATAGCTAAGTATATAAAGCAAAAGTACAAGTGCCTCTTCCCTCCTCCTCTCTCTGTACTCCCATTTCCTAGGAGTGGACACTGTTTATAATTTAGTGTATGTATTCTTCCATATAAATTGTGTGTATAGAATGTAGGCACACCATAAATAGGGAAACACATATGTTCTTCTATAACTTCCTCTTTTTAAAAACTCAGCTATGTATCAGGAGCTGTTCTTTCTATTGCCTTGCCTTACTGGCCTTTTGCTATAAAATTAAGACATGGAAAACTTGACAACAGAGAAAGCACTCTTCTTTTTTTTAATAAAGAGAAATCTTCTAGGTTCAATGAACACAACTTTTAACCACATGAACACTGTCTAGAAATTCTCATTTCTAAGTTATTAACAACAACAGTATCTCCCAATATCATACTTTTCATCTTACTTAACTTCCTGAATTAGGGGAGTAGATTGTTGAAATAGAAACAAATGAAAAACAACAGAAACAAATGGATGCCTTTGCCTGTGCCTCTCTTTTTACTCAGTTTAAGATTTAGTGGAGACAGGAACATTTCTATTGCCCTTTACTATGGAATCCCACAGGTAAAGGTAATGTCCACATCACGGTACTGCACACTCAAATCTCCTGTGAAAACAGCATTAGTAAGAACTGTATCTCGTACTTCAGCAGAGGTACTTTAACAACTCCTATCCAGCCAAGGGGAATTATAAAAACACTGATATAGTACATTATATTACATTTAAAATGTATATAGAAATCATTTTTGGAAAAACATCTGCTTAACAAATGTGAACATATTAGCACGTTTGTTACTAACATCAAACATGTTAGAACATTTTGCTACCCTAAACCAACTTTATCACGAAGTTTTTCTTTCGGAAAATTTATCACAGAACTTTCTGCCACTTAAATTCTCTGAGTTTAGGGACTCCTTGGCATAGGTGCATTACATTTTATGAACCGCTTAAGGTGATTTCATTAGCGACTGCCTGTGTCAAGTTCAAGTAGAAATACGTACACTTTACTATTAAGTCTTTAAAAACCCTGGAGACAGAAGGAACTATTAGCTGATAAGCCTAGGATGTACTTAGAAACACAAGTTCTCCCTCTCACACTAGCTGTCTTAGACAATAAATAATTTGCTGGGGCACACTGTATCTTAATCAATAGAAAGACATAATTACAATAGTAGCAAAAGTAAAGTTTAAATGCAACATGAATTCAAATGAATTATACAGAGCTGTGCTGTCCAATAGGGCACCCACTTGCTACATCTGGCCATTTAAATTTAAATTTTAATTAAATTGAAAATTCAGTTCCTCAGTTGCACTTGTTGAATTTCAAGTGTTCAAAACCTGGTGGCTACTGTACTGGATGGCCAGATAAAGACCATCTCCATCATGGTGGGAAGTTCTAGTGCCCTGACATACACCTGGATAGAAAGATACCCATGTTATATTTCAACACTGGGGTTCTGGGGTTTTATTGGTGGTAAGAGCAACAACATCAACATTTTACTGAGCATTTAATTCTCACAACCATTCTATGAGGTAAGTCCTAAATGTTCACAACCCTTTATCGAAAAAAATACCGTGAGAACAGATGTGTTTCAGAATTCAGAATTTTTGGAGTTTATAAAGAAAAACACCCCACTGGGGTCTGGAGCAGTTACTCTATAATCAAATATTAATATTTCTATAGCAAAACATATGAATAGTCACATTACTTAAGGAGGATAGATAAAGATTGTAAATAGCCTCATACCAGTTTAGGTCAAGTTTTAATTCCAGATGAATTACAGAAAAACTCTGGGTGTTCAGAGTTTTGGGTTTGGGGAATTGTGGACCTGTGTGATTATCACCATTTTTGAGATGAGGAGTCTGGTGCAGTTCTGAACACAGGCAGCCTAATTTCAGAGTCTCCCAAATTGACTTCATCATCTGTGCCAAATTGATGACAAATTTGGAGTCAAGAGGTTCCAGTTTCTATCTTTATACCATAACGAGCAATTTGATCTTCCCTGGGCAAGCCTTCACCCTCTCTCTTGTCTCTATAAAATCCTCTTTTGGCCTACATGAACTTGAAGGCCCAACTAATTTTTATTTTCAAGATTCTAGGTTTTACACTGTGTTTCTCCTCCAAAATACAGAGATATTACCAGAAATATCCGCTCACAGACAACTGTCTTTCATTTGGCTGGTCACTGACATGTTACAGGTAAACTGGCGCCAAGACAACACTGTTTCTAGGCTGCTAAAAACTGGTAATGTTAATTTTCTTCTTTTCATCACCTAACATTTACAGATTTAAAAGTGGTTTATGTAAGTCCTCCACTATACCTGCAGAGATAGATGAAGGTAAGCCATTATGGGGATAGAGTCTCTGGTTGGTTTAGTCAACCCAGTGGGAATTCTTCTCCTGGGTCACTTTTTAAAACATTTAGCCAGCCCTAGCGTCTAACCCTCAAGCTCCTTTTCTTCCTTTGCCAGATTGCTTTGCCCAGTATTTGCACATGCCCTTGGTCTCCCGAAGTAGGCTCACTTTTCACCTACTCTATAAGCCCATAAAAATAAGCATATAGCTGTTTCAAAATGTCTAAAGGTTTCACTGCTGATAATGATGGAGAGGAAGAAGGCTTTGCCCACACCTCTCTCTATTCTCTTTGCCCGCACTAAGAACTGGAGTAAGGGGGCCGCCCGGTGGCGCAGCGGTTTAGTCCGCACTTGGCAGCCCAGGGTTCGCGGGTTCGGATCCCGGGCGCCTGCCGATTTGTTGTCAGCCATGCCGTGGTGGCGTCCCATATAAAGTAGAGGAAGATGGGCACGGATGTTAGCCCAGGGCCAGTCTTCCTCAGCAAAAAGGGGAGGATTAGCAACGGATGTTAGCTCAGGGCTGGTCTTCCTCACAAAAAGAAAAAGAACTGGAGTAAGATTCCTCAGCATTTCAGGAGTACACAGAGATCCTAGGACTTTACTACAGGAATTGGGGTCTGGGTTCTGGGGTAAGACTAGGATGGGGTAGGCAAGGAGGGAAAGGTATTCCAAGGAAAAAGGGTGGGTAGTCTGGCCATGTCTGGGAAATCAAAGCCCAGAGATCTTATCTATCTCACAGTCTCTCCCCATCCTACCCTTCAGAGTCTACCACAGCATCAACAGAAATGTGTCGTCCCTCAGGCTCTCTTACTGAGGTGTCTGTTTCCAGAGACTCTGGATGCACATGAAAGACAGGAACTACTCTACACTCTGAAATAAATTTTTACTGAAATGCAAAAAGAAACTACATGCATTTGAGACATGCCCAAATCAGGTTAGCCAAATGTACCAAAAACATATTGAAGACTTTGCCAAGTGATATATTAGTATAGGTCAGTTGCTGAGTTGAAATATTTTATATGGTCATTATGAAAATCACTGATTCTTTAACTACATTCCCTCGAGCCTTAACAAAGAGCTAGTAGAAAAGCTCTCTCATATATAAGATTATATTCTATGCCCTAAGATTTTTAGAACCATGCTGGATTTTAGTAACTGCTCTATAGTCAAACATCTATTTCTAGCCACTTTACCAGCAAGTGCTTATAACACATATCCTGCTAAAAAATCATGCCAAAGAGAGACACAGAGAGTACTGTTCTATAACATGTTCTGTGTGTCAGCCTTCCAGCTATACAATGAAAGCATTCTTGTCCACCCAACAAACCAAGCAACTACTATTCCAACCCTGCAGACACTGCTCTATATCAGCGCTTCGCAAACGTGTTGGTCTTGAGATCATTTACACTCTTCAAATTGAGGACCCCTAATAGCTTCTGTTCCTGTGGATTATAGCTATTGATATTTACCATGTTAGAGATTAAAACTGAGGGAAAAAATACTTATTTACTAATTCATTTACATATAATAAAACCATTACATGTGAACACAACATTTTTAAAGGAAAGATAACTATTTTCCAAACAAAAAAGAATTCAGTGAGACAAGGGCCATTCTTTTACATTTCTGCAAACCTCTTTAATGTCTAACTTAAATAAAAGATAGACTCTCATCTCTGCTTCTGCATTCAATCTGTTGCCATACACTGCTCTGTTTGAACTCTATGGAGAAAAAAATCCAGCCCTACACAGATGGGTAGTCGGAAAACGGTGGGGTATTTTAACAACCTTTTCAGATTTTTGAGGATATTCTTCTCTGATACTACACTAAAATTCAACAAGTGGTAATTTCTTAAAGGCTAGTTGCAATGTAGAATTTGAAACCATATCAGTAAATTTTTTTAAAACTATATTACATTAAAATCCAATGGACTATGCTGTATCTTGAATGGAATTTTTACCCATGGAAGATTCTGTAACATCATGCATTGGTCATTTGGAAGCTATCGGTTCACTGAGTTATGCAGCTCTTCCAGATGTTGGCACATTTCATTATACAATATCTGAAAAACTGCATTTGTTAATATCAGTTCTGAAGCTAATGGTAACGGATACAAATTTTCCAGAATTCTAATTTTCCCTTAAAGGCTCAAATTTTATCACTGGCAAAAATACTTTTTTTTTCTTGAAGTGACAGGCTTACTTTATTCATTTTTGAGCATCTGTCTGCCAAACACTCATATGTGAATAACTCCACTTTGTCCACTAGTCATTCTTCAAGTAAAACTGGTGTTCCCAGAAAAAAATAGCTAGTTCAACTAGCATCTCAAAAGACTGCACAACTGTTTTTCTCAAGAAAATCAATGGTACTTTAGCATACAGCTGAAGTATATAATGACAACCTTCCATTTTATCATAAAAAGTGGGCCCAAGGACTGAGATATAATAAAAGTAATTTTCACTGCTTCGTTTCCAATTGTTTTTTTAAATAAACAAAAATCAAAAACAATGTCTGCATGGTGGTGAAGCATATAATGTTTACTAGGACAGTTTGGTGCCACTACCTTGATTCATGTTACAGCACAGCAGTACTTTTACCCACTTTTCATCATAAGAAAAAAATGTCAATATGAAAAAGACAATTTTAGTAGCATTATGAAAACAGTTTGACTTTACAGACTCCCTGAAAGAGTCTGAGGAACCCAGGGACCCACGGGTCACATTTTGAGAACCGCTGCTTTATACATTTACCCACAAGCCCTGGCTATACAGAGTGCTAGCATTTTCTCATACGTAATTCTAACACATCACAAAACACCGAGAAGTAGCTATAATTTTTTTTTTGCTATGCCATATTTTTGGCTTCAAATATAATATGCAGAAAATGACATATTCCAGACCTAAGAAATGCTATAATCTTTCTCTTCATGGTGGAATATGTTGAAATAGGATTTAATTTGTGGTTTTATCTAAAATACTACCTAACATTATAATGTCCACAATAAGGGAAAAAACCCAAATATGTACTCTAAGTTTAATACTGGAATAAGTATCTTATCAAATAAAAATTTAACCATGGGGCTGGCCCAGTAGCATGGTGGTTAAGTTCGCACACTCTGCTTTTGGCAGCCTGGGGTTTGCGGGTTCGGATCCCGGGCATGGACCTAAATACCGCTCATCAAGCCATGCTGTGGCGGTGTCCCACATACAAAATGGAGAAAAGATTGGCACAGATGTCAGCTCAGTGACAATCTTCTTCAAGCAAAAAGAGGAAGATTGGCAACAGATGTTAACTCAGGGCCAAACTTCCTCACACACACACAAAAAACACCCATAAATTAAACAATCTTTATGTGCAAGATACAAAAAGTGAATTAAGACAGTCACTTAAGAAGGTTACAATCTAGTAAGAAAGACACACCACACAAGGTGGCAGAATGTAATGTTTTAATAGAGAAATAAGTGCTATGGGAAGTACTATGGGCTGCCACATACCAGGAGTGGGCAAACGATGGCCTACTGCTATTTCAATAAATTCAGCCAAACTCATTCATTTAGGTATTGCCTATTCTCTAGCACTTCAGTGGCAGAGCTGAGTAGTTGTGACAGACCGTATGGTTCACAAAGCCCCAAACATTCACTATCTGGCCCTAGACAGAAAAAGTTGGCCAACCTTTGCTGTATACTCTTGTAACTGCACAAGGCACCTGGCCAAGAGGGTCATTGAGTGTTAAAATACAATCTACCCTTTTCCTCCTGAGGGATACATCTCCGTACTGGCACACAGCTTGGTGAGCAGAACCTTGAGTCCTAGTGGGTGGATGCAGCCACCTGATAAGGGGCATCTTTTCCTTTCACATACGTGATATTTATGAGCCTGAGCCCATGTGGCTAGGGAGGCACTATTTCCTATCTTGCACAAAGGTGTGTGTGTGTCTGTATAGGCTACCAATAGTCATGAATTATCTCTCAGTCATACCATGAAGATGGGGTGGATTTCCATTATTAAAATATTTTTTGATTAGAAAAAAAGAATCTTCATTCTTCATAACCTTTCATTAGCATCCAATACTTTATGGAAAGAATGTGTACGAGAGGTACCATATATTAATATTTTACATTTTACCAAGCTAGTCCAGTGAAAAAGTAATTACTTCCACCAGAGATACAAAATCTGATGACTGAGCAAATTCCTATGAAAGAAAGGTATTAGTCTCCAAGGCAGTGAAGATGATCTGAAGTCATTTTGTTTTCAGACGCATTTTATTGCTCAGGAGGATAAGAAAAGATTTACAGGGATTTCAAAGAAAAAGAAAGAAGACTCCACATTGAAGGCTTCCATGGCAATGTGCTTCAATTCTTTCCTATGAATTACTCTCTTAGGTCCTCCTATTATAATTTCAAAAGCATGTGCATTTTTTGGTGATTTGAGCATACATCCAGCAACATAATTGTGGCTCCTGTGTTAAAACACTAGCAGCCAGAAATAGCCCTATATTGGCTGTAACAGACATATTTATAAGGCAAGGGAAAAACTAGGCAATTGGTTTCCTCAAAGTACAAAGGTAGAAGCTGGAATAAAGCATTTTATGCATTTTCACTTGACCAAGGGACTCATTTTCAGAAAAGAAAATTATAGTGAAACTTTTGAAGACATTTTTGTATCACTATCCAAGATTGCTTTAAAACTTCAACTAAATAAATTTTCTTAAAAACGTGCAAAAATTTATGTTAACATGCTGGTCAGGATTAATATTTCATAAAGGAACTGCTTCTGAATGTCTAACTACTCTCTCAGGATATGTGCCCATAAAACTTCGTGAGGCCTAGGTATATACCCAAAACAACTGAAAGCAGGGACTGGAAGAGATACTTGTACACCCATGTTCATAGCAACATTATTCACAACTGTCTAAAGATGGAAGTAACCAAAGTATCCATCAATGGATGATGGATAAACAAAATGTGGTATATACATACAAGTGAATATTATTCAGCCTTAAAAAGGAAGGAAATTGTAATACATGCTACAACATGGATGAACTCTGAAAACATTATTGCTAAGTGAAATAAGCCACACACAAAAGAATGGTGTATGAATCCACTTATATACGAGGGACCTAGAATAGGCCAATTCATAGAGACAGAAAGTAGAACACAGGTTGTCAGGGGCTGGGAGTGGGTGGAATGGGGAATTGCTATTTAATGGTACAGAGTTTCTGTTTGGGATGATGAAAAAGGTCTGGAAATGGACAGAGGTGATGGTATGGTTGCATAACAACATAAGTGAATGTGCTTAATGCCACCGAACTGTAAACTGGTAAATTTTGTTGTGCTTATTTTACACAATAAAAAATTTTTAAAAAATAAGGGAATTTTTTTAAACATTGCTCTTAAAACCTACAGCAAACTGATTTTCACTATATCAGTCTCATTAAAAGATTATTCTCTGCCATTTAGTAGTGATAATAGCTTCACAAATAATTCTAGAAACAAAGTCTTGAAAGCATCCATACAACTCCCAAATCTGGACTTTAGGAAGAAAATTTCCAATGACTTATAAAAATGGATGCAACAGGTTGACATTTAGTTATTTCCTGGTAGCTAACCTCTCCTGGTGACAAATCTATTTTTGTGGACAAGCAAAAAGCAACCTGACAATTTAAGTCACAGTGTTTCCATTACTTTTATCAAGATAAACCAGAGACGTTCAAAAGGAATGTCCCAGAACAAGGGGAGTTTCTGAGACAGACTGAATTTCACTAACAAATCTCCAATGCCCGTGGGGTATTTCCACCTGCATATACTATGGTCACCTCAAATTCACACATCTAAAACCAAACAGATCTCCCCATCATCTTGCAATATCTAATGTATGTTACAAGCTCCAACTAGTATAACTACTTCTGGTCCCTGTTCCATCCTATCTTATGTATCACTGCATGCATGACTATTTAAATTAGTACTCTGCTAGGTGCTGGCACTCGAAGATAAAGACCCAGCCCCTACCACCCACCAAGAATTGTCTAATGGGGAGAGAGAAGTAAACAGGCTATCAAATTAAGCCATGAATGGACAGGTGTAGGGCAGGTGTTAGGAGTTCAGCTTGGAGGCCTATGTGAGATTATGGCCTACTGGGAGATTATAAATAGTCAAGTAGGGCTAGATATGAGAGAGCAAGAGATAGGAGGGAGCAAGCATAGGTGGAAGAAACAGTGAATGAGCAAGAGCTAGAACATACTCCCACAAGAGTGTCCTGGTGTGTGTGTTGGGGGTGGGGGGAGGTGGAATAGGCGGGTAGTGAAAAGAAGAAAGGCCAGAGAGGTTAATAAGGCCAGGTCATAAAGGGCTATCAAACTTTCTAGGGATTCAGGTGGTTATCTGCTGTCTCCTCTGGTGTCAATCTGGCTTCTGCTCTCAATACTCCATGGAACGTGCTCTCCCTAAAATCAGCAACAATCTTGGTCCTTCATCTAATAAACACTTCAGTCAATACCTTACTTGACACACCCGCTCTGGCCCTTTGCAGGACCCGACAACAGTGGCCACTTAACTTTTCTTGCAACAATTTTATCCCAACTTCCAAGATATTCTCCTGAATTTCTTCCCATCCCTCTGGTTCCAAACTTTCTTAGTCTCCTTTTCCTCTGCCCATCAGGGCTCTGTCATCAGTCCTCCTCACTTTTTACTCCACACATGGTCTCTGGGTGATACTGTCTACTGTCATGTCTTCAGTTACCATCCAGATAGGCTGATGACTCCTTCCTCAAAGTAATAACAACAATCTTTTATGGAGTAGTGTGTTAAGTGCTGTATTAAATGGTTTACGTTATCCCCCTTTTACAGATGAAGTTACTGAAACATAGTGAGGTGAATCAACCTTTTGCTTTTTACTATAGTCATTGTGTTTGGTAAAATTCACTCAACTATGAGCAAATTTAAAAGAATAGCATGAAAAACTGTTACAGGAAGAAGCAGGCTGACGACCAATATATACATAATCCTACTTTTATTAAAAATGGGACTATTTCACATTTCTGTATTATTTGAACTTTTAAATAACATTAAAATTTTTAAAAACTGTGTTTAGTATCCTCCTGGACATGTTAAGAAAAAGACAAAGAAGTGTTTGTAATTTCTGATTTGGCTATATTTTTCATTTATTTTTAACTAAATGGTAAAAGCTTATGTTCTACAGTTAAATGTAACATCTATCCAGTAGAATTTACTTCCAAAGAGCCAAATTTAAAGATTTTCTTAAACTTTTAAAAGCACCAACATTACATACATATTTTATGATTTATTTAGTTACATAATCAGGTCATTTGAGATCTTGATTTAGCATTAAATGCTACTTGCAAGTAAATGTTAGTTATCTGGTTACTGACACTGCTTTTCACAAAGGAAACAGCAGCAAATTCCCATACCCCAATGCATTTGAAAAGGCAGCTTAAAAAAACTTAAGCGGCTACTTTAACACATTTTTAGAAACTTTAATTTGTTAAATCCAAAATAATTAAGTTTCATTAAAGTAACAACTGAAAATTTATATAATCAAGCCAGTTAATTATTTAGGTTGAAAAAAACAACTGTAATACACTGAAAAAAAAAGTTGTAATAAAAACAGTCCCCCATGGGCCAGCCCAGTGGCGCAGCGGTTTAGTTTGCGCTTGGCAGCCCGGGGTTCGCTGGTTTGGATCCCTGGCGCCCACGGATGCACTGCTTGTCAGCCATGCCGTGGCGGCGTCCCATATAAAGTAGAGGAAGATGGGCACAGATGTTAGCCCAGCGCCAGTCTTCCTCAGCAAAAAGAAGAGGAAGGTTAGCAACAGATGTTAGCTCAGGGCTGGTCTTCCTCAAACACACACACAAAAAAGCAGTCCCCAATTCAGTGAACTGAATTTACAATAAAACAGACCTGAAATATTTAGGAGCAATATTTTCTGTGGGTTATAAAATATTAAATAGCATCTACTTATTGAGCACCTTAAAGGAATTTGGTTTGGGAGAGGGAAAAGAGAATGAAGGAGGAGAGAGAAATCCAAAAGGAGTAAAAGTCACTATCCTAACCCTCTGGGAAGAGGGTATACAGGTAAACAGAGAGAATGATATCAATAAGAGCAAGTTTCTCTTGTCTCACAGAATAGTGGGATTCCAGAGAGACTAAGTGAAAGATGAGCTCGCGTAGTGAGTAGGTTAAAATATGGTGTACTAGGATTCTAGGTCTGTCAGTAGGATTTTATCTGCTGGAGTTTTAATCTCACCTAGAAACACTACTTTATCAGTGGAGCAAAATCACAAAAATTATACAATATTATTTTTGGAAAATCAAACAGGTAGAAATATTCAGTGTAGATGGAGGGGCAGAAGAGACAGGAATCAAGGAGACCAAGTAGGACTCTGACAATAATGTAGGCATGAGGTGATAAAGCCTCGATTCGTAAGAAGTGGAAACAGCGGAGGAATAGTTACAAACCATATTTTGAAAGAAGAACCAGTGACACCTGATGACACACTGGGCAAAGGGAATGAAAGAGTGACAAGATTCAAAATTTCTGTGAGTATGACAAACACTGACCTGACTACCTAGCCTGCTGACAGTGGTGGATGCCCGACTGGGCACCAAAATCCTGTCAGGCACCTCTTACATGTAGCAGAGGCAGCTGCAAGTCACAATCCAAGGCAGAACCCTCTGGACACAGACCACCTCCACCTGGCCCAATGCTTACCTACCCAACAAGCCCCAACAGCAGCAGCCATCAGAATATCCACACACTCCACCTTCCTAACATGGAGCTGGGATGCTCTGCTGTCTTTTGACTTTAAAAGCCCTATCCCATTTCCCCTCCTTCAACTTCATCTCCCAGAGCCTAGACTCCATGCTGGACTGGGTTTACTCCTTGACAGTAAAACATTTCCACTTACCATTTAATCTTTGGTTTCATTTTTCCTGAATAGCTAGCACAATGGAAACTAGCAGTTACCACAGGGAGAGTTTAGAGCTGAGAAAAATGATCATTTGAAGATGCAACAAAGAAGAGTTAAATGCTGAGTACACGTGCTGAACAAACTGGGAGAGTGAGATGCTAAGAAATTTGCCCGGAGTTATACAGATGGAAAGTGTCAGAAACAGCACGTGAACATAGTATGGTTCCAAAGGTCCACACTTCTAACCATCACACCATATTACCTCTCAACATATGCAGAATGGAATGAAGGCTGAGACTAGGCCATTTGGTTTGATTAAGAGAGATTACAGGTGATTTCCTAGAGCAGTTTCAATAGAATGGCGTGTAGAGAGAAACAGAAGTAGTGAGTCCCCTTCATTGCTGGAGGAAGTCTAGCACTAGAAGATAGAAATGAAATTGAATGGTAATGTGCAAGACAAACAGGGTGACTGTTTATACTTTTTGAAAGACAGGGGAGGCCTATGCAACTCAGAATACAGGAAAAATAGAAGTTCATAAGAGAAGGAAAGATTAAGGATATCAGAGGAGGGAAATGATTATGTGGGCAAGATTCTAGAGGAAAACAGGAAAGAAGGGGTTAGCTTTAAAGAGAAGTAACAGCTTCTCTACTGAGACCAGAAAGGTTAGAGAAGCAACAGTGGGCTGAAGTAGAGATGAGGTTTTATAAAAGTACGCATGACAGAAGGTCTCAATCTTCTCCATAAAATAGGATGCAGGGTTATTCAGTATAAAGTAAAGAAGGTATGACAGGTTCAAAGAAAAGAGGGGTTTGGAAGTATCTTAAGCTGAAATTTCCTTAAATTCAAAGGTTTCATAAGAGAAATTAATCACCTACTTTTATAAAATTCATGTTAGAAATCTTTTATATTGTGTTAATATATAAAAAGGGACACTTGAATTCTCTTCAAAGAATAATGAGTAAGTACTGTGGAAATCAGCCAGGTAAAGAGGCCAAAGAAAGATATCAAGAGTTGGGTGAGGTGAACTGTGGAAGGTTTCCCAGAAGACTGGCTGAAAAGAAGAGATGGCATATACAATGGTGAGAAGATGGAAATGCACCAAATTAGCTGGACTTGAGTAGGATAAACACCTAATAAAATAATGGGAACTGGGTTAATGAAAATATGTGGAGTGGACACAGAAGTGCCTTGTGACGTGGTATAGTACAGTTAAGAGAGGCTCTGCAGTCAGACATCCTGGGTTCAAATCTTGACTCTGTCCTTCACCAACTGTGTGACCTTGGGCAAGTTACTTAACCTTTCTAGTCTTCAATGTTGTCATTTGTAAAAGGAGGGTGATAATAATATTATCTATCTCATAGAGTTAAGCTCTCAGTGAGTCATCTGGTAGGTGGAGTGTTAACATAAGTTTAGTGTTCAGGGGTATCACTACAAATTCTTCAGCTAAGGGATGATGCAATGAGAGGAGTCAGGAAAATTATTTTAATAATTCTATAAGGGGTAATAGCTGACATTTACTAAAGATCTGGCTTATTCTGAATAACTGTTACTTAATCCTCTTTATCACCCTAGGAAATAGTTAACTTTTATTATCCCTAATTTACATATAAGGAATCTAAGGAATAGAGAGGTGAAATATCTTGCTCAAGGTTACAAAGTTAGTAAGTGATAGAGTCTGGATTCAAATCCAGACAGCTTGAGTCCAGAAGCTCGCAAGTACTCTGTTTACTCTAATAGCTGCCATTTTGGATTTCCCAAGTAAAGTCTTTCCTCTATTAGTGAAAATAATCAAGGACTGACTGCAGATACAATTATTTGTCACTTTCACCAAACAAATCATTTTTTCCACAGAGACCCAAAGCTATGCAGAGAGACTGTAGTGATTTAGGGCTGCTTGCAGTAGAGAGGTGGGAGAAGAACTGTGAACCCCCACTGAGGTTCAACTCTTCTGTATCTCCTACTGGGATATGTTCTCCCATTTGGCTACTTAGTCCCTACACTTTCAAGTACTAATGTTTTTGTTTCAGTTTGATTCCCCCAATTTATTTAACTGGATTTTATCTGAATTAGATATTACTACAAAGCATGAGGAAAAGGCATACCTACACTTAGTGTAGGTGCACAATAGGAAAACACCGATAATTTGTCTTACAATGAAATTGGAGGAAATTCATTAATTTACCTCCAAATTATTAAAGTACAAGGTTTCCAAATAACATATCCAAAAGTAAAAGCTTATAGGGTTCTGAGAGTTTTAATATTACCTTTTATTCCAATATATTTTTATAATGAATCTAAGACCGGGGTGCTGAGACTGACTTCAGAATCTGAATAATGTTCTAGTAACAGCATGTTAAAAATTGGGGCAACGTTGGAGCTGGCCCGGTGGCGTCGTGGTTAAGTTTGCCCGCTCCGCTTCGGCGGCCCGGCTTTCGCAGGTTGGATCCCAGGCGTGGACATACGCACCACTCATCAAACTGTGCTGTGGTGGCGTCCCAAATACAAAACAGAGGAAGAAGGGCACAGATGTTAGCTCAGGGCCAATCTTCCTCAGCAAAAAGCTCAGCAAAGAGAGAAAGATTGGCAACGGATGCTAGCTCATGGCCAATCTCCCTCACCAAAAAAAAAGGCCAACATTTATCAACTCATTGTAAAAGGCAATTTATTGTGTAGCATTCGTGTAATACAAGTCCCCCAACCCTCATAAAAAAAGCTTTGTTGCTGTTTTCCCCATATTATGTATTCATGTTTACTCTAATGTAGTATTTGAATTCCAAGTTCCCCCTAGCCTCTTCCCATCATCATCTGGAAAGCAGGCCAACTTCTACTCCTGAGCTTGCACAGCATAACCCCTTGTAGAGAAAACGCAGTCTCTACTTCACCTCTGCCTTGGTTACACTGAGGATTTAGTGACTCAGAGGGAACAGAAATGGTAAGATAGAATGTTAATAAAATTGGTCACAGCTGGGCTAATGTCTTAAGACAAAAATAAGAGTGATAACAGGAAAATATCTGGCAAACTTCAATATTGCTCAAAAAAAAAAAACCCCTCTTAAATACTGTTTTCCAAAGCAGATTCTATGGGACAAAAGTTTCTTAGGCAATTTAATTGATTTGCATGACTAAAAGCAGTGATGGACAAGTAGGTTTGGTATGTGCTTAGCTAAATAAAATTAACTTGACAACTGGTTTTATTTTTGTTGTTTTTTTTAAGTAAAGAATTTCCTAAAGCTCCTAACATATTTTCCCACAAAACTTATCCTTCTTCTCCCCCTTTTTTCCTTAGAGCACCCAACAGGTTTTATGTTCCATAGCACATTCTTTGGGAAGCTTTGCTCTAAAAGAAGGAATCTTTTCTCCAACACAAAGCCAGGTAAAAACCTGGTCGCTAATGCTTGATTCAGAAACTAAACACAAATAATAACAACCACAATAAGAATACCAAATAATATTTGTTAAGCATTTATTATGTGCCAAGTATCATTATATGATACCTTTATTTCATTATTTAATTCTTATTACCACCCTGTGAGATAGGTAACTTTATTATCCTGAATTTAAAATGATGAAACTGATGAGCAGAGAGGTGTTCAATAATTTGTTCAATGTTACAAAGCTAGTAAGTGACAGAGTCTGGATTCAAATCCAGACAGTTTGAACTCAGAGCTCTAATGTACTCTGTGCTACATACCTCCCAAAAGCAGACACTTAGCTGTCTGGAGAAGACTCTTCTGTCCTTAGCAATAACAAGAATATTTAATACCTCGTTTTTTCAGAGATATACACAAAGAATTGATGACTGAGGTCTTTAGCTGGAATTAATCCACTTTCACTAGTCTAAAAAGATTGAGATCAAATAACTACTCTCCACGACCTCCAGGAGTCGGGGAAAAAAAACCCAATACAAAATATACTATTAGAAACGGAAACAAGAATGAGAAGCCCTGGGTGATTTTACTTATGAATTTTCTAACTAATATTGACAAAAAATGAGACACTCATAAGATAAATGTCAAAATTTTAAAGTTACACTAAGAAAAGACTATTTTTAGTTGGTAGCTATAAAGGGTGCTGGACGCTTACTCTAACATAGTTGGAGATTTCTGCCACTTGTGAGAATATTTTCAAAGGCAACTTGGCTTATTAAGAGTCAAATTCTTGTTTAAATTATGATGTTTTATTATTATTATTATTATTTTTGTGAGGAAGACCAGCCCTGAGCTAACATCCATTGCTAATCCTCCTCTTTTTGCTGAGGAAGACTGGCCCTGGGCTAACATCTGTGCCCATCTTCCTCTACTTTATATGGGACGCTGCCACAGCATGGCTGACAGCAGTGCGTCAGCAGGCACCCGGGATCCGAGCCGGCGAACCCCGGGCTGCCAAGCGTGAACTAAACCGCTGTGCCACTGGGCCAGCCCTAAATTATGATGTTTTAAAAGCTTGAGTTACATACATCTTTCCAAACTTTCAGTTTTCCTCTACACACAGGTGCCACAAACACTCAAACAAATGTCATCCGGCCTTTCATAAATAATAAACATGACAAAAACCTATAACAGGAGAGTAATTCTTTAAAAAGTATCCAAGCAACCAAACAAAGCCCTATCCAAAGGCCTATGAGACCAAGAAATAAAACTGGTGTTATAATAACAGTAACAATAGCTAATACTTTTGGGGCTCTTACTACGGTTAGACACTGTTCTAACTGTTTGCATCTAACTCATTCCATCTTCACAAAATCCCTATGAGGAGGGCACTATTACTATCAGCCCTAGAGGTAAAGACACTGAAGCTTGGAGAGATGAACCAATTTGCCCAAGGAGGAAGCAGAGCTAGCATGCCAACCCAGGCAGTCTGGCACCAGATCTAGAGGTCATGCTCTAAACCATTTCACAACACTCTTCAACTTTGCTTGTTCCCCCAACCTCAGCCCAGATCACCAAGTTGCACCGTGGATCAAAATGCACCTTCTACAAGCTAACAGTAAACAAAGCACACATGAACCATTTTCTAGGATAGGCCATATCCCAGACCATAAAAACAACTTAAAAGGACTGGAATCATACAAAATATGTTCTCCAACTACAAAGGAATTAAATTAGAAATCACCCACAGAGAGAAAGCTGTGAAACTCCCAAACATTTGGAAATTAAACAACACATTTTTAAATAATCCATGGATCAAAATAAGAGATCACACGCGATATTAGAAAAGATCTTGAACTGAAATGAACATGAAAACACAACATATTAGAATATGTGAAATGCAGCTAAAATAGTATTTAGAGGGGAATCTACAGCATTCAATTATTAATTGGAAAAGAAAAAATGTTTAAAATCAATGCTCTAAGCTTCCACCTTAAGAAACTAGAAAAAGAAGGCAAATTAAACTCAAAGCAAGTAGAAAGAAGGAAATAATATAGAACAGAAATCAATAAAACTGCAAACTACAAAATTTCTTTCTGTAGAAATCAACAAGCTAATCCTAAAATTTTTATGGGAGCTAAGCAGCTAGAACAGCTGAAATAATTTTGGGAAAAAATGTTGGAGGATTCATACGAACTGATTTCAAGATTTACTATATAAAACTACGTATTTACAGTGTGATACCAGTGAAGGAAATACATACTGTTCTATGGAACAGAACAGAGATTCCAGACATCCACGAAGTTACGATCAACTGATTTTTGACACAGATGCCAAGTGGAAAGGAATAGTCGTTTCAACAAATAGTGTTTGAACAACTGGACATCCATATGCAAAACAAACAAAAACCTCATACCATATACAAAAGTTAACTCAAAATGGATCACAGACTTAAATGTAAAACTTAAGTCCATAAAGCTTCTAGGAGAAAAAAGAGGAGAAAAATCTTTGTGACAACGGGTTAAGTAAAGATTTCTTAAGACACAAAACACAAATCATAAAAGAAAAATTGGTAAGACAAACTTCATCAAAATAAAAACTTCTGCTCTTTAAAAAACACTGTCAGAAAACGAAAAGACAAGGCATGGACTGGGAGAAAATTCTGCAAAATAAGTATCATACAAAGGACTGCTAACCAGAATATATAAATGACTCTCCCAACTCAGTAAGAAAACAGACAACCCAATATAAAAAATGAGCAAAAGGTCTGAACAGACACTTCAACAAAGAAGAGATACAGATGGCAAATAAATAAATAAAGAGATGCTCAACCATCATTAGTCATTAAGGAAAAGAAGATTAAAACTTACATGAGCTACAACTACCTACCTATTAGAATGGTTCAAATGAAAAAACAAAAAGCGACTGTAGCAAGGGCTGAGGAAGAAGTGGAGCTACTGGAAATCGCACACATCACTAGTGGGAATGCAAAATGGTAGTCACTTTAGCTACAGCTTGGTAGTTTAATATAACATTAAACAAGTTACCAGATGACCCAGGACAAATGCAAATATATGTCCATACAAAATCCCGAACATGAATATTTACAGCAGCTTTATTCAGAATTGCCCGCAAACAGTCCAAATGTCCATCAACTAGTGAATGGATAAACAAATTGTGGTACCTTTATACAGTGTAGTACTACTCAGCTAACAAAAAGATACAAACTACAGATAGATGCAATGTAGCTCAATCTTGAATGCATTATGTTAAGTGAAAGCAGGCAGATTCAAAAGACTACAAACACAATCTCATTTATACGACATTCTAGAAAAGGTAAAACTAAAGGGAGAGAAAAGAGATCTGTTTTCAGAGGCTGGGGTGGGAGGAAAGGACTGATTACAAAAAGGTGTGAAAGAACTTTCTGCAGCAATGGAAATGTTCTATTTCTTGATTATCGTGGTCGGTAGGAGATTGTGTGTATTGTCAAAATTCATAGAACTCTACATGCCTAAAAAGAGTGAATTTACTGTTTGTAAATTATACCTTAAGAAATCTGACTTTTAAAAAAAAGTGAGGAAAAAGGGATGACTGGCTGATGTATTGAGAAAAGATTACAGCAGGGTAAGGCAGGAGCAGAGAAAACAGGCTACTGCAGTAACCCAGGCAAAAGACAAGAGATGGTGGCTGGCACTGGGGTGAAAGTCATGGCAGTGGTGCGAAGTGATCTGATTCTAGTTACATTTTGAAGATAAAGTCTACAGATTTCCTGAAAGACTGAACATGGAGCATGAGAGAAAGAGGAGCCAAGGATGACTACCATGGTTTTAGCTCGAGCAGCTGGAAAGAGGGACCCACCATCAACTGAGAAGGGAAGGCAACAGGTACAACAAGTGTGTGCGCAAGCGTGTGTGTGTCTGTGTGTGTGTTGGGGATGGGGGGTGATCAGGAATTCAGTTCTAATCTCCAGTCTGCTATAAAATGGAGATAATGTCATTACGTATCCGATAGTTTGTTTGTAAACATCACTGTATTCCTCCGTTTCAGCTGCAAGTCCTAACCTTGTAGACTTTGTTCTGATCCTACAAGGAAGCCCAGCCATCAGACAGTTCTGCTCTTTGTAGCTTGATGGGTCTACTAGCTCTCATCCCCAAGGTGAGCATGCTCGTCTTTTACAAAAGGGAAAATGTGTCCACTGTCTATGGCTCCTTTAATCGGGTCCCACTCACATCTCTCTAGAAGAAATTCCTCCATGTTATTATTTCTATATTTCACTCATTATATCCACTGTTTACTACATTCTTTATGTGAGGGAGAGGTTAGATACTTTGGGAATTCATCTCTCAGCCACCTGTATCTTTGATACAGCTTTCCATTCCTATTATGGAGTTTATCACTTCCACTAATAAGCATGTTCTTAATACACAAAAACAAAACAGAAACTGCTTTTCATTCCTCCCATCTCTTCAAGCAGTTAGTTCCTCTGAAGTTTTGTAGCTCCTGACCCCTTTTGCAGAGGCTCTCTGTTCCTTCCTTTATACTGACTATCATCTTAATCTGAGTTGGGTAGAAGAATCTGATAACAAAACAAAAAAGCTACTATGGATTCCCACTGAAAGCTTTTTTCTCTGAAGGGAGAGCCAGTCCTGTTTCTTACTGCAGCACTGTCACCTAGAAACCAAAATTCTCAGCTGACATAACATTTCAGGGCTAATCTAATTCCCAGGAAACTACTCAGCACTGTTCAAAACATAAAAACCAGCAGCAGTTTTTGCCTTTATATCACTAACGATTTGAAATCTTAAATTGTAAATTCCTAATAATTACAGCTGCTTCGTTTTACTGACCATTTAATATGCATGGGGTGCTGTGCTAAGTGCTTTAAATAAATTAGCTTATTTAATACTCAAAATAACCCTGTGACAAAGTTATCATCATTATTCCTATTTTATACATGTAAAGTTAGCATTTAAGATAACATTCATGAAAACAGGAGATATTATATCAACCTTAGACATAAGCAAGCACCAAGTACCTACAATTTGGTTTGAATGACCAAAATTTAGGCAGTATACTAAAGAATATGACATTTAATTAATCCCCAAAGGATTATGAGATTAGTTTTTGCCTACACTATTATTTTCTAGCTCTAACATTAAAAAAACCAAAAACACAGTGTGCCCCCTCTTAAAGAAAAAAGGTTATTTGGGGGCAAGCCCGATGGTGTAGTGGTTAAGTTTGCGTGCTCCACTTGGGTGGTTTGGGTTCACAGTTTGGGTCCTGGGGCAGACCTGAGCACCGCCCATCAAGTCATGCTGTGGCAGGTGTCCCACATTTAAGGTAGATGAAGATGGGCATGGATGTTAGCTCAGGGCCAATCTTCCTCAGCAAAAAGAGGAGGATTGGCAACAGATGTTAACTGAGGGCTGGTCTTCCTCACAAAAAAAAAAATAAAGAAAAATTTAAAAAAAAGTCTATTTGAAATTGTCATTTATGGAAATGAAAATGCAAATGATTTTTATTTTACTTGAAAATCCTCACAATCAAGGAGGGAACTCGAGGTCGCCCTCACAGCAGTTCCGAGTTCACTACACTATACCGGCAGCTTGTTTCCACAGTGCAGTTTAATATCAGAGATCTGAACTGCATAGGAAGACTCTTCAAAAACAGTGTATTAGGCAGATGTTTTACCGAGCCCTTCCAAAGCATGAGAGACTACTTTAGACACTACATCAGCACTGTGAGGATATGGTGGTTAACTCACGGCCCCCTACCCTCAAGATTACAATCTAAGTGAGGAGACAAAATGCCCATAAATAACTCTGAATGAACCAGAAAGAGATCTAAATGTCAAAAAAGGAACAGACAGCTACAGGAGAGGAGGAAGAGACTACTTTCAATTGCAGAGGTCAATCTGGCCTCTTCTGAGGAGGTGATACTTGAATTGTTCTCAAAGGATAAGTAGGATCTGAATATGTGCAATCCAGCAGGGAGAAGACCATTCAAGAAGGGTACAAACAGGAACAATGACATAATGACAGGGAAGTGTGGAGTGTGTTAAACACTTGGAGCTTACTTGGACCATGGGGACTGGAAAGGAAATAGAGGGAAACAAAGCTGGCCAGATAGGTTAGGCTGGGTGGTGACAGGCCTTAAAAAAAAGGAGAGAGACCAGGAGACAGCCTAGACAGAAAGCTACTGGAATACTCTAGGAAAAACACCTGACTCAAGGCTGATACCAGAAACATTTAAAGAGGTAGAATAACAGCGTTGGTCAGCTGATTTGGTATAGTGGAGCAAGAGAAAAACAGGAATGAAGCTGGGTAAATGAGAGGACTGCATTACAGTAATAAAAATATGAAGCAAAGGAGGAGAAACAGATGCATGTGAGTAGGGACAGGGAAAGGAGAGTTCCTTTTCTTTGTAAGTTTGTTTTCTTTGTATGTTAAGCTTCAAATGATAGAGGAATATTTAAGTGGTAAGATCCACTTTCATATTATGTAACTAAAGTGGGCTGCAAATGTGGGGCCTGAGCTCAGGACTGAGAGTTCATTTTAACATATACATATGGAAAGTGACTGTAAATCTGCATAGCACTGATCTGTGAAGACTCAATAAACGTGTCAAGGGGGCTGGCCCAGTGGCGCAGTGGTTAAGTTGACGCGTTCCACTTCGGCGACCCAGGGTTCGCCAGTTTGGATTCTGGGTGCGGACCTACTCACCGCTCATCAAGCCATGCTGAGGCAGCGTCCCATATAGAAGAGGTACAAATCTACAACTGTGACACAGGACTATGTATCGGGGTTTTGGGGAGAAAAAAGAGGAAGATTGGCAACAGATGTTAGCGCAATCTTCCTCAAAAAAAAGAAAAAGTGTCAAGGATTAGACACTTTCACATATATTCACCTTTAATCCCAATGAGATAAATAGTATTTATCTCACAAGATTATCACCATTTCCTGAAATTACAGTATTTGGCCTATAAATTCTTCTCAGCTAATGAGTTCACAGTTAGAACTAGTTTTATGTTAACCACAATCTGGAATGCAGAGACAAAGGAAATCTCAACAAAGATAGCATTTTCAAAGTCTTCAGTTCATAACAGGCAGCCAAGCTACTATGAGAATCTTTCAGTTTATTTTTACTCCTCACAGCTCCCTGATCTCCTCAGCACAATCATGTGTGCCAACCGGTTTCAAGCCAACTGTGCCACAGTTAACAAGAGGGCAATGGAGTGGTGAGAGGGGCTCAATGGTCCATGAAGTCTGCTCGGTTGTCTCCAACAGGGGTTGAGTGAGGCTGTGAGTAGGGGTGGTCGGCAAGGATTCTACCCTCTGAAGTACCCTTTGAGAGACTGCCAAGAACACAGATGGGCCATGAACAGCTTCCACATGAACACCTAACATTCAAGAGGTGGGAAGCAAAAGAGGACCATGGATTGTTGCCAAAGAAGAAGTTAGAAATGTCTACTAAAACAAAAGAAGATATTTCTTTCCCACTGTCTAGGTGATAACTTCTGCAATTTTAAATTCATTCTCCTTTTCTATCAGCGAACAGGGATCCGCTTTGTTATTCTTACCATTAGTATGAAAAGCACTAAATGAAGGTCTTGAACTATTCTGGTTTAACCAAAGATAAAAACCACCTTTTGCACTAACAATGAAGTAGCAGAAAGAGAAATTAAGAATACAATCTTGTTTACAATTGCAAAAAAGAATAAAATACCTAGGAATAAACAACCAAAGAGGTGAAAGACCTATATACTGAAAACTATAAAACACTGTTGAAAGAAACTGAAGACACAAAGAAATGGAAAGATATTCTGCGTTCTTGGATTGGAAGAATTAACATAGTTAAAATGTCCATACTTCCTAAAGCAATCTATAGATTCAAAGCAATCCTTATTAAAGTTCCAATAACATTATTCACAGAAATAGAACAAAGAATCCTAAAATTTATATGGAACCTGAATAGGCAAAAGAATCCTGAGAAAAAAGAACCAAGCTGGAGGTATCACACTCCCTGATTTCAAAATATACTACAAAGCTATAGTAATCAAAGCAGCATGGTACTGGCAAAAAATCAGACACACAGATCAATGGAACAGAACCAACAGCCCAGAAATAAACCCACACATCTATGGACAGCTAATTTTCGACAAGGGAGCCAAGAACATACAATGGAGAAAGGAAAGTCTCTTCAATAAATGGTGTTGGGAAAACTGGTCAGCCACATGCAAAAAAATCTAAGTAGACCATTATCTTACACCATACACAAAAATTAACTCAAAATGGATTAAAGACTTGAATGTAATACCTGAAACCATGAAACTTCTAGAAGAAAACACAGGCAGTATGCTCTTTGACACTGATCTTAGCAACATATTTTCAAGTACCATGTCTGACCGGGCAAGGGAAATAACAGAAAAAATAAACAAATGGGACCACATCAAACTAAAAAGCTTCTGCACAGCAAAGGAAACCAACAGCAAAATGAAAAGACGACCTAACAACTGGGAGAAGATACTTGGAAACCATATATTTAATAAGGGGTTAATATCCAAAGTATATAAAGAACTCACACATCTCAACAACAAAAAAACTAACAACCCAATTAAAAAATGGGCAAAAGACCTGAACAGACATTTCTCCAAAGAAGATATACAGATGGTCAACAGGCACATGAAAAGATATTCAATATCATTAACTATCAGGGAAATGCAAATCAAAACTACAATGAGATATCTCCTCACTCCCGCCAGAATGGCTATAATGAATAAGACAGGAAACAAGTGTTAGAGAGGATGTGGAGAGAAGGGAACTCTCATACACGGCTGGTGAGAGTGCAAACTAGTGCAGCCACTACGGAAAACACTATGGAGATTTCTCAAAAAATTAAGAATAGAACTACCATATGATCCAGCTATTCCACTGCTGCGTATTTATCCAAAGAACATGAAAACACCAATGTGTCAAGATACATGCACCCCTATGTTCACTGAAGCATTATTCCAAATAGCCAAGACTTGGAAGCAACCTAGGTACTCATTAAAGGATGAATGGATAAAGAAGATGTGGTATATATACACAATGGAATACTATTTAGCCATAAGAAATGATGAAATCCAGCCATTTGTGACAACATGGATGGATCTTGAAGGTATTGTGCTAAGCGAAATAAGTCATAGGGAGAAAGTCAAATACCATAGGATCTCACTCATAAGTAGAAGATAAAAACAACAACAATCACACAGAGACAGAGATTGGATTGGTGGTTACCAGAGGGGAAGCGGGGAGGGAAGAGGGCGAAAGGGAAGATTAGGCACATGTGTGTGGTGATGGATTGTAATTAGTCTTTGGATGGTGAACATGATGTAATCTATACAGAAATAGAAATATAATGATGTACACTTGAAATTTATACAATGCTATAAACCAATGTTACGGCAATAAAAAAAATTTAGAAAAACCCAAAAAACCACCTTTTGTGTTTCCCTTTCTGTAATTCCGTTTCATGAACCAATAATAAAACAAATGTTCACAACTGTGTACATGCGGTGGGTAAAACGTGCCAAAAATATGCAGTAATAAATCTTTCCAATCATCACATGAATATGATACATCTTATAAAATAAGTATAAGCCTCTGACTAATAATTGAAACATACATTTCAGAATGACAATACTTTAGAGATGGAAGAGAACCAGGCCACACTTATTTTACAGAGGTAAAAAATGAGGTTCAGGCAGCTTAGCTTGTTGTCTGTAATGTTCTCTCCTTGTTTTGAACGTTGATGTTATCACCTTGGTATTATATATCAGCTATATGTGTACATCCTACTTGCCCTGTTAGACCACAATCTCCTGGAAAACAGGGACCCTGTTCTAACCTTTTAATGAATCTAACAAATTGTCCCACATATAGAGAGTGCATAGTAAACGTCTGAAATCAGTTATCACTCAGAAAGGAAGGCAGGAAGGAAACTCAGCCAAATAACATATTGTTCTAAAACTCAGTGAAAAATTCATTTCTGTATTTGAAACCACAACTATACTTAATCACCCTCATGATTTACTAAAGGCTCTTTAAGCATGCAGTTGTCACTGAGCAATAGCTCTTTAGTTTTCTCTCATTTCAGAAGTTCTATGGAAGCTTATTCCTTACAGTGTAATAGATGATCAAGAATTCTTCCAACGAAGACCAGGACCTAACCTTTGACCCACCCTACTGCTCCTCTCACAACAAAATGAAGGAAATTAACATTTTACAGTTAAAAAAATCTTAAGAGAAAATGCTCTTCAGGTTTCAAATTTCTGGCTGAAATGAGTGTCTCTTTCCTTCTACAACCTTATTCCCTGTTAAAAGATCTTTTTTATGAAGTTAAAAATATCTTGAAAAACAATATCCTATCTAAAAAGCTTAATGAAAAGAGCTTAATGAAAATCTGTACAGTCTCTCAAAGTTAGCATTACAGATATCTGGAACTATGTATACAAGCCCCTGCTATTTTAAGATCACAAGAAAACAGCTAGCCTGGGAAAATAAAAGAGAGGTGAACCATTCCTAACATCTTAACAGCCACTTCAAGCAACCACTTCTTCTGCAAATACCACAGGCCCCTTGGGAATCCTTAGATATGGTCAATAACTTCAATTCTGGCAACTCGCCTTGCAGGAATATTTGAAACAGGGATTAACAACAGAAAACTATGTACTCATCATATTCTTTCTACTTTTTATGGAATTCAAACTAATTCACTTACCAAAATGAACTAGGGTAATATTTACAACAGATCCAATCACACACATGAGCCATCATTCCCATAACCCAACTATCTTGTTTGGAGCATGCACAATATCCACAAAGCTGGCCACCAACAATGCCTCCCATCCCTACACACACCTGCTGCTCTTCCCATCAAGAGGCAGAGTCTATCTCCCCTCCTCTTAAATCTGGGATACCCTTGCGATTGCTCCAAGCAATAGACTGCTACAGAAGTGAGGCTGTGCCAGTTCTGGGCCTAGGTCTAAAGAGACCTGGCAGTTTCCATTTTTGCTGTCTTGGAGCCCTGAGCTGGCAGGTAAGGACGCCCAGGCTCTACTGCTAGAAACGAGAAGCCACGTGGAGAGAGAGGCCCTGTAGAAGAGACCACATGAGAGAGGCCATGGGAAACAAGCACTTAGATACCTAACTGAAAGCCAGCACCAAGGCTCCAGGCACATAACTGAGATCATCTTGGAATTTCCAGTCCAGACAGAGTCCAGCAGATAACATGTGGAGCAAAGACAAACCATCCCAACTGAGCCCTGCCTCAATTGCAGATGTGCAGAAATCACGAGCAAATATAGCATTTCCGAAAAGATAAAATTTAGAAGTGGCAAACAGTGGTTGCCAGAGTTTAGGGAAGGGCGTGAGGATGGCAGGGCAGCACCAAGAGGGAGGTGGGCATGTGGTATGCTTATGAAAGGGCAATATGAGGGGTACTTTTAGTTGTTAGTCCTGTTTGCTACCTTGACTATGGTGGTGGATATACAAACATACACAGGTGATAAAATTGTACAGACCTTAATACACACACAAACACACACACACACAGGAGCGCAAGTTAAAACTGGTGAAATCTGAATAAGATCAGTGGATTGTATCAATGCCAATATCCTGGCTGTGATATGACACTATAGTTTTGCAAAATTTATCACAGGGAGGAACTGGACAAAGGGTACATGAGAATCTCTCTCATTACTTTTTTTTACAACTGAATGTGAATCACAATGTCAATCAAAAATGCTTACTTTAAGCTATTAGGTTTCGAAGTACGCTGTTATACAGCAATAGATAACTGATACAGAGTAGTAATACTTAACTTGTTAGCTCAGCTTTATAAGAAAAGACTAACTGGGTATAAAACTAATGTTAACCAAGTGTTGTTATGATTAGTATGGTGCATTATTTTTGCCTAGTTTATTTACATTTGACCAAACAGTTCTCAATTTACATGCAATAATTATCCCTTCAACTGGCTAGTTAGAAATGGGAGGAGACAAGAGCCAGACGTGAAAAAGGTTAATACTGTCAAACATATTTTTCCCACATTTTAACATCTCTGAAATTGGAGTATAGTTTACAAATGGGCAATATTTTTCTTCTTTCTTAGTGGTACAAAAATAATGGTCCATTTTAAATTAACAGTCTTAGACTTGCTGAAATATATTAAAATCTGAGCTCTTTATAAGTCCAAATATGCATTAGCTGTATTTCAAAACACAAGAGATTTTTGTTTTCTATAGTTCTTTCCTGTATAAGCTACTATATTTTTTTGTGTGAGGAACACCAGCCCTGAGCTAACATCCGTTGCTAATCCTCCTCTTTTTGCTGAGGAAGACTGGCCCTGGGCTAACATCCATGCCCATCTTCCTCTACTTTATATGGGACGCCATCACAGCGTGGCTGACAAGCAGTGAGTCAGCGGGCACTCGGGATCCGAACCCGTGAACCCCGGGCTGCCAAGCGCGGACTAAACCGCTGCGCCACCGGGCCGGCCCCTATAAGCTACTATTATCTTAAGTTTTTCTTGTTACATATAGTTAAACCTAATCCTAACTAATAAATATAGCCTACAACAGTGCTATCTAAACTGTACCCCACGGAATCTTACTTTTTCAAAATACTCTTTTCTTGTGGAAAAGAGTTTCACAGTTAAATTAGTAGAGAAAACACTGTCCTATCCATTAAAACCTAGATTCCTCAAAGTCTACAAAACCACTTCTCTACCAGCATTGGAAACTCAAAAAGACAAAAAAACTTAACAATTCTTTCTATGGGAACTGCATACAATTATTTCTGAAATGTTCCTTAGATAACCTAGAAGTTTCTAAACGTAATTTGAAATGCCCCACCTTTTTACTAATTCTGTATTCTAGGTGTTATGAAATCCTTTTAACAGCTGGGGTATAAATTAACTAATTAGTAGTTCACTAAATTTTAGAGAAAGAATGGGAATAAGAGTTGATTAATAATTTAAAACTGACTGCGAGCAAGGATTTTAGCCCTTTTTACAATTTACACAAGAGGCTAGTGTTAAAAATCACTAAGCAATTTAGCAAATGTCTTCAGACATTGAGGTGAGGAGTTGAACATAGTATCACCATGGTTGTTTTCTCAGAGGCGGCAGTAAATAAAATATCGTTTATTAATTTAGTTTGAACATTATTAGTGATTTTAATCAGATTATTAAAATGTACCCCGTTATACTCTTACATAACCCTAATTTACTCATTCTAAGGAGAAGTCTGCTTTTGTCAACCCATAGTTTTATGCACCCTTATTCCTAGGGTAATGCCTATAGTAGATTATCATTCCCAGTTCTTCACTCCATCGTTTATTAGAATTACACACCCCATGGGGGGGGGGGGCGAAATTATACACCCATGTTCACTGCTGTATGAACAGGCATGAACATACTTAGCAAAGCCTCCCATTATGGGAGCTGTGCATTCCCTGGCTCCATTGATATTGGGCTTGGCCATATAATTTACTTTGGCTAATAAAACTGGGAGGACGTATCAGTGTGCCAGTTCCCAGATGAAGCCTTAAGAGACATTTATTGCATGTTTCTACTCACCCTTCTCATACTTCCATGATCTTATATGAGAAGCACATGTAGCCACAAGCCCAGGTAGCCACTGCCTCCCAGCCTAGGTGCCAGAATAAACAAGTATGAAATAGACCTGAACCTGGCCAGAAGTTTAAAGCCCAGCCTGGCCTAGTAGAACAAAGCCTAGATCAGCAGAACTGCATCAACCCGAATACCCATAAGAACAAAAGTAAATGTTGTTGGTTGTAATTCACTGAGGTTTTGAGGTTGCTATGCAGCAGCAGCAAAAAAAAAAAAAAAAAAGAGAGAGAGACTAACAACAGCTATATAAGGAAAGTTATTAAACTGGATAAAATTCTTATGATACGCAGAAACGCACTTAATGCTTATCTGCATTCTTCTCTTTGATGCCTAGGAGGATGTTCAGGCTATCCTATTTACTTCTTTGCCCTGTTACTTATTAGAATTAGCTGGAAGAATCATATAGAGAAGCTACTTCAGACAAAAAACTCCAGTTGTACTGGTCACTAGAAATTCAACCCTTGCATCAAGCAAGACTACTACTGAGCAACAACGAAACATTCTTCACTGTGACAGGTGTCTCTTTAGTATTAAAACTCAGACACAGTGACTATGAACACAGCTCACACTTATCACTTAAAACAAAGGAACCATTTTTGTTATAAAGCTATAAAATACTTTACCAAACAAATACTTAAGAATAAAAAGGCACAGACATATAAAGGATCTGCAGGAAAGGCTGGAAAAAGAGAAGGGTTGGTCTCTTGAGGAAAGACAGGCTTTCTAAATTCAGTAGGTTATCAGATGCAAACTCAAGTGCAGTGAATATGTATTTATTTTGTCCTTATCAGCTCTACAGAGAGGTGTAACTCTGCAGTAGACTCTTGTTGGATATCTCTCCAGCATACATTCTTCTTTCCTTTCCTAATAGAAGCCTGACTTGGATTGCACCTATTCTCAGCTCTAGCTCATCCCAAATCCTGACCAAAGATGAGCACACAACCCAAGGCAGATCAATCTGGGCCAGTGAGATTTGACCGGAACTTCTGTTTAAGCCATCAGGAAACTCTGTCTTAGAGTAGAGGAACAAGTCTTGCCTGAAGTCAGTGCTACCTGGAATTTTGTTACTGCACTAGAAAAGCCTCATTATCGCTTAAGCCATTGGGCTTTCAGTTCTATTATTTATATGCAAACATTCAACTGATACAATTTTTAGAATAATCAAGGAACAAATGTGAAATGAGAATTAGTGGTATTATCAATGTATATTAGCCATCATTCCAAGAAAGTGGGCAGACTCCAACAACCTGATGTGACTTACTCATCTTATATTTAAGTCTTTCTCTTTAAATAACCAAAGGTGGAAAATAGCATAATAATACCCCTAGCTCTGTGGCTGAATTATTTTTTCAGTATGTAGACAACATCTGACACATTACATTCACTGGACTAGTCAACAACTATATTATTTAACAATAAGATAGCCTGTAAAATGGAGCAATTCCATTCCTAGGTATACTCAAGAGAATTGAAAACACATATTTACACACACACAAGACATATACATAGATGTTCACAGCAGCATTATTCATAACAACTCAAAAGTGGAAACAATCCAACACCCACCACTGAGGAATGGATAAACAAACCGTGGTATATCCATATAATAGACTATTTTGGGCCATAAAAAGGAATGAAGTACTATGCATGCTGCCAACATGGATAAACCTTGAAAATATTATGCTAAGTGAAAGAAGTCAGACACATAAGGCCACATATTATATGATTCAATTTACATAACATGTGAGAAGAGGCAAATCAATAGAGAAAGTAGATTAGTGGTTGCTTAGGGCTGAGGTGGGGGATGACGGATAAGGGAATAGACAGTGACTGATAGTACATACAGGTTTCTTTTGGGGGGAATGAAAATTAGATAGTGATGATGGTTGCCCTACTAAAACCCACGGAATTGTATACCATGAAAGGAAGAATTTTATGGTATGTAAATTATATCTCAATAAAGCTGTTATTTAAAAAAAACAATAAAAGCTTGGAACTGTTCAAATTTTTATTATTCACTGGTTTTCTTTGCTATGCACTTTTAAGTGAAAAGAATAGATTACTTACATGCAAAACATCTGGGTTGTCTTCCCCCCAACTAAGTTTTCCAATCTTACAGATTCGTGAAACTTGCATGTTGTAAGAGGATAAGAAATAAAGGGCCAACTTACATATTTTCCATAAAAGAGTGAAAAGAGAAAGTGCCTCAGTTTGTTCATTCATGTGAATTAGGTTAAACTACTTGACTGTGTAAGTCAAAAGTTCTGGAATATGAAACAAAATGTGTTAATTGGGCAAGTTCCAGTCCGTGCTTCATACAATTAGTCCAATGTTACAAAAACAAGCATCCCTTGTTATCCAAATCTATTGGTTTCTGCGTTTGGAAAGTGAAAGGTCAGTCATAGAGTGATAACTCAATTTTCCTTTGGTCAAAGAGTCTCAGTATCTGGTTACCTAGCAATATAACTTCTTTCTTCAAAGCAAAATAAGCATCAACATCATGTATCTTTTCGCTTTTACTAATGAATCACAGAACTACTGACCTGCACATTTAAACATGCACCAGTGCTATCAGGCATTTAAGGCAGAATATGACAGTAACTACTATGCCCTAAGCTTCTATTATGCCCCAGTATTATCTTACTATCTGGAGTATTAAATCTAAGGATCTGCAGGCTGAATTAATTTTGATCACCAACAAAGACTGTCTGCATCTCTTCTGCTGGACTCTCACAGTACAGACAAAATAAAGCACAGCTACAAACGGTGATGGCAAAAAGAAAAGGGCTCCATTTTTTAAATGATCGGTCAGAAGTACACACAGGAAGTTGACACGTTTTAGGTAAAGGAAGAAGAGAGAAAATAGTCGTAAAAGTCCCCTGATGGTCTACTTGATTGACAAAAGTAATAATCCCAACAGGCACCACAAAGTTAAAGACACCTGCAAACAAATACCAGAAACTCTTGTTCCTCAACCTAAGACAGTGGTAGAACATTATACTCCATACCAAGAAGCTACGGCGGTGGGGGAGGGGGGTGGGTGGGCCTCCTCATAGCTTATAAAATGTTCCTGAACAACTTATTATTCAAAAATAGTGGAAAGGAAAAAATACAGTATTGGAAGACAGAGCTCCAGCAAACATTCAGTTAATGGAAAAAACACCAAGAAGGTATTTTTTTCTAATGTAGAATAAAAGGACCTGCTGATCAGTGACTTGGAAGCTGCTGGAGGTAGTATACACAGAAAGCTTCAACTATGTGTTTCGCACTATTTCTAGCTTGAAATATATTCCATTCTAGCCTCAAACTGGTAGAGTGAGTTCCTTAGCACATCCCCAGGAGTGCAGCTACACGGAGGACCTCTGAGCCTATGCTCCATTCAATAGCATTCACACAGTGATGGATCACAGTTCTACTAATACATGTTTGGGTCCACAGGTGGCAGATATACATATATAAATTACATAGTGACATTTCTGTAGATTTGCATTAGGAACAAAGTATATGTTTGCTATCCTTGTTCTTAGAAAACATAAATACCTGTTCTATCTATTTGTGTGTGTGTGTGTGTGAGGAAGATTAGCCCTTAGCTAACATCCCCTGCCAATCCCCCTCATTTTGCTGAGGAAGATTGGCCCTGAGCTAACATCTGTGCCCATCTTCCTCTGTTTTATGTGGGATGCCACCACAGCATGGCTTGATAAGCAGTGTGTAGGTCCTCCCCTCCACCCCGGATCCGAACCTGCAAACCCTGGGCCTCCACAGCTGGAGCACGCGAACTTAACCGCTACGCCACCAGGCCGGCCCCTGTTATATCTATTCTTGATGTAATCCTTTGTGATTTAAGAGTTATCTATAATTACTGTCTCCTTCCTCACTTCTATTCTCTCCTTGACCCACTCATATCTACTCCACTGAGAATGCTCTCGTCCAGATCATTAGTGACTATCAAAGCCAATGTTCCTGCTGTTCTTACTTTACTTGACCCCTCAGTAGCATTTGTCAGTTTCTATCCCTCTTTGAAACTTTCAACTTTTGGTTTCTCTGATGCCACAATGCACTGTTTTCCTCCTATCTCACTGGTTGTTTCTCCTTAGTCACTTTGCTGGCTCTTTCTCTGGGAGTTCCCAGGGTACCAGGTCTCCTCCTCTTCTCAATCTACACAATTTCCTTAATGATCTTATCAAGATCAACGGTTTTAAATACTTGCTTTCTATTGCTTAATGCTAAATTTACACCTCTCTCAGCTTGGCCTCTCCCTGGAACTCCAGTCATATATTCAATTGTTAATTTGAGATCTCCAGTTGGCTGTCTAATAATAGGTATTTAAAACTTAAAATGCACCAAACAGAAACTCTCAGTTTTTCTCAAAAAGCTGTTCTCCCCCCAGTTTCTACCGTATCAGTTAAGGCACCAGCCATACTGATGCTCAAGTCAAAATCTACCACACAAGTAATCCAACCATACCTCCAAAACATATCCCAAATCCTTCCACTTCTATCTCCATTATAAGCAGCCTAATTCAGGTGACCACCATCTCTATCTGAACTACTGCAATAGTCTCCTAATTGTCTTACTTCCATTCTCCTTCCCCCAACACACATACAACCAATTCTTTACTCCTAAATAGCACTGCCATGCTTCTGTTTAAAATCCTCCAATGGCATCCAACCATACTGATAAAATCCAAGCTCCCGTCTACCTGTCTGACCTCAGTCTTAGCCTTATTCCCTGAATCACCCCCTCTCCAACATCTCCCAGCCCATGCCAGACCAACACAAACACTATGATTCAGCCTCACTGGCTACCTTTCTGTTTCTGAATACCCAACTCATTTCCACTTTAGGACTATTCCCTCTGCTTAGAATATGCTTCCTTTGATCTTTGCATGGCTGGTTCTTATTATTCAGACACCAGCTTAAAATGCCACCTTCTCAGACAGGAATTTCCTGCCTAACTAATTTCAGAGTCATCCCAATTACTGTATCAATCTATATTAATTCCTTGCTTAGAATTTACTATTGGTATTTTCCTTATCTGTTTATTGCTCCCCATGAGAAGGTAAGCTCCGTGAGAGCAGGGGCCTTGATACCTTGTTCACTGTTGTATCCCTAGCACCTAGAACAGTGTCTGGCACCTACCCAGAGCTCAGTAAATATTTCAAATGACCGGATAACCCGAAAGTAGGGACACTCTAAGGGGCCTGATAAATTAATTTTCTAATTTCATAAATTCATTTCAAATGAATGCACAGGATGGCACATTTGTTCAGCATGTCACAATTTTGTCAAAGATCTATGTTCAGCTCTGCAAATAGATTTTTAATTCTATTAAAAGCAATGGAATTTTACTGTTTTAAACTGATGAAATAACCTACAGTCTCTGGTTTACTTACACAGCTGTTACTTCAATTTAAAATACTTGTCTTGGAATTCTAAAGCCTGAACATGTTTTATCCTATAAAGGCTTTGGAGAATAAAATAGTGAGCCAGGGATGTTTTGCTTATTTAGGGTATGTTACTTAATACTAGGAAGAGAAACAAGTCTTAAAATTGGAGTTTTTAAAACTTGCAACAAATTAGGTAAAATGTCTTAAGAATATAATAAAGTTTTCATTTAAAATAACTAATTTTTTTTAAATTAAAAAATGGCTTGGAGAAAGCTAGCAAAACGGAATGGAAGTAGAAGAGTTTTGAGCATTTAGTCGAACCATTTATAAAGTTTCTAAACCACAGTTCCCCAGAAGCTATTGGAACAGATTCCCTATTTTTGTTTGCCAGATAAAGGGCAGGAATAGAAAACCCAAGAGAGTCAGTTCATGGCAGTGTTAAGTGCAGAGGCTTCTGTCAGGTCCTCATCTGGGTATTTATATTGTGACAGCAAACTCTGTGGTTAAGCCTGTGCAGTAATTAAGTAGTGTGTTTATAACCTAAATCTCAACAGACTTTCCTAAGATTTTCCCTCAGGCTCAGGAAGAAGTGAAATCGGATTCTGACTTATAAACACAAATAAATGAAGTTTTATGTAACTGAATACCTGCACCAATAGCCTCAAGCTTCACTATGCACAGAACCAAACATAAGGAAAAGGGAGAAAAGGAGATCCAAACAAACAAAATAGAAGAAAAGAAGACATAACACTGATTTCAACACTAACTAGAGAGAAAGAAAAAAAAGGAAAGAAGAGAAAGAAAAAAACGAATTTAGTTAGTCTCTGGGGAGGCTGGAAATATGGATTAGGTTTATTTTTAAGGTATTTAGCTTAGAAATTTTAATCTAATAAAAAATAGTGCCAATATTCATAATTAATGTTGCAGAGCAAAGCACTGGTCTTCCTGTTCTCTTGTACCTACATACCATAATCACCTCGAGTGTGTACCCTTGCTTTTAAAATGCCACAGTGAATATGAACTGTGTTGTTCATCTTAACTGCGGAATAATCTCTGGTTTGGGTAGAGTGATTTTTATAAGCAGTTGAATGTCTGGTGACAGAAAAGGAGAAGAAAGGCATTATGCAAATCAAAGCAAACCAGTCTTGTTCTTGTTCACCAACACTGGAGTGGGATGAGGTGGTGCATGTGTACAAGAGTAGATTCTGACCCAGACTACTGACCATCTCCTAATGAACGGTGCAGCCAGAACCTGTTCAAGGGAAAGAATGTTACTAGCACTGCCTTGACAGAGAATCTCAAGGCTGCTCTAGTTGGCACTGTGTGCAATGTTGTACTGGCAGTGTCTAACCTCATTTTATCCAGTGGTCACTTTCAAATATACCACGATCAGGATATATAAATCTCAAGGAAAGAGTCTGAGAAAACAGGCCAAACCACAGCCATTGGACCCTAAATCCCTGGAGTGGGCTGAGGACTACAGGGAGGCATATGAGTCTAAAATTATTCTCATACTCATAAAACTAAGATCTCAAATTAAAGTCCTTCAACTTGGGAGAGGGAGAGCAGAGAGTTGGGGTGGGAAATGAGCACAATTTCTTGTCCAGTCTGAACGACTGAGAATAGTGGTACCATTAAGAGAATGGCAAGAGTTTCACTAATTTACTTGCCACGCCCCCCACAGTGAGCTAGTTTATAAACAAGTATTATTTTAGAATTGCCATATACGTTAATCATCTGCATATTTCACATGGACTTGTGGAATTAATCTATATATTTGATTGAAGGAAGCCAAATTTATAATTTTCATTTGTCTCATTTGATTGTCTCATTTCCAAAAGTCACACAAACACAGAAGGTTACAAAAGGAAAGGCACTAGATTTCCCACAAGTGCTTTAAATTACTTCTCTTTTAGTGTATCTCATTATATCTACAGTATAAAAGGAAATAGTAAAGAAAGTAAGCTAATAGTAGGGAAAAAAAATCTTTAAAAACTTGTGCATAAACTACTCTGTATCACCTCTATGTGTAATAACACTGATGATCAAAAAATGAGCAAGCTAGAGATGATCTGTATAACATTCAATTTTTCTTTTTTTTACCATCTTTCGGGGCCCAGGATGTAATACAAATTTGATTACTATGTAAATGTTTTTACACTAACAAAAGTAAAACTAAAGCTAAACTTACATATACCCCTGATCCTCTCCTCTTCTCTCTAACAACATTACCAGAAATGGGATCATCAACTCTAAAAAGCTTTCTTGTGTATCAAACCATCTAAATCAATCTTCTAAAGGTAAAAAATAATTTCATGTAATTCATACCAACTTCTACAAAGTTGTAGCCAACTCGCAGGACAGTTTCCTAAACTGTTGTTTAAGTAGCTACTAACGGATTAAGGAGCCACCACAGAGGCAGTTGAAATGGGTGACCTGTTTATGCCAGCAACTGCTTAAAAGATCCGGAGCAGGCAGGTTACCAAATACAGGTCAAATCACGAATTTTACTTAGAAAATCCAAATTGCTCTAAAAAACAGAGACCAGCACATTCCGCATGATTTTTGCATGTAGCATCTGAGGATATGTCCAAGAAAATGTCTGGCTTATACGTTCTAGTTAGCTTTGAACTAGTAGGACTGGTGAATAATACATGTGGTCTATACCTTTTGGGACTAGGAAAATCCTATTTAGCTGAGACTCCTGAAAACAACTCTGGCTTATAGGCTCTATATCTCACACATACTCTCCCCCTAAAGTTTTCATGTCCTCAAGCCTTACCACTTCTTTATGACAGCTGCTGCTTTATAAATCCATACTTCAAATGTGAAATACTTTTATTTGAAAATCTAGGATTGAAAGGATGTTGACAAGGACTCAATAAAAATAGCCATTCCTAACAGTATAACAGATACATACAGGCAGACACTGGTCAGATGCTTCCCTCAGCTGAATCACCCATCCACGGAAAATCCCAAGTTTGCAATTCAGAGTGGTACTGAAATACTACCCTCTGGTGTGCAAATTTAAAACACATTAGGCTTGAAGAAACTGTTCTAAAGTAACTTGCTGGACTAAGCTAGGTTCAGAAATATGACAGATGATCAGTAAAGCATAGCTCCAGGAGCTGCCAAGGGAACTCAGTTCTGGAACCCTTTCCATTAAATTAAGCCTTCTGAAGACACTCTTCTCTTAGATGTTCCAGAGGTTTATGAGTCCTCCCCACTGACCCTTTCAAATCTAATTACTTACTCAGTCTTTACAGCCATCTGAGAATAAAGGCCAGAGGAAATCTCGACACGTCCACACATGGAAGTTTATGCCACAGTGCAGGGAAGTCTAAAAAGCTGACTGCTGCTATTCCAGGCTTCACACTAGGAAAAAGAACTTGGAGTCTTTTGACAATGGACTAATGGTTTCTTAAAGAAACTTTCCCCGTTTCAACGTGAGTTAATACTCTATATTAGTTTTCCATTGCTACTGCAACAAATTACCACACACTTCGTGATTTAAAACAATGCAAATTTACTCTCTTACCAGTCTAGAGGTCACAAATCTGCAATTGAGTCTCACAGGGCTAAAAATCAAGGTGCTGGCAGGCCTGGTTCCTTCTGGAAGCTCTGAAGGGAAAACTGGTTTCCTTGCTTTTTCAGCTTCTAGAGGCCTGCCTGTACTCCTTAGCTCACGCTCCCTCCATCACATCACTCCAACCTCCTGCTTCCATTATCAAATCCCCTACTATTCACTCTGATCTCTTGCCTCCCTCTTCTACGGACCTTTGTGATTATACTGGGTCCATCTGGATAATCCAGGGTAATTTCCCCATCTCCAATTCCTTAGTCAAATCTGCAGTCTCTTCTACAATATTCACGTTAACAGGAATTAGGATGTGGACATATCTGAGGGGCCTTTATTCAGCCTAACACACACCTGTACAGAGATTTTAAATTCTATAAAGCATATTTACCTACAATATCTCATTTAATCCTTATGAGGTTTTATCATTCCTATTTTATGAATGACAAAGTAGGTCTAGAAAAGTTAATTTCTTGGCCACAGTCATAGTTAGCCAAAGAACTAGGACTCGAAACTAAAGCATATGGCCCTAGAGACCGTATACCATCACCACAAACTGCCTTCTCCTCCACTGTGCTGTTTATAATTCCCTGGCCTTTCTCCTCTCATTTTCTTGTACAACTTTTTACCATCCCTAAAGTCCAAACTACAAGTTTCCAAAAAAATTTAGCTCACCCCAGAGGTTCCTAAACTTTCTCAGGTCGTGACTCCCTTGGTATCTCGGTCATTTTTTCATGGTATGCCCTAGGCCAAAAGAAATGCCTAACAGTTCTGTTAGATCCAAGCTTAGTAAGTATTTACGTCCTAACAACTTAGAACCTTTGAGTACTCCACAACTGCTCAACTTCTGATTCTTAGAATGAGACTGGACACTGCCACCCTTACTTCCTGTTTCACACTGATTTTCATACAGAACTTGCTTTATTTACGACAGTGGCCAAAATCCCAGCTTTGCAAAAATATGACATCATATCAAAAGGAATGTAGTGATTTAGTGCTGACTTGTGAACTACCTTAAGCTAGCAGTTTGTGTGATGTCTGACAGATGTCACTGTGTTTCCCTGGAAAATTAAAAGCATCCTGTGATGCCCATGTGAGTCTGTTGGGTACCCCACAGGGCCTGGGCAAACTGTTTGGACCTGTGTGCCTATGCTCTTTGGTATGCAAAGTGCACAGCTGTATCTCTGGATAAAGGGCCATGACAAACAACATAGGGAACTCCCAGCTTGTTACCATACATATTTGCATGCCAATTTGACATTTCCTATTAAAGATATATTCTTTATTGCCACCGCATCTGCTCATCCAGTGTTCTCCTTAGAAAGATGAGCCGATGAAGGAAAACGTCTGCATATAGTAAGGATTTTTATTTATAAGTCTCCAGGAATATATCACATCTAAAGGCAGAGAACTCCTGTGTTAGACAAATAAAATACAGTGACATTTTTATCTGCCCAAAGGAATTGCACTTACTCAGATATCACAAGAACACCTGACATAAAAAATATTTTCACTAACTTTAAAAATGTACACAATAGTAGCAAAGTAAAAAACTAACACAAATTGTCATATTTCCTGATTCTTTTGAAATCATTTTAAGACTAATTTAGGAAAGAAGATATGATGTAAATTCACGGATCTTCTAGATCTGTTGTTCTCAAAATTTCAGGTGCATCAGAATCACCTGGAGGATTTGTTAAAACACAGATTGCTGGGCTTCACCCCAGAGTTTCTAGTTCAGTAGATCTGGGGCAGAGCCAAGAATCTACACTTCTAAAAAGTTCCCAAGTGATGCAGATGCTGATAGCACAGGGACCACACTTTAAAAACCACTGTTTTAGATAAAAATCACATTTACATGGCAATTCAGAAAAGCTACTGAATGCATTATGAAAGCTGGTGAGGAGGAGAACTTGTATCTGAAAGAGCAGAATAACAACAACAACAAAATCCCACCGCCACCCCAACAAAAACACACAGGAAAAATAAAACACAGTGACAGTCAGTTCTTCCTCAGAAGAAAACTGACCTACTCAAATGAGCTCCTCACGGTTTGTGCAAGTTATCAATTTACCCTTCACTGACAGCTCTGCAAGGATTAAATGTGATAATACGTGTAACAGCCTCCTGTGATGGAGGGGACAGAGAAACTAAGGCCCAGATAAAGCCAAGGGTTCACCACCAAGCGCCAGAATAATTCTCAGCATTCAGCAGGAGGGTATTAAATGTGTGAACATGGTCCATCCAACCCTAAACTGCTTTAGAATGCTGAAGAAACTAGTACGTTTTGGTGGTGCTTGTCAAATTACACTCGAACAGTTAGATCTAAGTAAATCTAGTCCTGCTGACATAAACTGGAGAAGTAAGCAAGCAGACAGCACAGATTTTCTTTTTTTAATCAGGGGTGATATGCTGTGTGGTCACCTCTCTCTTATAGCATTTACCTTTATAAATCAGTAAAACAGTAACCGATGGGCAAGAGTCTGAGGTGTTCTCAAAGCCTTAATAGTCAAATAAATATTAAATTGCATTCAGTATGTTTTATTAAGGCAAGAAAGCACCCTATTAATACTAAAAAGATTTTCCAAAAGACTAACAAAAATGGGTGCTAATTGAGTCAATCTAAAATTCAGTCACCCTGAATGCCCCAAAGTCTAAGCATCATTAAATTACAGAACTTTGCAAAGGTTATCAACAATGAAAAGCTAAACTTCCTGTTATTCCTGTTCCTCTTAAATAATAGCCCAAGAGTCAAGTGTTTCCAAAGCAGGGCATTTTGTTTTTGGTATAATCAAAACCTGCTCAACTGAGAGAAACAGAGCAATAATAAGAACCCTTATATTTATGATATTCATTCTACTTATTTGGACACAATATCAAGTCAGGATTTTCAGTATACATGCCTGTAACTGTTTGGTGATGATTCTCCATAAGGGGAGAGAAAGAGAGAAGCATACAGGGTTTGCCTGACCTTACCTCTAGTGTGCAGGAAAGATGAAAGGGAAATCAGTATCCTTCCAGGCACTGTTTCTGCTCTGTGTGAAATGATCACAAGACCCCAGAAAGTACAAGAACAACTAGGAAAGTAAAGGAGACTATCAGTGATTATATACCACCCCCCGCCTTTTTTTTTTTTTCCCGAGGACGATTTGCCCTCTGTGCCAATCTTCCTCTATTTTTTGTATGTGGGTCGCTGCCACAGCACAGCCGCTACCGAGTGGTGCAGGTCTGCGTCTGGGAATCGAACCTGGGCGGCCAAAGCAGAGCACGCCAAACTTAACCACTAGGTCATGGGGCTGGCCCCTGATTATATCCTTTTTCTGCCACCATGATGAGCAACAGCAGAGTAAAAAATGATACTCAGCCGATGGAAAGCACTAGAACAGTTCAACCCACATCTACATTCACAGTTCTAATAACTTATGAAGTAGATCCCCATTTTAAGAGCTTCTGGATAGCACAATAAATGAAGAGAAACAACATAGTTTACTGGCATTTTTCAACTACCCAATTAGAAACTGACAAATGCATATAAACCAATTTCTGTTAGGTAAAGAATAGGCCTCTGCTATTTTCTAATTTTAAGTTTAATTTTCAAATAAAATTATTGGTCTCAAGTAAAAACAGTATTTGCTTCAGAAATGTGTTCAGTTTTCTTTCAGGCAGCAAAACAACCTTACTCTTTTTCACACATGAAGGAAATATGTCACTTATACAAAGGAGTATACGTGTACCTGAAGCCCAAGACTCACACCAGGGTGGAATCATTTCAGAAATCATGCCTTTTCACCATGTAGATGTCCCTGAAAGGCTACAAGGAGGTCGAGAGAATTCCAGGCTTAAGACTGAGTATAATTCTGAAAGGCCCAGAGGGTGAATCATGATTAATGTAAGCCAGTGCTGTCCAACAGAACTTTCTGTGATGATGAAAACATTCTGTATCTGCACTGTCCAATAAGGTAGCACTCTAAACATGGTACAAATGAGGAAACTGATCTGTAATTTTATTTAATTTTAATGAATTTAAATTTAAATAGCCACATGGGGTTAGTGGCTACCTTATTGGACAGCACAGATCTAAGCAAATCCTGGAGATTCCAGTCTCCTTGGTAGGTTTATGATGCAATTCTGGCCAACGAGATAGGAGGAAAAGGTTTCCCTTGATCTTAAAAAAAAAAAAAAAAAGACACTCAGGAAGAGAAGGTTCTTTTTTCTGCCTCTGGATGTGGTCTTGAGGAGGTGATGTCTAGAAAATGTTGCAGCCATCTTGCAAATGTTAGGGCAGCAAGCCTACAGATAAGTCAGATATGCTGAAGAGAGCACAGCAGAATGGAAAGAACATGGGCCCTTGACACTGTCATCGAGCTGCCCAACCACTGTTGTGGAGATAACATTTTTATCCATTTATTTACTCAGATATTTTAGATATTTCAGATATTTTCATTTATTCAAATATTTCCTAAGCACTGACTAGAGATACAGCAATGAGCACAAGAGATAAAAATCCCTGTCCTTATAAACAAGTTCTTATTGTTTAAGCCAGTCAATTCAGGATTTTTTTTGTTAATTGTAGCTTAAGATACACTAATTAATAACAGAAACAAAGTAAAAGTGGATGAAGTAAACTGTTTTCCTTGAAACAGTAGTGAAATAAACCTAGGTATCTAAAGATGATGCTGATATCAATTCCAAAGGAAGTACTTCTAGAACAAATATATCCCAAATAATGGGTCATAAGTACTTTGCTAAAAATCATTTCATTAGCATGTATTAAGGCCAGACTATGAAGAAACATAAATAAATATGGTTAACAGTAAACTAACCACCTATATACTACCATCCAAGGACTCATTTGAAGTTATAATTATTAAGGCGTAGCTAACAAAATTTTTCTAACTTAAGTTCTCCTTCATTTACCTCCCTTTCTATTGTTTTAAACAATTACAAAATACATATTATTTAAATTATCTAATTGTTCTCAAACCAGAGTAGTCCAATAACACATTATGAAGTCTGCTAATTATATAAACACAAGACTAAATAATGTTTCCAAAGTGAAATAATTCAAGTCTGTTTGGTATTCCTAATGGATCAAGAGAGTATATCACAGCAGAGCTTTTCCACTCGATCATGTTAAACAGACTGCATGCACATTTGAAATTAAAAAACAAAAAGCATTATCATTCTCAATTTTTGCCACTTTTCTGCTCAAAAAGAAATATTAAAAAAAGATTAATTATGGGACAGGATTCTAGAATGATGGCAGCAGCCAGAGCATACCTGGTTTTGAATTCTCCCATAAAAAGAGACTGAGCAACCTGCACAGCAAAACCAAAAATCTGCATCTGAGACAAAACTAAGTGATAAGGTATCCCCATGAAATTCAAAACACAAGCAGGTGGGGACCACTGACTGCTGAAGACTCAGGTGGAATTACCATTTGTCTCAGAAGCAGCAGAGGGAAGCAACAGGGTATTTGACGAACCTCAAATTAGGAAAACCCCAAAAGAGACAACAGGTACTGACTGGAAAGTCTCCTCAAATTGAGAACAGCAGTTGAAACTGAAAGGAGTTTTGCACATTCCAACTTGTGGGTGAGTGCAAGGAGACTGTGGTCATAGGAAGGGGATGGAGTACTCCGGGCCCTATAAACTCGAAGCTAACCATCTGAAGCTCCCTTTCAGGACAAAGCCTTGTACTGAGGAGAAACTACTGGGAACAGAACCCAAATTAAGCAGAACAGAGACGAGAGGTAAAGGAAGAAGGCAGCCCACCCAAACACAGAACTGGGAGGAGTAAAGGCCAGATGTCTCCCCACCAGATGTCTCCCTCTGCTCCTCCCCACCAGAAAATTCAGAAAAGGGAGCTCTAGAGCCACAAAGCAACAACTTTCACGACTCACCCCTTTTCTCTAATAGTTCAGGGAAATTAATTTCACTTAAAAATGAGCAAGGGAAAGCACTGTGGTTATACCTCAAAGTCATTCTAAGAAAAAGGGGCAGGGGGCAGATAGCGTCCCTAAAGACAATGAAAGCCTAACAGAAAAACGTGCCTCTAAAACAGATGAAAATTACATTTCAAAATCAGCTTAAAAATTTTAAGAAAATGACATAATACCCCAAAGAAGAAAATCAAAGCAATGGAACATAAAAAAAACTAAAAACCATAAATGAAGAAATATCTGATGAAATTTTAAAAAACTGAAACTCTATATTAAATCAATCAATCCCTAATGACCAACTCTGAGAAATATTCTAAGTAAAATTATTGGATTTTTTAAAAAGCCAAAGTCCTGGCATCCAGGCAAAAAAACCAAATCACTTGTAATGGAAAGACTATCAGAACATCATTAGACTTGGACAAGAACACTACACGGCAGAAGGCAATAGAGGAAACCAAATGTGAGCCAAGAATTTACAAGCAGCCAAACTAGTAGGAGTGAAACTGCAGGATCATACAGTAAATTTGTTTAACTTTTTAAGAACCGGTTTCTTTTTACAATCTACTAGTGCTCCCTTTAAAACTTACAGTGTGCTATAAGCAAAATACAAAAATAAGTGCTAGCATATCTTCCTAAATAAGATAAAGATTATGGAATTTAAATGCTTTTGTCAAGCAATAACTGAGATTAAAATTATGATATATAGTATATATACTACACACACAAACACACACATATATATACAGTAGTGTGGGTGTATAGTTTATTTTTGACAAAAAGCAAACAAAAAAAACCCCAGCAGTACCTGAAACAGAAATCCTATAGGAACCACTGATGTAAAAGAGTTCTTTTTGAACATTTATATCTACAAACATATTGTCCCAATTAATAAGGAAGCTATGTTAAGTCTAAACACAACAGAAAACACAGAGGGTCAGAAAGTCTACTCAGTCACTGAGCAGGGTCTTTAAGGTGATAAAGACACAAACTACCCAGGAAGGACTTGGCTCACCACTGGAAGATGCACACCACTTTCAGGATACCTCTTCAGCATATTTCAGCATACTCAACCAGAAACATATAAATATATAATATACTTGGTCTGCAAAAATACTTGCAGGAAAGGGATCAGTAAATTGTATAAATACAAACATTTTCTAGTAATAGACTACTAGAACAAGGCTATTCAAATATGGTCCAGCACTGATGTTGGTTCATGAACTATCGGTAACTGATCAACTTCAAGGTAAGTATAAAAACAGAATAAATGTTTCAAAACCTTTACAGCAATTTGGTAATTTTATGTCTGCTGACTCTCTTAATGAAAATTTGGGGCATGCGTTTTGTATGTCTTTATTTCATTTTTTTCCTAGTATTTTATTTTTAGTACATTTTACCAAAAAAATCTGTTCATGACAAATTGGGGGAGGGAGGAAGGAGGAACTGATATGTCACCCGAAACAGTTTCAGAAGCAGAAGCCAGCAAACTTTTTTTGTAAAGGGCCAGACAGTAAATATTTTAGGCTTTGCAAGCCATATGGTCTCTGTTGCAACTACTCAACTCTGCCATTGTAGCATGGAAGCAACCATAGATGATATGTAAACAAATGGGCAGGGCTGTGTTACAGTAAAGCTGTATTTACAAAAACAAGTGGCGGTGTGATTTGGCCCACAGGCCATAGTTTGCTGATTCCTGTACTATAACATTCAAGAAAAAGGAAGGAGACAAAGCACAAAATTTTTCAAAAGGACAGAACGTTGGGAAGGGTTTTGGCAATAAAAGGAAGGGAAAAGAATAAGATTTTTGGAATCCAATCCTGAAGAGATTGTTATCAATGTAGGCTCGATTTCATTTAGCTATGCCAGCAGCCACATTTCTGGTCACATAAACCAGGCTGTGATGGATCCCTGCTTTATTATAGTAAACTACACTGCTCTGTGGTGATACTACATAGGTAAGATGTCTTCATTTACATGCATCATAGCAAAGAACTGAATCCTGGTTTATCTAACAAAGGAAGACACTGTCTGATATTACACTTAGTGTATAATCAAATCTCCGGTAGATAAAAAAGTCACATCCTTGAAATCATAACATATAAAAAACAATCCAATCTCCTAACAGGTTAGTCCTGTCCCTCATTATTTGTAATATGAAATAGTTCCTGTGCCTAATAGATGCAAAGCTCTGCTGAGGGTATGCATTATTAAGGGATTAAAAAGATTTTGCCTTCAAAAGATATATTCTAATGATTAAAATAAGATACACCCATAAATAACCAAAATGCAAGGCAAAAATGACATTACTTCCCCTACTAGACCCTAAGTTATTTGAGAGCAGGAATCATACCTGATTCCTCTTTGCATCTCCTCTACCAAGCACATTAAAAGAAAAAATTAACTATTTGCTGAATGAGTAAGGCATGAGTAAGACTGGGTAATTACTACGTGCCTTTCACAGATGAGGAAACCAAAGGAACAAAAAACGTCCCAGCTGGTTAAAAGCAGATTCAAGATCACAATCCAGATTTCCTAACCGCTAATAGTCAGGCTTTCCCACCAGACCACGGATTGCCTCAATAATATATGAAGAACAAAATCTGACTAGCAGTTGGACTTCCAACCATCTGAAATAAAACTATGAAACTTAAAGACACCTAAAACATCTCTGAAGAACAATGTCTCAATTTTAAATTGAGGGCCAACAACTACACTACAGGAGCAACAAAGATAATAGACATGGTAGAGAAGGAGGGAAGAGCAGAAAGTACCCTCCAAAATATGCTCTGGATCCCTGATACCTGAGTTCTGAGGTACAAAAAAGAAGAACTGGAGGGCTATAAGAGAGTCGGGTAAGAGGGAACTCTCCAAGGATTGGGAGCACGGCTTTGGGTGGTGGTTCTCAACATTTTCATGTTTTCCACATGGTTTCAATTCTAGAATTTTGGGCAACATACTTGAAGAGATAAGGACTCAAAAACAACAGTAAATAAGTCAAGAATAATTACAATGCAACCAGTACTACTGTAAAATAATGTTTATAGTGTTTACAGAAGCTGTTCTCAAACTTTTTGGTTTCAGGACTCCTACTGAGAACCCCAAAAAGCTTCTGTTTATATACATTATATCTATCGATATTTATCAAATTAGAATTAAAAGTAAGAACATTAAAAATATTTATTTTAAAACAATAATAAATTCATACATGTTCACATAATCACATTTTAATGAAACATAACCTCAAAATAAACAAAAAAAACAGTGAGAAGAGTGGCACTGTTTTAACACTTTTGCAAATATCTTTAATATCCGGTTTAACAGAAGTCAGCTGCATTCTCATAGCTACTTCTATGTTTAATCTGTGGTAAGAATGTGTTCTGGTTGAAGTATATGAAGAAAATCCAGCCTCACACAAATCTGTAGTTTAAAAGGGGAGTTATATAGCCTTTCAGATAATTGTGGATATTCTTCTTCAATACTGCAACAAAACTCAACAGATGGTAGTTTTTTAAAGGTTACATGCAATATGGGATCTGAAACCATATTAATGAACTTTTTATACTCTTACATTAAAGTCCATTGGTCTTTCTTACACTTTGAATAGATCTTTACTCAGCAAATATTAGTTCAGTGAGTTATGTGGCTCTTCAAAATGTTGATACATTTCATTATTCAATATCAAAAATTCGTATTTGTTAACATTACCACTAATCTCATCAGAGAATTCTTTAAATACTGGGAAGGTGTCAAGCTCAAATTTCATCACTGGCAACGAATACTACCAGTTCCTTCATTTTTGAGAAAACGTCTGCCAAATACCCAAATCTGAATAACCACAGTTTTCCTGTCAATTATTCTTTCAAGTAAAAATGGTATTCCATGAAAAAAGCCGCTAAGTCAGCATGCAACTCAAACAATCCTCCAAGTGCTTCTCCTTAAAACCATGGCACTTCAATATGCAGAAGTGCCTTTATGCACTTCCCATTACATCACACTATTTTAAAAAGACGTGTGCTCTAGTATCAAGACTTAATAAAAGGAATACTTTTTATTATTTCAACAAGGACATTCTTAAGTGAAACTGCCTTTTTTTTTAAACTGTGAAGTGTGTGGCAGTGAAGAATACAATGGCTACTAGAACACTTTGGTGCCACTGCCTTGTTTCCTGCATAGGCACCAGCACTTTACCCATACCAGCAGTACGAATGTTCACACATAGAAAAAGGCACAACTTCTCAGTAATGTTACAAAAATAGTTTGACTTTGAGGACCCCATGAAAGGGTTTCAGGGTTCCCAGTCATATAGGGACTACACTTTGAGAAGTGCTAATCTAGAGAAGCATCAACAGTTATCTAAGTGATCATTTTGTGGCCCTTCAGGATTACAGAACTGTTTTCTGCTCTGACTCTAAATTTCTCACATACTTCAGAGGCAACACTCTGTTAGGTACTCAACCTTTTATTGTGGTTATTTCATGTTTTACCACGTCTCTTACCTCACACACATAGTGAACCGTACACTACTCTACAATGTACTGGATGACCAGCTTAGCTCAGCATTTGACCTGCAACAGCCAGTGTAAGTGTGACACTTAGGCTCCAATCCTGGGTCCACCACTTACTAGTTTTAAGACATTATACAAATTATTTATCCTCATTTACAAAATGAGGATAATAGTACCTACACCTCCAAGGGCAGTGAGGATTCAACTCATTTAGTGTTTGGCATGAGGACTACATGCCAAACTGCTGTCCTGTCCTTACATCTTGTACACAGGACGTACTTACAAGATGTAAGCAATATTCTAAAGATTACTGTAAGTAGGACAGTAGATGTATCCTAAATTGTATCAAAGAAATTTTGTACAGTTGTCAAAATTAGGCAGCACCCCAGGAACAGGCCCAGGCTCTACAGCAGTATTTCCCAAGCTAGCCTGGAAGAATCACTAGGGTGCCTACAAATCTAGATTTCTGGGCTCCACTCTCGACTTAGCAAAACTGAAACTTCAGGGAAGGAGCCTAGGAATCCTGTGTAACAACATATGAGGGAATTCTTATAATCATGCAAGGGTGGGAAACATACCTCTAGAGTGACCCCTGAGATTGAGAGATTTAGATCATGTCTATCATCACACAATCTATACATTTTATTCTGTGTAGTGTGACGTTTATTACAAACATAACTATTAAAAAGTTGATATGGGGGCTGGCCCAGCAGCATAGTGGTTAAGTTCGCACACTCTGCTTTGGCAGCTCAGGGATCACAGATTCAGATCCTGGGCACAGACCTACACTGCTCATCAAGCCATGCTGTGGAGGTGACCCACATACAAAATAGAGGAAGATTGGCCACAGATGTTAGCTCAGGGACAACCTTCCTCAAGCAAAAAGAGGAGGACTGGCAACAGATGTTCCCTCAGGGCGAATCTTCCTCACCAAAAAAAAGAAAAAAAGATCACTTTGCAATTGACATCCACAGACCAAAAAAAAAAAGATACATGAAGTCATTTTCTGAATAAACTGTAATGGTAAGGCATAATTTACCTTGAAAAAGGCATATTTGAAAAGAAGAATTTAAAAGGCAGAAATAACTCATCTTTCCTCTTCAAAATCTGGTCAAAGCTTGAATTGAAACTTTCTTCAAATTCAGAGTTTAACAATTTTTATGAACTTCTGGCCATTAGCAGGTAGACATATCAAAGTAACATGTCACTTTTCAAAAACTGTGATTTTATTCTGACATCTTTAGAACTGACAGCATAATTTTGAGGCAAACAGAGGAATACCTGGGAATCCTCTGAATTTTCTATGTAGTTATATTCAAGTTTCATTTTTTTCTTAACTAAATAGCACCAGAAGTTAAACAATTTCTTTTAAAAATCAGAACGAATTTTTTTCAGGAATTAGCACTTGAATGATAATCCATCACAAGTCATGAATCAGTCACACTCAATTTCCTTACCTCTCCAACACTACGATGTGTTTCAAAGATTTAGCAATTTCTAATGATTTTAATCGTATTATCTGTCTTGATACAGGCTATTTCCTACACACAAAATAGTCCTTGTATCATATTCTTTTTGAAGAAATATAAAACAAATTATATATCTACATTTAACTTAAAATTCAGCCATGTGTAATGTTGTCAATGGGAATACATTTAGTGAGGTGACAAATGGGTGCAAAGACACCTCTACACATGGCTAAGTGTATATATATGCAGGCAATGACATCTGCAATACAAAGTAATCCTCCAGCACATGGTGAATTTCTTTTGCCATTGAGGACTACAAAGGCACACCAAAAACGTTTAAAAGTGTTGAAAAAAGTTCATTCTACAGCTGAACAGTTATGATATTAGATAATTCACATATAAAAATAATTACAGGGGCTGGCCTGGTGGCGTAGTGGTTAAGTTTGCGCACTCGGCTCTGGGGACCTGGGGTTTGCAGGTTTGGATCCCAGGTGCAGACCTATGCACTGCTCATCAAGCCATGCTGTGGCATGCGTCCCACGTGTAAAGTAGAGGAAGATGGGCATGGATGTTAACCCAGGGCCAATCTTTCTCAGCAAAAAAAGGAGGCTTGGCAACAGATGTTAGCTCAGGGCTCATTTTCCTCTCCAAATATATATATATACACATACATATATATAAAATAGTATGAAATGTAAATGATCAGATTTCCTTATAAAAAGTCATTTCAGAAAGAATTAAAATCCAAATTCAATAAAAGACTGGAAAAGGTAGACTAAAGGTAAGGGCAGACTTTAGTATTGAACTAAAGAGTTTTGTAGTACACCTAAAACTAATATAATGTTGTATGTCAATTATAGTCAACAAAAAAATTTTTTTTTGAATTTTAAAACAAAACAGAGAAGAGTCTTGCAGTAAAAATTATATCTGACAAAGCAGAGTACAGAGCAAAAACAGTAATTGAGAAAAATAAGGTCAATAAATAAAAGCAAGATAAGATCTATAGTATTGATTCTCGAAGTGAAGTCCATGGACCATTGGTATTGCCCAATCATTCATCAAGTGGCTGACAGACAGGTGGTGTGGCTAATTTCCAAGCAAAATTTATAAAATAATATTTTCACACGTATCTGAAATGTAATATTAACGATACCTTTTCACAGAAATACTGAAGCAAACTTCAGTGAAGTATTTCACTGAAATACTCAGCAATACTGAGGCTTAATACTGAAGCCTTAAATACTGAATTTAAGGCTGCATATGCACCATAGGGACTGTGTAGCTCAGTTCTCTCTGCTATAATTCAATCAGTTCAGTGGCTCCAAGCTTATCAGACTCAAAACCTCCTATTTATAATAAACTCTTTTTAACAGTCCCTTTATTACCTTGAAATTATATTAATTGGTAACTTACCTATTCCCATAACTTTAATGCCCTAAGTATAATATGAAGGAGAAAGAAAAGGAAATTAATTCATAATAAAACACTATTTAATAATGTAAAACTTGAGCATTGATATGCTAGATGATATCGTGACACAGTAAGATGCTTGCACCAATATAAGAATCACCATGAACATGACAGACCAAATTAGCTATGTGAAATGGTGACTAAAATACTATAAGGGGTATGGCTGTGATGCATTTTTCCAAAATGGTAAACAACTCCTGGTAAAGCTCTAAACGAAAGGACGTTACTTACCTCTTGATATACACAGCAGTTGCATTCATAGAATGAAGTGTATATTAACATCATATAAAAATGCTTTGTGTTTACATGTAAAATATTTTAGACTTAGGTAATTACAGGAGCTTCAAATATCATATGAGACAGAACAGTTATTCAATGTACAGCACTGTCCTGCACACTGTAAGACATCTAGCAAACCTAGCTCTGGCCCACTAAATGCCTGCAATAACCTCCAGTATGGTGACAATCAAAAATGCCCACCAGCCCCCTGCACCAGACGACAGTACTACCCTAGCTGAGAACTACTGAGCTAACTAGGCTAGGATATTTAAAAATCATTTGCATGTTAATATTTACTTCTTAAATTAGCATTTTTGCAACTACACAGTATTATTTTATAGCTACAATTCACTGTAAGAGATCAACATAAAAGTAGTCACAAAAATAGAAACAATACTACATCTAAGCATATCACGAATATATGTAATTAGATGTGATTCAAGTACAAACCAGAATGGGAATACATATGTTCTGGAACAAAAGAATTTTGAATGTGATGATTTCAAATATACAACTCAGAAACATCCAAAAACTGGATTTTACTGGACCAGCAAACTACTCACTACCAGCATGTTGTTCAAAGTGAAAATTTGTCAAATAGTGACATAAAGCCACTGAAGGTTTCATACCGTTTTCAAACAAATGTAACCAAAAATGCTTAACTAGTTTACTCTGCAAATGTTTAAGAACTCTAAAATATAGTCAATAAAACGACAAATGTTTTAGAACTTTAAAAGAACTATAACATATCAATTTTTAAGACATATATTGTAAGAGAAATGTTCCACTTTATTATATTGGCAACAAAAAGAAAAAACATATCTGCAGATTCAGAATAACAGTAAAGTAACAATATCAAGAAAAATAGAAGCAAAGATAAATACAAAAATAAGGCTGGAAAAAATTGAAAGCAGAAACTTGAACAGATATTTGTACAGCCATGTTCACAGCAGTATCCACAAAAGCCAAAAAGTGGAAATAACGCATGTCCATCAACAGACAAATGAATAAATAAAATGTGGTACATGCATACAATGGAGTATTCTTCAGCCTTAAAAAGAAAGGGAATTATGACACATGCTACAACATGGATGAATCTTGAAGACTTTATGCTAAGTGAAATAAGCCAGTCACAAAAGGACAAATGTTGTATGATTCCAGTTATATGATGTACTTAGAGTAGTCAAATTCATAGAGACAGAAAGTAGATTTCCAAGGCCTGGAGACAGAGTGTGGAACGGGGAGTTAAGTGTTTAATGGTACGGAGTTCTCAGTTTGAGAAGATATAAAAGTTCTGGAGACAGATGGTGGTGATGGTTGTAGAACAATGTGAATGAATGTCCTTAATGCCACAGAACTGTACACTTACCAATGGCTAAAATGGTAAATTATATTATATATATATATCTCCACAACTTTAAAAAAAGATTAAATAGGGGAAAAAATAAAGCTGTAAAATTAGAAAGTAGAATCGTAGGCAAATGAAATTGATAAATCATTGAAAGTATTAAGGCAATTTAAACAGGAAGACTTCCAATTCTGAACATGAAGTTGTAATTTCTAAAAGAATTGCCCTCCTATTGTAAACAACTAGGAAACCAGACAAAATACATAAAATAGCAGTTTTTAGACACTGAGCAAAAGGCAACACAAGACTGCAATCCTTGAGACAAAGAAAACAAAGAGGGTAAATTCTATGATTAACCAAATTTACTGCCTGGAGGCAACTTCCAGGCTTCACTGCAGGGACACAACACTGAATCAGAATGCGTGAGTCTGACTGCACTGAGGAGACAACAGGGAAGCTGATGCACCTAGAATTTGCAGGACAAAGTACTGAGGGCAAGGAGCTGCATACACAGAGAGCTCTGGAGATCTGCAAAGTGGTTCCCTTGAATCTTGAATTTGCAACTGAAACCTTCTCCCCAAGGGCAGGGAACAAACTACCAGAAAGCTACAGACCCAACAATTCCCACAGCTCACACAGGGCTGGGAATAGTTTGTGATTCTATTGGTCAGAATGGAGAAACCATAGAGTCACTAGAAGAATCACACCTTAGAAGCGGGGCTAAATTAGTCCAAGGATAAAGATGGCTATGAAAAGCCATAAAAACCTTAAAAGTAAGCTCCACAAGGATCAAATCTATTCAAAAGTTACTTAGCTGTGTGACAATAAAATCTGACATTCTGTAAAGGAATATAGCAAAATTCAGGGTCCAGAAACATAAAATGTAAAATTCACAATGTCCAGTCATCCAAAGAAGCAGGAAAAGATGACCCATATCCAGAAGAAAAGTTAATCAATAAAACAGACCCATAAAAGATATAATGGAATTAGAAGACAAAAATATTGCAACAAACATTACAAATATGGTTCATATGAATGTTATGTAGAAAGAAGAGAAACAGATTAAAAAAAAAAAACCTATGGAACTTACAGAGATTTAAAAAGTATACTGTCTAAAATGAGAAATACACTGAATGAGAACAACAGATGAGACATTATAGAAAAAAAAAATTAGTGAACTTGAAGACACAGGAATAGAAACTATCCACAAAGACTGGAAAAAAAAAAAGAACAGAGCCTCAGTAACCTGGGGGACACTATCAAGTGGTCTAACACAGGTGAAGTAGAGTCCAGAAAGGGTGAAGGGAGAGCAGAAAAAAGTATTTGAAGAAATAATGGCTGAAAATTGAAGCATTTGATGAAAACTATAAACCCACAGATCCAAGAAACTCTACAAGCCCCACACAAAAGAAACATAATGGAGAAAACAACAAAGCACATCATAATCAAACTGCTAAAAAAGAGTAGTAAAAAGAAAAACTTCAAGCATCCAGCAGGAAAAGGCCACACTACTCAAAGAGAAACAAAGATAAAAATGAAGGCAGACTTCTCATTAGGAAACATGCAGGACACAAAAAAATGGAAGATCCTAAAGTCCAGAAGAAAAGAAGTGTCAACATACAATCTATACTGTTAAAAAAGAGAAAACAGGCCCAAAATGGAGTCACTTGTGCTAAGTCCCACATCAGCAAACCACGACTTAATACCTAACCTAATTGCAGTTTCAGCCTCTCCCAGGAATGTAACCTTTAACCAGTCAATCTGGAAGTATCTGGTCAGCGTTAGCGAGGTGATCTGCCTGGCAGACCCCTACCTTCCCCCAAAGGAAGGTGACCTTGCCTGAAACAATCACTCTTTGCTAGAATAACTTCCTGGCCCTGCTTCCTTCTGCCTATAAAAGCCTTTCATTTTGTACAGCAATTCAGAGCTCCTTTCTATTTGCTAGATGAGATGCTGACCGAGTCACAAATTGTTGAACAAAGCCAATTAGATCTTTAAATTTCCTAAAATGAATTTTGTTTCTTAACAATATCCAGTGAAATCATTTCCAAATATGAAGACAAAAAAAAGACTTTTTTTAGACGAATAAAAGCTGAGAGAATTCATCATGAGCAGATGATATAAGAAACGTTAATGGAAGTTCTTCACACAAAAGAAAAATAATACCAGGTGGAAATCTGGATCTACAAAAAGGAATAACGAGTGAAAGATATGGTAAATATGTGGGTAAAAATAAAAGACATGTTTAAAACAAAATAATGTATGGTGGTATTTACAACATACAAAGAATTAAAATGTCTGATAATAGTAACACAAAGACATGGGAGAGTGTGGTAGACTGTATTTTCCAAAGATTGCCTCCCATTTCAACCCACATGCTCCACTTCCAATGTGACACTGATATTTCTCCACCAAGGTGTGTGTGCGGTGGTGGCGGGAGGCGGGGGGGGGGGGTGTCTATGGTCCCTCTCCTTGAATCCAGGCAGACCTTTGTAACTGCATCCACCTAGAGAATACAGCAGAAGTAACACTGCAACTCAAGATCAAGGCTAAATCATAAAAGGTAAAATAGTTTCTACTTGGCTCTCTTCTGTTAGGATACTTGCCTTTGGAACCCAGCCACCAGACTGTAAGAAAATTTAGGCCATACAAAGAGTGCATGTGTATGAGTTCTGGCCAATAGACTAAGCTAAGGAATCAGCGAGCAACAATTGCCTGACATGTGAGTGAGCAAACCTTCAGAGAGTCCCAGTCCCCAGCTTTGAGCTGCCTCAGCAGAGGCCACAGACATCAGGGAACAGAGGCAAACTGTTCCTCCTGTGCCCCATTCAAATGCCTGACCCACAGAATAGGTTGGCAAAATTAACAAGAGTAGTTTTAAAGCACTAAGTTACTAGTGGCTTCTTGTGCCAAGGAAGTAACTGGAATGGGAAAAATTAAAGTATACCATCGTAAATCCCTTAAGTTATAGGTGAAGTGATATAACATTATTTCAACACAGATGGTGATAAATTAAAGATATATATAGTAAACCCTATATCAAACACTAAAAATACAAAACAATGACATAAAGCTAGTAAACCAAGAAAGGAGATAAAATGGAATCATAAAAACACTCAACTAATGTTAAAAAAAAAAGGCAGGAAAAATGAGAAAGGGGGGAGAAAAGATGGTACAAACAGAAAACAAATAGCAACAAGGAAAATATGTTTAATACAAGCATATCAATAATTATAGTAAATGTAAATGACCTAACTACTTCAATTAAAAGGCAAAGGTTGTCAAATTGGATAAAAAAGCAAGCCCCAACCAAAGGCTGTCTACAAGAAACACAGTTTAAATATAAAGACACAGATAGATTAAAAGGAAAAGAACGCAAAAATATACATATACCATGCAGACACTAATTTGGAATGGTATAAGTATCAGCCAAGCAGATTTTGGAACATGGAATATTAGGAGGAATATTACATAATGATAGAGTTGATTCATCAAAAGGATCTAACAGTCCTAAATATGTACACAATAAAAATAGAGCTTCAATACTCACAGAACTGAAAGGAGAAATAGAAAAAGTAATTAAAGCTGGAAACTTCAACACACCTTTCTCAGTAATTGACAGAATTTAAAAAAGACCAGTGAGGATTTGAACATTATTAACCAACCTGACCTAACGGACATTTATATACTATTTCACTCAACAACAGCAAAATACACATTCTTTTCAAGTGTATCTAAAACATTCACCAACATGGACCATATTATGGACCACTACAAAAAACAAGAACAAAAACAAAAAAACCCCCACCCAAACCAATCAAACAAAAACCTCCTCAAATTTAAAAGGACTGAAATAATACAAAGCATGTTCTGTAACTACAAGAGAATTAAACTAGAAATTAATAGAAAGATACACTTCTAAATATATAAGCCATGAATCAAAGGAGATAAGAGAAATTAAAAAATATTTTGATCTGAATGAAAATGAAAGAGATCAAAATTTATGGGATGAATAAATTCAGCTATAAGAAGTACTTAGGGGTAAATTTATAGCTTTAAATGCTTATATTGGAAAAGAAGAAAGGTTTCAAATCAATGACCTAAGCTTCCACCTTGAGAAAATAGAAAAAGAAAAGCAAATAAAATGCAAAGAAGGAAGGAAATAACAAATATAAGAGCAGACATCAATACGATAGAAAGAAAAACACTTGAGAAAAAGCAATAAAAACCAAAAGTGATTATCTGAAAAGATTTTAAAAAATCAATAAACTTCTAGTGAGACTGATTAGGAAAAAGGGAGAAGACACAAATTACCAATACCAGAAATGAAAGAAGGGGTATCACAACAGATGTTACAGACATAAAAAGATAATGAGAAAATAAGAAAGAATATTATGAGAATAAGAAAGTATTATGAACAACTTATGCCAATAAATTAGACAACGTGGAAGAAATGAAAAGACAAACTACCAATATCAGTATGAACTGTGATAAAGATACATACTATAAGCTAAATCAACTAAATCAACCTCCAGAAGAAAGACAGTCTCAATAGTCCAGTATCGGGTAACAAAATTTAATTTATAGCTAAAAACCTTTCTATAAAGAAAACTTCAGGCCTAGATGGCTTTACTGGTGATCTACCAACCATTTAAATGAAGAAATATTACTAATTTTACACAAACTCTTCCAGAAGGGGAGGAAACACTTCCCAACTCATCTAATGAGGCCAGCATTACCCTGATATCAAAGCCAAAGACATTACAAGAGAATCACAGATCAATATACCTCGTGAATACAGATGCAACAATCTGTAACAAAACTTTAGCAAACCAAATCCTGCCACACAGAAAAAGCATAATACATCACGCTCCCAGCAATGCAGGATTGGTTTAACATTCAAAAATCAATCAGTGTAATTTACCATATATATCACGATAAAAAACCCTATGATCATCTCAATAAATGCAGAAAAAGCATTTGACAAAATTCAACATCCATTCATGATAAAACCTCATAACAGACTAGGAATAGAAGGGAACTTCTTTATCAGTATAAAAGGCATCTAGGAAAAACCTAGATCACACACAATGGTGAAAGGCTCATTACTTTCTACCTAAGATCAACAAGGTTAAAATGTCCACTCTCATTACTTCTATCCAACATTATACCGCAAGTCCTAGCCAGTGCAATAAGGCAAAAAAGAAAAGAAAAAGAACCAAAAGGCATCCAAATTAAAAAGGAATAAGTAAAAGTATCATCTTTATTTGCAGATGATATAACTGTGCATGCAGAAATTGCTAAGGAACCTACAAAAAAGTTATTAGAATAAGTGAATTTAACAAAGTTGCAACATACAAGAGCAATGAGAAAAATCAATTGTATTTCTATATATTACCAATGAAAAACTAGAAATTAAAATAAAAAAACACCATTTACAATAGCATCAAACATAGAAATATGAAAAAGGACACATTTAACAAAATACGTGGAAGAACTGTATACTGAAACCCACAAAGCACTGCTGTGATAAATTAAAGTTTACACAAATTGAGAGATATACTATGTCCATAGAGCAGAAGATTCAATATTAAGATGTTAATTCTTCAAAACTGATCTACAGATTCAACACAATCTCAATCAAAATCCCAGCAGGCTTTTTAATTAGAAATTAAAACAAGTTGACTCTAAAATGAAAAGGACCTAGAATAGCTCAATTTTAAAACAGAAGAACAAAATTGGAGGACCTACGCTATCTGATTTTAAGACTTACTGTAAAGGTATAGTGATCAAGACATCATTAATATTGATGTAAAGGTAAAAACACTTAGATCCACAGAACAGTGTCCAGGAATAAACCCATATATTTATGGTCGACTGATTTTTGACAAAGGTGCAAGTAGTTAATGGGAAAAAGATAGTCTTGTCAACAAATGGTGCCAGAACAACTGGATATTCACATGGCAATAAAAAACAAACAGTATCTTACCTCACATCATGTACAAAAATTTAACTCAAAATGGATCAAAGACCTAAACAAAAGACAAACTTTCTGGAAGAAAACAGAAAAACATTATGACCTTGGTTTAGGCAAAGATTTCTCAGATAGTGCATAAAAAGTATACACCATGGAAAAAATTAATAAACTAGACCACATCAAAATTTAAAAACCTTTGTTCAAAATATGCTGCTCAGAAAATGAAAAGCAAGTTACAGACTGGGAGGAAAATCTTTGCAAAGCATATATCTGACAAAGAACCTATATCCAGAATATATAAAGAATTCTTACATCTCAATAATAAGACAAAGAGCCAATGGAAAAAATGGGTAGAAGATTTCGATAGACATTAACAAAGTAGTTACACTAATGGCAACTAACCATGTGCAAAGATGCTCAATATCGCCATTCATCATGGAAATACAAATTAAAACCAATAACAAAATACCACTACACACCATTAGAACGGCTAAAATTAAAAAGACTGACGATATCCAGCATTGAGAATGGAGCAACTGGAACTCACACAAGCTGGTGAGAATGCAAAATGCTACAGTCTTTGGAAAACAGTTTGACAGTTTCTTTCAAAATTAGACATATGCTGGGGGCCGGCCCGGTGCCGCAGCGGTTTAGTTCGCGCTTGGCAGCCTGGGGTTCGCGGGTTCGGATCCCGGGCGCCTGCAGACGCACTGCTTGTCAGCCATGCTGTGGCGGCGTCCCACATAAAGTAGAGGAAGATGGGCACGGATGTCAGCCCAGGGCCAGTCTTCCTCAGCAAAAAGAGGAGGATTAGCAATGGATGTTAGCACAGGGCTGGTCTTCCTCACACACAGACAAAAAAATTAGACATATGCTTCCAATATGACCCAGCAGTCCCACTCTCAGTATTTACCCAAGAAAAATAAAATCGTGTCCACAAAAAGATTTGCACTTGAATATTCATAGCAGCTTTTATTTATAATAGCCCAAAAATGAGAAACAGTATCCATCAACTGGTGAACGGTAAGCAAATTGTGATATACCTATACAAAGGACTCCTACCCAGAAATAAAAAGAGCAAACTTCTGGTAACACAACAACATAAATGATTTCAAAAACATTACGCTAAGTGAAAGAAGCCACAATCAAAAGACTATATGCCATACGACTCCACTTATATGAAATTCCAGAAAAAGCAAAATTATATACATAGACAAAAAGCAGATCAATGGTTGCTAAGGGCCTAGGAATGAGAAGGGAAATTAACTGTAAAGGGGCACAAGGAAATTATTTGGAGTGATGGAAAGAAATGTTCTATATCTTGACTTTTGTAGTGGTCTCACAATAGCATATATTTGTCAAAAACTCACTGAATTATATACTTAGAATGGGTGAATTTTACTGCAGGCAATTATACTTTAATTAAACTTAAAATTTTAAAAATTAAATGGGAAAAACCTCAAAGTTAGAAATGAGAAAGGAATCATAAAGGCCAAAATGAAAGAGATCAGATTTATTAGAGAACACCATGCATATTTACATGCTAATAAATTTAAAAACTTAAGTTCCATGGATAATAAGCATTAAAATATTAAATACCAAAACTGATAACAAGAAAACATGAGTAAACAAATCTATGACAGAAGACACTGACCAAGATAACAAAAAATTACCCAACCACCCCTTCGTTACCACCACAAGAGCACTAAAATCCAACAGCTGTATGCAGGAATTTAAAGATTTCTAACAAAAATCTGGCATACTGACCTCAAAGTGCTGTGGGGGAAATATTACTCAGGTCTTAAAACTGGTAAGATTAAATTAAAAAAGAAAACTACAGAACAATCTCGTTTATGAATAATTATGTGAGCATCTTAAATAAAATTCACACAATTAAAGCAATACCTCAAGAGATTTATTTAAAAACTACTAAATAGTTTTGTTCCAAAAACGCAAGTGTTTTTTTAAAATAAGTAAAACTACTGATATTGTACAAGCAACAGCAGATTCATGCAAAACGTCATGATAGAACTAGAACTCTACATTTTATAAAATTCAGCCAACCCCACTCCTTTTTATAAAAAGGAATAAAGAACTTTTTTAAAACATGATTAAGACAATCCACATCACAAATTTGATAGTTAAAACATTAGTGGTCTTACTCTTAAAGGACCAAGAGGCACCTGATTCAGTTATTTATAATAGTATATTACATATTCTTTACTCCAGAGTAATTTTTTCTTGAAGGGACAAACAAGAGAATTACAAAAATTACTGAAAAGATATATTTCATTACCTGATTCTATATAAAAGTTAAGCAAAGAATCATTAGAATAATTTGTCTACTATAGTTGTTGCATATAAGGCAAATCTGCAAAAATCAGTGGTATTTTTACACGCCAGTAATAACCAGCCGGAAAAAGAATGGGGAAATATCTCTGTTCAAACAGTAACAAAAAGTATAAAATACTTGGTAATTAGTGTAGTGAATGAAAAAAAAAAACCCCAGACTTTAATGTGGAAAAACCTGGTTAGTTGCAGAGAAGGAATATACCATAATATCATGAAGACAATTTTGCCCAAGTTAAAAAATAGATGTAATATACTTCCAATTAAAAGACTAATAAGATACTTTACAGAACTTGAGAACTTGGAAGAATAAATGGAGGAAAAAATATCAAAGAACATTCTGTAAAAACATAAAGATTAGATTAGCCCTATGGAATACTAAAAGCAATGCCTAATCTAAGAATGTGGACTCAAACTGATAACTGACTCTCTCTTGCAAAATAAATGCAAACAGGCTGCTGATTCATTCATTTGCTGACCATCTCTGACACTAGTTTCTGTTCAATGTTTAAATGGTACACTCATAATAGAGACTATCTTTCGTTTCCTAAATCATAGCTTACGTTATCTGTGGTACAGCTAAAATGAACAATTCATGACCAAGACAGAATCCTTAACTCAAAGCTCATGTATGAGAAGTACTGCAGGTCAAATATTATTTTTTCTTAAATCTCTAAATGAATATCTTAAATCCTCCTGTTGTATTTTAATTTCACCACATCATACACACGAAATAAAGCTAGAGCTAATATAGATTTACTTGTCATACGGACAAGGGAAGTTGTAGTCACATCCAATTCACCTCTTGAAAAGCACCTGTCCTTTTGAGTTACTTCACAGTAGACTTTGGGGTATAAGCTGACCCTCACTCTCCAAAAAGCTACACACCTGGTCTGTTTTAGGTAATTCTATGGGCTGTTTCTTTTCTTCACCAAGTTAGGATTTAATTTCCTGTCCTGAGCCTTTCCAGATATTTGATACAAGGAAGGGAACACAACTGTGAGGGGGCATTTACCAAAACAGTGTTAAGGGAGAACTGTTCCAGGTATATGAAGATGCCAAGCAAACTCTTCTCTTGACCAAGCTGTCTTTATTTAAAACAAAATTATACAGGTTTTTTACTGCCCGACTTATCAGAGCTCATAATATGCTAATTCAGACTATGAATTTCCAAGACAGGGATTTAATATGCAGCCTTTCTCAAGCTTACTTGATTAAAGGTTCTCTTTATTCTCAGAGAACCATCAACGGTAAAGAGCCCTGTCTGTGGAGTTAAAAATACCTCTGTTCAAATTCTAGCTCTGCCACTCATTAACTATATAATTTTGGGTGAGTAACCAGTTTTTTCAACTGTAAAATGGGGAAAACAATACCTACACCTCAGAGGACTGATTTAAGGGTAAATTATATACACACAGAGTGTTAACAATCAGGTGATAAACTTTTGACAAAATTGCAATTTGTCCTCCTGAGCGCAAAAGTTGATGATACTTATTCCTATATACTCCCTCGCTCCTTCCTTTTTCCTTCCTTGCTTTTGTGTCTTTTCAGTTTTAATTGCTGGGTTTAACATTCCTATTTGATTTTCTTTTAATTTAACTGTTAATTAAGATACCCATACTCAAAAGCTCTCCTATATGTTGACTTATACCTTTCAACTGAATACTGGAGGACAGAACAAAAAAGGAAATAAGTGAGTGGGGTTGAGATACATTATTAAGTGAAAAAAGCAAGATACAGCATCATAGTGTACATAGTACACTATCATTCTATTAAAAAGGGATTACACACAAGAATGAAGTTGAACGCTTACCATATACAAAAATGGACTCAAAATAGATCAAAGTCCTAAGTGTAAGAGCCAAAACGATAAAACTCAGAAGAAAACAGAGGGGAAAAGCTTCACGACTTTGGATCTGGAAATAATTTCTTGGATATGACACCAAAAGCACAGGCAACAAAAGAAAAAATAAATCAGGACTTCATCAAAATGAAAAACTTTTGTGTATCAAAGGACACTATTAACAAAGTGAAAAGGCAACCTATGGAATGGGAAAAAATTAGCAAATAAGGGATTAATATCAAGAATATATAAAGAACTCTCACAATTCAACAACAAAACCAAACAACCTGAATTAAAAAATGGGCAAAGGACTTGAATATACATTTTCCTAAATATATACAAATGGCTAATAAACACATAAAAAGATGCTCAACATCACTAATCATTAGGAAAATGCAAACCAAAACCACAATGAGATACTACTTCATACCCATTAGGGTGGCTATTATTAAAAAAACAGAAAATAACAACTGTTGGGGAGGATGTGGAGAAACTGGAACCCTTGTGCATTGCTGGTGGGAATACAAAATGGTGCAACTGCTATGGAAAATACTATGACAGTTCCTCAAAAAATTAAACACAGAATTACCATATGATCTAGCAATCCCACTTCTGAGTATATATCCAAAGATTTGAAAGCAGGGACTTGAACAATATTTGCACAGCCATGTCCATAGCAACATTATTCACAATAGCCAAAAAGTGGAAGCAATCCATGTCCATCGATGGATGAATGGATAAACAAAATGTGGTATGGTATATCCATTCAACTGAATATTATTCAGCCTTAAGAAGGAAGGAAACTCTGACACATGCCACAACATGGATGAATCTTGAAGACATTAAGTCAATAAGCCAGTTACAAAAGGATAAATATTCTATGACTCCATTTATATAAGTTAGAGTAGTCAGATTCAGTGAGACAGAGAGTAGAACGGTGGTTGCCAGGGGATACGGGGAGGGTGGAAGGGGGAATTAGTGTTTAATGGATATGGAGTTTCAGTTTTGTAAGATGGAAAAGTTCTGGAGATGGATGGTGGTCATGGTTGTACAACAATGTGAATGTACTCAACGTCACTGAACTGTACATTTAAAAATGGTTAAAATGGAAAATTTTATGTTTTGTACATTCTACCACAATGAAAAAAAAGAGGATTACATAGGATTATACATACACATGTGCTTTCATGCATCCATTTCTAGAAGGATGGAGAGAAAACTGGTTATAAGTTTTCTCAGAGAGGGAGACTAGAGGATCAGGAATGAACACAATATAATAAAGAGGGGTTGAGTATAGTGGTCTACTATGTATGCACTAAAAACTAATCTATAATTTATTTATTTATTTATTTTTTGGTGAGGAAGACCAGCCCTGAGCTAACATCCGTTGCCAATCCTCCTCTTTTTGCTGAGGAAGACTGGCCCTGAGCTAACATCCGTGCCCATCTTCCTCTACTTCACATGTGACGCCGCCACAGCATGGCTGACAAGCGGTGCGTCAGCGGGAGCCCGGGATCCGAACTCACGAACCCTGGGCTGCCAAGCGCAAACTAAACCTCTGCGCCACCCGGCTGGCCCCCAATCTATAATTTATTTAATGGTATGGAAAGATGTTCAACATATATTAAATAGAAAAAAGCAGATAACAAAATACTATTTACCATTTAACGTTTTACACACACACACACACACACACACACCAGAAAGAGTCTCAGAGGTGACATTAGAGATCGCTGAGGAAAGAAGGGACTATTCAATAAATGTTGCTGGGACAACTAGATTCCTAACTCGCCCACAGATAAATAAAACTTAATTCAAGATGTCTTAATTTAGTCTTATCTAAATCCATCTTAATTTAGACTAATTTAATCTAGATTCTAGATTAAAAACTTACACGTGAGAGGCAAAGCATTAACCCTAATGCAAATCCTAAACCATTCCTATTCAGAGAAAAATACAGGAGAATACCTTTGAGACCTCACAGGCCAGAGGAGGATTGTTTTATGATACAAAAGCACTCATCATAAAAGAGACTGGTAGATTCTAGCTCTAGGTATAAACCCTAGGAAAACTCCTAAACATGAACACCAGGAATATGTACAAGAATGTTTGCAGCAGAACTCTTTGAAATAGCCCCAAACTAGAAACCTAAATATCCATCAACAAGAGAACAGATAGATAAATTATGGTATATTCATAGGATGGAACATTATACAGCAGTGGAAATGAGTGAGTAACTGGGACAAATCCTAGAAACAATACTGACCGAAAAAAGTAAATTATAAAAGACTATATATTATATCATCTTTATAATACTCAACTTTATAAAATAAAGCAAAACTAAACAATGCTGTATAGTAAAGCATAAAAATGTAGTGAATGTAAAAGTAGTTTCTTAAAAAACAAGGGAATGGTAAACACAAAATTCATGACAGTGGTGGGGGGGAGGCAGGAGGAGGGATCAAGGAGTTCACATGGAGCTTCATGAGTATTGGTAATCCTTAGTTCTTTAGTTGGCTAGTGAGATTCATGAGTGTTTATTATGCTTCATAACTTATATAAACAGAACGTATGTTCTTCTCTAGATATTAAATATCACATAAAAATGAAAACATAGTATGAACCTATTTCCTATTTTTGTGTAAAAAATGATCTATAGTTCCTATATCTAATTTCCCAAAAGGTAACATGAAATGTTACCATGAGTTTTCTAGGTAAGCTAAAGTTTAGGTAATTATAATTTTTTTATTACTCCTTATTTGTGATTTCTGATTCTCAATGAACTTGTTTTGTGTAATTGGGAAAAAAAAAAGTCACAAGCATATGCATCTTTTAAAGACCTGAAAGATATGCAACAAATTCAACGAAGGATCTCTGTGGACTGGTGGGATTATGGGTGGTTTTCTTTTCTTTTTCTGTTTATCTGCATTTTCCAAAACTGCACCAATAAAACACATATTACAGCTACATACTCCCTTATCTGATACTCTTGCGGCCGGAGATGTTTTAGAATCCTGACTTTCTTTTGCTTTTAGAAAGGCAGCACAGTATATACATTAGGATTACCTAACATCTCCAGCAGGGTCTCAGGCAGTACCCCATAATCCAACACGAGTATTTCTGCAGCAAAGTGAAGAGTCATAATAAGTGGGATAAACAGGCAATATAAATAACTTCATGTCAGTTAAGGTCTTGTGTTTTTGCCACCAGAAGAGGTCTAAATTAGATTTTACCACCAGTGGATTGAAATTCTTTAGTCCACAGGACCAGAGAAGAAGTAAGGCTTCCAATTCTGTCCCCCACTGATCCAACCAACTTGGAGCTTAGTCACAGCAGACTATGCACTCAGTTGAGAGTAGGTAAAATAGCCCTTAAATTAATATTTTATAATACCAACAAATCAAAACATTTCAAACTCAAGAACTAAAAGACTTTATCTCTCTCTTGGTAAGGCCAAAGTGTTCAAGCACATTTCAAAAGTGAAGAAGTTAATGAACAAGTATCAAAGTATAAAATATTTGGAAATTATCACAATCATAATGTATATCAAAAATTTAACATAGTCACCAAACAAACCACTGACCAAAAAGACAGTACCACTCATGGTATTCTTTAATTCCACAATTGTGCACTGAGGACCTACAACACACAAGGATTTCACATGGCCTTCAAATTCAAATCCATGAACTCACAAATGGGCCACGGGTCCACACTATCACAAATGCCAAGAGTTCAAAGATGAGTGCAGTAGGATATATACCATATAAATTAAGTAGTGACCCTTGTTCTCTCAGTCACAATGCCATTCACAGACCCCCAATCCAAAAGCATGTGAATTCCATTTAGAATAAATGCATGTCAACACTCAGAAAATCACAACCACAGCTGATGGAACATTTGTTAGAACTTTAAGGCATCCAATAGCGATACTTAAAGCAATGGTCAAGTCTGGTCAAAGTCTTTGTGTCTTTACATGCAGGTGCCCATAAGATAAAGTCTGTTTTATTCACTGTCACTGGGGCACTGAACAGCTATCTCCTTATCCCTAACCCATTTTGTGGCAATGACCTAGAACTGATCATAGACACCAGGGAGCCACAACTCAATTGCCTTCCCGGGCTAGGTAAATAATATAAACTAGTGATGTAGAGATTCGGTGCACAGCAAAAGAAAGTGGTGGGGACTGAGGCAAATTAGAAAATGTAAGCTATGAGTAAAGGCACTCAAATATTAAGACACTTTTGACCAAACTCAGTCCCTCTAGTAATCAAATGATTAATTAGGACACAGTCTATACAACGGCCCACTCGGAAATCTCTCTCAAAGTTGTCTTAATTACATTTGCTGGCATTTAACCCAGCAAATGCCAGAAATCTCTTAAAAGTTTAAGCTCATAGAAGAGAGAGGATCCTGTTTATTTTGCTTTAGTTACTATAGTGGTGCCCCAGCAGGCATCAAGTCATTCATTAATTATAGAGATCAAATCTACAACCTTACTCTGTCTAACCAAGTGGGCCACGTGGTCAAACAGTGCAGGTAGTATATAACTGATAAAGAGCAGGCCAAAGCAGATCCTGAACATAGAGAACAATTAGAATGAGGACCAAACAGTAGCAGTTCCAACAGATTTATTTCATTTGCTAAGAACTACAGAACCTGGTACATCCTTAATGATAAGGAAGACCAATTTTTTCCTTCCTCCTGCTAACTAATCTCGACTAACAACCAAAAATCAAGCTGTAAGGAGCTTGCTTCTCTATACTCCTCTAAAGACCCTCTTTCACATCAAAAAAACCCCACAAACCAAAAACACAGTAACAACATAAAACTAAAGAACCAGAAATAGAGGCTGATAAGCACTCATCTGTTTTTCCTACAGATACACACATCATCATATATGCAAGCAGAAATCTAGATCATAAGCTCTTAGACCTCCAGGACTGTTCATTATGGTAGCTGCCAGCCACATGTAGCTACTGAGCTCTCGAAATGTGGCTAGTCTGAACTGAGAAGACTTTGTACTAAAAAAAATTGTAAAATACCTTGTTTGATTTTTTTGTACTGATTACATACAATCAATGTTAGGATAAATATTCTTAATATACTGGGTTAAATAAACTATATTATTAAAATTAATTTCATTTGTTTCTCTTTACTTTTTAATGTGGCTACTAAAAAACTTTAAATTACAGATGTGCCTCACGTTATATTTCCATTGGATAGTGCTGCCCCAGAAAAGGTCATATTTTACAACTAACTCCTCTGGTGATTACCTTCCTGGCAAAGAAGAGATAAGGAGAACTTTCCCCACCACCAAAAACCAACAACCCTTCAGTCTAAACCAGTCACAGTCCCAGGACTCTGATGATGCAGCACGTTGCCAGAGTAATTTGGTCATTCACTTACCCAAAGGGAATGAACTAGTTTAACAATCATCTGAGGTTTATTTCTTCCTAAATGATTCTAGCATGTAAAAGAAATAAGGAGCAGCCTGAAGAAAAATCTGTGAGCCGAAAGATTATTTTTTTTCCCTCAATGCTAGATTTTTAGGTAACTAAAACTGAGGTTCAATTTTGGTTCTACACTGTTAAGAACAAACAGATCTAACATTTTAAACCACTGCTTTTTTCTTCTATAAACCCTTAAGTATAAATATTACACAAAAACCACTTCACACCCACTAGGATGGCTATAATAAAAAAGATGAACAATGACAAATGTTAATGAGGATGTAGAGAAATCAGAACCCCCATACACTGCTGGTGGGAATGAAAAATGGTGCAGCCATTTGGAAAACAGTTTGGCAGTTCATCAAAATGTTAAACACAGAGAAATCCTATGAGCCAGCAATTCCACTCCTAAGTATTTACCCAAGAAATGTAAACATACATCTGCACAAGAACTTCTACAAGAATGTTCATAGCAGCATTATTCATAATAGTCAAAAAGTTAAAAAAAAAAAACCCAAACAACTGTCAACTGATGAATGGATAAGTAGAATGTGGTAGATACATATAATGGAATATTACTCAGCAGTAAAGAGGAATAAGAGGAATAAAGCACTAATACATGCTACAAGGATGAACCGTGAAGCCATTATGCTAAATGAAAGACGTCAAAAGACCACATACTGTATTATTCCACTTATATGAAACAGGCAAATCCATAGAAACCAAAAGTACATTAGCGGCTGCCAGGGGCTGGGGAGAAGGGGGAAAGAGAGTAATTGCTAATGAGTACGAGTTTCTTCTGGGCTTAAAAAAAAATGTTCTAAAATTGATTGTGGCGATGGTTGCACAACTCTGAATGTACCAAAAACCACTGGATTGTACATTTTAAATGAGTGAGTTGTATGGTATGTGAATTATATCTCACAAAAGCTCTTTAAAAAATATAAAACATTAGAAATGAAAACCAGAGTGCTACAGAAAGGAATCTATATGAAATCTGATGACATAAAATGCTTGATTTTAGAACAGAATGAAAAAATAACTAGCCATATGAAAGGGAAGAGGGAACTTCAACAGTGGTTGACTTCATTATGCACCCTAATCCCTCACCCCTCCCTGAATCTACTCCTTAGCCATGAGATTTTGCAGCTCCTCCCACAAAAGGGGCAAGGTTTAGTTTTGTGGCTCTTTGTCTTTGGTTTCCATCATATGACTTGCTTTGGCCAAAAGAATGAAGCAGAGATGGCAGTGTGCCAGTTCTGAGCCTGAGCCACAAGGAGTCTTTTGGGTTCTCACCTGCCCTCTTGTGCTTCTCCCACTGTCATGAGAACTTCCCCGGGGTAGCTGCTGCCCATTCAGCCTGGGGCCCAAAACGAACACAAATGAAGCAGAGTCACTAGGTGACTTACAGACCTGAAGCAAGAAGCAAAATTGCCCCCAGCCAATCTGGGGATGGATTGCTATTTTAAGCCGAGTTTGGGGGTAATTTGTTATGCAATATTATCAGAGAAATAGCTAACCAATACAGTAACCAATTCTCCCACTGTGTTTTGAAGAGGTTTCATAAACTAAACAGTGATTATTAAGGTAGGTCCAGCCTAACACCCTGAATAATAATAGTTTCATTTACTCAGTGTAAGAGAGTGATCTGTATACCTCAAATGATATTTGATGCTTGTCCCTTCAAGCTCTTAAACTGAGGGTTGATTGCAATTTAAGACATCACATAGTCTTTCATCTTACTAATTTAACTTTTTTTAGAGCTATTATTTTTTAAAAATCCAGTATGGAATAAGACTCATTTAAATAAACTATGTGCCAAACCACTGAGGATAAAGGCATGCAGAAAATATAATTCATGTCCTCAAAACTTTACAAGCAGATGAACAAGGAAATAAACAATTAAAAGAAGCAAGTGCAGGGGCCGCCCGGTTGCACAGCGGTTTAGTCCGCGCTTGGCAGCCCGGGGTTTGCGAGTTCGGATCCCGGGCGCCCGCCGACGCACTGCCTGTCAGCCATGCCGTGGCGGCGTCCCATATAAAGTGGAGGAAGACGGGCACGGATGTTAGCCCAGGGCCAGTCTTCCTCAGCAAAAAGGGAAGGATTGGCAACAGATGTTAGCTCAGGGCTGGTCTTCCCCACAAAAAAAGAAGCAAGTGCAGTGTACTAAGAGAGCATAAAGAACAACAAAGATGGGAATAAAGAGGCAAATCTTTTAAAAAATTAATATATGTATACACTATATATACATATAAAATCAACAGGACTTACTGACTTCTTTGATGAGAATCAAGAATGTCTCCAGGGTCTCTAGCCATGACGCCCAAACCAGACGCTCTCAACAGCTACAGGACAGGCTAAGACTGCCCTATCACCAAATGTTGACTCATGATCAACTTGGCAAGCCTAACTGAAGCACGAAGCTGGATTTCCAGAGCTGCATGGGGCCATCTGTACCTCTGCTCCAGGATGACTCTGGTTTAGTTTCCTATTTTCTAGCACCTGGCTCTATTGTCTATCTGCTCTCACTACCTGAAGCTTTCTGATGCTTGAGTCTCTAACCTTCACCTTTGCTTCCACTGTCAGATCACATCCACTATTCACCGTTCTCTCCTCCTTCTACTAGTTATTCCCTTTTTTAAAATTTGGTTCATAACCTTTAGTCTCGGCTTTCAGAACCTTTGCTATCCACTAATACCAGCTTAATATATCATTCTTAGATCTGTAGGTTATTTTCACCACTGCACAGCATGCAAAGGTTCAAAAACAAATTCCTAAGCCCCCAAATTTCTGATTTATGCCTATTTCAGATGACTAGGTCATCTAATTCTGACCTCAGATTGAGGAAATTGTCCTTTCTGAATAATAATTAAACAAGAGACAAGAAATGAATTAAAAGAGAAAATAGTCTTTTAGAGAAAAAAGATGAAGGCAGAATAAGTTTCTATTTTTAAAAAATTTCTTAGCTTTTTAAACAAAAGCTTAAAATACAAAGATTACGAATTTCTGAAATAATAGCAAGAGAGAAAATGTTAAATTGCTCAGAAGCCAGGTTCCATACAGCTTATAGCTCCTCACACCTCAAAGGATGTTTCCTGCAAAATATTTTAATTTGAGCATGTCAGTGAAATTTTTTCCCTAAAACTGTTGCTAATTGCAAAAAAAAAAAAAAAAAAAGCAGAGCTTCTCCACTTTAAAAAGATAATATATGTCACATATTTAACAAGTGCCTGTTTGGGAGATAAAGTATAAATAAATTGGTAGCAGTCAGTCCGTGGTCAAGTTGAAGAAGACTGGGAATAAATGATAAATATCTTGCTGGTATCTGAAATACAAGTGGCACAGTTTTCAGCATCACAGCAACAGGCAGCCACCACAGTATGACATCCGACAGACAGGTGGTACGGCTCCCTGACTGGGAAACAAACCTGGCCATGGTGGTGCCAGCAATGAATCTTAAACTTATGTATTTAGAGACTTGGGAGAAAGGGTAACTAACCAGGTATGTAAGTCATCTTAAATAAATGGGGAAACTGAGTAATCCAGTTTGGCTGAAATAACAAGTATTTTAAAGAAAACATAGGGAAGCAGGGTTACAAAGCCAGACTGTTTTGACAGTCAGACTAAAGAGGTTGGATTTTATACTGTAGCCAATCGAACAACAACAACAAAAACCCTTGGACATCCAAATGCAATACGATCTGAACTAGTGACAGCGTAAAGACCAAAAGAAACAAAGACTAAATGCACAAATCAAGCATTCATTCCCCCATCAAGTTCTCTTCACAATTTCTAACTGAAATCCATGATTTAAAAAAAAAAAAAAGTAGAAATCTCTGAACTTAAACTACAGTAAAAAACAACTTTCCAAGATCAATTTCTCCTTCTCCCTGGCTTCAAATACACAATTCTCTCCGTTATTTAAAAAATAAAATAAAAACAAAAGACCCTTATGACCCTGCTGTCTCTATCAACCACCCTTCCTTAGGTCTTTCACATCTTCTCTCTCAAACAAATGGCCAGTAACCAAAGGATGCCTTTATTTCTTCACTGCCCATTCCTAATGTGGCTTTCACCCTCACTACTCTGACCTTTATTAGTGCACTTTCAGTAATGACTTCCTTTGCAAAGTCAATAGCCTGTTTTTTCTTCATTCTCTTTGAACCCTGTAGATTTTTACACTCCTGCCCCAAAACATTCTCTGTGCCTTTTCCTTCATCACCATTGCACTTTCCTAATTATCCGACCTCTGATAAAGCTTCCTTTGACTCCTCTTCTTCCTCCCATTTCTCAACTGTGAGTTTCCCAAGCCTCAGCTTCTGATCTTCCATTCTGTCCTTTCTACACTCTCCCCCTCTTGGTTAACTGACCTTATCTCAAATCTTTAACTAAATCTAGCTAGCCTAGCTGTGGTCCCAGGAGGCATTTTTCCTACAGTCTAGTAAGAACCTCGTCTAGTAAGAAGACTAGACTGAGCCCCTATGAAAGTTATGTTTGAAAATAATTTTAAGGTATTAGACCTCAATATTTTTAAGGTATTAGTGCTTACACTAATCAATGGCATAGGTAAGAGAATTCGTTCTCTAAAACTAAATTTTACTTCTAACAGTAGTATTTCTGCAAGCATTTCTGAGAAATGAATGTAAATTTCTGGGAGTTTATGAAGTCAGAGCACACAGTCAAAGGTTTTAAAGTTAAAGCTTGTCAGGTGAGGCCTGAAGATTTAGTCAAGTTTGGAAGGTCAAGCTAGACAACTCCAGGCAAAAATTAAGACAAGGGAACAACAAAGTTAAGCACTGTACTTAGGTCAAAATGTCTGTATAACCAGGTTGAAGAAATAATTAACAAAACTTTGCTACACATGTCCTACTTAGGTCAAAAGTGAAGCCCATCTGAGGCCTTCAGATGAAGGGAAATGGGCGTGCCTGGCAGACTTGGTGTGGAGTAAGGAAACAGATAAGAAACTGCTAACAGCCCGTCCTCAGGCATTTTAGGGTAGAAAAGTTTCCTGTGCATTCCAAAGAAAACCAGAAAAAGCACACCACTGCTCTTTCCTCATTTGAGTAGACTGAGGGAAACTGCCTTCAAAAGATCACAATAAAACTACCTTATGAAAAAAACTTACCCTCTTTTCAATTCATGATTTTTCTTCTTTGTTTTGTGGAATGCAGCAATGGACTATGAAACTTGTAACTAAAAGGAGGTGACCTTATAACACACTCCAAAGGCAACAATATAAATCAATGACAATTTGCCAACTATTATTTCTATTTCTTTTTATATGGCATACGTGGACATAACGAGAATTCTCACTAGAATGGACCCTCAAAGTTTAAATGCTAGTTCAATTGCGAAACAAGAAAAATAATTTCTGTAGTAAGGAACTCTATCTGGAGCCTATCTGGATCTAACAATGTAGAGAACAAATAACTTGCTTTTATATTGCGCTTAGCAATTTACAAAGCATTTTCACATATATTATCTCACTGAATCCTCACAACAACCCTGTGGAGGAGGACAGGCATAACCATTATACAAAACACAACACTGGGACTAGGATAAGACTAGGTCACAGCTAATCAGAAATGAAAAGCACCCTCAAACTAAAGATCTCCTGATTCAAAGAAACAAGAACGGAACTAGATTCTCATATCTTTGCATTTCAAATTAAAGTTTAATGAGTGGCATTGGCAGAACTGAAACTTTATTTTTTTTGTGAGGAAGACTAGCCCTGAGCTAACATTCCTTGTGAATCCTCCTCTCTTTTTTTTTTTTTTCTGAGGAAGACTGGCCCTGGGCTAACATCCGTGGCCACCTCCCTCTACTTTATATGGGACGCCGCCACAGCATGGTTTGACAAGTGGTGCGTCTGTCGGTGCCAGGGATCCGAACCTGTGAAACCCGGGGCCACCAAAGTGGAGCACGCAAACTTAACCACTACGCCACTGGGCAGGCCCCAGAATTGAATACTTTTTGAGTGACCACTTATACTCAATATAATTCACAAGCATGTAAAAAACAACTAGGGCACCTCTACTTTCATGCACTTTTTTTTTTAGCCTTTAGTGTGGTTCTCCATTATCAATAATGGCACTCCAAAATAGAGATTATCAAGTTTACCTACCAGGTTAGAGTGAACCCTACAAACCAAGAAATGGGATTGTCTATTAGGTCTCCATTAGGCTAATGCATATATACTGGTCTAATATCTTAAAAACATTTTCAAACCTAACTTCTTCTTAGGGGCTCAATCTAGTCTTATCACAGCAAATGAGTAGGTCTGTTTTATTCTAAGCTGTGGCTCTAGTGAGATCTATTAGCAAAATTTGAGAGGTAAGAATTCATTGCGAGGATCATGGAGACTAACTGTAGATTTTTCCCTATAAAATTGAATTTGGTCACCTGGAGCCCCTCTAGACACCTAAGAGGTCAAAATCCCAGAACAGGAGCACTCTAACTTTTTAAGTCAGGATTAGAAAATACGCAATAGAAACTCAAAGTTGCAAATGTTTCTTGACTTATACATACAACAAATAAAACCAATATTTTCCTTTAACTCCTAAGAAGGAACCATTAAACTCCAGAAAATACATTACAGAATTTTAAAAATCAAATTATACTTATGGCTCTATTGCCAGGGACAGCAATCATATAAAGTTTCAGACGCCAAATATAGCCAACTAAAACAGCACTTGGTTAGACACTCTCTTCTTAGGACATCCCTTGATTTTCCATGAGCCGGTTTGATGAAACAGAGCTAAGAACGATGAAAACTAAATTATTAATGTTGAAATAAAACACAATTTTACAGAACTATATAACACCTCGATTCAGTGGCATTTGTCATCTCTAAAATAAATGATCACATAGAAATCTATTTTGAGAAATGCATGAACATTAGGCATTTTAATTCATAATACTACTTGATAAATTACAAGCTGATGTAGTTACAAACTCCCCAGCTTTTTTTTCCCCAAAGGCTTTATAAGAATCACTGACGAAAATGATTTCAATACACATTCATGGTCTTAGCTTTGGCTAATTTTAGTTTGAATCATGCATTGCCCAAACATTATCATAGCACTTTAACTATAAGCAAAACATATTTTAAAAATGAGCAAATCTGAAGTGTATAATGTTAGACATACATTTTCAACTAAATAGTTTCTCTCCGAAAAACTTTCATCAGATGCAATGATCACAAGATACAATCAGATATGATCACAACAGATACAGTGACACACAACAGTAATACGAAAGTAGAGGTGCCTTCCTTTGGTTCTAGAGATCTACATTTTCATTCTCAGGTTTAGTACTATTTGTACATACCTGACAGGATAACATCCATTATCACAACAATATACCACTTCAATATAATGCAGTCCTTGGATTAGATCTTAAGATATGTAGCTCAGGAGGAAGCATTCTCATTCATTTGTTCAGTAAATGTTTACCAACCACCCATTCATGCCAGGCACTGGACAGAGTACCAAAATATAATGACTCCTACCCTTGTGTAACTTTTAGTTTGTTTATTGTCTGTCATCCCTCAGAGACACACACAAGATGAGACCATGAAGAGCTGTACTAAGGAATCTGGATTTTATTGTAAGTGTGGCCAAAAGTCACTGAAGACTTTTAAGCAGAGGATTGACATGATCTGAGTCAGGTTGTGAGGAGGCCACTCAGGAGAATGGCCATTGTGTGGAGAATGGAGAGAACCCAGAGAGGAGGCTAAGAGCGAACTCAAGCAAAAGTGCTGGCTCGGAGCAGTGATTGTAAAAATGTAAGTAGACAGATTCAGTGTCAGAGTCCTGGTGTCCAACAGTCTTGACTTTGAACCCTTCAACCATTCACATCCTTGGGCAAGTTACTTAAACTCTTTGAGCCTCAGTTTCCTGACTTAGCAGTGCTTGTAAAGCCCTAGCACACAGAAAACACAAAATAAATTATGATGATCCTACTTTGGTAACGAAATTCATCTGAATGAGGTTCACAAAGACTGACTTTTCTTTCCCTCACACCAATGTTAACCTTAACACACGTCATTTTTACCAAGATTCAAGTGCAGTTATATACAAGTACTCACTGACTCCCTTAAAAGACAAGTTCCTGTTTCTCACAGAACTTATGCTAAAACTGCTCATAAATATACATTGAACGAGGTGTTTTTCTCAAATTAATAAAAGTCTAGTTTGCAACTTCAATTTGTGTTCTCACATGCATTCTTTTACTTCCTCAGTGTTTATGAGTAAAAAGGATACAAGCAGAATCTTGTGGTTAAATTGTGATAAAAAATATGGTGTTACTACCAATTATTTTAATTTCTTCTGTCAATAGCTTTTATTTAAAATTTTATTAAGGGATGGCATTCCTCATTCTTACAGCACTGAGACACCAGAAAACTAAGCTACCAAAAGCTCTCTTTTATAAGTATATGGATTATAAACACTCATCTATCTGTAGCTTCCCCTTACATTTAACATTCTTTCAAAAAAAGATGAACCACCCTGAAAATGTGTCATATTCAATCACTCAGTATTTGCTAAGCAGGAGCTATGGGCAAGACCATGTGCCAGGCACTAAGGGAGGACGCAGGGCAGTGTAACAGCATCCTTACCCTCGAGGAGTTTACAGTCTAGGGAGGAGCCTAGGTATTCACATATGAAAAGGAAGGAGAGGGATGCAGACAGAACCACAAGTATCAAAAATAAAGAGATCACTTTCAGTTGGGGTGGTCAGAAAATGCTTCACAGCTAGGTGGAATTTGAGCTGGACCCTTGGGTAATAGGATTTTGATGTAATTTGCTAGGAAGCAAGCAAGCACAAGAAACCAGAGAAGAACATGAACTTACGTGTAGGGGCTTTTTTTTCCTCCAGCTTTTTATTATGAAAAATTTAAACATGTAAAAGTATACAGACTAAAAGAATAAATCTCCATGTACTCATCACTGAGCTTCAACAACTATCAACTCATGGCCAATCGTGTATTATAATTTTTATGTATTACACGAAAATCCTAAAGGAACCTATTTTCCTATGCTTCTACATTCTTCACTGACTCTATCCTCAGACAAACCTATACTGCCACAGTAGTCTCCACAAGGTTGATTTTCCTAAAGGCCACATACAAATAAATAAAGTGCAACTCTATTAAAAAAAAAAATCAGATCCTGATTGTTTGCACAAACCAAGGGAACAGTCACAAAGATATTGCAAAATGATAGATAATCCAAAACTTAGTTTACATGTACTTTTGGAACACCTTTTCCATATTTATATTTCAATGAGAATGAATAAAATAATGGGAGAATTCATGTCAAACAAAATAAAGCATCACAGGTGAAGTATCTTGGACAAATCACTCGGCCTCCTGAGCCTAAGTTTCCTCTTCTATAAAACAGGGAAAGATCACCTTCTCAGACACTTGTGAGGATTAAATGAGTGTATATTAAATGTTGCACAGATAGTTCTTTATGTTATTACCCTGCTGACTCTGGAAGAATTAGAAAGCTGCCTGGTTTCCCAATCCTCTCACCTCACACACCACTCTCGCTCAAGATGATACAAAAACTTTATCTTAAAACATGCTTAATGTGAGGGGCTAAGCATTCTGATTTTAAGAAGCTTCCTTGCCTGTAAAGCAAATACAGTCATCCCTCGGTATCTGTGGGGGATTGGTTCCAGGACCGCCCCTCCCCAATCATACCAAAATTCATGGATGCTCAAATCCCTTACATAAATTGGCATAGTACTTGCACATAACCTACACACATCCTCCCACATACTGTAAATCGTCTCTAGATTACTTATAATACCTAATACAATGTAAGTGCTATCTAAATAGTTGTTACTGTATTAAGGAAAAACGACAAAAAAAGTCTGTACATGTTCCATATAGATGCAAGCATGGTAGGCCTTTCAATCTGTGGTTGAATCCACAGATGTGGAACCCGCAGATATGGAGGGCAGACTGTAAAGGGAGCCAAGATTGTAGGAGGTATTTTAGTAGGGTAAATCTTGTAAACTGTCAAATTTCACAAAATAATCCCTCTTATCTAGTAGAGCCGTCCAACATCACACCGAGGTAGTGTGTGGCCAACCTACCTAGTCAAACAGTCTCATTTACCCCATTTCTGGGCCACTGTGTTTACTCTTTCAACCATCCAGGCCTCTATACGGCACAGTAAAAACAGCAGGGCAGCAGGACTCTCAGCTGGGCTGAGTGAGTTATCACCAGGCAAGACAGGAGCACCTCCACCTTCATCTCTTACTCTGTCCATAAGAAAGTTCCAACTGTCATCTTTGTTCCATATCACCTGCTACTGAGAGGCAGCTAGCTCACTGTTGCTCAAAACTATCAAATGAGTTCAAACCTTTTTAAAAATACATATGCAGTCAGAACTGTTCGCCAAGATTTTAATTCTTCCTTTAACATTACTTTCTTCCAATCTCTGAGTTATCTTCTTTTTGAGATTGTATATACACCACTCAAGTTCCCTTCCGAATCATCCTCTTCAATCGCCAATCCTCTTTCCCTGTGTGAAGACACAATGAGTTCCTGACTTATCATAACCCCAACCACCCCAAGCATCCACTCAGTTAAAGCCTTCTACCTACAATCATTCTTTATTTTCAGATATTACCCATTTCTTTGCTGTTTCCCTAAGATAATTACAGTAAAATAAAGCACATTCCTGTTTGCCACACGCTTTGTAGTTATTCATTTAATCCTTACAGACTATGAAAAAGGTAATTCCCCTCTCTTATAGGTAAGGAAAAAAGAACGTAGACCTCACTATCTTGTCTAGTTATAAAGCAAGCTAGTGGCGAACAAGACCTCCAAACCAAGTCTTCCAACTCCAAACGCCATGCTCTTCCCACTCTATTAAGCTCTTTTCTAAGAAGAGAGAGCCTACAGTTCTGTCCCAAACCACATTTGCTTCAGAGAGTAAAACCATCTTCCAACAATCTCTTTAGATTACAACCAGATTTCCCATCCCCACACCTACAATCATTCCATTTCTTGATTCCTCACCCTCCAGCTATTACTTCCTCCCCAATATCCAATTTCCACTCTTCGCGCATATTATCATCACTCCTTCCACCCCTCCCGCAAATATTCCACCCACGTATGCTAAAGGGAGGCCTCTCATCCCCCTTTCCCCAAACTTCGGCACTCCCTTCTCGGGAAAAGTTTACCTCACTCCATAAACTACATAGCACGCTTTTCAGTCCTTAACAAGCTATTTAATAACTTTAAAAGTCCCATAAAAAAAACTTGCAGATCCTCCATCGCCATACTTGACCCAGGGCACCACGCCACTTCAAATTCTGAATGACAAAGTAGCAACCTTTAAAAAGATTCTGCCCAAGCCCCACTGTCACTAACGACTGACTTTCCAGAATTTGGTTATCCAAACAGGTTCCCCCTCCAACCTCTTCACCAGGGACTTCCCTCCGTGGTTCCCCAGACTCTCTCCCTCCGCGGTTTTCCTTCCCTCCCACCTGGCCCTCGCCTCACCTCACCGACTCTCCCTGCACTCCCACCCCAGTGCTCGGCAGCAGCCCCAGTGGAGGTGGCTCCTCCCCTCTCACAACTTCCAAGTTCGGCCTCTTATCACCTGTTCTCACCACCTTCCTCTCGCCCCAGTGGCCCACCTTTGCCCCGGCCCGCCTCTCTCCACCCTTTCAATTCCTCCTGCCCAGGAGCCACCCCCTCGTCAGTTCCGCGGCGCCCGTGGGCTTCAACTTCCCATCCGTGGGCTTCCCACCGCCGGGGTCACGCTCCCCTTCTCCATCACCTGCTCCGCCCAAGACCAGATGACATCCGCCGCGGCAGCCGCCGCCTCCGCCATCCCCCTCCTCGGACGCGGGTCCCCGGCCGCCGCCGCCCCCTCTGGTGGGGACGAGGGGGGCGTGCACCCCCAGCCCGCCGCCCCCCCGCCGCGCACCTGTTCCTCCTCCTCCTCTGCTCTCCCGGCCGGCTGTGCCGGCGCCCGACCCCCACCCCCGCCGCGCCCCGGCCTCCCGGAGCCCCGCACTCACCACGAGTAGGTCTGCTCCGCCATGGCGCCGGCTCCGTGGGCTCCGCTGCGGGCTCTGGCCGGGCCCGGCGGCGGCGGGGGACGCACGGGCGGCGGGCTCGCTCGGGCCGGGAGCGGAAGGCGCGGCCGGGGCCCGGCGCTCGCTCGCTCGCTCGCTGGCACGGCAGGCGGCGGCCCGGGAAGGCGGCCGGCGGGGAGAGGCCGGGCTCCGAGGCGGCCCCGCTCCCTGGGCCCCGGGGCGGGGCGGGCTCCGCTCTCGGCCTCCCTCACCGGCGGCGGCGGCGGCGGCTCCGCTGCGGCTCTAAACCCAACATGGCGGCGGCGGCGGCGCGGAGAACAAGGGGGCCCCGGGGCGGGCGAACGGCGAGAGGGCCCCGCGTTCACTGCGCGCTGGGCCGCGGGAGCGCCGCGCTCGGGCGGCGGCGGCGGCGGCCGGGGGACATGGCCGGCGGGTGGAGGCGGCGGCGGCTGAGGCGGGCGCTAGGCGGTGAGGTGAGGCCGCTCGGCTCACACCCGCCGAGGGGAGGAGAGGAGGGGGCGGGGGCGAGCCTTGGCCCCGCGCGGGTCACGTGCGCAAAACACGCTCACGTGACGCACGCGCCCCGCCCCTCGCGCCCGGCCCATGCGCGGAGCTGTCGGGTCTTCGGTTCGAGGCGACTGTTGCTCGCTCGGCTTCCGGCGGTTGGGCCGCCTGGTGCCGCCCCCTTCCCACGCGGAGCGGTCGCCTCGGGCCCCCTCCCCTGTCCCTTTCCCAGGAGCTGCTGCAGCCAGCCAATCGGGAGCCCCGATGCGCGTCTGTGGGCTGCCACTCAGCTGTCAACCGTCAATCAACAGTGTGTGGCCACCGGTCCCCAACTGTCAGTCAGCCTGTCAGTCCGCAGGCAGAGCGCTGCATCCCTGCGTTGGTACGTTCCTTGGTTCATTCATTCATTTAACAAGTATTCCACGCAGGCAACCTTTATTGCTCCCAGGCTCGGTGCCAAGTCCTCGGGGTGCCAAGTCAAATACCCCATACTTGCCTTCATTTGATCAATTAACAGATATTTATGGATTGCCTACTATGTATCAACTCATTCAGCTGGGTCTCTGCCTCCCCCCCCCCCCCCAGAGCTTACATTCTAGAGGAAGAGACAAAGTCCAAGTCAACAAATAAATAAAGATAATTTCAGGTGCTGCTAAGTTTTGTGAAGATGATAACACAAGGTGATGGGACCGGAGTGTGTAAGAGTGGAGGCTACTTTAGATAGGGTGGTCAAGGAAGGCCTCGCTGAGGAGGTGACATCTGAGCTGATGCCTGAAGGATGAGAGGAGCTGGCCATGCAAGAGCAAAAAGCTGAGGGAACAACTCAGCTGGTGGACTGGAGGCGGGCACAAAAGTATGCTTTACAGAGCTAGACCAGAAACCAAGGCAGTGAATCTGGGGCTTAGGGGGAGAGAAGAGGGAGAGATGAATTGAGCCCCAGGGCCTTGAGGAATGCTTCTCCAGGAGTGGATGAGACAGTCTGAAACAGGGAGAGGCTTACCAGGAGAAAAGGCATTCTAGGAAGAGAGAATGGCAGAAGGGAAGGCCCAAAAACCTGGAGGTTCTGGGTGAGCTTGTATCCAGGAGTGGGATGCATGATTTGTGCTGGGGAGTGTTGAGAGAAGAGACTGAAAAGGTGCACTGAGGCCAGACTTCAAAGGGCCTAGCTAAAACGCCTTGCCAGTTACTACGTTTGTGAATGAAAATGATCAGTGTGGTTCCAAGTTTTAGAAGCACGACTGGGCAACAGACATACTACCCTCCCCCCCCCCCCCCCCCGGATCCCCAAACTCCACCTGGAGCAGAGCTCACACACCTGAAACCAGCATACTCGAGCTCCTCTGCAGCTTGCCTAATTTCAGGCCGGGATCTAGCTCTGCTCCAGTTTCCCAGGTCCTGCCCAGGCTTACGGGGAACACCACACCCTGAATCTATCTCCAAATGGATCAGTTGGCCATTGCCCATACATCTGCTGCTTGCCTGTTCCCCAAGGGGAACCCTTTAATGAGACAGCCAAGTACATTTTTCCTTCAGAAGCAAGCTCTCCTTCCTCCTTCCACTGCCAGGTGCCAGGACCAGTCAGGTTCAACGTGTTCAGGGCTCTCTGAAGCTCCACCAGAGAGCCCTGGGAAAGGGCCTGCTGATAAGATCAAGGTCCTGGAAAAGGTTTGAGGCATGGTCCCAAGAAATTACAAAGCACCAGGGACCCTCCTCCAACCATTCAAAGAAAGATACCAGCCTGCAAATATCTGCCCAGCCATAAGCTGCACTGGATGTGGGGATACCATGGAGAGATGGGAAAGCAAAGAGCCTTAACATTCATTTCTTACAACTCTGCCAGGTGCTTTTACAGAAAGCCAACTGTACCCTTGAACGTGACACAAAGTCATTCTGAGTCTTGAAGGGGCATGGGTGAGGTTTCAGGCCCCATGGGAAAGGCCAGAAGCCATGGGCACAAGTGGCTTTGGGAAGTGCAGAAGCTCCCTCTCTGGAGAGCTAAGAACAAAACAGACCAGACATTGTCACTAATGAAACAAAAAGACACACTGAGCTCCTGGGCAATTCACTTGGGCTTTAGTTCCCAGTGAGTCACAGAAGCTGGGTGAAGTGAAAAGTGGGTCTTGGGTGGATGGGACAGGAGGTGCTGAGGAAAGAAAGGTCCCAGAAGTAAAGGGACCATTCTTCGCACCGAGAAAAATCTGGTGGAAGAAAGGAGGGAGAAGGAGTCTGGGTGAAGGTACGGTGTCAGAAGTGAGAAGAAAGGTTTTCTTCTCTCCATCTAAACCAGAGGCCCTCAAAGTGTCTCTGGGGAAAGCATGTGAATGCACACTGTATAAGAAGCCAAAGAGCATTTGGCAGGGCTGGGAGAGTGTGCAGGCCAGGGAAACCCTGTGTACATGGTCCCAGGGAGATGAAGTGTGCGCCCAGAGACTAGTGGCTTGAGCATCTCAGGCTACGGTTTCCCAAATGTAGACGGCACCTCCAGGTCCTGGTCAGGATCTCTGCAGGCTTGGCATCCCCCAAGAAGGCCAGACTGAAATAAATCTGAAGCCCGTGGGCTGGCTGGAGACTGCCCAGCCTAGGGCACTTGGGGAGTGACTTTCAGTCCCTCTGCCAGCAGCACTCAGCTCCAAGCTGGATCAGTCCCAGGTGTATCTATGGCACCTTGGGGCCTCAGCGGGGGAGCCAGGTGTGCTTGGCAGGAGATGCAGGCATTGGCTCCCCTCCACCCCCGCAGGTGAGAGGGCCAGAGCTTGTGCAATGCTTGTTGAAAGGGGCAATGGAAGTTCCTCTAATTATCACTACGGTAATTATAGGATCGCTTCTTCTACCAAGTGTGTTCAAAGGAGACTTAGTGAGTCTCCCCTGGACGCGTCATCTGCCTTAGGCACAGACTTGGGGGAGCAAGCATTGCCAGGTCTGGCAGGGCTGTGTAGGCACTGCTTCTGAGAGGGTCAAAGGCTCAGGTCTGACTGGTCCCTGCCTACCTCTCCAGCCCATTTCTCACCTCTATCCTCTACTTCCCCCCGATACACAAACACACACACGCACGCACTTTATTTACACTCCCACAGTGAACTATTTGCAGCTTCTCGCTGGGCTATGTTCTCTTCTGCTTCGGATCTCTGACCAAGCCCAGGAGACATTCTCATTGCTTCTTAACTGCTGGCTCATAATTTTCAGGCTTGTCTTCTATGTCACCTCCAGGACGTCTGGACCAAACCTAGGCTGGGTTAAATACTCCTCCCCCTACTCCCACAGACCCCTGAATTTACCCGTGTCTTTAACGCTTAGCACAGTGAACTGTCACTGCCTGTTTACTTGTCATTCTCTCCCTCTGGATTGTGAATGCCTTGTGGGAAGGGACTGTGGCTTGTTGCCAGTTACATCTTCAGTGCCCAGTGCAGCCCTCAGATCAGAGTAGAAGCTCAAAGGTTGTGGAATGGATGCTTGAATGAGTGAGAAGGTGAACCAGGTTTCAGAACAACTGGTGTCACCTAATACCCTGATGATTCTCTCCATGATCATGTTTAGTGTCCCCTCCCATCCCCTGCAATTCCCTCCCCCACTGAGAAAGAGAATCCTTAAGGGCAGAGAAATCTCTGTAGAGACATTATGGGAAAACAGAAGATCGGAAGTAAGGTATATGGTGAGCTTATTAGGCTTCAGGTCACTTACAGTCTTTGATCATTGGTTCTTTAAAACATACTTAATTTTTTTTAGAGCAGTTTTAGGTTAACAGAAAAATCGATGGGAAAGTACAGAGAGTTCCCATATACTCTCTCTCCCCCAACACAGTTTCCCTTATTATTTACATCTTGCATTAGTGTCGCACATTTGTTACAATTGATGAGCCAATAATGGTACCTTATTATTAACTAAAGTCCATAGTTTACATTAACTCTGTCGTACAGTTCTATGGGTTTTGACAAATGTATGATATGTACCCACCATTACAGTGTCATACGGAATAGTTTCACTGCCCTAAAAATCCCCGGTGCTCCCACCTACTCATCCCTCTCTCCCTGAAATCCCCTGGCAACCATCTATCTTTTTACCGTCTCCATAGGTTTGCCTTTTCCGGAATAGCATATAGTTGGACTTGTACAGTATGTAGCCTTTTCAGATTGGCTTTTTTCACTTGGCAATATGCTTTTAAGATTTCTCCATGTCTTTCCGCGACTTGATAGCTCATTTCTTTGTGTCACTGAATAATGTTCCATTGTATGAATATACTAAAGTTTGTTTATCCACTCACCTATTTAAGGACATCTTGGATGTTTCCAGATTTTGGCAAGTATGAATAAAGCAGCTATTAACATTCGTATGCAGGTTTTTGTGTGGACATAAGTTTTCAACTTATTTAGGTATACGATGGGTTTTTTTAGAAGTGTGTTATTTAATTTCCAAATATTTGAGGCTTTCCCAAATATCTTATTTTTATTGATTGCTAATTTAATTCTGCTGTGGTCAGAGAATATATTCTGTAAGTATTCTATTTTCTGAAATTTTTTAAAGGTTGTTTATGGCACAGGGTATGGCTTATTTTGATGAATATGCTATGCGCATTTGAAAAGAATTTGTATTCTATTATTTTGGAGTATAATGTTCTATAAACATCAATTAAGTCAAGGTGGTTGATAATGTTGTTCTGATCTCCTATGTTCTTACTGATATTTTGTCTAGTAATTGACTTTAGTGTCAATTATTGAGAGAGATATTAAAATCTCTAATTATGATTGTGAGTTTGTCTACTTCTCCCTTTAACTCTATCCATTTTTGCTTTGTGTATTTGAAGCTCTGTGATTAGGCTAATACACACTTAAAATTGTTATATCTTCCTAATGAATTGCCTCTTCTAGCATTGTGAAATATCTCTATTACAGTCTTTGTTTTGAAGTCTACTTTATCTGATATTAATATAGTCACCCCAGCTTTCTTATGGTTTGTGTTTTTGTTTTATATCTTTTTCCATCCCTTTACTTTCAACCTATGTGTGACTTTGTATTTAAAGTATATGTCTTGTAGACAGCATATGTGTGGATCTTGCTTCTATGCCTTATCTGACAATTTGTCTTTTCATTAGATTTTAGTCCATTTACATTTGATGTAATTATTGATGTGTTTAGGATTAGTTCTACCATTTTGCTATTTGTTTTCTACTTTTTCCATCTTTTTGTTGTTGTTATTCCTCTGTTTCTCCTTTCCTGCCTTCTTTTGGGTTAATTGGATAATTTTTTGTATTGCATTTTAATTCCTCTATTGGCTTTTTTTAGCTATACCCTCTTTGAGTTGTATTTGTGGTGGTTGCTCTAGTGATTACAACATGAATCTTTAACTTATCACAATCTACTTAAAATTAATATTTTGCTACTTCACATAAAATGTAGGAACTTCACACAAATATAGCTTTACTTATCCCCACTCTCACTGTGTGCTATTGTTATTATATAAATTACATCGATCTATGTAATAAATCCCACAAAACAAAGTCATAATTTTAGTTTTAAACAGTCATATGTCTCTTAAAGAAATCAAGAGAAGAAAAGAAAAACTATACAGTTTTTTGTATTCATTCACATATTTCCCATGTCAAGTACTTTTCATTCCTCCCTCTAGATGTGAGATCTGGCGTCATCTCCCTTCAGCCAGATGAACTTCCTTTGGCATTTCTTATAATACAGGTTTGCTGGTGACAAATTCAGTTTTTGTTTACCTGAAAATGTGTCTATCTTGCCTTCATATGTGAAGCATATCTTCACTGGATGTAGAAATCTGGTTTGAGAGGTTTTTTTCCTTTCAGCACTTTAAAGATATTGATCTATTAGGTTCTAGCCTCCATTGTTTGCAATGAGAAGTCAGCTGCCATTTGTACCATAGTTCCCCTGTTTATAATGTGTCATCTTCCTCTGGTTGTTTCCAAGATCTTTATCTTTGAATTTCAACAATTTGACTATACTGTGCTAAGCATGGTTTTCGTTGTATTTATCTTGCTTGGGCTTCACTGAGCTTTTTGAATCTGTAAATTTATCTTTGATTAAATTTGGGAAGTCATCAGCAAATATTTCCAAATATGTTTATGCCCCATTATTCTCATTTTCTAAAATTTGAATTACATCTGCTATGTAGATCTTTTAATGTTGCCCTGCAGGTCCATGAGGCTCTGTTTAATTTTTTCAGTTATTTTTTTTTCTCTCTGGTACTCAGAATGGGTAATTTCTATTGATCTGCTTTCAAATTTACTGACTTTGTCATCTTCTTTCTGATATTAAACCTATCAAGTTAATTTTTCATTTCAGTTATTGTACTTTTTAATTCTCGAATTTCCATTTGGTTCTTTTTATAGTTTCAATTTCTCTGCTAGGTTCCCCATCTGTTCTTTCATTATGCCTCTATTTTCCTTTAAGGCCTTGAAAATATTTGTATGAGTTGCTTTAAAACCCTTGATGCTAATTCCAACTTCTGGGTCATCACTTTTTCTCTTTAAGGATGAGTTTTGAGTATGAGTCAGTTTTCTGTTTCTTAACATGTCTAGCACTTGGTTTTTGTGTGCTGGACATTGTCAACAATACACTGTAGAGACCCTGGATTCTGTTATGTTCCTCTAAAGAGTGTTAAATTTGTTTTAGCAGGCAATTAACTTGGCTGGACTTAAACTCCAAGCTTTGTCTCCCTTGTAGAAGGCAGCACCTGAAATTTCCACTCAGTTCTTTCAGCTTCCAGCTGCTAATATCACTGGGACCCCTGGAGCCTCCTGTGCATGTGTGTAGTTCAGTGGACAGCCAAGGATTTGGACAGAGTTTACATACAGATTTTGGGTCTCATCTTCTTTATGGCTCATTTTTTTGTGGGATTTCTCCCCTTAATTTTCTTGCAAGTTGCATGGAATTTGGTACTCATGATACCTCAAACCAGTAAGACCACAGCTTTCTACACATCCCCATATCCCACACAGATTAGGTAGTGCCTCAGGCCAAAGGTCACAAAAATGCAAATCTCATCCAAAGCAGCTCCTATCTTTCAAGTGTTGACTTTCCTCACATTTCTGCCTGCTCTTGGATGCTTTCCAGTACCTTCAAATAGTTGGGGGTTTTTTGGCAAGGAAGATTGGCCCTGAGCTAACATCTATTGCCAGTCTTCCTCTTTTTGCTGAAGAAGATTGGCTGTGAGCTAACATCTGTGCCCATCTTCCTCCATTTTGTATGTGGGACACTGCCACATATGGCCTGATGAGCGGAGTGTCAGTCTGTACCCAGGATTCAAACCTGCGAATCCCAGGCAGCCAGAGCAGAGCATGCGAACTTAATCACTACGCCACTGGGCCAGGCCCAGATAATTGGGGTTTTTTAGTATATATTTTATTCAGATTTTATAATTATTATCTGAGGGAAAGTTACTCTGATCAAGCTACTCTGCTTTTACCTCCCTTACATTCCTTAACCCTTTTATTCCTCAGAGCATCCCCTTAAGGTCAGTATAATTAGCCCCTATATTTAAGCTGAGGAAACTGAGGCTTTGAAAAGTGAAACCACTTGCCCAAGATCACACAGCTAGTTCATGGCCGAGCCAGGATTTGAAACCAGCAGATGACATATCCTGATACTTGCTCTACTTCACAACCATACCTAAACACCTTCAAGATGGTTTGGATTCCAGCCTAGAGCCCCCTGGTAAATATTCAAGGATGGGAAGAGGTGAGACCCCCTCAAAACCCCTATTCAGGGTAGGGCAGTAGTTTTCACCCACATCATCAGAGATCATTTGAGAAACTATGAAAAATAGAGGAGCTAGGATCCACCTACCGGATTAGTATCTCTAGTGGTAAGGACTAGGGGTCTACATTTTGCACTGTTTCCTGATGATTCTAACGCCCAGTCAGGTTTAAAAACCCCTCTGGTAAAGGCAAATTACCTCCCATCAGTATTCCTCTGTCTATTGTAGCTCAGGACCCTCACTTTATTATCATGCTTCACCAGTTAGTGACACTGGCACTGAGGTTAAGGCTGTGGGCTCTGGAGTCACCCCACTTAGATTCCCACCCTGGCTCTTTCATTTGTTAGCTGTGTGACCTTGGGCAGCTTGCCCCACCTCTCTGAGCCTCCTGCTTTCTCCTCTCTTAAATGGAGATAATAATAGCACCAACCTCACAGGGCTGTTGTAAGGAGTAAAGGCATGTGAAGCCTTTAGCACAGTGCCTGACACCTGGTAGGCCGTCAATAGATAGTAGCTATTATTATGACCACATCCTCCCTCAGCTTTTCTGCTTTCATGAACTCTGTTATATCTCTTATCTAAATCCAGCTTCGAGAGTTAAACTATACTTATGTCTTCCAAGGTGTTTCAAAATCCCCCTCTCCCAAAGGTTAACACAACCTTTATCCTTACAACTGATCCATCCTCACCTAAGTCCCTCTGCCCTAGAGCAGGAAGTGTTTTAAACTGAGCCCAGAGCCCGGAAGAACTTCTTAAAAGTGACTAGGATGCCCTCAGCGTCAGGTTGTGCCCCTTCTTGCCCGAGTTGGACCTTTCACTAAAGCCCTGACTAGCAACTTTGAATACCAGAATGGGGTGTGAAAATTGCAAAACCAGGCTTAAATCATTGAAACTAACCGCCTTTGTTCCTGAGAGTCAGGCCTGAGTCAGAGTGTCCTAAGGGGAACCCAGGCCTGACCAAGAGGACCCAAGAAAGGTAAGCTCCTAACACCTCATTTCTAGATGCCAGCCAGGCAGCTTGGGGGATGTGAGAGAAGAGTCACCAGCCACCCTTGAAGCTTGCACCCCATCTGGTAGACTTCTCTTTGGGACTCCTCCCCAGGGAAACCTTTCCTAGGTGGCACATAGCACACCCCAAGGTGACTAGTGCTGGCACATTCCTGGGCTCTTCTGCCAGCCAGAGCACTCACTCAGCCTCCATCCTATGTCAGGTCTGTTGGTTTCACTGAACACTGAGGACCAGAGGAGTTCTCAGAGCTGGGACATGTTCCCGGGAAGGAATAGAGGAGGACGCCCCCCCCCCCAATGTATTGGGGACCCTCTCTGTGCCAGGTACCATACATCCTTTATCTTTCCTCATCCACTATAATGGTGTCTGCTTTGCTCACCACTGAATCCCCAATGTGTGGTAGAATAGACACTTGGTAAATATTTAATCATGATAATAGTAAAATAGCTACCATTTATTGAGTGCTTATTATGTGCCAGGCACTGTTCAAAGTGCTTTATATCTCTTAACTCATGCAATATTTGCTGGATGAAAAATTCGATAACAACCCTATGAGGCTAGACTCTTTATTTCTATTTGACGTAAGAGGAAACTGAAATGCAGAGAAGGGAAAGAAATGGTTGAAGGGCAGACAGGTACTAAATAAACAGCAGGGCCAGGCTTTGAATCCAAGGAAATACGGCACCCCAGGAAGTGGAAGGGAAGGTCTGGATTTGAGTGAATGAGATGGGGGTTCAAAGGGAGAAATGAGTGGACTTTGAAGGAGGCACTTCTGAGGAAGAAGGAGTAAAGGCTAGTCATTGTTTGGTGGGGGCATTGCCAGCTGGCTGCCTCTCAGAGCAAGTGTTTCAGATGCTGCAAGGCAGCCCCGGGCCACTCCCCTAAGAAATGCTAATGTAGCGTCCTCAAGGACCACACCCCCTGCCCACAGGAAGAAGCAAAATGAACCTTGAATTTCGCCACGGCCACTGTGGGGTGTGCAGGAGGAAGAGGATGGCTGCTGCCCCAGTGATTATAAGCTCCTATTTCCATGAGTGTCTCTGGTCACATCCTTTCTGGGAGGTCTAGAGCTGGGACAGTGTCGGGGATGGCAGGCGGCTCCCCAGCGATGAGTCACAGGTGACACCTGGGCCTACCTGGGCAGATAGGAGCACACTGTAACCCCCGCCAGTGGTTCAGAGGGCACCCACGTCCTCGGCCTCATGTCTAAGGCGAGGCCGCTGGGGTTGGCTTGCTGACAGGGGTGCAGAGCTGACCTGCCCTCCTGGGCAAGCTGTTCAGTGGACCTGACTTCCCAGGAGGGACGGGGACCCCAACAAGGCAAGGCCTGGGAGTGGTACCCAAGAAAAGGAAACAGCTATGACCTTCTGCCCCTAGCTCATCCCTTGGTGACACAAATGACCAAGTCAGCCCTGCTCACCCAACCCCACCCACCTCGGCTGCTCCCTCACATGGCCTTGCTTTCTTCAGACACATATCACTACTGAATTCACCTTGAGTCATCTGATCACTTGCTTGTCGTCTCCCCTGCTGCCGGGAAGCTCTTGCTGTTCTTTCTCAGTGTAGCCCGGAACAGAGCTGGGCACAGAGCAGGCGCTGAGTAGGTGCGGATGAGCCACGAGTGTAGCTGGCCACAGCGAGCCGTGCCTGCAGTCTTGGTGCTCCAAGCCCCCCCAGCTGGGCCAGCAGGAAGTCCTGTTTTGTACCTGGGTCCCCTTCACCAAGTATTTCAGTGATGCTCTGGGTTCTGATGGGGCTGTGGTTCTTTCTGAGGTCCAGGGAGTGAGGAGGTGCCTCAGATATGGCCAGAGCTATTACTTGCGGGCTGGAGGCCCTCTGCCCACTGTCTGTGGGTCTGAAGCACTGCCCCACTGCCAACCTCCCTCCAGGGCCTGCCTACCGAGGAGCCTCTTTGCTGACCCCTCTTTCTGGCCAGCCTTCTGCAGTGCTTCCTGTTGAGCTCCTTCAGAGAGGGAGATCCCTTGGCAGAGCTGTTTGGGCCCCACGTGAGCCCCTTCTTGCCTTCACATCCTAACTTTCTCCATCCCAGAGCAAACGAGGACTATGGGGGGATGAAGAAGGGCCAACATAGCCTCAGGCTGCTCCTCCCTCGACCACCTATTCTCTCCAATCCCCAGGCCCAGCCCTCTGTCAGGCCCTCTCTGCCTGGTGTCTTCTTCCTGTGATTTTCTCTCAGGCAACTTCCCTCCTTCCATCTAGCTTCTGTCTGCCCCTGCCAAGCCTGTTGGGCTGGTTTGAACCTGTTCGAACCCCAGGTTCAGACACCTGGACAGGGTATCAGTTCTTTTCCAAGAAGCCCATGGGTCCCACACAAATCAGGGGGTGTGGCTGGCCACATTCCGTGAGGTGTCATGCCTAGCCTCTCAGACCTCGTGCTCCATAGCTATTCGGGGACCAGTGTATTTCTAGCCTGCAGAGTTCTTCTGGAGGATACCATGGCCTGATTGCTCAGCCTGGCTCAGCCAAAACATCCTTACCTGGAGCTCTGCCCAGCAATCAAGAAGCTGGGGGAAGAGAGTGCACATTTTCTAAGCACCCACTATAAGCCAAGCATCCTGCTGGGCCCTTCCGAATTGAAGATCTCAGAATCCCCTAACGCTTTGACAAAGTTTTAGTGAACACCTACGCTGTGTTTTGCTCTATCGACCTTCTCTTTTTCACAATATTCTTGTGAACTATTATTTCCATTTCAGAGTTGGAGAGACTGAGGGTCAAAGAGGTTAAGGGACTTTCCCAGGGTTATACAGATATGGCCTTATAAGACACGCTCAAGGAAAACAAGGCGTGAATACAATATTCTACCCACCTAAACAAAGGGTGCAAACCCAAGTGATTCCTGGACCCAAACAGATGATTTATTTGAGTGAAGCAGTCTGGGTGTAAGACAACAGGGATGAGTGGAGACTGTGGATAATTGGAGAAGTCACATCCCATGTAAAGGGGATAGGTGCTATTCAGCTCTAACCAAATGTTGCCAAGTGGGACTGTGGGTCAGTCTGGCCAGATCTTCCGATTTTTTCAAGAAGGTTTGGAAATCTGAAACTTTTATGTGAAATTTACAAATAAAGCACATCCATGTGCTGCCTATATCAGGCTGACAATTTGGCCCCCGAACTAGAAGATGCTCCACGATCTTTGGAAGGATTCCATGTCTATGAACTGGCTGTTTTTTTAGAGTTTTGCACTGTGTTTGGGCCCTCAGTATACCCCTCTATCTGGGGAGGGGAGGTTGGGGGTGGGGAGACATACAACATACACATCAAAAGAAAAAGAAAAGCTACATGGTTATCTCACAGGACCACTTGAAGGTCTGAGCCTGTCAGTTGCCAACAACAGAATCCAATTCTAGGTAACTTAGGCAGAAAGGAATTTGTTGGAAGAATAACTGAAAGCTTAGAGAATTAGCAAGAGAAACAGGGTCAGAAAATTGGCAGAAGCCCGGGGGAGCTGGTTGGCTGGAACCACAGCTAAGAATTTTGCCACAAACAGCTTGCTGCCACCACTGGACACTGGAGGCCACACGAAGTCTAGACCATCTCTCCTCCCAGGTAGCCCTCAGCCTATGCTTCAAGAGGTTCCATCCAAATGATCCAGCTTGGCGGGAACAAGTATTTGATATTTTTGTTCCACACAAAATCTGATATTTTGGTAGATCCCCCAAACACAGAAACGAGGTTCAGATGCTGGGAAGAGACACACACACTCACACAAACACACACACACACACACAAAGTCCAATTCATAGTTGAGGCCAGAAGGGGTCTCGAAGAACCTCTTGTCTTTCATTTTCAAAATGGAGAAACTGAGGCACAGAGCAGGCTAACGACTCACTCACGGTTACAGGGAAAGCTGCGGTCAAGATGCACATTGAACCCAGACCTCCTGACTCAGGTTTCCCAACTGAGCTATAAAGTGCTTCAGAACTCACGAGAAAGGAGAGAAATGTGAGGCTGGCAGGCAAGAAGGCATTTTGATGGAGGTGGAGGGAGGAAGATGGAGGCATGTCTTAAGATGGCTAAAGCTGGGTTAGGCCGTAAGAGAGAATTGAAAATAATCGTATGAAAGCCATAGCTTTGTTGGTGGAAATGCAGAACCTCGGGCCTGGCCCCCATTTTACCCAGATCCCCAGATGATTCCAGTGCACAGTCAAGTTTGAGAAGTAACACTCTGTTCAGTGGGGGGAAAGCAGTGCAAAAAATAGAAATAAAAAACCATAGCTTCAGGAGTGATAATGTTCTAGCCCATAAATTAGGAGGTGGGTTCACAGATGATGTTTATTTTGTGATTAAGCTTTACAACATATTTCAGAGTTTTGCTCAAAAGTCACCTCCTCAATGAAGCTTTTTATGGTCGCACTATTTAAAATTATACCCCCATCACCTGCTCTGTGCTCCTTTACTGCTTTCCTGCTTTATATTTTTCCAGAATGATTATTACCATCTAAGAGATGAAAAGTGTCAGTTTTTATTTGTATATTGTCTATCTCTCTCCCTCCAAAGTCAGCTCTGTAAAAGCAGCAATTAGGTCTGGTTTGGTCCCTGCCGTATCCCCAGCATCTGCAACAGGGCCTGGTATTCCGTAGGGCCTCAAAAAAATGTTTTTGGAGTGAATGCATTATATGGTATATATTAAATATTACATAATGAAATGGCATTTAAAATTAAAAATTCACACCTAACAATTATCGGGTGTTGCTATGTGCCAAGTCCTGGGTTGAACACTTTATCTGCCAAAAGATCTCATCAAACCCTCAACATGCAGATGATGAAACAGAGGTTCAGTGAGCACGTCACTTGCCCGAGGTCATAGCTAGGACATGGCAGAAGCAGGATTTGAACTTAGCAATGACAAGAGACTGGGGTGATCCTGGAGATAGAGTGGGGACAAGGTTGGGCTTAAGAAGCAGTGGAACTGAGGTGAGGTCGTGGAGGGGAAAACACTCTCCTAATGAAGGGCTGTGTGGTTTAAGAGCTGGGGTTGGCCGGGCGGGGTCAGGTTTGGTCCTGGGACCTGAAGCCACGCCAGAGAAGGCGGCAGAACGGGGCTTGTCATGATGCGCTCAGATTACAATAATGTGCGGAGAAATGCTGAGTAGGCAGCTCAGTGCCTCACAGACTCACCTCCCCCAGTCCATTCAGAGGCCCAGAGAGGGCAAGCTACTTGCAGAGGGACAACAGCCAAGAAGCCGTTGAGTGGTGGCCTCAAAATCCGAGACTTTCTGAAGCTCACTGCTGCGTGGTCTCCATTCTCTGAGCGGCTCACACTGGGGAGCTGGCAACTCTCTGATATGGGCCCCACAGCTGCTCTGCTAGTGCTTTTCTCCCAGGAACACGTTTGAGGGAAGTAGAGACTCAGACAGGGCCATTCCCTCCTCCTCTCTGTCCCTCTAAGTCCCCCATCTTCAAAATACTGATACCGAACCAAGTGGGCTCGCCTCCTGGTGAGTTAAATAAGACTCTACACCCGTGCAAGTTGTCTCCCAAACTAAAGCGTATTTGCAGCAAATAGGAGGCCATGAGGAATCATGTCCAAAGTCATGGCGTCCCCGAACAAAGGGAAGCAGGAACTTTTATTTCTGTTGGGAAATGAATATTCAAAAGGGAGAAGTGGGTACACTGCAGATTATGGTCATGAGGCTTAATCTCTTGGAGAGATCTTCTCATTAAAATAAGGCAAGATCATGGGCGTGGCTCTTGTAGGGAGGCTTGGTTAGCTTCAGGGTGGTTACTGGGTGTGTCTTCTTAACATGAAAAAACAACTTGGAAAAATAGTTAAATGCTTCCACACCCACCTTTGAATTTCTCGGGGCACTAGTCGGTGACAATACCTCCCCAATTCAGCCATTTTCCTCCATTAGGTCCAAGTCTCCCCCCTTAGCCTCCCCCTCCTTCTGTTGATTGAGCTCTAATTCACATACATATTAATCAAGGTCCTCCAGAGAAACAGAACCTATAGGATATAGATATATAGGTAAGACGAGATTGACTCAAGTAGTCCTGGAGGCAGAGAAGTCTCAAGCTGGAGACCCAGGAAAGCCTACGGTGTAATTCTGTCTGACTCTGAAGGCCTGAGAATCAGGGGTGTGATGGTGTAAGTTCCTATACCACTCCAGATGTCCAGGAACCAAGAGCACCAATGTCCAAGGGCAGGAGAAGATTGATGTCCCAGCGCAAGCAGAGAAAGTAAATTCGCCTTTTCTCTGCCTTTCTGTTCCATTTGGACCCTCAACGAATTGGATGATGCCTACCCACACTGGGGAGGGCCATCTGCTTTACCCAGTCTACCGCTTCAAATTCTAACCTCTTCTGAGATTAACAGAAGTGCTGGGGTAGAAAATGCTAACCTCACAGACACACCCAGAAGTAATGTTTTACCATGTATGTGGGCATCCCTTAGCCCAGTCAAGTTGACACATAAAATTAACCATCACAACATACTGAAAAATTCACCCTTTTAAAGTGTAAAATTCAGTGGTTTTTAGTATAGTCACCAAATTGTACAATATCATCACAATCTAATTCCAAATCATTTTCATCACCCCCAAAAGAAACCCCTTACCGACTGGCGGTCACTCCCCATTCTCTTTCTCCCACCCCTTGTCAACCTCTCATCTAAATTCTGTCTCTATGGAGTTGCCTATTCTGGACATTTCATGTAAATGGAATCATGCAATATGTGGTCTTTTTTGTCTGGCTTCTTTCCCTTTGCATAATGTTTTCATGGCTGAATAATATTCCATTGTGTGGATAGACTACGTTTTGTTTATCCATTCCTCAGTGGATGCACATTTGGGTTGTTTCCAGCTTTTGGCATCACAAACATGCTGCTATGAACATTCATATAATTTCTGTGTAAATACCATTACTTCCAGCCTGGACCAGACCACCAACCCCCTCGGTGGAGTCCAAGCTTTTGCCCTTGGCCCAAGAGTCCGTCCTTCTTGCAGCAGCCAGAGGGATCCTTTGAAAACGGAAGTCAGGTTATCATCCTCTGTTCTAAGCCTCCAGTGGCTCCCCGTTACCCCAAGGATGAAGCTGGAGACCCAGCACAGTCTCCACCCAGCCTCCAGCCCTGCGGTTGCCTGCAGTTGTCTGCACTTCCTCCCTACCGGCCGTCTCTCAGTTCCTCAAACGAGCTGTGCTCTTTCCTACCCCATGCCTCTGTGAGTGCTGGCCCTTTGCTTGGAGGGCTCTTCCAGCTCCTTCCTTCTTTTTGTCTGCTAACTCCTCTTCATCCCTCAGGTCTCAGGACAAAATCACATTTGCAAGGAAGCCCTCTCTAACATTCTCAGTAGGAGGCACTGGGGATGGGGCAATCGGGTTTAGAAGCGTTTAGAAGGGCAAGGCTAGGGGATTTGTCTTGAAGCTGCATTTTGGAAGCTATAGAAGATGCTGTTGGTGCCGTGCCCAGATCCCTTTTCCCAGCAGGGGCATGCATTCTCTATCTGCTAGGAGTATTGGCTGGTCCCTTCACCAGAGTCGCCCTCATCCCAGGGGCCCTGCTTCACCTAGGAGGTTATGACACCCACTTTTGTTCCCCTGCCCAGCAGCCTGCAGTCAATGACTGACACAGGGACACAAAAGGCTGGCCCTCTTGCCTCAAGGTGGGACACGTCTATGGTGCAATTTAGACTCCAGAGCTCCTTGGCTTCCGCCCCTGCTATGGTGGATCAGGCCAGGCTAGACTTTAGCCCCTTCCCTGCCCTGTCCTGCTCCCCTTGCTCCTTCAGTGAATCTCATGCACCTGTGTCATACTCAGACCAAGATAATAACATTCTACGTGAGATCAAAAAATCATCCATGTCAATATCAAATACGTCCCCTCCCAACTTGCTGATGGAAATGATGGGGAGGAAGGCTAGGACCTCCCCCAAGCCTCCTTTGGTACTGCCCCCTGTGGCTGGGCACCCCATTAGTGCTCCCAAGGCAGGATGCCCTTTGTGGCCTCACATACTTCACTTGTTTGTTGACTATCTCTTTCCCACTTGATCTCCAAAGGCATGAACCACATCTATCTCATTTTCTACCTTATCCTCATTATCCACCTGGCACCTTGGGGAGTCTAATAAATATTTGGTGAAAGATGTTCCTTGCCACCATATTTATAACACCAAGAGATTGGAAACAACCTAAGTGTCCAAGAAAGGGGAATGATAAATAAATAATGAAATGTCTCTACAGTGGAATACTATATACCCATGTAAAAGGAACAAAGTAGATTTATGTAGACTGATATAGAACAATCTCCAAAGTATATAGTTACGTGAAAAAGCCATATGCTGAACAGTACATGTAGTATGCTATTTTTTCTGTTAAAAGATGTATGTACTTTCAGGGGCTGGCCCGGTGGCGTAGCAGTTAAGTTCACATGCTCTGCTTCAGTGGCCCAGGGTTCGCAGGTTCAGATGCCAGGCACAGACCGATGCACTGCTTGTCAAGCCATGCTGTGTCGGCGTCCCATATAAAGTAGAGGAAGATGGGCACAGATGTTAGCCTGGGGCCAGTGTTCCTCAGCAAAAAAATAAGAGGAGGATTGGCAACGGATGTTAGCTCAGGGCTAATCTTCCTCACCAAAAAAAAAAAAAAAGGTATGTACTTTCAAAGAACAAAACTCAAGAATATTGATAGGTGGGGCCGGCCCGGCAGCGCAGCGGTTTAGTTTGCGCTTGGCAGCCTGGGGTTCACCGGTTCGGATCCCGGGTGCCTGCTGACGCATTGCTTGTCAGCCATGCCATGGCAGTGTCCCATATAGAGCAGAGGAAGATGGGCACGGATGTTAGCCCAGGGCCAGTCTTCCTCAGCAAAAAGAGGAAGATCAGCAAGGAATGTTAGCTCAGGGCTGGTCTTCCTAATAAAAAAAAAAAGCCAAAAAAAAAAAAGAATATTGATAGGAATACAAAAACATCAGCACCCAACAAGCTAAAATTCACAATTCCCACGTCCAATCAAATAATGTATATATACCTTTCAGCTTGTTTATCCACAGAACAGAGGGGACCTGGATGCCTACGAGATGGGGTGGGAGGGAAACTTTACACTCTACACCCTTTGTCTTTCTAATTTTGTGCCATGTCCACACCTTATCTATTCAAAGAATACACAAAACTTAATAAATTTTTGAATGAATGAAGAGTGGCACTTGAAAAAGAAGCCCTATTCGTGGTGCCTGTACAGGAACCGCTGGTCAGCTGGGCCTGCTTATCCAGCAGGCTTCTTCCTTGCTTGATTTCCTAGATTCACATGGAGCCAGCGGCACTGGGCCCTGCGTTCCCGATGCCTTACATTGAAGCTAGAGAAGTCAGGGAAACCTCAAGCCACCTCCCAGTCATCAGCCAACCACTTGGGAGCCAGCACAGGGCAGAAGAAAGAGCGTGGGACTTATTTGGCTATCTGTACTTCTAACGCCTAATAAAATATGCAAACACTTTGACCTAGAAATCCCATCACTAAGAATTTATTCTAAAGGAACAATGAGGGATTATGCATAAAGGTTTAGCTGTAAGGATATTCACTGAAGGATTACTTATGACAGTGGGAAGAAAACTGGAAACAACCCTCAGTTATGGGGACTGACTGAATGAATTAGGCTGCGTTCACACAAAACACGGTATGTATTCCTTGTGCAGTTTTTAAAAAGTTGTTTGAAGAAAAAAAGAAAAGAGCAAATGAGAGGGACGTCTGGCGTCAGGCAGACCTTGGTTCAAATTCTTTCCCTACTCTTTGTGAGTGGTATGACCTTTATCTACTTAATTAACCTCTCTGGGCCTCCCTCGTCTGTAAAATGGGGATACTATCAAATACCTTGTCTTAATCAGGATTGGCTCGCTGCTGTAACAAACAACCACAAAACTCACTGGCTTAATGCAACAAAGGTTTATTTCTCTCTTGTGCAAAGTGTGATGCAGATGTTCCTGGGCAGGGGGACTTCTTGGGCAGCCTTCTTCCAACTGGTGGACTCAGGAATCGGGGTCCTTCCCATCATAAGTCTCCACCATCTTAAACGCCTTTATTCCTTTCCACGAGGACAGGAGAGAGAGCACAAAAGATGGGAAGGGAGGTTTTACGGTCGGGCCTGGTGGAGGGTGGACATCACTTCTGCTCACGCCCTGTTGGCAGCACAAGGCACGTGGTCCTCTCTAGATGGGAGGAGACTGGGAGATGTAGTCCAGCCAGCGCCCAGGAAGAGGAAGCAGGTTCTGTGAGCCCTCCCCTTTGTCTCTGACACGCACCTCATGAAGGGAGGAAATGAAGTGGCACGTAGTAGGTGCTCAAATGTGCCAGCTGCGTTTTAGGGGCAACTGCCCCGACTCTTCAAACATTGATGTCCTCCTGAAACGTTTTGTGTAAACTGAGCCCAGATGTTTACGCTTGGTGGGGGAAGAGGGTGGGGTGGACTGGAGGGCAGGGTGTCCATTAAAAGAAGCCCCAGAGGAGAGATCATCCCTTCCACCATTCTGCCCTCATCTCATCCAGTTAAGCCTTCAAAAAGACACGAGTCTGACCATGGTCCTCTCCCCTTAAAGCCTTCAGTGACTTCCCATTGCCTTGGGGGCAAGTCTAACTTCTCACTCCTGTGGGGTGTGACCCCAGCTCGTCTCTCCAACCTCCTCTCTCACCACCCATCTCATGGCTTTCTGCATGATGTCCACACTTCTTCAGTTTCTAGAATGTGCTTTGCTCCTGTCTGCCTCTGGGTTCCACACCCTGCCTTCCACTCCACACCCTCTCTGCTCACCCCACACTTCCTCAGGAAACTTCCTCTCTCTGACTCCTTCATCCAGACTGGATTCCACTGCTCTGCCCTTGCATAGCCCTCTCTGCTTTTCCTCCACGGTGATGACCAAATTTTGTAATTTAATATTGGTCTCTCCCACTAGACTGTAAGCTCAGGAGGGTGAGGGTGGCGCCTATTTTGTTTACCACTGTGTGTGCCCAGGGCTTTATTTTCCTCATCTGTAAAATGGGGATGATAACTGTTATGGACTGAATGTTTGTGCCCCCCCAATTCACATGTTGAAGCCCTAACCCCCAATGTATGGTATTGGAGATAGGACCTTTACAGAAGGAATGAAGGTTAAATGAGGCCATAAGGGTGGGGCTCTGATCCAGTAGGATTAGTGTCCTTATAGAAGAGACCCCAGAGAGCTCACTCGAAATCTCCCAGAGCACAGAGAGGTCATGTGAGCACACAGTAAGAAGGCCTACAAGCCAAGAAAAGAGGCCTCAGGATGAAACCTACCCTGCCAGCACCTTGCTCTTGGACTTCCAGCCTCCAGAACCATGAGGAATAAAATATCTGTTGTTGGGCCTGGCCCCGTGGCCGAACGGTTAAAGTTCTGCGTGGTCCGCTTCAGTGGTCCAGGTTTGCAGGTTCAGATCCTGGGCGCAGACCTACTCCGCTCACCAGCCACGCTGTGGAGGTGTCCCACATATAAAGTATAGGAAGATTGGCACAGATGTTAGCTCAGAGCAAATCTTCCACAGCAAAAAAAATTTCTATTGTTTACACCACTCAGCCTATGGTATTTTGTTATGGCAGCCAGAACGGACTAAAACATAACAAAACCCACCTCAATAATTGTTTTCTCGGGACTAATTGTTAATACCTGTAAAGCACTGAAAACTGGGCCTGGCCTGTAATTAGCCCTATCAACTGTTAAGATTGTGACACACCAGATGTAAGCATTTATGGAATGAATAAACAAACCCATTTTGCAGGTTTAAGTTCTTACATAATGGTTTTCTTAAAGTGAATTTACTCGCATTATTATCCCAGGATATTCAGACACAAACTCCTTAAAAAGGGAATTTATAAAAATGAAAACGGGTGGCTGGCCCGGTGGCATAGTGGTTAAGTTCGCACATTCTGTTTCTGTGGCCCAGGGTTTGCGGGTTCAGATCCTGGGCGCAGTCCTACACACCGCTCATCAAGACATGCTGTGGTGGCATCCCACATACAAAATAGAAGAAGACTGGTGCTGATGTGAGCTAATCTTCCTCAGCAAAAAGAGGAAGATTCGCAATGAATGTTAGCTCAGGGCCAGTCTTCCTCACCAAAAATAAGTAAATAAAAACAGGCAATTTATGTGTCTCCAACTCTTTTTTCCTAGAATGTCCACTAGAGGGCTCCTTGATCTCTTTTCCCTTCCAAAACATCCTTGGCCCCTGGAAGTGACTGCTGTGGGAAGGAAGAGAAAACAGAGTTTTCTCCATGCCAGTACACAAGCTAGTACAATCATAGGTGTAGTTGGTTGGGGGGAAAAATTCAGGCCAGGGTGAGAAGAAGCATGTTGGAATCTTAATTGCACTGGCCCTGGGCTGGGATCTTGGTGACATCTCTGAATCTCAGTTTCCTCATCTAGAAAATGGAGATAATCCTATCAAGCATAGAGAGTTATTGGGAGGACCAAATAAAAGCATTTTGTAAAATATTAACTGTTGGTATCGAATCACAAGTTGTATGGACCTACTCTACACGCAGTATCTGATCATAGGGATAGGCAGTGACCCCTAAAGCCCCCAGACATATCCCATTCAGCCCACCAACATCCGTTGTTTAGCACCCAGAATTTGAATGCATTTAGACTGGACATAAATTCTCTTGCCATAGTCTCTGCCATTACCTATTGTATATGCCCGTCTCACTTTGCTTGCTTTATTTCATTTGCCTGGCCCCTAAAGTTTACAACTTCTGATCTAAATAGAGAGTTCTGTGCCAGTCAGATGATATCTGGGATGCTGCATTAATAATCCCAATCAGTGCTATTTATCAAGCCAGATGCCAACTGTATGCGTAATGTATGCAAGCCAAATATAACCAGCGCTTCTGGTTGCCTTGTCTCAGCGTGGTGACTTATTTGGCAGAAAAATGTAATTGGAAGTAATTAAAATCTTTTCCCAATCTCTCAAAAAATGCAAAGGAGTTGAGTACATTTTTAAAAAGAGCTTCGTTGAAGTATAATTGACATATAATCAACTGCACATATTTAAAGTGTGCGATTTGATAAGTTTTGACACAACCATACACCTGTAATAGCATCACAACCACCAACCTAAAGAATATACCTGTAACTCCTAAAAGTTTACTCATGCACTTTGCAATCCTTTCCTCCCACATATCCTGCCCTTCCCCCATTCCCCAGTAACCACTAGTCTGTTTTCTCTCCCTGCAGATTAGTTTGCATTTTCTAGAATTTTTTAAAGTGAAATCATACAGTATGTTCTCATTTTTGCCTGGCTTCTTTCACTCAGCATAATTATTCTGAGATGCATTCATGTTGTTGTGTGCATGAATAATTCATTTCTTTTTTTCTTGCTGGCTAGTATTCAACTGTATGGATAGACCACATTTTGTCTATCCATTCACTGGTTGATAGTCATTTGGTTGGCTTCCAATTTTTGCTTCTTACAAATAAAGCTGCTATGGAGATTTGTGGTCCAAGTCTACTTGTAGACATATGTTTTCATTTCTCATAGGTAAATACCTAGAAGTGGAACAGCTAGATCATATGATAGTTATATATTTAACTTTTTAAGACACTGCAAACTATTTTTCAAAGTAGCTGCACCACTTTTCATTTCTAACAGCAGTGGACGAGAATTCCAGTTGCTCCACATCCTTGCCAGCACTTGCTAAGGTCAGTCTTTTTAATTTTAGCCATTCTAATAGGTGTAATTCATATCCAATGCAGAGTAAGACTTCTTTAAAACATTCCTTCTTCCCTCACAGAGGTCCCCCTAGAGGAAGCAGTTCCTTAGAAGTCTACTCAGGTCTCAAACTCCCTGACCACTTTTCTCCCAAGATGTAACCCATTGCTGGGATCCTGCATAATCAGGCAGAAGTATGGAGCTGAGTCCACAAGAATCCTCTTCCCTTGGAAGGTGGAGAGAGAAAGAGTATGAATAATCACAGCTAGATAATTATAAATTAGCTCATTTAATCCTCACATTAACCCCAAGAGATTATGAACATCCTTAGCCAAATCGTAGAGACAAGGAAAGAAGCTCAGAGAGAAAATGACTTGCCCGAGGTCACACGGCCAGATCCAGGATTTGAATCCGGACCCACCTGGTTCTAAAACTTGTGCTTGCTCATCTCTCCTGCAGGACCCACCGTTCTGGATGCCACAATCTTAGAAGATCCCCATCAGGCTCTAGAGGTAACAGGTGGCAAGTGGACTGTCTGAAATGTGTCAGCTGAGGAGTGCACAAATGACCATTTAGCCAGAAGAGAGAACTCGCAGCAGTGGTGTAAAAACGGGCTTCAGATATTTGAAGGACTGTATTTAACCTGGAACATATCTTTTTTTTTTTTTTTTTGCTGAGGAAGATTCTCCCTGAGCTAACATCTGTTGCCAGTTTTCCTCTATTTTGTATGTGGGACACCCCCACAGCACGGCTTAATGAGTGGTGTAGGTCCGTGACCAGGATACGAACCCACAAACCCTCGGCCACCGAAGCGGAGTGCACAAACTTAACCACTACGCTACTGGGCCGGCCCTAGAACATGTCACTTTTTAACACTCCTTCTAGATGATAAAAGTATTTTCAGTATTAATTACGTAATAATCAATAAAGATCATCATTGTCTTGATTCATTCTTTCATTTTAAAACAATTAACAATTAGGAAGTAGGAATACATTTCAATTTTAAATATATTTTTGAAATTCAGTAAAATAGTTCATGCATGAACTAAAATTAGCCCTGAGTGAGCAAAAGTACTACACCTTGTTGCTCACGTGTTGTTTTACTATTTTAAATTTTAAACAAATAAAAACTCCAAGCGGCCACATAGAGTGACAGAATTGAAGTAGTTTAAGTTCTGTTTCTTTGTCTTTACAATCACTGTACCTTTTTCTTTTTAATCTACTGTTTAAATGAGGAATACATGGTACCATAAGGGCTGGAGTCATGACCTGTGCCCAGTGATTTTGTATCATGATCAACTTATTCTTGGAACCAAGAGAGCTGAGAGCCGTTGTCAGGGACCAGCTGTGTAACTGGGGATTCTCTGAATTAGCACCCTACAGCTGGACTAAAGTGTTTATTAAAAGGTGAGTTATTAAAAAGCACTAGTTTTAGGGCTGGCCCAGTGGTTTAGTGGTTAAGTTCATGCCTCCACTTTGGCAGCCCGGGGTTCGTGGGTTTGGATCCTGGGCACAGACCTACACCCTCCTTATCAAGCCATGCTGTGGCAGTGTCCCACATACAAAGTAGAAGAAGATTGTCAACAGATGTTAGCTCAGGGCCACTCTTCCTCACCAAAAAAAAAAGTGCTATGTTTAAATTTATATTATTTGTGTTCTATTTTACTTTATATTATATATTTATAATATTATATAATCATTTATATTATTGAAACTCAACAGTAACTGTAGCAATAGTTCAGAACCTAAACCAACTCAGGGAAGAGTATTTTGTCACTGACATCATTTAGAATTGCTGTTGTATTTTGATAGTAAAAATTGCTGTTGTACTTTGATAACTGACTTGTAGTCTGTTTTATTTTTGCTTTAAAGTTCTCTACACAAGATGTTCCCTTTGTTGCCGACTGCTCCCACTGCCCCGCCATTGGTACCTCACTGGTCACGTGGATGAGAGATTGGACAGCTCACGTGGCAGTCGGGTGGGACCCAGATGGGTGTACAGGTGTGTAGCCGTGACTTCTCTGAGCCCCAGTTTCCTCATCACTAAAATGGGAATTTAATAACATCTCTTCTAAAGGACAGCTGTGACATCAAATGACACAATGTCTGTGTAGAAGCTTTCTCTTTCTGTCCATTTATCCCCTTCCTCTGGGGGGTCGTATGGGAGGAGACTTCAGTCTTACTGTCTTCTTACTGCAGATGGGGACTCCTGGGTCCACGTTGTCCCTGTCATCCCGTCGTCCACAGCGTGAGCTGCAGGGCCCCTGAAGAGGGCATTTTTTCCCCTCCCCACCCTCATGCCGTCTCACCTACCTTCCTCCAAAGTCACCATCACACCTGGACCTTGAGGGTGGTTTAAGAAGACCTTTACCCAAGGCAGTGGTTCTCCAGTTTGAGCTGCATCAGAACCCCCTGCAGGGCTTGTGAAACTCCAGGTCACTGGGCCCCACCCCCAGCATGAGGATTTGCAATTCTAACAAGTTCCCAGGTGAAACTGATGCTGCTAGTCCTGGGACCACACTTTGAGAAACACTGACCTAAACCAATCCTGGTAATTCCATCCCCTTTGCCAGTGATTGATTTGGAGCCAGGGTTGAGCCCGTGAACCAGTGAGATGCAAGGCTTGCTCTGGGCTGACGGGTGTGAGCAGCTCCTCCCTCTCCTTCCCTGAGGAGCCTGAGAGGTCTCAGTGAGAGGTGGCAGCCACTTTGTGACCATGAGGGGACTTGGCCTTCACTGAAGCTGATGCTGTGGACTGCTGAGAGGGAAGGTGGAGAGAACCTGGGATCCTAATGATATCATCAAGCCCACTCAACTTTGGGATTTATTTTTAGATTTGGGAGAAACTTTGACTTTTATTTCCAGACCAATTGACTATGGTATATGAGAGACAAAAGCGAGGAGTCAAGGATAAAGCCAAAGTGTTGGGCCCAATCAACTTGGAGGATGGAGTTGTCCCCAGCTGCCCTGGGGAAGGCTGTGTGTGGAGAAGGTGTGGGGGAGAAAATGGAGAATTCTGATCAAGGCTAAAAATCTCCCATTCTTTGCAAATTTAACTTTCGGTTGTTTCAAGAGCTAACACTTTTGATCACAGTCAGCCTTTTCATTTGTCCATTTCCCACTTGTTTCTATACTATAAAGAAGGCAAAAGCGAGGGTGGCCCGGGGACCCCCAAACTTGCAGCTGGTGTCTGAAGTGAGGGAAGTCTGGGGAAGACTTCAGGTTTGGCAAACTCTTTGCAGAAGGGTCTGATCATCTGCCTCTAATATAAAACCCCATTTCCTTGCACTTTGGGACAGGTATGAATTTCCACCACAGGTGCTAGGAATATCTCTTAATTTTTTCTGAAATCAAATTATTCCTGACCCAAGACTTCCAAGTGTTCAGACAGGGTGGTATTCATACTTACTCATAACTCAGGGTTTCCAATTTCTAGACTTGGATGAAGGTTGTGGGATTCCTATATAGACAAAAATGTTTGAGGGGGGCTTTCTGGCCTTTGGTCATCACTGGTTACCCTGATATGCCTTCTGTGCAAGACTGCAGAACCCCTGAAGGTTGGCAAGACCACTGTTTCCATGCTAAGCTTGGGTACAGGGGTCTCTGTTCAGACTGACTACTCCACACCCAGCATCCAGTCTCCCAGGTTTGGCCTTGGTCACCAACCCTTGGGAATCCCAAACCGTGTCTCCAGTCTTGGGGCATCTCCCACTTCTCAGAGGAAGGGCCCCGCTTCAGCCTCCATCCCTCCCAGATCCTTCTTCCACTACCACCTGGGAGGGGCTAGTGTAACCCCTTTCAACGGGTCTACAGAAAGAGTGTTGGCCTCTCTTCTCTGCAGGTGGGCGTGACCCCGGAGTTGTGCAAATGGCAGCCCTGGGATGCTCCCTTCCTCTCTGAACCACCTACTTCTCTCCCCTATCTTGTCACAACGCATGTCCTCCCTTCATCCTGCTGCCTGGCCCTCCTATGAAACATCGCCCATCTCTGTAAAAATGTCCAAGTCCCAAGTGAAGCCCCTTTTAGTAAATTGCTAAGCACACAGTTCCCGGAGTCTGCTGACTGTCAAAAGCCTTTCTTCTCCGGGTTTCTGCTGACTTGCAGAGGGAACAGAGGGACTTTGGTCTCATCATCTGTTGCCTCCTCTGGGGACAGGACTGGGGAGGAGGGGTTGGCTGGAACAGAGCGGGTTTCCATTTCAGGTAGTGGGTGCTTTTCTCTCGACGTCTTTAAAATCAAACAGGTCTCAAACCACAAAGATTAATTTCCTTCTGAAAACATTCCCCGCTATCTTCTGCCTGGGAAATTCATATTCCCCCTAGTTACCAGCATTTTGATTTAATTTCACGAGAACCAGGAATCCTGACCTTATGCTAAGGAAATATGACCCCTCCCTGCTCGGGGTCACATTACAAAGACTTCTCACATCAGCGGCTCACAGGGAAGGGGCCAGGTCCAAAAGGCTCCTCTGTCTTTGTGTGTGTGTGTGTGTGTGTGTGTGTGTGTGTGTGTGTGTGTGTGTGTGTTTCCCTGGCTACAGAAGGGGCAGAGAGCAGTCTTGTTTGACCAGCCCACACTTAATAAGTGCTTGGTGCTGTGTCTGGCCCATAGTAAGTGCTCATAAATGGAGATGCTATTGTGATTATTCGTGGCTGGTTCCATGCAGAATATACATTCTTCCCATTTTCCCCTTAATTATAGAATCCCCATCTTGTTGCCTAGAATAAAGTCATTTCCCAGCCTCTCTCGCACCTCGGTGTGGCCATGTGACTTCATTTTGCTCGGGGAATTGTAGGTAGGATTGTGTGAGACTTCCAGGAGTCAGCCTGTAATTCAATTCCGGCACTAATGACCTGCGGTTAGCACAGGCCCCATAGGTTAAGGGCATAGTCCCACAAGACTGCCCCCACCTCGGATGCCAGTCACAGGCATTGGGTTCCCAGGGTACCCACACTTCTGTGTGACTTGACTACAAATCAGGGGCTCCCACGACCCCCTCCTCAGATACGACAATCTGCTATAACAGCTCACAGAACTCAGGGAAACACTTTACTTACTATTACTGGTTTATTATAAAGGATATTATAAAGGATACAAATGACCAGCCAGAGGAAGAGGGACATAGGGTGAGATCCGGAAGGGTCTCCAAATGCAGGAGCTTCTGTCCCCGTGGAGTTGGGGTGCACCACCCTCCCGGCACGTGGATGTGTTCACCCATCCACAAGCCCTGCAAACCCCTTCATGTAGGGTTTTATGGAGGTTTCATTACTTTGGCATGATTGATTAAATCACTGGCCATTGGTGATGAACTCAGTGCCCAGACCCTCTCCCCTTCCCAGGGGTCAGGGGTGGGGGTGGGGGGTGGGAATGAAATTTCTAACCCTGTACAGTAATCATGCCTTGGTCATCCTGGTGAGGAGCCCCCAGACCCCCCAGCCATCAGTCATATCATTAACATACAAAAAGACACTCTTATCATTGCGAAGATTCCAAAGGTCTTAGACGTTCTGATGTCAGCAAGGGGGACTAAGATCAAATAGTAACAAAAGATGCTCCTATCACCCCAACACTCCATTTTACAATGGTTTTGGGGCCCTGGGCCAGGAACTGGGAATGAAGACCAAATACATGTTTCCTATTCTATCACCATATCACGGTACCACGTCTACTGTGCGGTGGTCTGGTCTCAGCCTGTCTCGGTCCCGCTCCGGGCCCTGGGAGTCTCCCCTCTCTGCCCCGTGGCTGGGTGTGGCAAGTGGAGAGGCCAGTAGGAGACAGGAGGGCAGGACAGAGCGAGATGGAGGTGGAGGTGGAGGGATTTACTGTCCCCCCTCCTGGCTTTGAGTTATCTGGCTCTGTCCTCTCAGGACAGCCCCTTCCAAGGCACTGGTGGCCATTCCCACCCCTCACCCGTCCAGGCCCAGGCCTGCCAACAGCTCCCCACGGTTACCAGCCCCAGCCTCCACCCCGGAGACTCCATCCCTTGGGCCTCCCTCCATCTGCTCCCACTTGGGTAAGGAGCTCCTTTCCAAAAGCCTCCCGCCTCACCTAACCTGAGAGAGCCCCCTGGATCCTGCCAGCACCCTGACCAATTCACTCAGGGTGTAAAAATGAAGTCCCACAAAAGATAAGCCTTGGTCCCACACTGTCCTCCAGTCTCTGGGTTCCCCTCCCCAGAAACAACCACTGTGCCCAGGATCCTCTGTATCTCTCCATCCAGAAACACGTTCACGTGGGCTTTGTTTGTTTGTTTCGGATGATCAACAACTTGTGAGGTGAGAGGCTGCATGTGAATGGACGTGACTCGAACGCCAGGTCCCGAGGATGCCCGGTTTAGCTTGACTTCCCTCTTGTCCCTTTGTATCCTCACAAAGGCCTTGTTTTCAGTGGGCAGAGTCCAGAATCCGTGGCTTTCTGGAATTGCTGACGTTCTACGTTGAGGCTGTGACTAATTGACACTAGTCCATCAGTGGGGCGTCTGCCAATGAGAACCGGCTTCAGCAAGACCAAGGTGTTGGCAATCCGACTGGCAGCCTGCACCTGCATTGGGCCCTTTGGCTACTTTTTGGATTCACACACTGGGTGGTCTACTTTTCCCCCAAAGAAGCCAAGGAACAATTTTCATGATTCCTAAAAGACGTAGTTTTGTTCCCCAGGGGCTATTTCATTCTGGGGCTTGGAGCCGATCTTCCTGGGTTCAAATCCCAGTTCTGCCATTTCCTAGCTGGGAGACCTTGGGCAAGTTGCTTAACCTTTCTGTGCCTCAGTTTCCTCATCTGTGAAATGGGGGGAGAATAATAGAACCTACTTTGTAGGGTTGTTGCGAGGGTTAAAGGAGCAAATAAATGTAAAGCTCTTAGCACAGGGCTTGGCACACCTTAGGTCTCAAAAACTTGAGCTATTTTTATTAGGATGAAAACGAACATTTAATCGAACGCCTGCTTGCTGTATAGATACAACTGCAGTTTATCTCATCGAATTTTCACAACAACACTGTTAGGCCCACATTATCCCTACTTTACGGACCAGGAAACTGAGATTCAGCATGGTTATGGGACTTGTTCAGAGTCACACGGCAGAGGCGTGGCAGAGCTTGTAACAGTTTGCTCTGTGGGCAGCGCAAGAACTCAACTCGCCCCGGCGTCTGAAGTTCCAGCTAATGTATCTGTTGGCTCACTCCGATTCCTGTCCTTGTAGTATGGTATGTCTGTCTGGGCTTTTGCTGGCTGGAACCAGGTTATTTGTCTTGTAAACACCCTGAGGGGGGAAGTCACGTCTAAGGCACCTAAGAGGCTGTGGGAGACAGTTTCTGCGACTTGCTGGATCCTGAGAAAACTGCCTGAGGTGTTTGTTCAAAGGAGATTCTCTGGCATCTCTGCTAGAAAGTCTGATTCAGGAACAATGGGGGCGGGGCCTTGGAATCTGAGGGGTTTTTTTTTTTTTTTGCTTAGGTGACTGAGAATTGCAGGTTTGGAAACTTTTGCTGCGTGGGCTTCGAGCGCCCTCTGCTGTCGAAGAGGAGGATGACCATAGAACAGACGGAGGCGCCCCCGGGCGCTGGCGTCTTCCTTCTACAGGTGTTTTCCTGCTTCAAGTCTCTGTATCAGAGCTGGGCGATGGCAAGGGGGAAGGTCGAGGTTCTCCTTGCTGTCACAGAATTTACGCTCTAATTGGACTGACAGGATACCTTCAGAAAATCACGAGAAACGCGTTCAGAAAGAGTGGATTGGGCTCCTCCCGCAGGATGTCCTGGGCATGCGCAGTGTGTGGAGCTCCAGAGTGGAGCATCTGTTATTTCCGAGCCTCGGGCGCCCGGGAAGAGACTACCGTGGTTCTTGTCATCTGTGGCCCATGGCCAGGTGAGGATCCAAGGACAGACACCCGAGATGGGGAACAGAGCCATGGGTGCCCCGGTAGCCGGGGGGAGCCTGGCTCATTTTAGGGGGCGGGGAGGAGATACCACCCAAATAAAAATTTTATTGGTTTTTTTCTATTTTATACCTATGAAAATAAATACTCATGTTAAACTATTCAAATCATACAGAAAAGAATAAGAAAGACAGTAAAAATTACCTGAAATTTCAAGTGTCCGTTCAATGGTTTTAGTATATTAGCAGGGTTGTGCAGCCATCACCACGATCTAATTTTTTTCCAGTTTTATTGAGATACAATTGACATATAACATTGTGTTAGTTAATGGTGTACAACCCAACAATTTGATATATGTATATACTGTGAAATGATCACCACAGTAAGTTTAGTTAACATCCATCACCTCCCATAGTCACAATTTTTCTTCTATTTTTTGAGGCTTCTTTTCTTCACTTCTTTCCCCCTTCCCTGCTGTTGTTTTTGTTTTCTTTTGTGCATGCCTCCCTGCCAAAGGTAACTGATGTTGACAGCTTGGAGCATGTCCTTCCACATCTTTTTCAAACATGCATATGGAAACACATTTATTACAGAGAACAATATCCAGTTCTCTGCCCTTTGATGCAAGGAGCTTGCACACTTTGGGCCTCACTCCAGACCCATTAAGTCAAACCCTTGAGCATGGAGCCAGGAATCTGTATTTCTAACCCTCAGTCCAGGCTTCCTTGTACTGCTGGCCCTGCTCCAGGGAGTTAGGGAAGGCTGGCCAGTGAAGGCTCGTGTTGCTGTGGGCAAGAGAAGGTGTCAGAAGCAGATGCAGGAGGATCTGAGGACCGGTTAACAGGTGGAGGTCTCCAGGTAGAGAAAACAGCTAGTGCAAAGGCCTGGGTGTGAGGGACTCCAGGTGTGCTCTGGAGATGGCAAATAGTGGGGCTGGTTAGAGCGCAGCTGCCACATTGGTGGTCTTGAATGCCAAAATCGGGGCTTGAGAGTCAAATGGAATGGGTGGCAGGGACTCTTATGTGGAGAACTTTTGCAAAAGAAGAGAACTCAGCCTGGCCAAGGGGAGTGGGGCAATCATGTTAATAATCACATAACAATAATCATTCAGTAGTGGGGAGCGCTTACAATGTGCCAGGCACAGTGCTTTATGTGTATTAGCTCACTAATCTCCTAACAACCCATGAGGCAGATAGTATTTTCACCCCCATTTTGGAGAAGAGGAAACTGAGGCACAGAGAGGTTAAGCAAGTTGTTCAAGGTCACACAGCTGGCAAGTGGCAGAGCCAAGCTCAAACCCAGGCACTCTGGCTCGAGTCTGTGCTCTTAACCACTGTGTTTTATTCCCTTGGTGCCTTAGTTTCTTTTTTTTTGGTGAGAGGACCAGCCCTGAGCTAACATCCATTGCTAATCCTCCTTTTTGCTGAGGAAGACCGGCCCTGGGCTAACATCCGTGCCCATCTTCCTCTACTTTACATGGGACGCCGCCACAGCATGGCTGACAAGCAGTGTGTTGGCCAGCGCCTGGGATCTGAACCCGCAAACCCCGGGCTGCCAAAGCATGAACTAAACTGCTGTGCCACTGGGCCGGCCCCATGCCTTGGTTTCTTCATCTGCAAAACCAGCACAGAGGTGACAAGGCCAATGGGCAGAGTTACGCTTACCCAGAACAACAACAACAACAACAAGTAATAGTAACAAGTATTTAGTGAGAGTGAACTGCCTCAAAGAAAGAGGTACATGGAATAAACCGTCAAGGGCTTGGATTCCGGCATCAGAGAGATCTGGGTTCAAATCCTAGCCCTGCCATGCACTAGCTGGGCAGGATCCGTATTCTCTTAGAGCCTCAGTTTCCTCATCTGTAAAATGGGATGAAAGTATCTATCTCATGAGGCTGTTGAGATGTTAAATGGATGAAAATCGTATATACCAGCAACTGTTCAATAAAGGTTTAAAGGGCAGTGGAACCGGGAGGAAGAATAGTCCGAGTCTGAATAGAGGTGTGCCCCGAGGTGGGATGGAGGTGGTGGTAATGGAATTCCAAGAGTCTGAGACTGGCTGACAGGGCTCCGTGCTGCCTCTCCAGGCCAAGGAGAACTTCGGCCTTGCAAACAACTGCTTGCCCAGCAGGAGAGAGCGGTGATGAAGCTCAGAGCTACCACTGATGGAATATCTGCTGTGTCCAAGGTCATCCGTTTCGTCCGCAGTTCCCAAACTGTGCCGCAGAATATTTTAAGGGATTTTTGAAAGGAACACAGCGACACCTGCCGGACACCTTGCAAACTACCAGCTCAAGGTCGTTCGCAATTTGAACGTTAGACGGAGCTACCTTCCTTTAGATGATGTCACAGCTCTGTAAAGCTGGGTTTATGGCAGTTCTAATAAGAAGCAACCTTCGTGCAAAAATCATGGTGGAACAGGAAATGAGGGTGGTAACGTCCAGTCTAATTCCAAGGTGTGAGCCCCACAAGCCCACCCACCCATTAGCACATACTTATGATTATTTTTTTCTTTCAATTCATGTGCATTTTTCAAGCGGCTACTAAGTTGTTAGCACATGAATGCTTATTAGTTGTTTTGACCTGACCACTTATAAACTTAACTGTTAGTTTTTTTGCAGAGGCGGGAGGTGCCGTGAAAACATTACCGAGATACTTGGGGTGCCTTGAACAGAAGAAGTTTGGAATTTCTACATTACGCTCTTTACAACCCCAGCAGATCCTACCTCTCTTTTACAGATGAGTCAGGAAGGCTAACTCACCTGCCTGAGGCCACCCAGAGTGCGGTGGGGGGGGGGGTGTGGGGACAGTGATTCTCAGGAAGGCGAACTGCTTCTCCCGACTGGAGTCAGTGCAGATTTGTCCCCTGATGCTGGGGAAGGGCAGCCCTTTGTCTGCCTGCCCCCATGTCTGTGGAGAAGCAGGGTCAGGTTCCTGACATCCTTTCTCATGCACTGACAAGGGCCCCACTCAGGGGACCCAGGACGGTAGCCCCTGTGCATCCTGGGAGCTGAAATTGGGCCATGGGAGCCCTCTCTCCTTAGACCCCCCCTGGCGGCTCTCCCCCCACCCACTGCTGGTCTCCCTGGCTGCCAGAGGACCGAGCAGTTAATGAGTTCAAAAGTTGTGCAAAGGATCCAGCCCCACCCTTCCCTCTCCTGGCTCCCTCTTCTAGGTGAAAGGTCACATGGCCTCCTGGCGTGTACAGCTAGCAGGAGAGCCAGGAAACTATGAAGGAACAGCACACAGCATCCCCCCTGCCATTCAGCCTGGACTTGAGGATCCTGCCCCCAGCAGTGAGCCGCCTGACCCCAAAGAGATTTGCGCTGGAGGACAAAGAAAGCACTGGAAGAAGGCTAGGGGTCCCACTTTCCCAAGGGGCAACTGTCAGCATCATCCTGCCCAGTCAGACTGCCCGGCTCTGGACGCCCTGAGCAAGCCGTTGATTGAATCCCTCTGAGCCTCTGTTTCCCCCTCTGCAGAATGGGAATAAGAACAGTACCCACCTCACAGAGTCGTTCTGAGAATTTAATACATGGCAAAGCTTAGTGCAGAGCTAAGTATACACATCAGTGCACAATGAAATTTAGCTATTCATTCATTCCTTCCACAAATATTTATTGAGCACCTACTATGTACGTACGAGGCAATATTCTAGACACCAGAATACAGTGGCGAATGAGACAGACAAAACCCTGCCCTCAGCGGGCTTACATTCTTGCAGAGGGAGATGGGCCATAAATAACAAACCTAACACATAAGCAAATTATAGAGCAGCACCGTCCAACTGAAATAAAATGTGAGCCAGGGATGTAACTGAAAAATTTCCGGTAGTACCATTACAAAAGTAAAAAGCAAGGGGTGAAACTAATTTGTCTAATTTTTAACTTAAAAAATTTTAAATGTCACCCAATATATCCAAAATATTGTCATTTCAGCCAGAAGGCGTTAGGCACATTTCAAGGGCTCAGTAGACACATGTGGCCAGAGTCTGCTGTGCTGGGCGGTCCAGTTGTCCCGCATGTTAGAAGGTGGGTGCAGAAATGATGACGTGATTCAGGATCGGGGGACTGGAGCGCCAGGTGTGGGAGCGGACAGACTGAGAAGGTGGCTTTGAGCTGACAGACAGCTCCATTGTCATTGTCATTGTCAACCAGCCCCCTTTCCTCCCTGCTGGTCTGGCCTGGCTGCCAGAGGGTTTTCTGGCCAATAGCATCTTCTCCTTTCCTCTGTCGCCAATCCTGACTCTGGTTCTGCAGACCCCTGAAAGACGCGACCCTCTGGACATGCCCCAGCCCAGGGGCAGCCCCTTAGCACCACCCTGCCTACTCCAGGAAACGGTGTGCATCCTTTGTTCTGGGGCTTAGGGCCACCGGAGGAGACACACACAGGAGTTTCATCAAGGCTCTGACTGGAGGCGGGAGGAGGTGGGTGGGGGTGTGAGGGACCGGTTCTCCCCCATGGCTGGGATTGGGGGAGGGGAGTGAGGGCTGGAGCTTGGCTTTATTTCAAATGTTGATATTTTGTTCATCACAGATTTTTTGCATTAATTAAAAAATATTTTTTATTGATTCCTATATCATAAAATTCACCCTTTTACAGTACACAATTCAGTGGTTTTTAGTAGAGTCACAGAGTTGTATAACATCACCTAATCAATTGTGGAACATTTTCATCATCCCCAAAGACACCCCATACCCATTAAGCAGTCACTCCCCGTTCCCCCGTCCCCCAGCCCCTGACAACCGCTAATCTACTTTCTGTCTCTATGGATTTGCCTGTTCTGGACATTTCATATAAATGGACTCACAATATGTGACCTTTTGTGTCTGGCTTATTTCCCTTAGCATAATATCTTCAAGGTTCACCCACGCCATAGCACGGATCAGTACTGCAATCCTTTTCATGGCCAAGTAACACACCATTGCATGGATAGACTACATTTTATTTATCCATGCATCCATTGCCGGATATTTATGTTTTTTCTACTTTTTGATTATTGCGAATAATGCTGCTATGAACATTCATGTGCAAATTTCTGGGTGGACATACATTTTTAATTCTTTTGGATTTTGCATTCATTTTGATTTTTAATATATTGTGTAAAAATATTATTTTTCTCGATTACTGAGTTTTGGGGCGCCCCCTTAAAATTCGCGCCTGAGTCAAGTGCCTGACTGGCCTCACCCTCTTCCCACCCTGCTTCTTGCCCCTTGCTGGCTGTGTGACTTTGGGCAAGTTGCTTACCCTCTCAGAGCCTCGGTTTCCTCCTCTGTGAAATGGTGATAGTCTCTGTCCCTACTCACAGCTGGTAGGGGGACACAGTGAGGTCATGACGCACATTACAGACCAGCACATCCCTGGCGCACAGTAGATTTGCACCAGTCAACAGGTTTTCCGATGGGGAGGCCTGGTGTTGTGCCTGAGGTGGGGCTGGCAAAATGTGTTTGACCTAGCCTTGTCCTTGAGGAGAGCTGGCCCACCTGCCTAGACCCTGTGCTGCTTCTGTTCCCAAGGGGAACATGCCAGTTTCTGCTCCCCTGCCTCGGCCTGACCCCCTACAAGGTCCTCGGGGGTGAGATCTGATGCTGTTCCCCCCAAGGCCTCCTGGGTTCCCAGCACCTTCCACCCGGGCTGGCCTGGCCCCCCGCCGCCTCCCCCACCCTCCGCTCTGCCCACTCCCATTGCAGGCCGCGGCTCGTGGCCCTCTGCGCTGCCATGAGGCCTGCACTTTGCAGGGCTGAAGTCCAAAGTCCAGTCCCTCGGCTAAGCACACGGATGAATATGAACCTTGGAGAATTTCCCCAGCTCCAATGTAAACAGAGCGGGCAGGGGCCCTGATTCACTGGCCGCTGGGGCCAGGGTTGGGGGTTGGGGGTGCCCACAGGGCTTGGTTAGTGGGGTTTGGGGGGGCCGTGGGCGCAAGGAGCCTGGTCTGTGCCTGCCTGCGGGCCGGCGGGCGAGGAGGCGGCCCAGGCGGCGGGGGAGGTGGCTGGCTCGGTGGCCCCGGGCCGCGTGGTCCAGCGAGCGGAGCCATGGTTTCCAAACTGAGCCAGCTGCAGACGGAGCTCCTGGCGGCCCTGCTTGAGTCGGGCCTGAGCAAAGAGGCGCTGATCCAGGCCTTGGGTGAGCCGGGGCCCTACCTGCTGGCCGGAGATGGCCCCCTGGACAAGGGGGAGTCCTGCAGCGGCGGCGGTCGAGGGGAGCTGGCCGAGCTGCCCAACGGGCTGGGGGACACGAGGGGCTCTGAGGAGGAGACAGACGACGATGGGGAAGACTTCACGCCCCCCATCCTCAAAGAGCTGGAGAACCTCAGCCCCGAGGAGGCGGCCCACCAGAAAGCCGTGGTGGAGACCCTGCTGCAGTAAGGCCCCTTCCCTGTGCCCCGCTCCTCAGGAGCACGGGGAGCCCACCCTCTGCTCCTGACCGGCCCTTCTGAGGCCAGGGTTCCATGAGTGTGGCCTTGAGCCTAGTCGTTGGGAAGGGGGACAGGGCCCATGAGAGCCTGCGGGGTTGGGGGGTCCTTGCTCCAAGGTTGGAGCCTCCAGCCCCGACCTGGCGTCTGCAGTCCGAGTCTCCACGAGCCACGGCTTCCGGTCCCGTGCTTGGGAAGTGGGGACATGCCCCCGGAGAGCTCTGAGATGGGGAAGAGCGGGAGAGGCCACAATTTACGTGCCTGGAGAACCAGAGGTGGAGGGACTTAGCCACCACCGCCATTTCTGCTCCCGAAACCCTAACTCCCCTGCTAAGCTCCAGGATACACTGCTGGGGAGGAGGGCGCGAGGCTGGGGTTTTGGGGACTTCCCGACCACCTGGGGACTCAAGCATTCAGCCAGGAAAGCCCAGATCTTTCTTACCTGAGGGAGATGGAGCCTTGGGGTGGGAGCCACTCTGCTTTCCTGCACAGCCTCAGGCGCCATTAGGGGCCTCCCCATTCTGTACCCCCATCCATTGGCTGGGTCCCCATCTCCCAGAGAACTGGGTGGGTCTGAGCCCGATGCCTCCCCTCTCCTCAGCAGAGCTAACCTGGTTACTAATTACCCATGGGCTTTATTATTTCTTTTTTGTTTTATAAATTTATAAACGGCAAAAGGCTCTGATAAGGCCTGTGATCATTAACTTGTAGTGATGGTGGCCTGGGGAGGCCTGGGCCAACCAACCTCCCACCCAGTGGGGGTGGGGGATGGGGAATGCGGGGGTGGACGAAGGGGGGCCTGGGGGCTCAGGGACCACCTGTCCCAAAGGCTCCCTAACCTCCATTCTAAGAGCTGGGTGCTGTGCTGGGGTTTCACATGTATCATTTTGGATAATGTCTAGATGAACCCTGAAAGGAAGCCTATGGATCTCTGCTTCACAGATGAGGAAACTGAGGCCCAGAGAGGGGAAGTAGCTTGACTAAGGCCACCCCGCTGGGACTCCACACCCACTCTGCTTGGTGCTCTCAGTCGCCATGACTGGGGGCCAGGGGCCGGCTGGGGGGAGGTGGCTGAGGAAGAGCCCTCTCCAGGGGACCATGTCTTTTCTGTCCAAGGTCCTGATCCCAGCTGGGGGTGGGGGAGGGCGGGATCCCGGAGCCCTCAGGGTCTGCCAGGCCTCGCGAGGGCCCGGCAGTGGGCAGGGGAGCAGCCGGCCCCCTGACTTGGCAGGAAGAAGAGGGCAAAGGGCCCCGCTGGGCTGCAGGGGAGGGGCAAAGAGTCAGGCATCGCCAGACCCAGGATGAGGGCCACTGGACAGGGTGGAGCTGGGCCAGACCTGCTCGGGGCCCCAGATGGGATCTGGGGCTCTCAGGTGGGAGTGGAGGCAGGGGGTACAAGGGCCTTTCTTACCTGGTGGGGTGGGGCTTCTTGATCAGCAGCCCCTGTGGAGGGATGGTGGGTGAGGGGGGAGGCTGGATCCACAGCACTGGAGCGGGGAGCAGAGGTCAGAGTGCTCCCTGGGGACCAGCAGAGACCTGGAAGCTGAGGGAGAGAGGGGAGGCCTAGGGAGATGGAGAGAGGAGGCCTGGGGGATGGAGAGAGAGGGTAGGCAGGGAGGGAGAGAGGGGAGGCCTGGGGAGATGGAGAGAGGTCTGGAGCAGCAGAGCTGAGCAGAGGAGCCGAGAGGGGAGAGGGGCTGACACCCAGCTGGGAGAAGGGGCTCAGGAGAGACTGAGGCGCCCCAAGCTGAGAGGAGGCTGGAGTGCCCGCCCCGATTGGGTTTTCTTTAATGCTAACAGCATGCTATTTACTTTCCATTTAAATTTGAGATGTTGCTATAAATTATCAACCAGCTCCTTGTTCCTGCGGAGTTTATAACTAACTACCTGGGTTACTTATTGTTCAGGTAACAAAAGGGATCTGAGAACGCCCCGAGGGAAAAAAGTGGGGCCTCCAGCCTCAGGGCGCTGGAAGGAGAGGGGTGGGGACCCCCGGTGAAGGCCGGGGCGCTGAGGAAGGTTGAGGCTGGAAAGGATGATGCAGAGGCAGGACTGCCAGTGGAAGCTGTTTCTCTGGAGAAGACTGTCTGGGAAGAGGCAGGGATGGGTCTGGGTCCCGGGCCTCCCCGGGGTGCCCTATGCCTGAGGCCACAGCAGGAACCTGAGCTCTTCCCCCAGACTGCCACCCTTAGTTTACCCTGTGATCTTGGGCAAGTTTCTTCTCCACCTTTTGCCTCAGTTTCCCTACCTGGATAATGAATAATATTCTGCCCTGGTTCCCTGACCTCTTCCTGAGGGAACTCCCTGCCTCACTCTCTTTCTGCCAATTACACTGACTTTGCTGATTCCTACCTCAGGGCCTTTGCACAGGCTGTTCCTACCTGGAACCCTCTTTCCAGATCTTCCCATGGCTGATTTCTTCTCTTCCTTTTGCTCAAATGTCACCTCCTCAGGGAGGCCCTCTCTGACTGCCCCATCTAAAGGTAGGCCCACCCTGTCACTCTCTTGTCCACTATCTCATTTACTTTCTCCGGTCCCTTATCACTACGTATGATGATCTTGTTTGTTTATCTGTTTGTTTTCTATCTCCTGCCATGAAAATAGAAGCTCTCCAAGGGCAGGGCCCATGTGGCCCTGTTCATCACTGGTACCCCTGCTATCCAGCCCAGTGGCTGACACAGAGCGTGAATGAATGAGTGACTAGGATTCTCTGAGGCCCTGGGGACACCTGCTGCTATGGCCAAAGGAGGAACCTGTACCCCCCTTCCTGGGGATCCTCCTAGGTCCTCCCTGTCCCCGAGCAGCTCAAACTTCCAACTGGGGGCTCTCTCATCCTCCTCATTGGGCACTGAGACCCAGGAGGACAGTGGCCAAGGTGGGGCAATCCGACATGCCTGACTGAGGCCAGCCTGCCTGGGTCGAATCCCAGCTCTGCCCCCTTCTAGCTCGGGCGGGGATTTCACTTTTCTGAGCCGCAGTGTCCTCTGCAAGTGGAGATGATAGTAGCACTTGCCCACAGGGTTGAACAGCACGTGAGTGCAAAAAAAGGCTGCTATTATCAATGGTCCCGTTTTACAGAGGAGCAAACCAAGGCTCAGCGAGGCAAAGCGACTTGCCCAGGGCAAGTAGTAGTAAGGCCAGGACTTGGACGCAGTTCGTCCCAATCCCACAGTCTGCACGGTGTCCTTGAGGTCGCATGCCTGTCCTTGGTACATTCACCTCCCGTCAGCCTCCCCAGTCCTTCGTGCCGTTGACGCGTCATCAGCTCGCCTCCACGCAGGGCTCTGGAGCTGACGAGGGGCCTGTAAGGGCATCAACCCATTTTCTCCTCCTGACAACCTCTGAAATATTACTAGCCCCATATCACAGTTGAGGAAACTGAGGCACGGGGAGCTTAAGCAATTTCCCAAGGCCACCTGGATAGGGAGTGGCGGAGCCGGGGTTCCAGTGGAGATGGAGAGGCCCACACTGAGAACTCAGCTCCCCCTCCAGATGAGGCCCTGCAGGCTGGTCTCCCAGCTCCACACCATTGGACCTCCTGAAACCCCAGGGGCCGGAGAGCAAAAGGCCCAAAACCTGCACCTTTGATTGACTCCAGAACTGGTAGGAGGCGGGAGGAGGGAGATGTGGGCAGATCTTCACCTCTCCTGGGCCCGCTTCCCTCTGCTGTGGGGTGGGGGCTCCCAGGACCACATCGTTTGGTGATGGTGATGATGGTGATGATGGTGATGATGATGATGGTGATGACAATATTGTTTCACTTACTGAGCGTTTACTGGGTGCCAGGCCCTGGGCTAGTTTCACTCCTGTTTGAAACTCATTCACTTCTCCCAACAGCACTGTGAGGCAGCCGTCGGTCTCCGCCATGTCACAGGGGAGTTGGGCTTGCACACATCAGGTGTGAGGTTGCAGTGGTGGGATTTGAACCCGGGTTGGTTTGACTCTCTAACCACTAGAGTGAAAGCAGGAGATACCTGGAGACGTGGTCTTTTAGTTCTGAGTTGGGGAAACTGTGCTGAAAGCAGTCAGCTCCTTAGAGACTGAGTGTGTGTGTGAGTGTGTGTGTACTGGAGGCGGGGGGGGGGGGTGGGAGAAAGAGATAGTGCAAACAACAGAGAGACACACAGAGAGAGAGAGAGAGAGAGAGAGGAGGCAGAGAAAGAGAAACAAAGACAGACGGACAGACACAGAGAGACACCCGGAGGCAGGTGGACGGTGACAGAGAGTGAGGCTTTAGTCTGAGCCAGGACAGGCCCTGCTGAGAGGCAGACCAAGCTCATTGTGTCTCTGGAGAAGAGAGAAGGGGGAGGGAGGATTGCTGAGGAGGGCGCTGCAGTAGAGGGAGGAGGGAGGCCATCGGGCGGCCCAGCTCCAGGATCAGATAAACATGTTTGCCACGAAGCACAAGGCTGGACTTTGTACTGCCCTTCCCTCCTCACTCTGACTGGCACCCAGGGAGTGGGGGAGGCAGAGAGGAGAGGATCCTGGGAGCCCCTGAAAGCAGGAGACAGTGGAGCTCAGGGAGAGGTCTGGGGAGCCCGGACAAAGTGAAAGATTCTTGGGTCCCAACCAGGTCACCTTGGACCAGGGCTCGCCTTTCTGAGCCTCAGTTTTCTCCCCTGTGAAACGGGCATACAGGTAGTACCTCCTTCCTAGCCTTATTGTAAGATTTATGTGACCAGCCCTTAGCCCAGTGCCTGGCTCACAGTAAATGTGCAGGAAATATTCACAGCTATCACTTTTGCACAAGTGGGACTCTGCTGTCCTGACTGCTGACTATTTGAAATGCATGTGTCCCCACCCTCCTTTCCTCCCTGCCTATAATGGGACTGCCGATAACAAAGGAGGAAGTCGGAGGACCCAAGCTGATGAAAGGCTCTCTGCCCTCGCGTCCGAGAAGGGCACAGTCGGGGGGCAACACAAGGCTGGCTCTCTGAGGGGGCAGAGAAGGGCTGGGGAAGGCAGTGCAGGGGCTTCAGAGCGCTGGGGGGGTTATTTGCTTTCAGTGTTTTACAGCTCAGTTTTAAATATTACACATGCATATGCGGTATATTATATAATATTGTGCTATATTACATCATCTAGAAAGTGCAGAAGAGAACAGAGAACATTGTCCCTCTCACCTGTCCCCAGCACCCAATTCCTCTCTTGAGGCAGGGTCGCCAATTCCTTCTGTGTCCCCCTGGCATTTCATGTAAATCTTCTTTTATCCCACTTTAAATTTTATGCAGATAGCAGCGCAGCAACCCACCAGACACACTGCCCTGTCTGGGCGCACGCAGAGCTTCCTCAGCGGGTCTTTATGGTTGCACCGTACATGCACCACGATTTAGTTACCCAGCGTCCTCTCACTGGACACTTAGGTTGTTTCCAGTCTTTTGCTGGTACGGGCAACATGGCACGAATCGCCTCCTACACGTGCCGCTTGTCACACGTGCAAATATGGGAAAGTTCAAATTCTAGAAGCAAATGGCTGAGTTGAGGGGGAGAGAACACAGGCTCTGGAATCACGTGGATGTGGGTTCCAATCCCGGCTCTGCCTGTTCCAGCACTGTTGTATGGAGCTGCATTTATCTGACACACATTTGTAACGTAAGCTCGGGGGAGGAGGGAGAAGAGATGGTTGAGACAGAGGGAGAGAGAGAATTTTTATAGTACAGGCACTCTGACCCCACAGTGAGCAGAGGACAGGAAATGAATGTAGATGTATCTGGGTCTCTGGGTCTCCAGTGAGAGAGACTCAGCCCAGAGTGGGATTCTGGTGCCCAGACGCTCACAGATTTCGTACAAGGCCTCCGAATGCCAACCCATAACCCCTTCACCTGGGACTCTTGAAAAACCAGCTACCTGCCCAGTGTTGTGGGGAAGCTGGTTGGGCCACGGCCCAGGGTTCAGTGCGGATTTTCAGGAGGCATTTGGACCCTAAGTGATTTTTAGCTGACAAGCTGGCTTAGAACTGAATCCCTCAGGTGGGATAGGGCTCTGCTGGGCTGGCCCTGTTACCTTGGGCAAGAGATACAATGCAAACGCTCTTAGCCTCAGTGGCCCCGGTAAAGTGGGGGAATCATGTTTCTCTCCTTGTTTTCAGACTCAATTTTTTTTCCAGTAGGTCTCCCTCATCCATCCACCCGACCATCCATCCATCCATCTATCCATTCTGCATCCACCCGTCCAACCATCCATCATCCATCCACCCACCTATCCATCCACCCTACCATCCATCCATCCGCCATCTACCATCCTATTTATCCATCCAACCATCTACCCACCCACCCACCCACCCACCTACTCACCTACCCATCCACTCAACATCCGTCCATCCACTCATTCATTTATGCATCTATCAAGGGCATAGTCTACATCAGGGCTATCTTGGATGCTGAGAACCACACAGTTCCTGCCCTCAAGGCATTCACAGTCTCTCACAGTGGCTATGACATTCCCAGGTAGGATGAGGGGAGGATCTCTAAAGGAGGCATAAAGGTGAGGACCCTCCCCATCTGGCTTCTGCAGCTTCGAGTGGGAGTCTGTCCCTGTCTACATCTGTGTCCATGTTTCTAAACTTTTATCTGTCCCCATGTCTGTGTGCGACTGTTTGGGGCCTGTGACCACACGTCTGCCATGTGTCTACAAGTCTCCGTCCGCACATCCATGTGTCTGTGTCCCTGTGTCTTGGCATGAGTGCCCATACCTCCCTCTTCTTGAGTCAGGGTGCAGGCCCCCAGGTTCCACGCCTGCTTTCATCCACAATCCCCACCCCCAGGGAGGACAGGGCTCCCAGCGCCCGGGAACCCCAGCCCTGCCTGAGCAGGCCCTATCCTGCCCCCCTCCCAGGGAGGACCCGTGGCGTGTGGCGAAGATGGTCAAGTCCTACCTGCAGCAGCACAACATCCCACAGCGGGAGGTGGTCGACACCACCGGCCTCAACCAGTCCCACCTGTCGCAGCACCTCAACAAGGGCACCCCCATGAAGACGCAGAAGCGAGCCGCCCTGTACACCTGGTATGTCCGCAAGCAGCGAGAGGTCGCCCAGCGTAAGTAATGACCGACTGCAGCCCTGTCTTCCCTGGCAGGGCCCGGGACCCTGCAGCTCGAGGGTGGGGGCTGGAAGATTCGCCACCCCATTACTGGGACAGGCAGACTGAGAGGAAGTCAGCGGGATTCAACGAGCGTTTATTACCTTTTATGTGCTAGGCGCTCTGGGGGAGGAGGGTTGGTCTTGGGCATCCAGAGATGGATGAACTGGGTCCCTGCCTTCGAAGGGCTGTCTGTGTAGAGGGGAAGCAGGAGGAAAAAGTCACTAGGAGACAGTGAGACATGCACTATATTGTGACAACAACAACAAGAGCTAGTGTTTATGGAGCACTTACTGTGTGCGGGCCCAGCACGGTACTACCTCAAGTCTTTCAAAGTGTTGAGCGGGCTGCAGAGGAGAGAGTAATCTATTCTTCCTCAGGCAGGCAGGGCTATCTGGAAGGATCACACTAGAACGTATGATCTTTTCACTAAGTCTTAAAGTGTGAGTCGAATTTTGACCCACAGAGATGCAGGGAAGAGTGTTTCAGGCAGAAGGAACAGCATGAGTAAAAGCTCAGAGGCGAGGTGTACACTCAGGGAATCCTTTACTGCAGACCCAGGAAGACCCGGAAACCCACTATTATTCAGGGAATGGTGGGTTTCCTTACTCAGGCCTCACGCCCCACAAAATCCCAAGGACATGTTCACACTTTTGAGCCTGTCTATGTGTAAACAGTTTTTTTTTTGCTCTTTCTTTTATGAACTATCCAGGTTTAAAAAAACGCAATACATACTTAGTTAAGAAAAGTAGAAGAAAATAAAGATTTTACGATAAAAGTTAGGTGTCCTTCTCCTAAAGCAGCCACTGGCAATCCCAATCTCACGTGGATAATTTCAGAGATATTTTATGCATTGACTAGCAATATGTAATATATATATATATTTCCCCTGCTCTTGGAAGGGCTGCTAGGTATTCTGTTATTTGGAGGCACCGTTATTTTTTTTAACTGGCCCCCTACTGAAGGACTTCTAGGGTTTTCCCCAACTTCTGTTATAACCAATGGATGTTCTTCAAAGAACATCCTTCTCTAGATATGTTTGTGCTTACATGCAAGGGTGTGCATACGATCAATTCCCAGAAGTGGCATGCTGGGTCACACAGTAGGTGCTTGAAAATCTTGATAGATCTTCCCATAGTTCCTTACAAAGATGTGGTGACAATTTACACTCCCACTAACAGTAAAAATCACTGTTGAAAAAAAAAATAATGCACACATAATAGATGTCTCTAATCCCTCCTCCACGCCTAGCCCTCACCGCAATGGTTGGGGCGTTCACTTCCTACTGGACTGTAATACGCTCTTGGAAAAAACTTACGGAAAAAGTTCAGTTCTGTACTGATTTAATTTGTATGAGAACATTAAAGATTTATTTTGAAAATCTGTCAGAACTAGGTTTAGTTTCTGAGGAGACTGTCTCCTCCCCAAACCATCAGTGGAAGAAAGTGTATAATATGAAATGAAATGCATATGTATTATTGAGAGAACTGTTAGAAATGTAATCAAGGCTTTCAGCCTACAGCTGGGAATAAAGAAGCAAACTGTGGCCCAAATAGCCTTCCCCTGAGAATTTTTAACTTTAAAGGAGACATTGGAGAATTTGAGATGCAGAACATTCAAGATATAACTGAAGCACTAGGACTCTTTTGGTAACAAGGGACAGAACTCCAACTCAAACTGATATAAGCACAAAAGGTAATTAATTGGCTCATGGATGTGAAGAGTCCAAGGATGTGAAGAGTCCATGGCTGCTTCAGGCATGGTGGATCCAGCATCTCTCGGCTCTGTTTACTTCTATGTTGGCTTCATTCTCAGACAGGCTCTCCTCACACGTGCAAAGATGGCTCTGGGAGCTCTGGGCTGCCATCCTGCCAGCTTAGCAACCTCAGAGGGATACGTGCACCTCTTTTTAGCTATTTCCAGCTGAATGACTATTTTTAATAATGTAAACTTTTAAATAAAGTCTAACATAGGAAAAGTGCACAAATCCTAAGCGTACAGCTCAATGAATTTTCACAAAGTGAGCACACTGATGTAACTACCACTCAGGTAGTTACAGACCCCCCCCCCCCCCCCCACTGGCAAGAATAATCACTATCCCGACATCTAGCCCCATGGGCTAATTATGTCCGTTTTTGAAGTTTATATAAATTGAATCATATGGTCATATAGTGCCTTCTTTCCTTCAACGCTACGTTTGTGGGATTCATCTGGATGGTTCCATGTCACTGTAGATTGGCCATTCTCATTGCTGTATGTGAATATTCTTCTGTGCAAATACAATGTATGTATTGTTTCTTCTTTGATGGACATTTGGATTGCTTCTGAGTTTTTGCTGTTGCCAACAGTGCTGCTGTGAACATTCCAGTACATGTCTTTCCCTGAATGCATACATACCTTCCTGTTGGGTGTGAATCACTGAATCAAAGAATAGACAGAAGTCCAGCTTTGGTCAGTACTGCCAAATAGGCATCAGTTTGCACCCCCACCAGCAGTGCTTGAGCATTCCAGGGCCTCCGCATCTTTGTCAGCACTTGATCATATCGGTCATTTTCATTTCAGCCATGGCAGGTGTGTGGTGCTATTGCAGTGTGGCTTTAACTTTTATTTCCCTGATGACTCCTTGTGTTGAGTATTTTTTCATGTGGTTATCGGACATTTGGAAAAGCCTCTTTAAGAAGTGTCTATTCAAGAAGGTTACCCATTTTTCTTTTGGATTGTCTGCTTTCTTCTTATTGATTTGTAGGAGTTTTAAAAAATATACCCTGACCATAAGTCCTTCTTCAAATATATGTACTGTAAATACATTCTTCCACACTGTGGATTGCCTTATGCATTCTAAATGATGTCTTTTTTTTTTATGGTTTTATATTCTTTGGTGAAATTAAGTCTTTTTTTTCAGTTATCTTTTTGAGGTTATATTGGTTTATAACAGTGTGGAATTTCAGGTGTACATTATTATATATCAGTTTCTGTATAGACTACATCGTGCTCACCACCAATAGTCTAGTTTTTATCCGTCACCATACACATATGTGCCCCTTACCCCTTCACCCACCCCCCAATCCCTCCCCTCTGGTAACCACTAATCTGTTCTATTTATCCATGTGTTTGTTTATCTTCCACATATGAGTGAAAACATGTGGTGTTTGTCTTTCTCTGTCTGGCTTATTTCGCTTAACATAATACCCTCAAGGTTAAATGATGTCTTTTGATGAACACAAGTTCTTAATTTTTTCTTTATGGTTAGTGCTTTTTGTGTCCTGTTTAAGAAATCTTTGTCTAACCCAAGGTCATAAACATATTCTCCTATATTTTGTTCTAATGGCTTTGTTTTACTTTCCACATTTAGGGCTGCAATCCGGCTGGAATTGATTTTTGTGTATGGCATGAGGTGGAAAGTCAGGACTCTTTTCTTCTTTTTATAAGTTGCTTTGGCCTCAGTTTACAGATGGAGCCACTGGTGCCCAGATTCATTCCCTCTCCTGTGTAATTGACTACCTAGCACCATTTACTGAAAGAAGATCTGTGAACCGATCACAGTGGCTAGGGGGATGTGGTGTTCTTCTTGGCCAGAGTGAGGTCACTCTACCTCAACCAGATGGGCTGAGAAGGGGGGAGATGGACCCCCAAGGAGAATCATGGTGCTGTTTCTGAAGGAGGAGGAAAGGAAGCTATGCAGGCAACGCAGGTGCCTGCCTCTGGGGAATTCTGAGAATGAACAGACATTTGCCTGAATGAGTGGGGCCCCAGCCGAGAAGGAGCAGGTGTGATACACGCACCCCAGCTGTGAGAGGCAGTGTGGTACAGTGGCTAAGTATAGGGTTCTGGAGCTAGACTGCCTGGGTTCAAATCCTGGCTCTGCCACTTGTCAGCTGTGTGACCTTGGGGAGGTCGTTTATCCTTCTTGTGACTGTTTCCCCATCCAATAGGGATAAAATAGTATCTACTTTGTGGAGCTGCCCTGAAGGTGAAATTTGTAGAAATGCCTGGCATTTAGGAAGCAAAAGCATTAGCTATTGTTACAGGTAGAGTTCCTGCTAGGTGTTCTCTGAACTTCTCCCATCAAATCCCCAGTGGGGTAAGTTATCTGCTTTGCATGTTTGGCAATGAAAAAAAAATAAGCTCTTAGTTTTAGAATAAATCTAGATTTTCAGGACTACTGAATTCCCACATAACCCAGACCCGGTTTACCTTATTATTAACATTAGAATGGCACATCTGTCACAATGAACCAACCCACACTGACACACCACTGTTATTAAGTCAAGTCCATACTTGACTCAGATTTCCTCAGTTTTCCCCTAATGTCCTTTTTTCTGGTCCGGGTTCCCATCCAGTTGTAGACACATTACATCCAGTTGTCATGCCTCCTTGGGCTCTTCTTGGTTGTGACAGTTTCTCAGATTTTCCTTATTTTTCATGACCTTGACGGGGTGATTTTTTACACTGAAATATTTTAGTTTTGGGGGCCAAGTCATAGTGTCCTGTACCCCAGATCTTGGACCAGTCTTCTGCCAGGCGAGATGGCCAATGGAGGGTCAGTGTGACTGGGTGCTCAAGCCACAGCTGCTGAGAATGATGGGATCTGAGCCAAGCAGGCTTCCAGTGGCTTCTAGGTTTGGCTTTTGATGGGTCTAACCCTGCCTCTCCTGGATCACTGTCATCTGCTTCTGCCTCGTGGGACACAGACGGCGAGGGCACTCCTGCTGCTGTGCCCTGACTCAGAATCCTCCTTCCTCTCATAAAAATGTCCTGGCACCTGTCTGTCCCACACCCTTGGTGGCCGGCTCAGAGATAATCTGATAGACCATTTCCATTAAAGTGGAACCAGCTGACCAAGGCTGGCTGGGTCTCGTCTCTCCCAGCTAACACTTACACTTTAAGCTTGATTCCCAAGTCTGAAATGTTGAAAATAGCTCTGAATCTACTCAGGAGATGTGGTTCAAGTTTCTGCTCTACTGTGTAACCCTGGAAAAATATTTAACCTCTCTGAACCTCAGCTTCCTCATCTGTAAAATGGGGATGGCATATGTGTCACATGTGAACAAATGGAGATGCTTACCTGGAGTGTCATATTGAGAAGGGTTGTGAATTTATATCTTGGCTCAGAAAAGTGTGCAGGGGTTGATTAGTGATGTCTGTCTTGGACACAGGTTAAGACAGTGGTGGCACGTGTGCTGGTCATCACTGGATTAGATGATTTCTAAGTTCTTGCTGTAAGCTCCTCTGGCTCAGCACTCTGGGAATGAGGAATAATCAGGGGCATGGTCAGGTGAACTGATGTGGGAAGGTGGGAGTGGCCGATGTCCTGCTCATGGCTCTCTGTGCCTACAGAGTTCACCCACGCAGGGCAGGGGGGGCTGATTGAAGAGCCCACGGGTGATGAGCTACCAACCAAGAAGGGACGGAGAAACCGTTTCAAATGGGGTCCAGCATCCCAGCAGATCCTGTTCCAGGCCTACGAGAGGCAGAAGAACCCCAGCAAGGAGGAGCGAGAGGCGTTGGTGGAGGAATGCAATAGGTAGAACGGCTGGTGGTTGGCAGGGCTGGTTAGGTCTGTGCTGGGAAAGGGGAGGGCGGCTACCAGTCCTTGAGAGCTCCTGCTGTTGGCCCAGGAGTTCTCAACTCCTGCTCAATGTCTGAAACCTAGCTCAATTCCTGGCACCCACCCCCACCGACCCAAGCAACCCTTGAGTGGCTGCTCATCTCTCACCCTCACTACAACCCTATGGCTATTTTGCTCACTTTGTGACTGGAGAGACTAAGAGAGGCTAAGTGACCTGGATTGGAACCCAGGTCTGCCAGCCTCAAACACTCAGGTAGAGCCCCTCTTCTCAGAACCCTCCCTGCAGCCCCAGGAGAGGGTTCCTGTACACCTGGCCTGGAGGCTCACGAGTGGCCATTTCTGCAGGGCAGAGTGCATCCAGAGAGGCGTGTCACCATCGCAGGCACAGGGCCTGGGCTCCAACCTCGTCACGGAGGTGCGTGTCTACAACTGGTTTGCCAATCGGCGCAAGGAAGAAGCCTTTCGGCACAAGCTGGCCATGGACACATACAGTGGGCCGCCACCGGGGCCAGGCCCGGGCCCTGCACTGCCTGCTCACAGCTCCCCTGGCCTGCCCCCACCCTCCCTCTCCCCCAGTAAGGTCCACGGTGAGTGCTATGTGGGCTGGGGGATTGGGACCGTGGGTAGAGGGGACATGAGGGTGGGTGGGAGAGTTGGGGAACACCACCCCAGTGGCAGGAGCCACCCAAACCTGTTAGCACTGCAGTTTGGTTCCACTTCACTCTGTTCACACTACTCTATCCACTCCACTCCACTGACCGCTGCACTCCATCCACTCCTCTCCACTCCATTGACTACTCCACTCTATCCACTCCACTCCATCCCATCCACTCCAACCTAACTTGATTTGGATTACTTCAATTCAATCCATTCATTTCAGAGCAAATAAACTCAATTCCATTCAGTTCAATTCAACTCATTGTAATCCAATTTAGTTCATTTAAATTTGGTATAGTTTAATCCAATGCAATTCCCAATCAATTCAGTTTAACTAAATGTAATTCAAGAAAATTCAGTTAATTTTATACAGCTCAGTTCAATTCAATCCAATTTGATTTGATTCAATTCAGTTAAACTCAATCAAGCTCAATTCATTCCAGGTTCAATTCAACCAGATTCAGTTTCATTTAACTAATTCCAGTTCATTCTATTCAATTCAGATCACTGCAGTTTAATTTCATTAGCCTCAATTCAGTTCGGTTCAATTGTCTTTTATTGACTACCTTCTGCCTGTCAAGTGTAGCACTAGCCAGCTGGGTTGGGGGGCATGGAGCTAGTAAAACGCGGCCCTTGTGTTCAAGGAGTTGGAAGTAGCCAGCGTAAGGCCTGGCAGGAGGTGGACCCTTAAGCAAAGTTTGCTGGCTGCATAAAGAAAGATGGGGCGAGTGGCCTAAGCAAACTGATACAGTTTGGGGTGATGGGGACCATGGAGGTGGGCAGGGAAGTGGGGTGCTGAGGCTGGACACTGCTCCCACTCCAGGTGTGCGCTATGGACAGCCTGCAACCAGTGAGGGGGCGGAAGTGCCCTCAAGCAGTGGCGGTCCCTTGGTGACAGTGTCTGCACCCCTGCACCAAGTGTCCCCCACAGGCCTGGAGCCCAGTCACAGCCTACTGAGCACTGAAGCCAAGCTGGTGAGTGCCCCCCTCAGGTGGGGAAGACCCTTCCAAACCCATCTTCCCTTGGCTGGGAGATTCTGGAGCAGTCGCCAGGGAGGCAGTGTGGGGCCCCACCCTGACTCAGCTTGGCTTCTACTCCAAGGTCTCAGCAACTGGGGGCCCCCTGCCCCCTGTCAGCACCCTGACAGCACTGCACAGCTTGGAGCAGACATCCCCAGGCCTCAACCAGCAGCCCCAGAACCTCATCATGGCCTCACTTCCTGGGGTCATGGCCATCGGGCCTGGTGAGCCTGCCTCCCTGGGCCCCACGTTCACCAACACGGGCGCCTCCACCCTGGTCATTGGTAAGCTGGTGGGGATGGGGGCGCATCTGGGTAGGGAGGTTCATGCGGCTCCCATAGAACCTAGGATCTGGAAGAGCCACTGGGACTCATTCATTCATTCATTCATGTATTTATTGAGTGCCTACTCTGTGCTACCTCAGTGATACACGAGTGAACCAAACAGACCAAAATCTCAGTGACCCAAATGGGGAGGCAGACAATGAATCTAATACATACAGTATATAGTGCCTTAGAAGGCAAAATGTCTGGGAAAAACAGAGCAGGGGGAGGGGGATCGAAGTTTTCTAGGTTCCAGGTTTTTTTAAAAAAGTCCAGAAAGACTTTATTTGCAGGAACTATTATGCAGAAGCTCAATATATGAGGCAGACAGGGAGCTGCTGGGAGAGGGGAACAGAAAGTTAAGCTCCAGGGCCTTTGCACTGCTGTGGAACTAGGCGCTCCAGGGAACCTAGTTTGATATACTCCTTGCCCATATAATGAGCTAGAGGCTCAGAGAGGGGGAGTGACTTGCCAGGCCACATAAGTTAGTGACAGGTCCTAGCGCAAAGGTGTTTCCTGTCCCCGCGCCCCTCCCCCAAACCACTGGCTCAGGGAGGGAGGGATGGTGCCCCCAAGGGGTCTGGGCTGGGCCTGGGGAGGCAGTGGAGGCCGTAGAAGGCCTGGCTGACCCCTGCCCCTCCCGCTCCAGGCCTGGCCTCCACGCAGGCGCAGAGCGTGCCGGTCATCAACAGCATGGGCAGCAGCCTGACCACCCTGCAGCCGGTCCAGTTCTCCCAGCCGCTGCACCCTTCCTACCAGCAGCCACTCATGCCCCCGGTGCAGAGCCATGTGGCCCAGAGCCCCTTCATGGCCACCATGGCCCAGCTGCAGAGCCCCCATGGTGAGGAGGCGGTGGGAGAGGCTGGCCGTGGATGAGCACAGGGGAAGGGTGGCTCCGCACACTGTGGGCTCGGCGTGTGTCTGGTGCAAACGTGAGTGCTTCTGTGACGGGGGGTCTGGGGTGCTCCGGTGAGTGTCTGTGGCCAGGTGTTTCAGCGTGTGAATCGTGTGGCCGTGTGTGTGTGCACATTTGAGTGGACACACATCTGGTGTTTATCCATGTTTGCATGTGCACGCTCACGTGTGGGAGTACAGGCCACAGTCCTTTCTCTGAAACCCTTGGGCCCTACGTATTTCAAAATTCACTATTTCCAGAGTTTAGAAAGGTAATGTGGTGGATGGACCACATGTTACCTAACACTCCCCGCGGGGTTTGGGGCAGCACCCTGGCAGCAAAGCACTGCGATCTCAGCAGCAAAAGGCAGACTTCCAGGAAGCAGGTTCAGACATCAGCTCCCAGCAGGTTCAGGGCAGATCCTGCCACCGTGTGAGCTCTAGTGCCAACCTTACGAAAACCTGTTGGTTTTCAGACCTTGTTAGAATCTGAAACTGGGGATAAGGGACTGTGGACCTGTGTATCTCTGTGTGTAACTGGCTGAGTGCACATACTGATGTGTGTCTGTGGGTGGTTATGGTTTTATCTGAGTCAATGTGAGAATGTGTGGTTTGTGTGTTTTTCTGCAGTGTCTGTTTTTGTGGGGGTGGGGCTGTACGTGGAACTTTGGGTTCCATTTCGGAGAGGAGTCCTGGAGGTGGGGATGTGCTGCCCTCTGCCCTGCCTACCCCTAACAGGGGCACCGGCCTCTCCGTCTGAGGCCTGTACTTAGCACAATAGCACCTGTGCCTCCTCTGCCCTTTCATACCTGGCATCTCCAGGTGATGGGAGGAGATGGGTTTGGGTTCCTGGCCTCCCCCAGGCCAGGCTGAGCAGGACCCTGTAGTTGGGGAGAGGGTCCAATCCCTCCATCTGGAGCTCCCAGTTTTGAAAATGAGCCCAGGGTCCCCAGCCACTGCCCCACTGGGCCATTCACCAGGCAACATGCCCCACTTCCCCTGGAGCACCCAGCCTTGAAACCTTCTTGGGAGGGGTCCAGCCCGGCCCAGGGTGACATGTCTGTCCTCCTCTCTCCCCCTCCCGGCCAGCCCTCTACAGCCACAAGCCGGAGGTGGCCCAGTACACCCACACGGGCCTGCTTCCGCAGACCATGCTCATCACCGACACCAACCTGAGTGCCCTGGCCAGCCTCACGCCCACCAAGCAGGTAAGGCCCAGGCCCGCCCTGGCCCTTCCTTGGGCCCTCCCCGGAGCACAGCCTGGGGGCTCAGGAGGCTGCTGTTTCCCCAGGTCTTCACCTCAGACACTGAGGCCTCCGGCGAGTCCAGCCTTCATACGCCGGCGTCTCAGGCCACCACGATCCACATCCCCACCCAGGACCCTGCCGGCATCCAGCACCTGCAGCCTACCCATCGGCTCAGCGCCAGCCCCACCGGTGAGCGGCCTTTCCCTGCCCCCTCTTCCTTGCTGTCCCCAGTTGGGGAGGAAGGTGTGTGGCAGCAGGGGGTCAATGGCAGGGGGCACGAGGCCGGCACTGGAGGGCACCCTGGGCTCCCCTGAACTGAGCCGGGAGGGCTGTGAAATTACGGGGAAACAGGCCTGTCCTACAGGAACATCTCCGTGACTCAGTGAGGAGAGAAAGTAACGGGAAGAGGCAGCAGGGGCTGATAATGAGGAAACCGGGCTCGTTGGGCCGGAAGCGGCTCACGGAGGTGTTGGTTTGCTCGGGGCTTAGCACTCTTGGAATTCATTGCCAACATTTACAATCCGGAGCTTTCATAAAGAAATCCAGATCTCTGGCTTCTCTTGGAAAATTGGAAGGACCCACGTTCCCACATAACAATGGAGCGTGTGCTCTCCAGGCCACCACGTCCCCCTCGGCCCAGTCATTCCCATCCCCTACGGCCGGAGTCTGAGACCCACAATGTCATGGTGAAGGGCGGGCACTTTCCATGAGTGCGACTTCAGTCAGGATGCTCCCCTCCGTGGGCCTCGGGTTCCTCCACCCACCTGGGGGCTGCAGTGAGTTACTGGGGGCTCCACGGTCCAGGCTCCATGCTTCACCTGTGAGGCGCGCGTCATCATCCCATTTTAGATGAGAAAGCGGGCACCCAAGGAGGGGAGGGACTTGGCCTTCTGACAGCTACCAGGTCCAGACTCAAAGCCCCTTCTCTTGACCGTCTCAGTCAGGGTTCTCCTGAGACGCAGAGCCGATAGGAATATAGATATATACATTTAAGGAATGAGCTCACACAACTGTGGAGGCGGGCTGGCGGGTCTGAAAGCCGTAGGGCAGGCCAGCAGGCTGCCAACCGAAGCAGGAGTTAATGCTGCAGTCTTGAGGCAGAAGTCCTTCTCTAGGAAACCTCAGCTTTTGCTTTTAAGGCCTTCAACTGATTGGATGAGGCCCACCCACATTATGGAGGGAAAACTCCTTTGCTTAAGGTCAACTGGGTGTTGACCTTAGGTGTGACTAGGTGTGAACCGTCCACAGAATACCTTCACGGCAACACTTAGACCAGTTTGTGCCCATGATGGGGCACTACAGCCGAGCCAAGCTGACACTTCAAACTAACCACCGCACCATCCCACCAGGGCTTCTCCACCGTTCCCACTAAAATGTCCCGAGGAGGCCACTCCCTGGGGGGCCCTGGAGCCTGGCTGGGGGTTAATAAGACCTGAGGGTAGAGGTCTCACTTTGGGGTTCCTGTTATCTGCTGTGCTTCAGGAGGTGCCGAGGCCCTACTGCCCCTGTCCCCAGTCCCCTGAGGGAGGGAGGGGTCGGGGCGGGGGGCTCGGTGGGCAGCCAGCAGCCTCGTTTGCCTCTGCAGTGTCCTCCAGCAGCCTGGTGTTGTACCAGAGCTCTGACTCCTCCAATGGCCACAGCCACCTGCTGCCATCCAACCACAGTGTCATCGAGACCTTCATCTCCACGCAGATGGCCTCTTCCTCCCAGTAACCATGGCAACCGCCTCCCAGGGGCTGGGCCCTGGAGCCTGTGCAGCCTGCTTGGGGGGTGATGAGGAAATTTGAGCCTGTGAAACTTTTGCTGCCACGGGGCTGCTGCCTTTCCCTGGAAAACTGTGCCTCGGTCCCAACCCTGTTCTATCAGCGTCAGAAAGGGAGGGTTTCTGAAGCGCCCCAACCCCAGGGCTGCTTCAGTTGCACAAGAGGGGACCACGGAGAGCTGGGAAGTAGAGCTTGCTCCTGGCAGGACATGGGAGGGACTGTCCCTGCTGCTCAGGTAGATCTTGTCACTTGGAGCAGGAAGGGGCAGCCTTTGGACTCTGGTACCCCCAGCCTGGGCCTGTGGAGGGCCCCAGGACCCCGAAGGGAACTCTGGCAGCCACACGTCTCAGGACACAAGCTTGCACAGCTGTGACTCGCTGAGCTCTGAGGCCCTCGATCAACATGAACCGTTCTGTCACCTGTGCCCCGGCCAGGCCACTCCACCCTGCCCCCTTCAGCTACTGATCCACGAGCCCATTTACACCTCCCCGTCCTCACTCACCGAAGCATTCCCTGAGTGGCTGCTCTGTGCCAGGGTCTGGGCTCCCATGCCCAGGCCCTGGGGGAGCTCAGGCCAACAGGGAGGGCACGCAGAGCTCTCCCAACTTCCCTCGTCCTGAGCCATCCCCTCTTCTCGGCCCTCACGACCTCCAGTTTTCCTGGACAGTTGTTCTCCTAAGCATCATGCCTTCTTATGCCAGCCTGGCATCTTGCCTCTACTGGAAAGCCCCCTCAGGGCCAGGAAGTCATCCTTGCTCCTGTGGGAGCCTCGTGTCTGCGCCTGTGCTGAGTCCAGGTCCTGGGAGCAGCTCCTCTGGCCTGTGAGGCCCTGCAGACACTTCCCTGTTTTGGGGGAGAAGCTGCTGAGCTCAGAAGGCAGCAGGGCCCGAGCAGCTGCAGAGCTGAGGTGCCCAGAGGGAGGAGAGCCACGTGTGTGGACAGGACTGACGCCCAGAAGCTTGGGAGCCTAGCCGGCTGTGGATGGGGAGAGGTCCAGGTGGTTTGCAGCCACCCCGAGGAGCCTGAGGCCCTGAGCACCAGCGGGAGGGACAAGGCAGTGTGTGAACCCAGAGCACCTGTCACCTCATCTCCCCGGGGCTGCTGCAGATAAGTTGGCCCTCCGTGGCCCACCTCCATCCTGGGACTGAGGAAGGGGCCGGGGGAGAACCAGCACCCCCTGCAGCTTGCAGCCAGCTACAAGCCTGTACATTTATTTAACTTTTAGTAAAGTAAATGAGGAACAAATTGGAAACTTCGTGCTTGTCCACATGTGGCCCAGATGGTGGTGGGCAGGCAGAGGGAGGCTGTGGTGGGCCAGTGGCCTGAGACACGGGCTCCAGCACACACTTTCACACCCGTCTCCGCCGTGTGCTGCCCAACCTGTGAGGTAAGGTGATGAAGCCAGACCTTCACCTTAACCTTGAGCTTCTGCTCCTTCTTGCAGAACACCCCTGATGCATGAAACCCAGGGGCTGTGACCCTCCCCGAAGTCCTGAAGCTGGGGTGCAGGAACACCTCTTGGGGTATAGGTAGGAGGCGCCCCCCACCCCCCTCCATGCAATGCTCATGTAAAATGTCTCATCCAGACTCCGCTTTGACTGGGAGGCAGCATCCGAATCACTTTGTTACGTTTTGGGTCCCTCGACAATTCATTTTTGATAACCTAGTTGGCTCAGAGATGTGATCGTGTGTGGTATATTCACAAATGTGGAAAAAGAAAATTCTGGAAAACTAGGGGGGAAAAATCTCTCCTTTTTCAGACAATGTTATATCAAGTCCGTGTGACCTGGAGGGAGAAGTACAAAACTCGATCTGGGCCTTGGCATCTCAAGGACCCCTCCCCTCATTTTCTTAGGATTGTCTCCCACACCAGGCTGAGATGGAGGCGAAGGAAAAGGTCTCCCTTCACTTGCTCACCTCAGACAGTACTGGGGAGATGGAAGCTTTACTACCTGGCCATCAGTCTTGAATAACTGAAGGCTCCTTCTTTGTGAGGCCACAGAATGTTCTGGTACCACAGGTCTGCCCCAGCCCCCAGTGGGAGCACAGAAGGGCAGGCCGTGGTTAGGCTTCTCACCCAACAACCTTCTTTGCTCCAACCCCTGGGCAAACCCCAATCACCGGCAGAGTCTGGACTTGCCAACCAAGTCCTTGAACTGGGAGAAGGAGGCGGGGCTTGGAAATGTCCTGTCCCCAGTGGGCCCCTTGTCCTCGGGCTAGTTGGGCTCTGTGCCCACGGGCTGGGGTCAGTTTGCAGCTGCCGCATTCTTTGCTGGTGGGAATGGGGAAGCCTCACTGGCCTTCTTTGCCTTTTTCTTCCTTTTCTTCTTTTTGGTCCCAAGTGACGCGTGGTCTCCGTTGAGCTCGGCTGACTCCTTTTCCCGCTTCCCGACTGTGGCCCTGCTTGTGGTGGTGGCTGCGGCCAAGTCGGGGCCGGTCTCCTTCTTCAGCTTCCTTTTCTTCTTCTTTGCCTCCTTCTCCACCTTGACAGGGCCGTGGATGGCGGACTCCTGGAGAATGTCGGAGGCTGACACAGCAGCCTCCTGGCACCGCTGCCATTCCTCGTCACTGTCCTCGCTGCTGCAAGGGGAGGGCAGCCTGGGTCAGCTGGAGTAAGAACGGGGCCCCAAGGCTGCCTCTCAGTGCCTCAGTCCAAGCCACCAGAAAGAGGCCACAGGGGGAGGCAGTGAGAGAGCTCAGCCTTGGGAGTGAGGCAGACCTGGGTTCCAATACTGGCTTCTCTGCTTCCCAGCTATTAAGTGACTTAACCTCTCTGACCCTCAGAGTCTTCATCTATAAAGTGGAGATCTTAACTGAGCCCAGGACTCACAGGGATGTCCCAGGAGTGAATGTCTGGCACAAGATGGGTGCTCAAAAAGCAGTAAACATCCACAGCCAACCCAGAATAGAGCGTCTTCCCCTTCCCATGTGTGTACTATTTCCCCGGCTACTCGACAGGACTCCTTCTTAGCCTGGACTTGACTGGAGTCTGCCTGGCTATTCCGGGGGACTGGCCAAGACGGAAAACGGGCAAAAAAGGAGGGAACTTGAGGAGAGGGTGTGCGATCTCACCTGGAGCTGGGAGGTGACCGCTTCCGGCGGGGCTGGGGAGAAGCTCTCTTCTCAGGGCCGCCGGGGATGGACGTGAAGAAGAGGCGGAAGCCTAGAACGCAAAGGGGCAGAGTCAGCGCTGCCAGGGGCCGACCCTCCGCCCGGGTGCTGAGGCTGCCCTGCCTCTGCCCTCAAGGAGCTCCTCGTCCAGAGGCGAAGGCCCGGGAACTGCTTGTCTAACTAGAAAAGGATGCCTCGTGTGATGAGAGCTGCGCCCGATGCCCGCTGGAGCCAGAGGACGGGGCGCTGGAGAGGACGCTGGCTGCCAAACCAGGTCAGCAAGCCCTCAGAGGCTTCTGGAAGTCAGCAGTTGAGCCTCCTGCCCAAGGCAGCTTCCACAGTGAGCGGGGCGTGGGACGGGAGAGGGCTGCAGTGCGGTGGTGCGGACCCGCTCAGGGCCCCACAGACGCGGTCACTTCAGGCAGGCAACTTCGCCTCTCAGAGCCCCAGCTTCCCCTCCAGCATCCCCTGTAAATGGGGTATCGTCATAACACCTGCCTCAGAGCGGGGCCGTGAGGAGGAAAGAGGAGCAGACTCCAAACCTATTTCCCAGCCCCAGACTCACAGCAGGCGCTTAATCAACAGACGCTGGTGTGAGCAGAGGAACTACTCACCATCATCCTCCGGGGCGCCCCTCTGTCCCCCAGCCTTTGCTGGCTCCTCCACCACTTCTGAGATGGTAATGGAGCTAAGGGACGAGAGATGGTTGATTTAGGATAAGGTTTTGGGTAACCACAAAAAATTAAAACAAATTTTTTTTAAGTGGAGAGGATGGAGCATGTGATCTTAAATGCAACAGCAGACAGCACACTGGCCTGATAAGAAGGCCGATACTGGGGTTGGCCCGGTGGCGTAGTGGTTAAGTTCACATGCTTCACTTTAGCGGCTCGGGGTTTGCAGGTTCGGATCCTGGGTGCAGACCTACACACCACTCATCAAGCCATGCTGTGGCGGTATCCCATATGCAAAATAGAGGAAGACTGGCACAGATGTTAGCTGAGGGCCAATCTTCTTCACCAAAAAGAGGAAAAAAAAAAAGGCCAATACCTACAGCCATAACATGCCAAACAGCCCCTGCCAGCTCAAACTGCAGTGCTTCATATTTTTAAACTCCACTTTATTCCAGAAAGTGCTGAGGAAGTTTAGATACTCACAGTCCAACAAAATGAATGTAATTTCAAATAGGACGAAGAGAAAATAAGGACAGAGGGACAGAAAGAGCCGGAAGTGTGGTCAGGAAGTCCTATATACTTGCTAGAGAGAGGGTATACCTTTTGCTCTGAGCTTCCTGGTAGCAAGCATGAAAAGGGAAATAAGACCAGTCTAGAGAGGTTGTTCAGAGGTTGCTTCTAGAGGAGGGCAGACCTTTTTTTAAAAAATTGAGGTAATTATAGATTGACATGCAGTTGCAAGAAATAACACAGAGAGATCCCACATATCCATTCATCTAGTTTCTCCCTGTGGTAACACTGTGCATAACTATAGACCAATATCACAACCAGGAAACTGACAGTGATAATCCATTGGCCTTATTTACCTTATTCAGAATTTCGGAGACTTGCATTCTGAGTCCTGGCTTTGTCACTTCCTAGCTGTGTCCCCTTTGGCAAGTGACTTCACCTCTCTGAGCCTGTGTTACCCATCTGTACAGCGGGGATGACAACAGTCCCCACCTCTGAGGGTTGTCACAAGCATCAAATGAAACAGTGGACATAAAGCACTTCGCGCGGAGTCTGGCCGCAAGCAGGTGCTCAGTAAACGGGAGCTGTGATGGAGATGAAGTGACTACTGTCGTCAAGATAAGCGTCACAGGACTTCTAACAGAAAAATACTCCACATCTCTCTGGAAGCAGAGAGAGCAGGGAGGATGCCGAGACCAGGAAGCGCGACTCTGGAGAATGCTGCAGATGTCACCACGCCCTCAGAAAACAACGCTCTCAGCACTGCCTCGTGGCAGACACGGCAACACGCCGGGCGCTTTCTCCTGACTGCCTTCTGCACCTGCCAAAGGCCTCCCCCACGGCCCTGTGCAGGGGAGCAAGCCGGGAGAGGCCGGGGACGACGCTGTCCAGGCGCGACTCTGACCTGAGCATCTAACACAGTGGTTCAGCATCGGTCCACAGGGGACCACGTCTGGAGACATTTTTGGTTGTCACAACTGATGGTGGGGGGCGGGATGCTACTAGGATTTAGTGGGTGGAGGCCAGGGATGCTAATAACCATCCTACAATGCACTGGACAGCCCCCCACGACCAAGAAGGATCCAGTACAACATGTCGGCAGTGCCAAGGCTGAGAAACCCTGATCTAACACAAGGGACCGACCGGAGTGTCACTCAGGTCTCCCTGGAGAGAAACACGGAAACACCGCAGGAAGATCCTGACCACGGGTGACCACCTGGGGAGACGTCCGCTGTGGATCACTGCAGCGCCAGGTGGCCTCGTTCACCCTGGAGCCGAACAGGCACGACGAAAACCTGCTCCCACAGGCTGAAATGCCAACTGACCTTCCTAAACACGTTCGCCACACTCCCGAGCTGGGGGTCGGGCACTAATGCATGGGGGCTGAGGCTGCTGGGGTCCGGCCCAACACTGTCTCAGAAGCGCAGCTGGTTTACACCCGGGGAGGGCTCATTTGTCCTTTTTGATGTCTACCTCAAATTGAAGGACTACGGCCCAAACACTCTCATCTCCCTTTCAAAACCTGCTAGGGGGACCAGCCCGGTGGCATAGTGGTTAATTTTGCGCACTGCGCTTCGGCGGCCCGGGGTTTCGCAGGCCCAGATCCTGGGTGCGGACAGATGCACCGCTTGTCAGCCATGCTGGGGCGGCGTCCCATATAAAGTAGAGGAAGACGGGCATGGATGTTAGCCCAGGGCCAGTCACACACACACACACACACACCCAGTCACACACACACACACACACCCAGTCACACACACACACACACACACACACACCCACCCACCCACCCACCCACACACACACACACACACACACACACCCAAACCTGCTAGGGCTCTGCCAATCAGGAATGGAGCTAGACCAGCGTATCCCAACACATGTTCCTGCTGTGTTGTTGGTCTTCCGTGAAACAAAGGCACCATGGCCAAATGAGTTTGGAAAATGCTGGGCTAACCAAAGTTACACAGGTCTCTTTACTGCAGGCCTTCTCAGAGCCTTGAATATACCATCATGAATCTAAACCTCCAAGGGCACACTGCACTGTTTCCCAACTTCTTTGCTCTTGGATCTCTTTTTTCTAGAGCCACTCTGGACTAGTACTCCCTTGCACTTACTTTCGGAATGCCAAGCTGGATCTTTACAGACTGTATTCCCAGTGTAAGAAGGCGCACTGGCACAGTGCCTGGCATACAGGAAGCTCCCAAGAAATAGTAATCCCGCCTGTCCCTTGCCCACTTGTGGTGGGAATGAGCTCCTGCCTCTCATTGCTCCTCTCTTACTCTCAGGGCCGCAGGACAACACAGTGGTTAGGAGCATGGCCTTTGGAGCCAAACACACTTGGGTTCGAGTCCCAGCTCTGCTCCTTGTCCCTGTGACTTCGGGCAAATGCTTCATCTAGAGAATACGGACAAGGACAGGACCTACGTGGTAGGGTGACTATGGATGCAATGAGGTGATGTACACCACGTGTCTGCCACGGAGCCTCCCTGCGCACCCTGAGCCCCCAGCCAGTGTGAGCCGGTGCTGTTCACATTCCTGAGTGCAGGAGAGGAGGGTGCTTTTGGTTACCTGTCCAGCAGGGCTCCCAGCTTCTTGGCTACATGGGCTCGGAATTCGGGGGTGGTCTGAAGCTCGTTGCCATCTTCCTCGTGCTCATCCACTTTGCGCCTACAACACATACAAAGGCCCTCACTGGGACGCGGCCCCCATGAGGGAAGGGACTATGTGTGTCTCATTCACTCTGACATCCCGGGGTCCGACCTAACATCCGGCACATAGCAGGGGATCGATCTTTGTTGAATGAATGGATGAAACTTGAACCCTAAGTGCACAGTACCTGAGGCTTGGCTGGGTGGCTGGCAACTGATTATTTGCGGCATCTGTGGAAATAATGAGAATTGAGGCATTTATAGAGGAAACGACAATAACAATATCTGCTGTGTGCCTGACGCGATTTTAAGTGATTTACATGTATAACTCATAGAATCTTCCCCACAACCCCATTAGAGGGGTCCCCATTATCTCCATTTTGCAGAAGAGGAAACTGAGGCAAGAAGATGGAAAATACCTTAGCCAGACTCAAAAAGTTAATAAGTGACAGGGTTGTGATGAGGACCCAGGCCATCTGGCTCCAGAGTCCCCCTCTTAACCACCACGCTGAAGCGCAAGTCCAGTATAACTGGATTCCAGCGTCTCCTGAGCCCCCACTGTGCACCTGGCTGTGTGCTGTGGAGGAGAGAGGAGAAGGTGCTCAGTTATGCTGGTCACATTTTACAAGCCAAGACACTGGGGATGCCTGGCCTGGTGGGCATTCACTCAACCAAATCCTGAAGGCCTAACATTAGCTGGTGGTGTTCTAGGTACTGAACAACTTAGATGGAGATCCCAGCCCTCAGGGAGCTTACATTCTAGTTGGTGGAGACAGATGACAAAACACATACACACTTAAAACATAAAATTACATAATGGTAAGTTTAGGGGAAAAAACAAAGTAGGGGAGGGCGGTGGGGAGTGCTGGGTGGGAGATCATTCTATAAAGGTGGGCAGGAGGGCTTCACTGACAGGTGACACCTGAACAGAGATCTGAGAAGTAGGGAGCGGGTCAAGTGATATCTGGGGAAGAGTCTTCCAGGGAGAGGGAAGAGCATCTGCAAAGGCCCTGAGGCAGAAGCCTGTCTGGTGCATTTTGGAAGTAGCGAGGTCAGTGTGGCTGCAGCCCAGTGAGCTGGGGGGGCAGCAGAAATGTGGGACTTGTGGGGGCCAGATCACAAAGGGCCTGGTGGGCCAATGTGAGGACCTGGGCCTTGAGGGAGGGGAGAAGGGACATAAGTGGACTTAGGGTTTCAGACTCTCTCTGGCTGCTGTATGGAGACAGACCGCAGTGGGGCAAGGGCAGAAGGAGGGAGACCATGCAATCACCGACATGGTGAGAAGTGGCAGGACTCCGGATGTGTGTATTCTGAAGGTGGTTAACAAGCACTGTGCCGATGGATGGCGTGAGAGATGAGTGAAAGACGGTTCTGAGGGGATTTTTTTTGCTGAAGAAGATTCGCCCTAAACTAATATCTGTTGCCAATCTTCCTCTTTTTTTGCTGAGGAAGATTAGCCCTGAGCTAATATCCGTGCCAGTCTTTCTCTATTTTGTATGTGGGTCACCGCCACAGCACGGCTGGTGAGTGGAGTAGGTCCGTGCCCAGGATCTGAACCTGCAAACCCGGGCTGCTGAGGCAGAACATGCAGAACTTTAATAACTCGGTCGTGGGGCCAGGCCCAGCTCTGAGGTTTTTGACTTGAATAATGGGACAAAATGTGCTTGTGTATTTAAGGGGCCAATTGAACAAAATGGATGCTTGGTAACTCTGGGCCCAGTACAGGGCCACAGTGCACATTGTGGTCTGTCACTGTGCTCTGGAGCACAACACAGAACGCCTGATGCTCCTGGAGCTGGGTAATGCGGAGGCCCAGGATGGACAGTCTTTCAAGACCCGGTCCTCTTGTTGAGCACGCAGTGACAAGGAAGAGGAGTGTGTCCTCTGTCACGACTGCAAAGCAATGGATGGAGGTGCTGTCATGGAACAGAAGCAGAATTAGACTCCAGGCCCCAGAAGACAGAGTTCAGGTGAGCCCTGCTCTTCCACTGACAAGTGTGTGACCCTGGGCAAGTCACCTTACCTCCCCAAGCCTTTATTTTCCTCATCTATAAAATAAGGATAGGATTACCAACTTTCCAGAGTTAGTGTGAGGACATAATGAAGTTTTATATTATTTGCACACTTTGTTTACATGTCCACCTCCTCCCTGGATTTGTAAGCTACTGGAGCACACGGTCTGCCTCTTTTCATCTTTGTATCTCCAGCTGTTGGCATGGTGTCTTGGTGTGAAATAAATGTTGCATAAAGGAATCAAAGTGTATGTTGCCCTAAAATTAAAGTGGTTTGAGGGTCTGAGTGACCAGTTCCTCATCACTGGATCTAAGAGCTGTATCAGGGGTCACAGTAATAAAATAGGGACCTACATTTCCACATAGTCATGGACCAAAGGGAGGGAGTTTTGCCCACGATAGGCACTTGTCTGTGGCAGGGAGCGGCTAACAGCAGTTAAAAGCATGGACTCAGAGTCAGTGAGAGTTGGATTTATGCCTGGTTCTGCCACTTACAAGCTGGATGACCTTGACCAAGTTATTTCACCTTTATGAGTATCAGCTTTCTTTTTTATTTATTTATTTATTTATTTATTTATTTATTTTTTTGTGGGGAAGACCAGCCCTGAGCCAACATCTATTGCCAATCCTCCCCCTTTTGCTGAGGAAGACTGGCCCTGGGCTAACATCATGCCCATCTTCCTCCACTTTATATGGGACGCCACCACGGCATGGCTGACAGGCAGTGCGTTGGCGGGCGCCCGGGATCCGAACCCGCGATCCCCGGGCTGCCAAGCGCGGACTAAACCGCTGCGCCACCGGGCGGCCCCAGTATCAGCTTTCTTATCTGTAAAATGGGGCTAATAATTTCCTTTTTGTAGTGTTGCTGGAAAAATTAAACTCGACAACAAAATCAAAGTGTTTAAAACAGGACACACAGTGAGTGCCCAACTTGTGGTGGCTATTATTACTAGAATTGCTAAGAATGTACATCAAGCGTCCAGTATCTTGCCTGGCAAGATATTAAGTAGGTGCTTAATAAATAAAAGCACTTATTATCAGCAGCTACATCTACTTTGATCAGCAGGGGATTTATGATGTCACAAGAACAATGAGGGGTAAAGCTGCTCCCTTGTGTGCCTCTTCTCACATGTATATCTCTTCATGTGCTGGTCAAAGCTTGTTCGTGTTTGAGACTCACACCCACCCTAGGAGTCAGGCATTTACAGATGAGGAAACTGGCTCCTAAAGTTATGTTACTTGCCCAGGACCAGCATCAGAGCTGGCACTTCATATCAAGTCCTCCTTCCACTGCCACACAGGGATCCATTCTGTCAGGGCAGAAGCAACTGCGCTGGGAGTCTGGCTGGAGTCCCAGCGTCCTCATTCACTAGAGAGATGCCTTTCTGGCAAGTTCATCCATTCAAGGACTATTTTCTTGAGCACTGTGCTAGGCCCTGGGGTTACCAGGGTGAAGGGACAGACTAGATCCCAGCCTTCATGAAGTTCACATCACATAACTTCTCACTCAATATTTGTGGAGCAAGTATGGGCCAGGGTTCACTCAAGGTGCTGGGGATGCAGGGATGAAAGGAAAAAAGATAAGGCAAGTAGAAGCAATTGTAGGAAGAAAGGAAGGCACTCTCTACGAAGGGACTCACACAAAGTATGACGGTGGCATGGACGAGGCATGTAACCCAGCTTTCCTGAAGAGGCGGTGCTCAGCTGTATTAAAGGATGAGTGCGAGTTGGGGGCCGGGGGGAGCAGTCCATGTAGAAAGACCAGCCACATAATTGCTGCCATTTATTGGGCCTTTAACATGTGCCAAGCACTGTAGATGCATCATCTCAGTTACTTCTCAACTGTATGGGGTGGGTACTACCATTACCCCACTTTACAGATGAGGAAATTCAGGTACAGTGAGATTTAAGGACCTTGCCCAAATTCTCACTGCTAGTGAGTGATGGAGATGGAAAGGCAGATCTGTATAAAGAAAGCAAAGAAAATACTGCAGAGTTACAGTGCCCAGAAATGAGAGGGCACAGTACAGTCTGGAGCCTACCTATGGGAAGTGCAGTGTGGCAGGAGGGCAAGAAGGGAGAGGCAGGTAGGAAATAGATTACCAAAGGGCTTGTATGTCCATTTAAACAAAAGCAGGGGTTTTTAACCTTGCTTTCCCATGGCCTGCTCTGGCAGTCTGGTAAAGCCTAGATCCCTTCTCAGAATAATGTTTTAAATGCATAAAATACAACGTACAGGATTACAAAGAAAACCAATGCTATGACATCCAGTTATCATTAATAGAAAAAAACCAAATTTGGGATATTAATAATATGTGCTTATTAATGCATTAAATAAGATATACCAATAGGTCTAAAAATTACTTTAATTTTAAAGGAGGGATGAATGTAAATAATTTTTTTCCAACATTTTATTGTGAATAAAATGATATCTGGGTATATCTGCAAAGACTGTAAAGGGATATGAAACTCTGTGACTTTTGTTAGGACAAAGTAACAGGTATTGCCAAAGCTACTGTGGCTTGTCGCTCACATGCACAATGGAAAAAGATGCTAAATTTCAACCAGAGCTTAGTGAAAGTAAAGATGAAATATTTTTCCCATTCCAAATTCACGGACCCTCTGGATTTTATCCACGATTAGGTACCCTGTGATGAGGGATTTGGGACTTATTCCCAGGGCACTAGAGTCACGGTCAGAGTTGTGTCGGACACAGCTCGCTGGCAGCCCCAGGACGTGAAAACGTGCTGGAGGCGGGAAAAGGCTGGACGCGAGAATCCAGGAAGGGGGATGTCGCAGACGTCTCGGAGAGGCGGCGGGCTGCCCAGTGTGCGGCTGTGAGGATGGACCGAAGGAAGCAGAGTCAGGAGACAGTCAGGTGCTCCAGTTTCCCTGACTGGGATAACGGAACAACCCTTCCCTGCAGCACCTGCTCATGCTCTGAATCTGAACCCTACCCAGTCCCCGGAGCTCACTCGGGTACAGAAATCCAGTCCCGGTGACTCCCTCTTCACCATCCATCCTCTCAGGCCCCAGCGTGAACAGGCACACGCCCTTCGGCCAGACTCCCCAACACAGTCCCCTACCGGTTCTTGGCTTCTCCGGCCCCCTCGGGCGCTGCTCCAAGCCCCAGGCCGGCATCGTCGCCTCGCGGCACCGGGCCAGCTCCTCCGCATCGCTGCTGCTGCTGCTCTCCCCATCACTCACGGCGCCATTGGGCGCCGCCATCTTGAGTCACCGCAAAGGGTTGTGGGGAGCGCCCCCACAGGCGACCGCCTCCACGACCCCACGTGAGAGCGGAGCGGGAAGGCGCAGGGCATTGTGGAGGTTGTAGTTCTCAGACTCAGGCCGCCAGTGAGCAGTCCAGGGGGTTTCCTCAACCGTGAGAGCTAGAGGATGGGTAAGAGATGAACTTCTCTATCCTTTTCTTTTTTCTTTTTTTTTTTTTGTGAGGAAGACCAACCCTGAGGTAACATCTGTTGCCAATCCTCCTCTTTGTGCTGAGGAAGACTGGCCCTGGGCTAACATCCGTGCCCATCTTCCTCTACTTTATATGGGACGCCGCCACAGCATGGCTGACAGGCAGTGCGTCGGCGGGCGCCCGGGATCCGAACCAGCGAACCCCTGGCTGCCAAATCGCGAACTAAACCGCTGCGCCACCCGGTCGGCCCCTCTCCATCCTTTTCTTGATGAGGAAAATGAGATCTACAGAGGGTAAGGAATTGCCCAAGGTCAGACAAGGAGTTAATGACAGAACCAGGATTGGTTCCCAGATTTTGCTCCAATGTAGTTTCAATATTATCCATTTAATCTAGTAATTCCGAAATGCATCTGGGCATCAGAAACACCCTAGGGAGCTTGTTAAAATGCAGATTGTTGGGTCTAGCTAAAAACTAACTGAATCAGTCTCTGAGAGGTGGGATTTAGGAATCTGTATTTCCTCCAATATCCCAGGGCCTCGCTATCACTCAGGGTATAATCCATGAATCAGCGGCACTGGCAACACTGGGGAGCTTGTTAGAAATGCAGAGTCTTGGCTCCGGCCCACACCTACTGAATCAGAACCTGCATTTAAACAAGATCTCCAGGTGTTTCGCGTGCACACTGAAGTTTGAGAGGCACTGTCCTAGGAGATTCTGAGGCACAGTGTGGTTTGGGAGACGTTCTGCAGTTTTACCGCTTAGGACTTCTCCCCGTGCCTGCACATTGGAAACATTTGGGGAACTTTTACATACTGACTCCTGGAGCCACCCAGGGCCAACGCGTTAGAATCTCTGCAGTTAAGATGCTCCACGTGAAGGGTGAACAAAATCACCTTTGTCTTTGGAATGCTTTTCTTCATGTTTTGTCTTTGAAGCTGCGTGTGTCAAAACTTTTTATTAAAATAAACTCTCTGATCTTGGTTTTTTCTATTATGAAAGAGAGGAAGGTGACTTTTTCCTTTTTTTAAACAAGAATTTGCCCACTACCTACAATGTGGGCTCTACTGGGCAGTATAAAGGGTACAAAGATGTAGGGTGGACTAACCTGTCTACCCCACGGAAACGAGGCACTCTTTCTGCTCCTGAAGGCTAAAAGAGGTGGGAAATTGGTTACTACTGATAAATTGCCCAGAGGCTGTTGAGAACCAATTATAAAGTGTATTTTATATTCTATGGTAAGTGAGTAGTCCATCGGAAAGCAGGGCAAGAGGGGAGGGGAAAAAGGAAACTTTTTATTGGTTGATTGGAGTAAACCTGATAACAGGATGTTCTTTGATCATTAAAAATGCTGTTATTTTCTTATAAGTCCGTGGACCATCAGGTACTTTTTGTGTGTGTCAGGATTTGAGGGGATTTCTTTTACACTGCGTCATCCACTCTCTCCCAGACTTTGCCTATCTTCGTCTCGGTTTCCCTACAGTCCTCACTTCCCAGACTAGAGACGCTCCAATGATTAAGCAACAACCACAAGAATAGCATTAGCACCTGTGGAAAGACATGAAGACCACCCAAAAGAGAATGAGCAAAGGTTATTTATTCCCAACTTGCTATAGCCAGGGAGTCAGCCACCATCCCTTGCATTTGTCAGAGACTCAAAGACAGGCAGGGTCGTGGGAAAGCTTTATAGTGGAGAAGAGAGAAGGCTTCAGGGATGCCCTAACTGGGGTTGTTGGCACAGAGAAACTGGAGGTGGACTACCTACAAGCAGGGCATCTTATGTGATTGGTTAGGGAGCTTGTTTAGCTTCCTCTGGTTGGTCCTAAATTGGAAGGGTCTCAGGGAAGCGGGCAGTTATTGACCAAGTCCTGACTGTTGTGAGTTGCTTGGCTGTGGTTGGCTTTCCAGGCTGGTGGCTGCAGAGATTGTGGGTCAGAATTCTATTGTCATATATGGTCTGGTCATTGTCCATTTATATGTCTAGTCTGTCACACCCCTCCTTAATCCTCCACTGTCAGGGAGAGGATAACCATTTACAAAGTTGGTGAAGACATGGGACCTCCCAGCAGAGAGCTGGCAGGAGTGGTTGACAGAATGAGCCCTGGATCAAGTGGCAGAAATGCACAGAGAGGTTCCCCAGAGGAAACTAGCTGAGTGGAAATGGAGTCCCTCTGGCTTTCTTCTTGGAGAGGACAAGGGTGTCGCTGTCTTGGACGCCACAGCTCCCCAAACCCAACCAATCCTGCAGGACTTGGCCTCGAAACTCCAGCTGTTGCTGCTTCACAGGCAGCCCCTGCTTGTCTTCAATCTGCTGCTTCAGGTCCAGGATGGAGCTGTTGGGGTCGATGGCATAGGCGTCACTCCCGCCACCAGGATTCTTCACAAAGACCTGGATCTCGGGGGAGATGGTCTCCAGCAGACAGATGCGAGTGTCGGAGAAGACGCCGTAATAGGCCAAGGAACAGTGGCTGCTGAGGAGCTGCCGATTGCCGTGGGGCTCCTGGAAGGACAGACGTTGCAGGCCCGAGTAGCCTCTGCTCCGCCGGATCTTCTCTTTAACCTGCTTTATGGGCTTATAGGGGTTCACCGTGAGGACCAAGTCCGAGTAACCCCACTGCTGCACTGTCACTTGGATGTCTCGTGCCCTCTGGAGGGGAGAGGAGAGATAGGGGTTGCATTAAGTCCGAACTCCCCTGTCTGACGTGCAAAAGTTCCCTTCACCCGTCCCCACCTTTCCAACAACAGCAGTGGCAGCAAACATTTAGGGAGTGTCAACCACTTTCTAGGCCCTGCGCTGGGCGCTGGTCATACTCTTCTTAATGCACTTTGTTCTCACAGCAGCCCTATCAGTTTGGTTCTCCTATTATCCCATTTTATAGATGAGGAAATTGTGGTCGAGCAGGGTTAAGTAATTTACTGACTGTCACAAAGGTAGTGAGGAGCAGAGAAGGTATTTGAACTGAGGTTGGTCAGACTCCAAACTGTTCTTCACCACCAGTGGGCACACTCAAGGGCCCGAGAGTCCCAGGTGGCTGAAGATGATACCACCTGGAAGGTGATGGGGAGGGCTGGACCTCTAGCTGATCCTTTCAAGAAGGATTACAGGCCCCAGCATTGCCAAGTCTTCTGATTTTTTAAGATAAAAATCTTTGCACGATGCTTTTATATTCAGGAAAAGTCCAGAGGCATATGCTTTTCAGCCTGACTGTGAGCTTCATCTGGCTGGTGAGCTCGCTGTTTGTAAGCTCTGCACCTCATTAGAGAGCCTCTGATTCTGCTTCTGTCTCTGCTCCGAGCAGGTTAGTCTTTTGTTCTGGTGCACACCTCCATTGCTTCCCCTCACCCCAACCCGACCCTCTGCCTGGCTGGAGTGCCCTCTGTTCTGAGTGTCTGTATCCCTCTCTGGCTTTTAGGGCGCACCACCTCAAGCCCTATCTTCTTCAAGTAGTCCTCTCTTGTGACTTCAGATAACATTTATTTTCTGTTTCCAGAGCCCCACAAAGACCTGGGTGTGAATCCTGCTGCCTCTTAGCAGTGTGACCTTGGTTAATTAACTTAACCTCTCTGAGCCTCAGTTTCCTCATCTGTAAAATGGGGATGATAATGATAATGATAAAGATAATGATAATAATAACACTTGACCTTTCTACTTTACAGAATTGTCCCTGGACAAGCGCTTTGCATATTGTAAAGGACAGTGTGAATAAAATAGATTATTATGATCTTTGCCTGTAGTATCAGTTTGGCATCACATTATACTATTATTTAGCCTTTTTTGTTTTCTGAGTATCTTCTCTGGTCGTTCTGTGTAGCAGTTTTGTGAAAATTTGTTTCAGAGACTTGCTTCCTAGAAAAATCTGGTGAATTTCTTGATGGTAGGGGTCGTGTCTTATTTCTGTACCACGTTTGCCCCCTTGGCCACCCCACCAGCCCCAAGCCCAGTGCTGGCACAAAATAGCTGCTGAACTGACTTGCCTGGGCTCAGCTCATGCAAAGAACGATCTGAGCACGGAACTGATTTTCCAGTAGGTCATGGGAAGAAGAAAAAATGGAGGACAAGGTTTTGAAGATAAGGGACCTAAGGCTCAGAGAAGTGAATAATTTCCCCAAGTTCACAGAGCTTCTGGGTGGGGCAGCCAGGCCTCAAACTGTCTGACTCTAATGCCCTGTGGACTCCATTGATGCAGAAATAAATAAGGAAATACTGTGCCGTTGTCACATTCTGGGCTTCAGCCCGGAGAGGAGCCATTACCTTCACGTTCCAGCTGGGGACTGGGTTCTCCTTGTTGTCATAGCAACAGTCCTGTTTCAGGCACTGGCAGGCCCTCTGAGCGACTATGTCCCATCTGTACCCTTCCGCCACGTTGTGGGTGGGGTCAGCCGGATCCAGGATGATGGGCCTGCAACACAGGGAGAGGGAGCCCAGGCTGTTTGTGGTTTGGAGGCCTGCAAGCCAGAAAGAAGCCTTCTCAGGACCATCTGTTCAAGCCACTAGCATCTGCCATGTCCATAGTCCTGAACCATCAGTCCAGGAGAGCCCAAAAACATTGCTGGAGAGTAACAAGATGGAGATGAGTGTATTTCCAAGAATTCCTCTTGGGGAGGCTACTCTAGCTGTTTGCAAGGAATTTTTGGGGTGGGGGCGGTGGACCCCAAAAGGCATGCTGAAGCAATAACAGATGCCCACCCAGGCAGGTTGGCCTCTTAAGTTCAGAGCTCTTGTTTTGCTGAGCAGGCTACATAAGTAAGTTTGAGGCTAGAGCTGCTGAATTGCTTTGGATAATAATATCACCACCATCAACAACCATTTATTTAGGCCCTGGGCCAAATCCTATGTGAAGGAGCCTATTTTAATCCTTATGACACATCTATAAGGTGGGGACTATTATTATTGTTTTGTTGTTCCCATTTTACAGATGAGGAAACTGAGGCACAGACCTCTCTAAGTTCTCACAGCCAGCAAATGGGATTCTTACCTCTCAACAGAGGAGAGGTTGGATGCCTCCAAATGTCTCCCCTCTATATAAATGTTGAATGAATATTTTAAAGAATATTGGCTTGAAGAGGGTCTAATAGCCTCCTTGGGTTGCTTGGAGTAACCAGTGTGTGGGATGCCAAGCCCATGATTCAGACCTGGCCCTTGCCCTCCAGGAGCTTTTGACTTAGGAGGGTGCTGCGACTTTACCTGTGTGACAGAATGTGATAGGCTACTGAGTGAACTGGACACTTTAGGCTTCATGCTTGCTACTCCCAACATCCCTGGCTCCCTGAAATAGTCCTGCCTGAAATATTCAGGGAGCAGTGCCAGGCTGTTCTATGGGATGGGGTCACCTGACCCAAAGTGACCCGCTAGGTGATCTGGCATGCTGGGCCTGTGCCCAGCGATCAGACTGGTTCCCTCTGGAGCTGGACCAGGCATGATGGAGGTCCCTCACTAACTGGGCTTAAAAGGGGAGCAGGGCAGGTGTGGAGAGAGAAGCAGAGGCAGTGGGAGGGAAGAGAGCCTGGGGCAATGAGGAAGAGTGACAGAGAGAGTGCAAGTCTATAGGATTGCCTCAGGTCCAACCTGGATGGTTTTCCAATCTCAATTTTCTGGGCATCCTTATAATAAATCTCTTTCCATAAGGAGATCTTTGCAAAAGAAGACCCGGCACTCACATAAGGGAACCATAAACATTCTTGTGGTATTGCTTGCCCTGACCTAGAGCTAATACGAAGAGTTGTCTCAGGTTGGGTTCCCCCTGATCCCAAGATGAGGATTTGAATGCAAGTGGCTTACTTGGAAGGAGATGCCGGGAAGCACCAGTGAGGGAGTGGGAAAGTGAGACGGGGAAGGGAAGGACGCCAATAAAGGGTGTGTATCAAGATGATTACCACTGTGGGCAACTGGAGTCAGTCCCTCTGGGGGGACCTGGGAAACAGTGTAGCACACGTCACCCAGAGAGAGTCCTTGTCTGAGATGGGAGGGAGCTGGGGCATTTATGCACCAACTTCCAGTCACTGGGGGAGGCTGAGAACCCGCAGGCAAAGGGACGCAGGTGCAGACAGTGGAGATTGAGCCAGGCTTCACTGAAATGGTAAAGGCCCAGGGGATGTGGATGGGCACTGGCAGCACGTGCTACAACAGTGAGCATTTCTCCAGCATCTACCATGGGCTGGATACTGTAGGCCCTTTACGTATATGTTCTCCGCCCCTCACAACAGTCCAGCGTTTTTGGTGCCAGTTTTACGGGTGAGGAACTGAGGCTCACAGAGATGAGAAAATGGCAGAGCTGGGGTAGGACTTGGGTCTCCATGATTCTTTCCACTCTCCCATGCTATCACGAAAAAGCACTGAAATGGTCTTTTGAGGGCAAGAGGGCTAACATAGAGTGGAGTGGTGGCTTGAGGAATAAGGAAAAGGCTTCTAGCCCCTAAGGTCCCTGGTGATTTCGAAAGGTGGCCAACTTGAGAGGTCAGCTGTGTCAGTACGAGATCTCAGGGGAGCTTCACTCTTTAACAAAGCCCACCCATAAAACCCCACCCCACCTGTCCCTCAGTTTTCTTTCTTTTCTCTGTGAGATGTGGTGGGCAAGCAGTGGCCCAGTACCTCTCTTTTTTGAGCTGTTTTCTGACGAAGTCCTCGATGGTTGGGTTCTGGAATGTGTAGTACTTGGTCCAGTAGATGCAGACGAGCTCATACTCCTGGAGCAGCTCCATCACGGTGGTGAGGCCTTCATCCAACCTGAAATTCTTATCCTCCTGGGTACCCAGTTCCCAGGCATAGATGGTCAGTAGCTCCAGAGCATAAAGAGGGGGTAGTGCAGCCCGGGGGCACTTGGCTTTCACGTACTGTTGACAGAGATGGGAAGAGAGAGAGACCTCAAGATTCTATGTAAGGATGGCACTGGACCAGAAACCGGAAAATCCAGATTCTTGTCTCAGCTCTGCCATCTACTGGCTGTGTAATCTTGGCCAAGTTACTTTCCCTCTCTGGTCCTAAATGGGTTTTTCCATTCATATTAGAATTAAGGGGCTGGGATAGTCCAGTGGGTTTCAAACTCAGCTTGACATAACTCCTGGAGTGGAGTCGTGAAGAGGTGTCCCAAGGGGTGAGCATGGTGAGCTCTGCCACCAGCATCCCAGCCTAAGCAGCTCCATTTTAATCTAGTTTAATGTATTGGGCTTCTGAAAGGTTTCCTTTAAAGAAAACGCTTCTTAGCTAAAGAGAAGAAAAGGGATGAGAGGAGGGTCCTATAGGAGTAGGTAATAGCTGAGATTCTGTGGTGAACATTGGGGTCGCCTCTCTAGCAGGCATTTCTTCCTTCTCCATTTATAGTAGCCATGCCGTTTGGATGGGATTGACGCCACCCTCAACTCCAGGGTGGTCCCTGACTGGACAAGGCCATCAGTATAAACTTATTTCCTTTGGGAAGTGATTGGTTCTAGAGAAGCCATGTGACCTAAATTGGCTCAATTTGAGTAAAGCCTAGTTCTTTTGTTCAGTGGTTGAAAGAAAAGTCCTCTCTTACATGGGGATGTGAGGGCAGGAACAGCTGTGGCCATTTTGCCATCATGAGGGAAACCAGCCTGAGGACCAAGTTGACATACAGAGTTGAGAGAAGCTGAGAGTATTATAGAGAACCAGGTCCGGAGCCCTCACCAGACAGTGCCTGAAGCCCCCTCCCCACTGTTACGGGTTTTCACATGTTTGACAATTCTCTTTATTGGTTAAGCCAGTTTGTGTTGGTTTTTCTGTTAGTTGCAAAAGAAAGCATCTTAACTGAGACCAGTCACTTTCTTAAGAACCTCTCTAATATTCAGCAGGAGAGTGAAAATTTCTGTCAAACATCCAGCTATTTGGTTTGTGGAAACAAAATTGACATCTTGTCCTGTGGCCATTATAAATACTATGTCTCACCCCACAGTCAAAGGGGAAAAAAACTGCACTTTGACCTTGAAACAAACAAAAATTTTGACCTTGAAACAAAGAACTAGACCTTATCTAGTTCTAATCTCCAAAATAAATGAAACCTTGAGCCTTCCTCAGTCATTGGCTCACTAACAAAAATAACTTTATCCTTGACTTAAAAATTTTTTTAAATTGAATTCAAATTTATTTATAAATTAGTGAATTTGTTTTTGTAACATTTTGTGAATTCACACTTAATACTGTAAATGTTAACTAATAAAATTATAATTTTTTTTAAGAATTTAAACGCATAACAATACAATTTATTTTCTCCAATACTAGGGAGATTTTACTAGTAGGATTCTTAAAACTTAGATGATAAATAAAAGGCAGGATGCCTGTAATGCTAAGAGGTAAGCCTTAAGAAGAATGAGCCCTTTATTTCTTTTAGGATCTTTGATTTAATGATATATAAAAAAAAACAAACCAGAAGAAAAGATCTACATTCCCTTCCAGTGCTGGTGTTCAAGGATGCTCTGATTTCTTCACATTTTGGATTTCTCTGACTTTTTTTTTTTGCTAAGGAAGATTAGCCCTGAGCTAACGTCTGTGCCAGTCTTCCCCTACTTTATATGTGGGTTGTCGCCACAGCATGGCTGACAAGTGGTGTAGGTCTGCACCCCAGATCTGGGCCCGCAAACCAGGCCCACTGAAGTGGAATGCACCGAACTTAACCACTATGCCTCATGGCCGGCCCCTGGATTTCTCTGATTTTTGCAATGTTGTTGTCTGAGGATGTCATGACCTTTCTAGATATGATAAGCATGTGAGAAAATCTCTATTTTCCCACCATCAACAGAGACTAACTATAAACCTAGTAATCTTGGTAATCATTTTTTCTTTAAATACCTGTGGATTAAGCCTTAACTTCTGCAGTCTGATTCCCTTGCAATTTCTCTGCTAGCTCTTATTTAATAAAAGATTTTTGTCTCTTAGCTTCTTTTTTTTGTTGGTGAGGAAGAGTGGCCCTGAGCTAACGACTGTGCCAATCTTCCTCCACTTTAAATGTGGGATGCCGCCACAGCATGGCTTAAGGAGCGGTGCATAGGTCCGTGCCCAAGATTCGAACCAGTGAACCCTGGGCTGCCAAAGGGGAGTGCACGAACTTAACCACTATGCCACTGGGCCGGCCCCTGTCTCTTAATTTCTTTTTGCAGTTGGAGGTCCCACTGAGATTGTCCAGGGGGACTTGTTTCCAAAACTGACTAAATTGTGCTGCTGGAGAAGTGCACCCCATGACTATTTATGCTTGGATGTGCCCTCTTTTCAACTCCAAGGGTGAACCTTGTATGGCAACAGGTTTTATTCCTACTGATGTTTCTCTCCTCCCTCCCCATCACGAGCTCTGTTTCTATTTCTGATTCTGGATTAAGTCTATTCTTTGCCAAGTCTGATTCTGGTTCTTGTTCTTATTTGTATAGGGCCACTTATGTCCCTGTTGGTGACAACAACCTGTGAATCTGGTGTTATGGTTTGACCATCTGCTGGTCTCCGCTGGGAGACAGATGACAGTAATTTATTCTTTGCTGGGCGGCAAACTCAGTCGATTACTGAGTTTGATCGTATTTTGTGTTTTTCTCTCTTTCTCTTTTGGTCTGTTTGTCTTGAGAATTCTGATATCTCCTGGGAACCTCACTACTATTGTCTTGCATGCCGTTATGAATTTAAATCACTCAAAAATTTGTCTGTGTGTGTGTGTGCGTGACTCCTGGAAAATAGCCCTATAAGATTAGGAGCTGACTGATGGGTGGATTTTATGCTGTTTATTTTTGACCCATAATTAAAGTAGTAAAACCAAAGCTGCTATTTCTTTTTGTATATAAATGGAAAGAGCATTTTATAAAAGAATGATCTGATTGCAATATAATCTATCTGTGGGCAGATCCCTTTCTCCCCACTCCACTATAGGAAATTTATGGAGTGTAATTGGGAATAAATTCAAGGGTAAAAGCCCATATCCTCACCAAAGGGAACTGAGCCAGAATTTCACCAAACTTTTATTCCAGAACTAGATGACTTCATAAAAGCAGATTGCTTAACCAAAGATCAACAAAACGAGAATTAATTACCCAGGTTAAGGTTCTATTTTTGATGTCTATGTGAGGAAAAAAACCCTTTCTTTCTTCTTAATCTCTCTCCTATCCTCAATATAGGGCTATCATTGTGCAAACTAAGATTAAACATTCTTTAAATGATATATTATTCCAGCCGACACCTCAGAATAAAGAAATTCCCATAAAAATTCCCACTATAGATTATACGTCAGCAAATCCTCAGAAAAACAAAGATAATCATTCTGTAAAATAATAGCATATATAAATTGGCTCTGCTCATAAACTATTCAGAATGGCTGTTAAATATTCACAAAGTGAATTTATTAATTTCTTTTTCATGACTATGTAGTATTTACATAAGTTCAGTAACAATTTGTCCTCTTTCCTACTGGGATAGAATTAGATAAATCAATTCATCAATAAATCAATAATAATAAATCAAATTTGTAAATAAATTTGCATTCATGCCAGAAATCTCATTTAACTGGGTATGATAATCCCAATATTAAGAATCAAGGACAAAATAAGACAGACCAAAAAGACAAATATTGTATGATTCCACTTATAAAAGGGACCTAGAAAAGGCAAATTCATAGTGTTAAAAAACAAAATTCAACTGAGTAAATTTGAAGATCTAATTGGCTTTATTTAACGATTCATGTATTGGGCAGCATCCCATCTTAGCAGACAGAAAGGAGCTCCGAGGAGCCATACAAAATGGAAGGTTTTTATAGGCAGAAGGAGGCCAGGCAAGGAAGTTATTCCAGCAAAGAGTGGATTGTTTCAGGCAATCTCCCTTCCTTTGGGGGATTCAAGGGTCTGTCAGGCAGATCACCTCACTAGTGCTGACCAGGTAATTCCAGATTGACTGGTTAAAGGTCAATCCTGGGAGAGGCTGACACTACAATTAGGTTAGGTGTTAAGTCTTGGTTTGCTGATATGGGGCTTAGCACAAGTGACTCTATTTTGGGCCTGTTCTTTCTTTTAACAAAAGAGACAGAAAGTAGAATGGTAGTTGCCAGGGGCTGGGCAGACGGTAAAATGGGGAGTTATTGTTTAATAGGTACAGAGTTTCTGTTTGGGATGATGAAAAAGTTCTGGAAATAGATAGTGGTGATGTTTATACAACAATGTGAATGTAATTAATGCCACTGAATTATACACTTAAAATGGCAAAAAAAATCCCCTAAAACAAACAAGAAACTTATGTCAAAAGCTCAACAAAAACACTGGGGAAAGCCCCATCATCTTCCAGAACTGCATTGAATTAAATACTTCAAAATAAAAAAAATAAACATTAGTTTGTTGGTAAACAAAGAAAAAAAATCAAGGACAGCTCTTCATTTGTGGAAATGATGCTCATCAAGTCCCTCCTGGAATTGACCTGATACTGCTGTAAGGCTTATGAAAGCCCAGCATTATAGGCAGTAAAAATAACACTTTTTTGGGCAGGCCACAGCATCAACAGACTTGGACATCTCTGAGATCAGTGATGTCCTTATAGTTAAGATTCGACAGATGAAACCTACAGAAGCTAAATTGCATGTGCCTTGGTCCCTGACCTCAGGAGATGAACTGATAAGAACAAGAAAATACTTCTGAGCCATGAAAGGAAAGGACAACTCCAGAGACTTTACCAAGCCTCCAGACAAGAAAGAACTATTAACCTTCTTAGCATCATGGGACTCTAGTCTTGTTCACCATAAGATACGAGCTCTTTAGGTCCTTAAATATTGATCGGCACATCTTGTAACACTTGGCTGAATGCAACTTGTCAAATAAAAGAAAAAACATCAAATTAATAATCCTGAATCAAAAACTATTTCAAAAAACCATACGTGGTCCAATCCTTGCCTTAGGGACAGAGACTTGAACAATGGTTAAAGAAGTGAAGCTGATATATTGTCCTGTGGACATTACAAATAAATGTGCATATCGTATGCAGGAAGAAAACACTTTGCACCCTGAAACAAACAAACAAAGCAAGCAAATGGATCATTCTGTTGAGTTCTAGTTCTCCAAATCCACAAAACCTGGGATCATTTCCTGTAAGTGACTGACTTCCCAACAAAAACAATTTTATTCTTGGCTGTGACGATGCTAACATCTGAAGATATATCACAACCTCGGTTGATGTGATAATCATGTAAGAAAATTGCTGTTTCCCCACCATAAACAGACTAACTGTAAACTTACTAACCTTGGTAATTTTCTGATTTTTATTTTTAAACACTTGTTTCTTTTTTAACTGAGCCAATCTTTCTGAAATCTGACTCTCTTACCATTTTTAAAAATAAAGCACTTTCTTTCTAATTTTTGTGTTTGTTTCTGAGTCTTCCTCTCATAAGTTTAGATGACTCTGTTCATCTGGATATTTTGAAATATGCTTGGTACCATGCAGACATTACAAGTGAAATCTAAAAAGTAGCCACTGTGGATGTAATCACTCAGTAATGAATATTGAGTTCCGAGATACTCAGGAACTAGATCATTTGGAGGGGAATTGGTGCAGGGTAGAATTAAATGAATCTTCCCTCTTGTTAGTTCTTAACCAGCTGAGATGAACATCCAGAGAATCCAGTGAAATTGACATTAGCCAGTAACCGGAGGATTATAAGCTCTCGTTTACTGAAATACTGTATGGTCCTTATTTTTCTCTTTCCTTCTCTGTTTCTCATTCTCCTCTCCCTCATTCTCCTCCTCTTCCATCTTCTTCATTGTTTCACCTTAAAGTTCAAAAGACTAGCATTCTTTCCCCCGACCTCCATTTCTGCTTGTTGCGGATTCCTGAGATGACAACTTTTCTTCCTGCCTTTTCTTCCCCTCCCTCCTCCACCCCCTCCTCCTGCTCCCATCCTGGCAGCCCCCTCACCTGCAGGTACCAGTGTTTTACCAGCCGCAGAAGGCTTTTCAGCTTGGTTGGCCGATGTTTCACGAAGTTTCTCTGCAGCTCACTGAAGGATGCAGAGAAATTTCCAGGGTAACCGTTGGCCTCAATCAGACTCACGTAGACCTCAGGGTGGGGCTGAGAGTTGGGAAGAGAAGGCCCTGGGGTGAAAGGAAGCAAAGGGAGATGGTGGGCATTCAGGAGGCCCCAGGTTGATAAGTAATCTGTAGGGGAGAGCCTGCTAACTCATTGGGGTCTCTCCAGGGGAACCTGAGGCCTCATAGCCTAAGAGAATAAAAGTTTGCCTTGCTTGATTGTCCTTCTGGAGAACCAAAAGTGTACTTTCCAGACCTCAGGCCACTCAAGGACTGTTGTCTTCTCTCGATGTCCCTGACACCCTCAGTTTCCCTTACTGTCTGTTTTGGATCTCTTTCTCGGCAATGGATTCAACCTCCTGACACTTGAAGAGGAGAACCAGTTCCAGATAAGAAAGCTGGGCTCCAGGAGTGCATGTGCTGAAGGTGTGCTTCTGAAGGGTGTGCATCCCTCATGCATTCCAGCACTGCCTTTCTTGTTCAGATGGGATCCCATTTCTGCCACCTTCTCCCCAGAGCAACTCCCTGCAGCCACTCTAGGTAACAGGAGCTGGAACACGAGATGAAACCTGTATTGGTCTGGCCTGTAGCTGTTTATTTCAAACACCCAGGGCTCTTTGCCTGAGGACAAACCTGGCGAGTTAATGCTCCTGGGAAGCAGCCCTCAGCCAGTGGCTGGTGGGAAGTTGTTGGATAAACACTCCAGTTGAGGCATGCTCTGCACTCTTGCCTAGAATTCTCCTGGGACGTGGAGCTGCTCGCAGTGGTGGCTTGCTCACTAAGCACCTTGTGACATTTCCTCCCTTCCCTGTCTCTCCTCCCTAGTTCCCTACCAGTGTTTCCTGGGACTCCTTGTCCTCAAACTCTTGTCTCAGTGTCCTTTTCTGGAAAAACCTGAACAATGACAGGCCCCTGCACCCATGGTAGGTGCTACAGAAGCACCCGAGGTTACTCTCTAACTCTTTCCCCTCCGTGGGTCTCCCCTCCTCTTACAATCTGCATGATTTTTTGATAAATCTGTCCTGTGTCCTGCGGTTGCCCAGCGCCCAGCACAGGACGTGGGTTGAACGGATGAATGCAGGTGTCTGCTTGTGGCCATGAGTGAGAGGTGAGGGAGTTGCAAGTCTCCTGGAGGAGAGCAGGTGTGTGAGTCGGGTGGGCTTCCCCTCTCCTTACCCAGGGCCTTGTAGGCGGGCACGATGGTGACAGTGATGGGCTCCGCCGTCCCCCCGGTCTGGATGGTGAAGACGAGAGCATCGGGGACTCCCTGGGCCACCCTCAGCTCCTCAAGCCCGAGGGGCAGCAGGTCCTGGCAACTCCACAGCTTTTTGCACATCAGGCTCAGAACGCTTTGGTGGTGCCTGGCTTCCTCCTGGAAGCTGCGGAAACAGCTCAGGAACACCACCAGCTCCACATCTGTGGTGCCCCTGAGCACTGTGCCGTTCCCGAAGGAGCCCACCTGCAGAACACAGAGCCCATACCCTGAGTCCGCTGCCTGTGTCAGGCAGTCCCTGGGGCTCTTTACATGCATTATCACACACAGTCCTGAGGGATGGCTGGGTAGGACTAATACATCCTCTTTACAGGTGAGAAAACCGAGACGTCACGGTTAGTCAGTTACCCAGGGTCACACAATCCATGAGCAGCAGAGCCTGGGTTTGAACCTGGCAGCCCGACTCCCCAGCCCAAGCTTCTTAATTACTACACTGCATTCTTCTGAGACATAGTCTTCTCGCCCGCAGAGAAACGCCTACTCCAAGGAAATAGTAATGTCTACTCCACAGGGTTGTTTGAGGATTCTGGGGGGTCTGAGTCATTTCATGACATTAAAAAGGGTGGCACAGAATTGCCTGAAGGATAAGAGCTGTGGGCTGAGGAATGAGGAAGCCTGACTTTGACCTTGACTCTTGCCCTTGTTTCTTAGCTGTATGATTATTCTGTGCCTTAGATTCCTCTTCTGCAAAATGAGAGTAATGATGGAGCACGAGTCATGGGGTTATTGGGAGGATTAGATGAGATAATGTGTACCAGGGGCTTGCCGGGGTGCCTGGCACACAGGTAGTCAGCAATTTATTTCTCTTTCTCCTCTTTATCTGGTTGACTCGGATCATACCTTTGGCTGCCCAGGATTTGGTTTCCCTATCTGAATGGAAGGAGCCTGAGCTGGATGATTTTGAAGCGGTCTCTTTGAGGTTCTAAGATTCTAGACTTGCTCTCCAGCCCATATGGCCACTGGTAAACAAAGCCCTATGACTCTCTGGCCTTCCCTCTTTCTCACTCCAGGTTGAGAAGTGGAATTACTAGGGATGCATCTGACCTCAGGTCGGCTACTGCTCCTGTGGGTAGAGCCACTACACGTTGATTATAATCTAGGTGTTGTGAGTTGAGCACTCACTGTGTCTGGCACTAGTGAAAGCCCTTTATGCCTACAATACTCTTTAATCCTCACACACACTGACTGAAGTGTAATTATCCCCAATGTACAGATGAGAAAACTGAGGCAGTGGGGGATTAATCAACTTGCCATAACTCATAGCCAGGAGTCAGACAATGAGTTAGAACACAAGGTGTGACTGTTCTACCTCTTTCTTCCCCTTGACCTGAGTCTACCAACCTTACCCTGCTTCTGAGGAGGAGTCCCTCCATCTTTTCCCCCCTTCTTTTCCATTCTCTTCTCCACCTGCATTCAGACTCAGTGCTTCTGCCCCAGTGAGAGGTTTGGGGATAGCATTCTTTGTGTGGATGAAGGGCACATCCCCTTGAAGGCAGAACCTAGACTGCCCTTTTTGCCTTTCCCAGTGTTAAGACCTGGCAGAAAGGAAAGAACATTCTAGAATAGTCTTCATGATTTGGCTTCAGTTCGAATCCATTAAACCCAACTCAATGGAGGACAAGTATTCACTCATGTGGACCAGCCCAGCTCACCAGATTTTCAGGGTGGAGGGAGGGTTTAGAGCCTGAATAAAGTATTATTTCTCATTGACCATTGCTCCTTGGGTATCTGTCTTATTTAGTGGCTTCAAGGGGAGAACCCCAGACTTTTCCCATTCCATCCACTTCATTCTTGTTGCCCAGGGTGGGGGGTGGTTCCGGAGGGTCTGCCTGACTCAGACTGGTGCTCCAGACCCAGAAGAAAGCTTGGGCAAGAATTTATAACGATGCTTCTGTTTTTGAGCATTTACTATGTGCTAATTATTTAGCCTGCACTGCCCCATTTGCTTGATGAGGGAGAGATGATGATGATGATGATGTCACCACAATTACAGATGAGAAGACTGAGGGTCTGAGATAAGATGACAAGTCTAAGGTCATACAGCCAGGAAGGGAAGAAGACAAGAGCCAAACCCAGGTCTGGCTGATGTCAAAACTTGTGGTTTCTCACTTCTAAGTTATATGGCATCAGGTTCCAGAGGTTGGGGATGGGTGTAAAGAAGGGATGGGGCCTGAGGCTGTGACATCTTTCCCTGTGGCTGCCCCCTGGAGGGAGAACTAGAGCACTGGGCTGGGAGTCAGGAGTCCTAATTCTGGTTTTCCCCTTCCCACCAGCTCACTGTATGAACTTGGGGCATCTCTCACCCTCTCTGTGCCTCAGTTTCCTTGATGTTTAAATGAGGGATTGGCTGAAACTATTGTATTTTCCAGGGCATTACTAGCTTTGACCCTCTTGAATTTTGATCCTTGCTAGGACAGGCAGTAACATAAGGCAGCTGGAGGAAGGGCTTGGGGGAAAAATATCAGTGGGGGTAGCTTGGAGCCCTGGCTGTGGAGTCAGATAGATCCTGGTTCAAATCCCAGCTCTACCATCAGCTGTGTGACCTTGGGCAAGTCCCCTGACCTCCCTGAGCTTCCATTTTTATTGGAACTTTTTATCAACAAAATTTAGTAAACTTTTTATTAACAAAAAATGTAAAACATAGAAAAATAGAGAATACAACAAACACTGATATATCCAACCAGTTAGATTCATCAAGTCTACACTCCCTGCCACATTCGTGCATCTAAACCACTTCAAAGTAAATGACAGACACCAAGGAATTTTGTCCCGAAATACTTTAGCATTTATGTCCAACAAAAGTGAACATTTCCCCCCCAAACCACAAAACTATTACACCTAACAAAATCAACTCTGATTCCCTTATATTTCTGATATCCAGGCCATGTTAAAATTTCCTGAATTGTCTCCAAACTGTATTTTGCAGATGGTCTATTCACACCAGTATCCAATCAAAGCCCTTGCATTGCATTTGGTTGTTATGAATCTTAAGCGTCTGAGCTTCCACTTTCCTCATTTGTAGAATGGGAAAAGAATAGTACCGACCTCACCGGGTGCATGAATTAGAGGTAATATATGCTAAGGGGTTAGGCAAGTGCACCCCAAAAAGTGAACTTTCATTATTAGCTTCCTCACCAGACTCATTCTACTCAAGGCAGCTGTGTGGTGGGGTGCAGGCTGTTGGGTGGGGTGCCCTGAGACACAGCAGCATGGGGTAGGGATAACGAAGTCAGGAGTCCCCAGCATCCTCAGGGACGCAGACCCTCTTGGTGGGTTTTGCCTGGCCCTGGCCCGGGGATGGAGGGGACCTGTCTCACCTTGACCACCTGCAGCACCCGTACTCCCTGGTCCAGGCCACGCTGCCCGTGGAAGTGTTGCTCCCTCAGGAACTGCTCCAGGGTCCGCACAGCCTCCAGCACCTCTTCTTTCCATTCCCGGCGGGGCTGCAGCCACTGGGCCACGAAGGAGTCCAGTCTGGAGGCAGGAGTGTCATACAGCTCGGGCGTCAGTGCCATCTCTGTCCTGAGAGTACCACGACTGGACAGATATATAAGCACACACCTACCCAGCTCCTGGCACACACCCCTTTCTTTAAGGGGGCTCCTCCTCAGCTGACCTCCAGCACCCTGTGGGATAAAGGACCACAGCAGAGAGGAAACCAAGGGTGACAGGTTAACCCAGGGCTCCCCTTCTTGGAGACCTCTCACTGTGGCAGGGCCACTGAGCCAAGGCTGGAAGTTCTGGGGCCACCTTAACAGGCCTGGCTTCCTGCCAACCTTTCTGCTCTTGGTTTCGATTCTCAACTTTTAGAGTTTCCCTTTTATGACGTTTGAAAACTGAAATTGGTTTGAGTTTGGCCCTAGAGGAGGCAACTTGCCCAGTAGGTCGGAGTTGGATGGATCTGTCAATCTTGTCACCCCACCTTGCCATAAGAAACGGAGGCTCAGAGAGAGAAGGGCCCTGCTTGTGGTCGGGGTGAGCAGGGGGAACTCTAGAGTCCGACAGCACAGACTTTGAATTCCAGGCAGCCCTTCACCAGACTCTTAACCTCTCTGGTCCTCCCGTAATTTACCTATAAAATGGGTTTCATAATAACACCCGACCCCATAGGTTGTGAGTGGAGTAAGCATGAGAACATTGAGCAGAGAAAGCATTCAGTAACTGCGAGTGTTATTATTCATTCACCAAACATCTGTTGAGTGCCTACTAGGTGCCAGACATTGTACTAAGAAGACAAAATAAGACATGGTTCCTGCCCCAAGGGCCTCCCAGAGCACTGGGGGGTGGTGGGGGGTGGCTAAGAGACTCTGAGTTTCTTATGGGGTCACCTGTGGTGTCAGTGGATGCCTGCTTGGGAGAAGTCTTAAAAGACCGGGGATGTGGCCAGGAGGAAGAGGGGACAATATGGGTCAAAGTTGGTAAGTGTGGACCATCCTGATGTGTGCCAGGGACTCAGCTGTCAAGTATGCCTTCGCATGGAGGGGAAGGAGGGGAGAGAAGTACCTGGACAGGTGAGCAGGGTTTGAGTCTTGGAGTGCCCTTCACTCATTCATTCAACAAAAATGTATCGAGTGCCTACTGTGTGCCAGGCAGGTGCTGGGGATACAGCAGTGAAGAGGCAAAAATCTCTGCCTGCACAGGGCTTACATTCTGATGGTGGAGACAGACAATAAACAGGGTAAATAAGTAAAATTATAGTAAATAAGATGGTTAAGCGCAAGCAGAAAAATAAAGCAGGGAAAGAGGCTGAGGTACCCTATGTGTGTGTGTCTGTGTGGTGTGTTTAGGTGTTTAGTCTCAAATAACCATAAGGAAGGCCTGAACAGGAGACATTTGAGCACAGGCATGAAGGAGGCAAAGAGTGAGCCAGGTGTATGAACGAGGGAGGAGGATCATTCACAGCAGAAGGAACAGCAAGTGCAAAGGTCCTGAGGTGCCAGTGTACCTGATGGGTCTGAAGAAGAGCAGTGCGGCTGGAATGGAATGATCAGTGGGAGAGTGTGGGAGGGAATGAGGTTTGAGCGGTAAATGGTGGGGGCAAATGTGTCAGACTACTAAGACATTCATTTTTCTCTAAAGGAAATGGGGGAGCCATTGGAGAGTTTCAAGCAGAGGAGGGACATGGTCTGATGTTTGTTTTAACAGGATCACACTGGCTGCTGGGGGAAGATTAGATTAAAAGCAGAGGGTTGGTGGGGGCGGGGGGCATGCCGTGAGAGGGTATGGTAGGAAGCCAGAGCTGGAGTATTGCATTAAGAATAGGTGGATTGGGGCCACCCGGTGGCGCAGAAGTTTAGTTCGCGCTTGGCAGCCCAGGGTTCGCGAGTTCGGATCCCGGGCGCCCGCCAACGAACTGCCTGTCAGCCATGCCGTGGCGGCGTCCCACATAAAGTGGAGGAAGATGAGCACGGATGTTAGCCCAGGGCCAGTCTTCCTCAGCAAAAAGAGGAGGATTGGCAATGGATGTTAGCTCAGGGCTGGTCTTCCCCACCAAAAAAAAAAAAAAAAAAAAAGAATAGGTGGATTATGACTGGCTGAAAGAGGGTGCACAAGTCACCCACATGGGGGCAGCAAGTAGCTCTCTCAGCATCCGGGCTCCCACTTTGGAGAAATGAAACCCACAGGTCATTTCCATTGAAGGTGCAGTTTCAATACAACCACAAAGGAAGTAGAATCATAAGATTTGTTACTTACAGATCCCAGAAGTGAGGGGGCACAATTGAGCTGGGGGAGTCTTCTCTCCCAGGTCACAAGTGAGCAGGAGATAGAGAGCGGGGTAGCAAGCACCCCCTACTTATAAGGTGATTGGGCAGAGGTCAATAATTTTTTGTGGACTCAATTCCAAGTCATTATTTTAAAAGGTGACCTAGGAAAACTTGAAGCGGGAATTTATGGAGGGCATCTAAAACTCAAGTCCTTGTCTAAACGTCCAGACTCTAGGTGTGAGTAGGGTTGTCATACCATAAAATGCCTAGGCAGCAATTCAGAAAAGCAAAAGTTATTTTTCTTATCACAGAGGGGACTCAGGAGTCCAGTTAAGAAGCTACTGCAACAGTCCAGACAAGAGATATGGCGGCTTGGATTGAAACCAAGCACGAAGAAGTTAAAAAATCTTCCTTAGAGCAAATACTTTGAGAAAAGCTTTGCTAACTGCTATGCACATTCAGCATAATCAACTGTTATTTAAAACTAACCAGGTCTTCTGTCCCTCCTTAGTATATGAATGAGCTGTCTTTCCCAGGAAGTCAGGGTCCAGACATCAAGATTCAGTCTTCAAGGCCAGACACAGGCTGAAGACGAAAACTAACCAGAAAAGTCCAGACAGTCAAATGAAAAGAAATTGTCTTCAAGGCCAAACACAGGCTAGTGTGAAGGCACCAACCAGCAAGGCATGCTCCCCCTCCCCTACCTAAAACCCCAGCACATGCTCTCCCTCCCCTACCTAAAAACCCCTACCTTTTTCCCTTCGAGGAGGTGGATCTGAGTTCTAACTCCCATCTCCTCATCTGGCTGCCTTTTGTTAATAGTAAACCTCTTTCCTTGCCACAAGCCTGGTGTTTCAGTTTTTTCTTTTTTTCCTTATTGGCTCTACTGTGCAGCAGGTAAATTAACCTGTGGTTGTGTTTGGTAACAGGATCAGGATGATAGCGGTGAAAGTAGGGAGAAGGAGTATGATATAATTTTTTTTATTATGGAAAATTTCAAACATAAACCAAAGTGGAATAACATAATGAACCTCCACGTACATCACCCAGCTTCAACAATTATCAACCTGTAGACAATTTTGTTTCAATTATACCTCCATCCACATCTCCTCTCCTGTATTATTTGGAAGTGAATACCAGACATCATATCATTTCACTGGATATATTTTGAATATAAACAGGTCTTGCTAACAGAGTATGATGGGAGAGAAAGATTGGAGTCAATGACTATTCCAATGCTTTTGGCCTTGGCAAGTGGACAGATGGAATTGTCCTTAACTGAGACAGGAAAGACTGAGGAAGGGTGCAGTATAGGCATGAAGACCAGGGCTCAGTTTTGGAACTGAAATTTGAGTGTCTATTAGAGATTCAAGTAGAGAGTTGGATGTGTGAGACTGGATTTCAGGGAAGAAGTCTGGGCTTAAGATACTAATTTGAGAATCACCAGCACAGAGATATTTAAAGCCTTGAGATGGGGTGATATCACCAAGGGAGCGAACAGAGCAAGAAGAGAATAGGACCAAGGACTGAGCCCTGAAGCACTTAATAGTATTAAGAGGTTGGGGAGTTGCAAGAGTCCAGCAAAGAAAATGAGAAGAAGTAGCCAGGGAGGTAGAAGAAAAGTTGGGAGTGATGTTTTGGAAGTCAAGTGAAGACATTGTTTTAAGAAGTGGTCCACTGGCTCAAACGCCAGGTCAGTCTGCTCTGACTTTGTCCTGAGGGCAAATCAGAGGAGTGAACTGTGGTTAAGTTAGCATTCTGGAAAGATTGGTTTGGCTGCTTCTGTGGTGAGGATGGATTGTAGGAGGCAAGAGTAGATGCAGGGAGATGTGTCAGGACATATCAGGACACTGTGAAGTGGTCCACAGTGGTGAGAGGCAACGGTGGCCTGGGCTGGGCTGGAGGCAGTGGAGGTACAGAGAAGAGGCTGGATTCTGGGTCTATTTTGGAGGAAATGTAGACAGGACTTGGTGACTACAGGTAGAAGGTGAGGGAGAGGGAGAAAGCTGGGATGGTTATCAGCTCCTTGGCTTGGGTCCTTGAGTAAGTGGTGGGAGTGACACTATGAACAGGGAGGAAGATATAAGGAGGAATGAGAATGTTGGAGATCTAGAATGATGACTTGGAGGTACCCATGGATGATAAGGGGAGTGAGCAGCTCCATGTGAAGACAAATTTGGTTTTCCTCAGCACACAGATGGTCATTGGTGCCTTGGAGAAGGATGACCAAAGCCAAAATTTAAATGATGAGCAGAGGAAGTGAAACTCACAGTACCAGATGGGGTGGCCAAAGATGTGGGACAAAGCCAGAGAGCAAAAAAAGTTGTCCACCTTGCCTAATGCTTCTGATAAGTTAAGAAATATAGGTCTGCGAAGTACCCATGAAACCACCGGTGACCATGGTGGGTGCAGTGTAGGGGAGAGCTGAGAGCAGAAACCAGATCAGAATGGGTCGAGGAGTAAGTGTGGTGAGGGGAATGGAGACAGGAGTGTAGATGACCCTTTCAAGAAGTTTGCCATCAAAGCAGGGAGACAGGTGGAGGTGGTAGGGTGGAAGGTGTTTATTATTTTAAGTATCATTTTGGGGGGAAAAAACCCCACAATCATGACACATTTCAATTTAAACTTCCAAACTGGCTAGCCCCAAATGGAAAGCATCACATTTTTTATTACGTAAATTTGAAAAGTCCCCATATTTCCGATGTTTGGGAGTGGCTGGTCCTGAAATAGTCCCGTATTACAACAGTTTAAAGAGCAGTGGAAGTTTCACAAACCTAAGTCAACAATAAAGTAAGACTCCAAACACTTGCCGTGTGTTCATGATGACAGGTAACAAACTTCAAGGCGATGTAAAAGTTATTCAAACAATAAACAGACCTTACATATTAGTTTTTATTCAGCTTCATGAAATCTCTGAGAGTCGAGCAGCTTTTAATTATTTGATCTCCAATACAGTGGATGACATTTGAAGATTTTAAAAAGGAACATGGATAGGGAATGTCTTGGCTTTATGGTTTGTCAAAATGCCACCCAGTTAAGCACATTTCCATGGAGGGAGAAGGGCCAGCGGACAGGAAGGGGGTGGTGAGGTTTTAGGCAGGAGGAAGATACACAAAGTTGGGGGTTGCCTTAGCTTGGGTTCTCCCAAAAGCAGAGCATGAGACAAGGCCTTACATGAAGGTGACTTATTTTGGGAAATGATCTCAAGGGACAGGTGTGGGGGATTGAGAAGGAGGGAAAACCAATCCAATGAATATTATTAAATTGATCAATATTATTGATTATTAAATTGACCCCTATCTGTGGGATGCTGAGCTCTGATTCCAACGAGGACTCTCTGAGGAGCAGTGTAGAATGTGCCTCAAAATTATCCACCTGAAAGGTAGAAGAGGGGAGTTCGCATTCACTGGTTTCTGTCTTTCCATTGGTCAAGGGTTGCCCTCTGGGGTGTTAACTCCCTTGAACTTCCATGTTGGCTCACGCATCATAATGGCTGAGTGGGTGTCCTTAGGTGTTCCATATGGGGCAGCAGAGAATACTCTGGTAGACAGCAGGGCCATTTTCCCTGCTACGTGGAGAGAGATTATCCAAGAAAATCTAAAACAATGCTCTCAAATATTTCCCATCCCCCGTATGCACACCCCTCTGCAATGCTGACTTTGTAGTTCCTTCCATCAAGAGGTAGAGCCTATTTCTCCCTTGAAACAGAGCTTGGGCATGTGACTTATTTTGACCAATGAGACAGTAGCAAACATGATACAAACAGAGGCCAAAAAAGTGAGTGCATATTGGGGCTCACCCTTCCTCTTGCTACTTTCAGAACCCAGTAACCGTGTGAACAAGCTCAGACCAACCTGTTGGATAATGAGAAACACATGGCTAAGGCATTCCTATTTTTCCAGCTGATGTTGAGCCAATTGCCAGACATGCGAATGAGGATGCTGTTGACCTCCAGCTTCAGGTGAGCCAGCTCAGACTTGAAAAACTGCTCAGCCAATTCACAGAACCATGAGCAAATAAATGGGTGTTTTGGGGTGGTTTGTTACATGATGTAAACTAATTGACATAACTTCTGGCATCATTTGAGTTTCCCGGATCCAGCTGTGCCTGGTGTTATGTTGCCATAACATAGCTACCCCGGACTCTTATGAGCCATTACATTCTACTTATTTGCTTAAACTATTTTGAATTGTGTCTCTGTCACTTGCAACAAAAAGGGCCCTTGATGATCCAAGACTGAATGGACTGTACAGACAAACGGGCAGGAAAGATGAAGACATTGACTGGTAAGTGACAGGTAGACTTGACTTTGGGGTCTAGGCTGGATAGAAAAGGAAGTAAATCCAGAGTGGAGAGGAAGTGGAAGGGTCAGTAGTTCAAGGTCCTTCCTCCTTGAAATCCTAGGGTTTCCTTCTCTGAGTCACTTCTTGGAACTGAGTCAGATTCATTGGTTTCCTCCTGGTCTCCCTCAGCAATGCTGAACTCACGTTACCTCAGCCTGTTTCCTACACACCTTCGGAAGACCACAGAGCTGTGAACACCCTCTATTTAAAGGCAGGCAAACTAGGGAGCCCCTTCCCTAATCATCATCATAATTCATCTTGTATTCAGGCAAGACAGAGCTCAGAGGGACTTATGGATCTTAGCAGCTTTCTCCTTGTGATATCTGGGGTACCGTGGAAGAAAGCTACAATCAGCCTTAAGCCTACCCAAAGGACAGAAACTTTCACAAAAATGTTGCCAAGTGCCTAATGTTACAACATTTTCTCCATCTTTTTTCCTGGATATAAAGCAGGAGGGAGACAACTCCTGGGGATTCTGAACTCAATAGACAAATCAAGGCTGTCTGGGATGAACATGCAAATTCGTGCATAAAATACAAATGAACTCCATTGGTCATAACTTAGTCACATGGCCACACCCACCTGCAAGGGAGATTGGGAAATGTAGTCTTTAACCTTTGGCAATATGCCTAGCTAAAAATTCTGTTGCTATGGAGGAAAAAGAGAAAAGATTCTGGGGGAGATAGTGACAACATCCATTCTCTGTTTTTGCCATTTTGGTCCCAGCATAGGATTAAGAGTGACAGAACTGCCAGGACCAAAGAGGAGACAGCTCTTTAGAAATCCCTCTACTCTACCTCTACCCTGGGATATGAAAAGAGACCTTGGAGAGGCAGGGGAAGGAGCTAATAACAGCTGGTATCTGCTACATTTCTTGAGCACTTATTGTGTGCCAGGTACTGGGTGAAGCATTTCACATGCATTCTGTCATTCCAGTCCTCGTACAAGACTGCACTTAATCCCTACTAGATTTATCCATTCAGTCAACACACATTTACTGAGTGCCTGCCCGTATATGTCAGCCCCTATGCTAGGCACTGGGGAGAGTGGTGAATAAGACAAAGTCCTCCGTTCTTTCTGAGTTTACAACATAACAAAGTAGTCACAAGCACAAGCTTTGGAGCCAGAGTGCCCAGGTTCAAATCCTAACTTATCAATCATGTGGATGTGCAAGTCACTTAAACTAACTATGCCTCAGTTTCCCCACCTGTAAAATGGGAATATTAATGGTACCTACATCCTAGGGCTACTGTGATGCTCCAGTGAAATAATGGACGAAAAATATTCAGCTCAGTGCCTGGTACATAGTTGGTGCTCAATAAATGTGAGCTATTATTATAATAGGGGAGATGAATTTCAAATCATAATTGCTAATGAGATGAGTGTGAATAGCAAGAAGTACAGGGTACACCATCCACCAGAGGTGGGTAGAAATCTGAGCATCATTCTTTTCCCTTGATTATTCTATTGAGATATAACTTACACACAATAAAGTGCTTAGACCTAAAGTGTAGTGCATACTGTCATGCGCCACCCAGATCCCCTTTCAGGACTGAGGTACTCGTTTCCCAGCTGCTGGGAGTGTTGCTGCTGACAACTCTCGGTTGAGTCCCTGCTTGAGCATTGCCCTAGGACAAAAGGAGGCTGCTTTGCCCAAGATTCCACCCTCTTCCGTGGGGCTGCTTGCCTTCAAGGACCGATTGATGTGGGAGGTATAGAGGCCTAGTCCCTTGCTTCAGTTGGGGACAACTCTGAGGGTCATCACAGCTCCAGAGCTCCCTGTGGGGTTTGCTGAAGTCTTTATTCTGAATACATCACAGCTCAGCTTTTCTTTCTGTTCAGTCCTAGTTTCTTCACTTCTTCCAGATGTTGCACCTGAGAACTAATCCCTAATCAACTTCCTGTACATACATCTCCATCTCCGAATCTGTTTCCCTGGGAGCCTGATCTGAGAAGGGTTGCAGGAGCAACATCTGGAAGAAGTGAAGAAACTAGGACTGAACAGAAAGAAAAGCTGAGCTGTGATGTATTCAGAATAAAGACTTCAGCAAACCCCACAGGGAGCTCTGGAGCTGTGATGGCCCTCAGAATTGTCCCCAACTGAAGCAAGGGACCAGGCCTCTATACCTCCCACCTAAATGGATGGCTGGATGAGGTTTTTGTATTTGCATATGCCCCTGTAGCCTCCATCCAGATCAAGATAATGGAACTTTTCTGGTTGTTCAGCAGGGTCCCTTAAACCCCCTCCCCATCAATAAGCTCTACAGGTAACTGGGAGACAGGTTTGATTTCCCTCCTTCCCTCATATCCCACATTCTACTCATCAGCAAGATGGGCATAGAGTCCATCTACTTCTTTCCACCTCCACTCCCATCCCCAGCCAAAACCAGCATCACTTCTCCCCAAGTCTCCACTCCTGCCCTCCTGCTCTGAAACCCATTCTGTCAGTTTTGACTATGTCAAGCTCTTTCCTCTCTCCTGGGTTCCCAGGATTCAACCCCCTCCAGTCTTCAACCCTTCAACTCTTCCCAATCTGCTTCTTTTATAGCCCTTATCAAAATTGTGCTCTTTTTGAGCCAAAGCCTGTTTTGTTTGTTTGTTTTTTGAGATAAAGCCTATCTCTCATGCTAGAATGTAGAACAAAACCAGATCTACTAGTTCCACACAGGAGCTGTTTCTATTTTGTAAGTTCCTCTTCTTATCTTAGCCCCCAGTCATCCATTGTTTCTGTGCCACATTAGCTCCTGTGGGCACAGAGCTTTACAGTTTATAAGGTGCTTCACACTCATCATGTGATCCTCACAATGACCTCGTGAAATAAGTGGTACAATCGAGGTGTTTCCCGTTCTATAGCAGATGTTAGTTGAGGTCAATGAGACTGAGAACTTGCCCAAGGATCCACTACTGGGACGTGGCAGAGCTGAGGTCGGCCAAGTGAGGCAGCATCACATAGTAGTGAAGGCCACAGTCTCTGGTCAGACACACATGACCTTGAATGTCAGCTCTGCTACTTAATGGCTATGTGACCTTGATCAAGACCCTTAACCTGTCTGAGCTTCTGTTTCCTCAACCACAAAATGGGGGCAATGGTTAGCAACCTAAGCTCCTTGTGAGTATAAAATGGATGCCAAGTGCTGTGTGCTATGCCTGACACAACAGAAATTGCTCAAGAAACAATAGGTCCCAATGTCCCACAACTCAAAATCTGATTGGGTTAGCCCAGCCACTGGATTGATTCTGTCCTGGGTCGGGTGATCATCCCTGGTCCAACCAGCTGTGGCCAGAGGGTGAAGTTATTTGCTGTGGACAATATTATTGAAGGGATTGGAGAAGGCTAGTGGATGATGAGGCTGGAGCTCAGAGGGTGTGCCTATGCATGAGGCCCAGAGAAAGTGATAGAGAAAAGTGTGCCTTCTAGACGATGCATGAGAGTTCCAGGAAGGTCCTGCTGAGGCAGTCCTGGTTCTTCTTCCACAGAAGTTGCCCTCTGAACATCAGCCCCTACCCTCTAAACTTCAGTATTCTCAACTGTGAAAAGGAGGAGGGGGTGTTAATTTTACTCCTCCATCTAATTTCTGGGGCAGATGAGGATAAGAATCAAATGACATCATGTCTATGGAGACTCTTGGTGTAAATGCCACGTAGATGATTAGAATTATTAATTTACTGAGGAAGAGAAAAAAAGAATTTTCTTGAGCCGCTGAAGCAGATGTTTGTCAAGGCTCTTGGGGCAGGAAAGACACCCAACTCACTCTGATTCACTCAATGAGTAGCTGCTTGTTCAGTTTAGGTTGATGAAAGGATACAGGGGGAATTTGATAGAAAAAAGGGCAGACCTAACAGCATGCTGCAGCTTCTCTCCCTGGGGCTGCTTGAGGGTTTTTGATTCTGCCTCTTGCTATGTGTGGCCCCACTATCTGTGCAGATGGCTCTCTCTTTACTAATATGTGGACTTGGCTTGGGCTGCCCAGTTCTGACTGCATTTCTGCTTAGATATTCACCCTCATGTATCAGTACCAAGAGCTCCCCGTGCCTGGTCCCACCCCCCAGGACTCCAACTCTGATAGGCTAAGTACAACCAATGGATGTATTCTACCCTGGGTTAGCTGGCCACTTTTGGCCCAATTAGGTTTGGACAGAGGGGTGAAGCTATTGAGTATGAGCATGGGATAGGTCTACCACTCCAGCATGGGGCTTGCATGGGTGAGTGTGGGCATTTTGAAAGAACGAGACATGGCCTGGGGGGCATCCTAAACAATGTGGTCTCCAAAATGGCATTGGACTGAGACCCTCACGAAGATAATAGTGAAGGATTCAGAGCCATTCTTTGGTTCATTCATTTATTCAACAGGCATGTGCCAAGCATGTGTGACAGGCAGGCACTGTTCTAGACCATTTCTTGTCAAGTCTTATTAGACCAGGGAGATAGATGATCCAACAAATGAACACAATGAGGGTCCCAAGTGCTTTCACAGAAGTCTGACCTGGGTGTAGGGAGAGGAGAGGGGCAGAAAATGATTTAGCCAGCTGTATGGGGCTTACAGCAGTGGTTCTCCAACTCGAGTATGCATCAGAATTACTTGGAAGGCTTGTTTAGACACAGATTACTGAGTCCCCCCACCTGAGAAGCTGACTCAGGTAAATCTGGGATAATTGCTGAGAATTTTCATTTGTAAGAAGTTCCCAGGTGATGCTGATTCTGCTGATCTGGGATCCATACTTTGAGAATCGACGACCTTGAGGTTTGAGTCTTGAAAGGTGAAAACGTGAGGAAAGGATAATTGACCCAAAGTCGTGGAGTTATGACTTGGCATTCAGTGTTCTGGAATTGCAAGTGTTTGGGCACCACATCTAGTGTGTTTTGAGAGTGGTGAGGAGAGATTGAGGAGTAAGCAAGGGCTAAATTGTCAAAGTCCCTGAATGCCAAGCAAAGGAACTTGAACATTATTCTGTAGGTAATAGGAGCCCTTGGAGGATTTTAAGCAGGGGAGGGTATGTTCATATTTATGCTTCAGAAGGAGCACAGTGGTCTGGGTAGAAAGAGGTGGGCTGGGAGGACAGGATCTACATCATGAATTGCCTGACCAGTGGTGCTCCTGGATAACTGTAGCCTCTCCTAATGAGCATGATGGTGTCACAGTCCTTGATCTGCAGGTCTGAGAGGCTGCGATGATTCCACAGGTTCCGACCCTGGAACCTTAGTATCTGATCCTCCACGTAAGGTCCCCCAGCTTCCTCAATCTTCTCTTTCAAGTCACAGATGGAGTTATAAGGGTTGACGGCATAAGGCTTGGTCTGGCCGCTGGAGTCCTTCACGAAGACCTGGATCTCAGGAAAGAAGGTCTCCAGCACCCGGACGCTCACTTTAGAGAAGATCCCGTAATCTGCCAGGGTCCGCTGGCTGCTGAGCAGTTGCCGATCTCCTCCTTGCTCCTGGAAGGAGAGACGCTGCTGCCCAAGGAGGCCACACGTCCTCTTGATCTCCATCTTCATCTTCCAGATGGGGCTGTAGGGGTCCACTGAGAGTGTCCAGGACTCCTGCCCCGTCTGTTTCACCATCACCTGGACATCTCTTGCTGGCTGGAAGGGAGGGAGGGAACAGAAAAGGGTGTCTGTGGTCACGGCTGTCTGCTGTCTCAAAATCCTCCCCCTTCTGGCTACTGACGATATAATTTATTGCCTACCGAGACAGTTTTAAAAGTAAAAGTAGGTGCTGTCAATAATTATCTCAGCCAACAGGCATAAACCAAGATTTCCCAGGCCAAGCAGAACATTTGGTCACCCCAGGACCCTTGGGTCATCCTCTGTCCTCTGACTCACCCCAACCAGAGTGACAACAGGCAAGAGCTCTCCAAATAACCAGTCCTCCTATGTGGATCTATTCAGAGTCCCCACCTGTCACGTGGGGATAACACTAGCACCTACTCCATAGGTACATTATAGATAGGGCTGTTGTAGGTTAAATCATTTAACATGTGTCAGGCACTGGGACGTATGTTCCAGGATATTCACTGTAATAGCCAAAGTCTGAAAGCATCCTAAAAATCTATCAGTGGGGCACTGATTATATAAGTTAAGGTACTTTTATTCATTGGATTATGATATAGCTATTGACCCAGGATGACTTGCTGTTCCTTTTGGTCTAGAGCGGTCCTGGCGTATGACCCTTGTCCTGGCATAATTAACATCACCCCATTTCATGCTCAAAAATATCCTGGTTTGGACTTTATGGTATATGGTTATGCCTTTTAAGTCTATATGTGTGGATATGGAATTGTCTTGCAGATAATTTAACTAACTGAATGACCTAATAATTTAATAAAAGTGAAAACGCAAAAACTAGGATGTACAGACACAGACACGTGCTTGTGTGTGTGTGGCATATCCACTGAAAGAGAAACAAGATATTGATAAGTGGATGTCAGGGAGGGGGCAGAACTGACAGACTGGGCATCGGGATGGGAGGGAGACTGACTTGAATTGCGTGCTTTTTTTTCAACAGTTTGATTTGCCTTTTTTTTTTTTTTTTTGCTATGTACATGTGTTGTCTTTTCACAAAACATAAAATAATAATAACAGTCATTATGGGGAGGGGTCTTGGCAAGAGTTTGAAGACTGTTCTACCAATCTTGCCTCCCAGGAGCCCCCTGGTCCACTGGACATTCCAGCCAATGGGACATGGCTGGGTGGTGGGTCCCTCTGGTGTGTTAGTTATCTGCCTTGTTTCCGTTGCCTTGGGGCCAGACTGAGAATTTCCCTGCAGGAAATGGAATGTGGGACTGTGACGAGATTTCCCTGGGAGCAGCAGGTTGGGGAAATCAGATCTCTCGGTGAGCTCTCAGCAGAGGCCTGATCTTTGAATCCTGGATTCCTGTGTAGTGTTCAGACCCAGGATTGTTGTGATTCGTGTGGGAAAAGCCGTGTGCAGGGGACTGTGTGGCGGGGGTTGTTGATTGCAGTGGAATCCTGTGCTCCTCACTGATCGTTTTCAAACACATCTATTAAATCTCTTGTTTTAATAGCAAGAAGTTAAGCTTTCGACAACCTATCATAGAGGAAACGTTACCCCACAGGATGTATGTATATGAGTAGATTCTTTGACTATATCCCTCAAATGGCTACAGAGTAGGGCAGAAATTGCCTGCCCATTATACAGATGAAAGAACTGAGGTCCAGACACAGCGAAAGGGGAAGAAATGCACACCTGGTTGGTGGAGACATCTCCATGGGAGGTGTTGCCTCTTCCTGGGGACTTACAGGTGCTGTGGCAGGAGTGGGGAAGATTCGTGGGGGGTTGAAATGAGGTCAATCACTGAGTCATGACTGTGGGGTGGGGAGGGGTTGTACCTGCACGTGCCAGCCTTGGCTGGGGTCTTCAGTCCTGCAGCAAGCCTGCCTCAGGCAGTAAACGGCCTCTCTGGCCACCAGGTCCCATCTCTTGTCCCTTCCCAGGTTGTTGGTGGGATCAGCTGGGTCCAGGATAACGGGCCTGGGACAGAGAGGGGAGGATCTCCATCACACTCAGCACTCTGTCCTCTGTCAGTCTGTCCCATTTGTTTCACTATGGGATTGTGCAGACCTCTGTGTAGGGAGGCCTCCCTGCAAGCTGAAGCTCTGGGTTCAGGACTGGAGGTATAACCTAGGCTGGCTCAGTCAGAATGAATCTCAGGGATTCTGCTTGGAACGCTAGGGCAAAGGGGCTCTCCCTCTTGTACTGGAGGGTACGAGTCGAGATGAGAAGGCTGGAACTGACGCAGCCATGAAGGAGTTAGCCTGAATTCAAAGGTAAAATCCTGGGAAGGGCAGAGCTGAGCAATTCACGGACGGGACCCTTATGACATTGCAAACATCACACCATAGCTGAAGCTTCATTTATCTTTGGACTTCTCAGTTACAAAAGCCAATAAATTCCCTTTATTTAAAAACTGTCTGAGCTGGGTTTTCTATTACCGTGCAGCTGAAGGTAACGCAACCAACACACCCACCTGCATTCCTTCAATTGTTTTTTGATAAAGATTCTGACAACTTCATTTTCGAAATCATAGTACTTGGTCCAATATATGCAGATGTCTTCATAATCTTGGAGGAGTTTCATCACAGCTATAAACCCTTCATCCAGGTTGAAGTTCTCATTTTCGTTTGTACCCATTTCCCAGGCGTAGATAGTCAGTAGCTCCAGGGCATATTTTGGGGGCAATGCTGCTTTGCGATATTTACGTTTCAAATACTGGGGGGGGTGGGGGGTGGGGGGAGAGAGAGAGAGAATATGAGATTGTTGCCCTGGGAACTGGGAATTTCCAGGTCTCTCTGTTTCCAGGGCCCAGTAATACTTTGTTTCACATCTGGATTATGCAGCACATCTGTGAAATTTGACATGGGCCCAGCAGCTTGGGGTCTAGATGAACTATGTCCTGGGGCCATCAAAATTTCAATAAAAGAGGAAGTTGGGGCCTCTTGTGGACTTTCTTGTCCTCAACAATCGTGTTATTCAGTTGGAATGGGGGAGGCAATATAATGTAGTGAATATAGGATAGAATCAAAGAAAACTAAAACACCCAAACACACTGAAAACATGAAATCAGAACAAACTGAGAGATGAAGGAGAAAGAGTAATAATGTGAAATTTTCAATTCTTCAAAAATTAATTTAGAAATGTATTGCAATTTCAATTAGAATTCCAGTGGTGTTTTCAATGGGATAAAATAATCTTAAGATTCATATAGAGGAATAAAAGTGTAGAAAATCCAAGAAAATTATGAAAAAGAAAAATAGAGAGATTGGTGTTTGTCTTCTCAGACATGTCACATAAAGCAGTTATCACAAAAACACTATGTGTTTTGGTGTCAGAATAAACAATAGTCAGGTGTGACAGAACAGATAGCCCAGAATTAGTTCCCAGTAGATATAAGAATTTAATAATTGACAAGGGTGATATTTCAGTTCAGTGGGAAAAAGATGCATAATCCATTAAATGATGTTGGCACAACTTATTAGCCATTTGGAAGAAATTAAAGATGATCCCACTGTCACACCAAATACCAAAATAAATTACAAATGGAATTAAAGTATATATTAAATATATTAGAAGAAAAATTAAGAGGCTATTATATATATATGTGTGTGTGGGTAAAATAGGAAACCTATAACTTATAAAAGAAAAGTCAGACATATTTATTTATCTTAAAAATTAGAAAATTAAAAAATTAGAATTAATTATGTTGTCAAAGATACTATAATTAAGGTTAATAGATGAGTGATATATTGGTAAAAATATTTGCAACACATGAGAAATTATGGTAAGTATCTACAATTTGCAAAGAGGTTTTATAACTGATAAGAAAAAGATAAAAAACCCAATGGAAAAATATGCAAAATACATTAATAGGTAACTCTCACAAGTTCAAGTCCAAAGGTCAATAAGCAAACGTATTTTTTTAAAGCGTGGACTACAAAAAGAGCATGCATGATATAATTCCACTGACATAACCTCTGTGCATGAGCTGTGCTATAAAATATAAAGACATAAAGAGAGGCAAAAAGGAATAGTCACCAAAAATGTTATTGATATTATCTCAGCTATTTCGTGTGAATTTTACCTTCTTTCTTATGCTCTTTTTGGCGTTACTTGCACTTTTGATAATGAGCTCAATGTAATATTCAAATAATCAGCAAAAAGCTCTATGATTATGAAAATTATTTAGTGTTGTTGATTCAGGGCACACATTCTACAGTCAGACACTTTTGTATTCAAATCTTAGCCCCACTTTAACTTTTGAGCCTCGATTTTCTCATCTCCAAAGTGGGACTAATGAATAATACACACATGACAGAGCTGGTGGAAAGACTAAAATGAGAAAAGATATGGGGAACACTTAGCCTAGATCACAGAACATAATTAACACTCAATAAATGGTAGCTTAATGATTATTGTTGCCGTTGTTATTATTATGTGAAATGCCTGAGGTCTGAAGCCTGTGGAAAATCCTGTTTGTGCACATCAAGAACCATTTAATTGCCCTTGAGGAATATGTCTTTGGAACCAGGAGGTTATGATCGGGACGTTACGCTTCAGAAGCGAACAGGATACGGCAAGAACGGACAACAGCCACAACGATAATGCAAAACATCGTCCAGTGCTCTACGGTTTACAAACAACGTCCAATTATACTATTTCACTTACATTATTGAACCTGCTCCCTATTCTGAGTTAGGTTGTTTCCACTTTTCCTCTTTAAAAAAAATGCTAGGAGGCGCCCGCCCTCCCTCTAATGCTCGCGTCTCCCAGCCCCGCACCTGCAGGTACCAGTGTTTCACCAGCCGCAGCAGGCTCTTCAGCTTAGTAGGACGACTTTTCACAAAGTGCCTCTGCAACTCCGTGAAGCTTGGTGCGAACTCCCCAGGGTAGCCATTGGTGGTTATCAAGTTTTCATAGATTTCCGGTGGTGGTTTAGAGTACGGGCAAAAATTTCCTGGGAGAGAAAAGTACCTGGTTAGGAAAATGCACTTTGAGGTGAGGGAGAGGGGAAAAGGACTACTGTGCGTGGAGTGGGCATAAACTATCTCCCGCAATCCTCACTACAGCATTATTTCCCCATTTTACAACTAAATAAGTGAAGGCCTCAAGAGTTTGGTAGCCCTCCCCCAAATCACACAGATTTTAAATAACTCGCCTTGACCAAAGACTTACACTGTGTCAGCACTGGGCTAAGCTCATGGAATCCTCAGAACAGCTCCATTAGGTAGGTAAAATTAAGTGGAATCATAGGAAATTGCCATTTTTTTGTGGGTCAAACATGGTCAAATATTGTGAATTTCCTATGGTTCAACCTGATATCATTATCCCATTTAACAGGTTGGAATATTGAGTCTTGGAGGTATTAGGTAGCTTGCCCAAGGTCACACAATTAGTAAGCCTTGGATCCAAAATGTGAAGACATTAAGAGCCCTGCTTTTAAAATGATTCCAGTCCAGTTCTAACTCCAAAGACCTTGAAGGGCTTGCTTGCCCTGGTGTTTCATGGAGGGGCAGAGAAGAATCTTCTCCTTGGGTTAGATGGGAATCCATTATCTCTGATTCTCCTCAGCAGTGGGACATGGCAACACAGGCATTTATGGAAGGACTTAATCTTGAAGGTATAGTTCCAGTCCCATCTCCCCCAAAAAGAGCAAACACCACTCTCTCCCCATTGGTTTCCACTTTCCCAAACCTCCCCCGAGGCCCGGTTGGTGAAGGGCCCCTGACTTGTTTCTCTGGACCCGACCCATCCCTGTCTTTACTCAGAGCATTGAAAGCTGGGAGCACATCCACTTCAATGTTTTTACTGCTTTTCCTGGCCTGGACCCGGAAGGACAGGGAGCGGGGGACCCCGGTCTTCTCTCTGTGCTGGGCCAGGGTGATGTTGTAGGCCAGACTCCTGCCACAGTGAGTCAGTTTCTCCTCGATGAGGCTGATGACGACTCCACGGAGCTGTGCCTGGTCTTGGAAGCTGGAGAAGCAGCTCAGGAACAGGACCAAGTCCACATCGGAGCTGTGGTTCAGCGTCGTCCCCTTCCCAGAGGAGCCACCCTGGGGAGGACATCCATGCTGAGCTTCAACTCCCCTGAGGCGTGATGCTTTGAGGTTGGGGGAGAGGCCAGAGGCACCCACGTTAGGCTGTTTACAGATCCCAGAAGGAGCCCTTGGTCTCTGTCATACAAGGTGACCTCTGCTGTGGCTATTACATCTTTTCATTGGTTACAAAACTTAGTACATGGTAAATAATTCAAAGGTTATAAATGAAATGTAAAACTCTATTGCACCCCAAGCCTTAAATCCCTTCTCCAGAGAAAACCACAGTGACCAGTTTCTTAAATATTATTCTGCAGATGTTCAATGCCTAGACTGATGTTATCCAACATGGTAGCCAAGAGCCACATGTGGCTATTTAAATTCAAATTAATTAAAATAAAATGAAATAAAAAATTCAGTTCTTCAGTCATACTAGCCTAATTTCAAGTGTTCAATAGCCACCCACGGATAGTGACGATACGTTGGATAGCACATATGTGGAACATTTCCAACATTGTAGAAAGTTCTATTGGATAGCTCTGGCCTGGACAAACATACTCTTGTGTATATATTTTGTACACATATTTTGTGCATGTGTATGCACGTGTGTGTATGCATAAATATATTTTTTAGATTTGTGTGTGTGTGTGCAGGGATGCTGGAAATCCTACTTCATGGGTAGCATAAATGTTTATGGAAGGAGGCCCAGCTGTAGCCTTGACAGGTGCATCACTAATCTTTCCTCCGGATATGAAACAAGCAGGAAAAGGAATTTGGAGGTCCTGGATAAAGATCCCGGGAGGAGTAAAATCTAGGTAGAGTGATCATGGAGCCCTTAGAGGGGGTCTGAGGATGGAAAGTCCTGCCTGCCCTTAGTCCATTTGCAAATGACCTTCCTCTGGCCTTGTCCTCTCCACCTGCACATTTTGATCTTTTTATACTTTTTTCCCCACTTAGTGCTGATGCGATCCCAGAGATTGAACTAGAAAACTACAAGTTATAATATTTGATCAAAAGAAGTCTCAATAAGAGAAACAGAATATGTTTCCTCTTTCTTCAAGGTGCAGAAAGGCTGCCACTTTCCTGAGACAGGAAATGGTCGTGGCAGGTGTCATTTTTAAAGACACCCAAACTTCAGTGGTTGTTGCTGTACCTGCGGGAGTACCTCCAACCTCTGAATCCCGGGAGTTCTGACGGGCTGTCTCTGCTCCTTGTCCGGGTAAATGACACTAAAATGAACATGTCCTCTGAGGAAGGGGGACTCGGGGTACTTCTTCAGTAGCCAGGGAAGGGGGCTGGCCCTTCTCCTTTCTCTCACATACAATAAGCTAGCTTTTATTTTGAAATAATTAGATTCACAGGCAGTTGTACAGATAGTTCAGAGAAGTCTGGTCTGCCCTTTACCCAGTTTCCTCCCAATGGTCACATCTTACATAAATATAATAGAACACCAAAACCAGGAAATCAACATCGATACAATGTGTGTGTTTAGTGCTACGACATTTTATCATGTGTGTGGATTCCTGAAATCAAGATACAGAACTATTCCACTCTACCTCCTCATTCAGCTCCTTTATAGTCACACCCACCTCCCTCCCCTCGGCCATCCCTAAACCCTGGAAAAGGCACTAATCTGTTTTCCATGTCTATAATCTTGTCATTTCAAGAATCATGTTAATGCAATCATACAGTATGTGACCTTTTGAAATTGGCTTTTTTTTCACTCAGCGCGATGCTTTGATTTCCATCCATGTTGCTGCATGTATTAACAGTTTGCTCCACCATAATCACCCTCGTGACAGACTGGTATTCAAGGGTTGACTTCAGTCCCACTCTGCCTGCTATTGTTAACTTTTCAGAGTGCTCAACCACTTGCTTTTGATGTCTGTTCAGTGTTTTAGTTGTAATTTGTGACAGAGAGATTTTGTAAGAGACTTACTCCATCTTGGCCAGTATCAGAAATTTATAATCTCTTTAAAAAGAAATGTATTTATAAGTACATATGAAAGAAAATGTTTTCTAATTATTTATAAACATATAAAATGTAATCACAGTATAAGAAAATGCTAATAGTGCTTATCTATGCCTAGTAAGGTCATTCATTTTGTCATGTTTTGGTATTTTTCTATATTTTTGTGATTAATTGTATTACTCGTGTAACTTAAAAAATCGTGAAGCAATTTTGACCTCAGATTCCTATGTAACCTTAATTTTGGCATTGGTTTGGCATTGGCATTTCTTGATCTGAGGAAACAGAATAGTAGAGAGAGGAAGAATATGGGTGTCAGAGGGTGGCAATGATTAAGCATAGCGAGGGATGTCTTTGCAAAAGTTACTACTGCTCCCAGAAGACTCTCTAGGCCACAATGGTAGGATATCAGTACATTTAACTCTAGAAAAATACAGCAGTCTCACCACAATATAGATGGATAAAACCAGGAAAACTAGATTCAACTCAGAAAATCTAGTGCTTAATAAGTTCAAGAAAGGCAGAGAGAAAAGAAATGTTGACTTATGTGCAATGTGCAACATACCCTCTTCCTTCCTCCAAATATAGAAATGGAAATGTAATGAACGTGTCCTTTTTGCTATTATTTGTTTACCAATGTTTATTTAGATAGGGCATTTAAATCCATAAATACTATGCTCTAGGCTGCTTAAAATAGTTGGAGATGGTTATTCTAGGGGTGTTTAAACTTCTGGAAATAGAGATCATTGAGAGAACAAGAAGAAAGGGAAAATAACTTTTTCTTCTTCTACAGATAAATTGTCTCCACTTGACAACACCTGTAAAGGTGGGAATGGGAACTTCAAGAGACGGGTATTTGGAGTAACACAAATGCCATGTCTCCAATGGAAACACAGCACATTCAAATCCATGGAAGAGCCTTATTTAGGACATATATTAAAAAACTTGAGCACTTTCAAACCCATCCTTCAGAGAACATGCATCCCACTTCTGGTTCTGATGGGGATTTCTTTTTTGGTTTTAGGATCTGAAAGCAAAGATGCTGATGGAGCTCTAGAGCAGAAAGCAGAGGTTGCAATTCCTCCAGGAAATTCAGATACCTACAAGAGTGAGAGCCCAGAAGTGCAAAGTTGTATCTTTTTAAGCAACTACAGGAGCTTGAGTTTCTTGAATTTCTGTTTGGAAGCTCATGATTTGCTGATAATGCCCGAGTCTTTGGTTTCAACTCTTTATTTAAAGATTCTGTAAAGCCACATGTCCTTTTCGGTCTTACCCTCTGCAGTCATTACCAGCCCACCCTCCTCGCCGGTACAGCCTGATTTACTTATGTTAATGTTAGATCTCTTTCATTCTAGCAAAATCTAGAATTATGGTCAAGATACTTTTGGTTTAGGGTAACATGTTAAAAGATGAAGTACAATTCAGTACTTTCCCGGAAGAAATCATGATATAAATGGGTGTTGAATTATATGGTCAGCCACTAAAATTCCATTTAACCCATGAAGTACTCTCTGGTATTGCATAATTGCTAGATAGTTTCTAAAATAACTATATAATATAATATAACATAGTGCCAATTTAGAAGAAAAATATAGGAAATTATCTTTGTGACTTTGGGGTTAAGTAGTTTTTGTGAAAATTAATCATGGGAAACCTCATTTAAAATGGAGTGGAGAGGCCAGAAGAGGAAGCCCTCAGGCCCAACAACTCTACATGTCAATTACAGACCTCAACAGAAGGAAGCCCTCAACAGGAAGAAACCTTGAATTACAGGACCGACAGGAAGAGACGTACATTGTATCCCCAACAAGAAATTGATTGCTCCAGCAACTCAGCCAATGAGAAATCATCACTACCCTGAACTCTCAATTTCCACCAATGGACTTTTGTTCAAACAACCCCTCCCAACTTCCTCCTTTTTCTCTGCGTAATAACAGTTCCTCTCCTTTGCTTACTGGACTTGCCTATGGCTTTTGCTATAACTGGCTTATCCCGAATTGCAATTCCTTTGCTATTCCCAAATAAACCCATGTTGCTTGTAAAATAACTGGCTGTTTTATTTTTAGATCGACAGTTTTTTCAAACAAGAAACAAAAGCATAAATTTTATAGAGACCTGTTATCCATATTCCATCTGCCTCCCCGGCACTCAGAAAGCTGGGTCCTAAACAATAATAAAAATAAAATATGATGAATTCGGGTTCAAGAGGAGATTGAAACTTGGAGAGATGAAAATACCCCTCCCCCAAGGTCACACAGTCCCAAAGCATCAGAGCTGGGATTCAAACCCCCAGGGTCCCCCTGTGCCCACCTTCACGACCTTCAGCACCCTGACTTCTTGGTCTCCAACCAGCTCATCCCGGAAGCAATGATTCCTCAAGAACCGCTCGCTTCTCTGCCAGGCATCCTGCACTTCCTCCTTCCAGTCCCCGTGGGGCTGAAGGCTCTGCTCCACGAAAGCATCCAGCCTGTCTGCAGGGGTCTCATACAGGCGCTGGGAGGGCTCCATCTCTGCTGGACCAGGCTGCCCCTCGGAATAAATCCTCTCTGCTTCTGCTCACCCCTGTTGAGGGGGCAGGCGTTTCTCCAGCAGGCTAAAGGACTGGATAGCACATTCTATCCCTCCCCGGGCTGCCTTAAGCTCAGAAGCCAGCTCTCCTGCCAGATCTTCCGCGCTTTCTTGTTGTTGGGAAACTGAAACTGAGTTGGGTGAGCTGTAATTTTCTCTTTCTGTTTCAGGCTGCGAGGCAAAATGGCTGGGAAGTGGAGCCAAGCGCCCCCTTGAGGTCGCTCACAGACTCTCAGGCTGGGCATTTCCCAGAGCGTCCTGGAGCTGTCCTCCCCCCACGTCCCATTTCCTGCGTCCTGGAGAGGAGACCTCGACCCTCTGTTGGAACGGACGGTGTCTGCCCTGGGGTCAGGAGGTGCTGACGCCTGAGTGATGGGGTTTGATGAGAAAAACCACTATTTTGAGTTGCTGTCTAGGCATTTTACAGTATGACAACTCTGCTGACACCCAGAGTCTGGTCATTTGGGCAATGACTTGAGTTTAGGATTCCCGCCATAAATTCCCTTTTTGCTTTGCTCAGGGCAGCTTTTAAAATACCACTTCGAGTTGAGCGAAAAGTTAGTGACTTCCGCCCCAAGCACCTTATAGGCACTTGCTACCCTGCTCTCTATCTCCTGCTCCCTCAGACTGCCCTTTCCCTGGCTCATTGTACGATTCCACCACCTTCCGTCTTCTGGGACCTGTAAGTCACAAATCTTGAGACTTTATTTCCTTTGTGTGGGTGTATTGAAACTGTGCCTCAATCAAAATGACCCTGAGGTTTTTACTTCCCTAAAGTGGGAGCTCAGACGCTGAGGGAGCACCCTGCTCACTCCGTGTGGGTGGCTTGTGCATCCTCATTCAGCAGGTCGTAACCTGCATCTTCTTAATTTACTACACCAGCTTCTCAACACAGGGGTGGGGGGCTTGGGCTGAGCCTGAGGGGTCCCGGGGTTTGGGATTGACCCAGCTCTTTCTTTTTTAAGAGCAAAGGCAACAATAAACACCCTTTATTTGTTGTTTCATTCCTTATATTTAGGTGAGCTGCTTTCTCATCCTCAAGAACCCATAGGAAATAGGAAGTTTTAAAAAGTTTTCTTCGGTGGGGGTTGATTTTGAAGAGCAAAGAACAGTCTGGGAAAGACACGATGGCCTTAAAGGATCTCAATTAATGCGAGTTTTGGAGGCCTAAAGAGGTGACCCTATGAAATCAGTAGAACAAGTGGCAGAGAAATTGAACTCAGATTTAGCAATTATTCCTGGAAAGAGGGCCTTCCGTTTGCATATGTGGGTGGTGGTGTACACAAGTGTTTTAACAACCGTTTTGAATAGGAATCTCACGTGAATATTGTGAAGGTTGCAAACATATATGTACGGGATGCATTTTTTAAATATTCATTAGCCACACGAATGCATCACTGTGATTTGTCAAGAATGTCAAGATTCAAAAGGCCTGTCTCTCATTCTGCTTGATGGAAGAGACGATGCTGGATCCTGGAAAACTGGGTTAGAAGACTCAAAAACTGCCTTGGAGATGAAAAAAAAACACTGATGTTGGAGATGCCTGTGAAGAGTTGGAGAAAAAAAAAGCTTTTGAAACGTGAAAGTGGGAAAAAGCAATACTTATCTGGTACTCGTGTAACATATGTAAATATATAGTTGTATCTAAACAAATGAATTAAATATTATAAGTGCATGTTTTGCTTCTCTAAAGTTTATATAAGCTGGACAACCCCACCAAATTTTCATTTTCTCCCTGGGAAATATTTGTTATTAGCCCATTGGAAAAATTGACTTAGATTTGGGGTCACCTGGCATTGGGGCATCTCTGGTGTGTGTGTGTACATATATTCATATTTTAAAAATTGGGACATCCTATCCATACTCTCAATATGTCACTGCAACATTTTGACAATTTTCCTTTCTCCTCTGCTAGGTGGTCCTCTATATCTACCTAAAACAGCCATTATTTGTAATTCCTAGAATCTTAGTTTGGTAGAGACAGAGTTGATTGGCCAGTCTTTTTCATTTTCCAGAAGGTGAATGGAGACTGGAGTGTTTACCAGGCTGTATGACATCATGGTGACAATATTAACTCCAATAGCTATAACTTGTCAAGCATTCAGCTTGTGCCAGGATCTTTTCACAGATTAGCTCCTTGAGTTCCCATCCTACATACGAGGAAACTAAATCTCAGAGAGACAATGTGACCTAACCCCTCGGGGGTTAATGGAGGCCCGCTGAGGATCCTGGATGTCCACACTCACCTGGCAGTAATGAGGCAGGACCCTCATCGCTTGAGCAGTGTCAGAAAATCCTGCTAAAACAGAGTGTTTAAATAAGACCCAGAGTTTCACAATGTAATACTCAGATGTCCGGGTTTCAACAAGTAATTACTCATCACACCAAGAACAGGAAGATCTCAAATGGACTGAACAATGACAATCAATAGATGCCAAGACTGAGGTAACAGAGGTATTGGAATTATCTGGCAAAGATTTGAAAGCAGCCATCATAAAAATGCTCAAAGAAGCAGTTAAGAATATGCTTGAAACAAATGAAAAAAATAGAAAGTCTTAGCAAGGAAAGAGAAGATATAATGAAGGACCAAATGGAAATTTTAGCACTGAAAAATACAATAATGAAAAAAAATTTAAATTAATGAATGAGCTCAAGAGCAGGATAAAGGAGACAGAGAGAAATATTAATGAATTTGAAGACAGAGCAATAGAAATTACCCAGTCTGAACAACAGAAAGACAGCAGACTGAACAAAAATGAGCAGAGCCTCAGGGACCTGTGGGACTGTAACAAAAACTTAACATTCACGTCATCAGAGTCCTGGAAGGAGAAGAGAAGGAAGGCAGGGGTGAAAAAGTTCTCCAGTAATAGCTGAAAAGTTCCCAAATTTGACGAAAGACACAATCCTGTAGATTAAAGAAGCAGAGTGAACTTCAAGCTGAACAAACCCAAAGAAATACACACCAAGACACATCACAGTCAAATTTCCGAGAACTGATACAGAGAAGACAATCTTGAAAGCAGTGAAAGAGAAATGGCATGCTAGCTATTGGGGAAAAACAATTAGAATGACAGTAAATTTCTCATCAAAAATCATGGAAACCAGAAGAAAGTGGCACACCATTTCTTTCTTTCTTTTTTTCTTTTTACATTTTAATAGGTTTTTTAGAGCAGTTTTAAGTTTACAGATAGTACAGAGAGTTTCCATATACTCCTTCCTTCACCCAATTCCCCCCACTTTTAACATCTCGCATTAGTGTGATACCTTTGTTAGAATTGATCAACCAATATTGATACATTATTATTAACCGAAGTCCCTAGTTTACATTAGAGTTCACACTTTGTGTTGTACAGGTCTATGGGTTTTGAAAAATCATAATGTCATGTATCTGCCATTACAATATCACAGAATAGTTTCACTTCCCTAAAAGATGCCTTGTATTCCATCTCTTTATCCCTTCCACCCCCTCTGCCTGAACCCCCAGCAACCACTGATCTTTTTACCATCTTCACAGTTTGCCTTTAACGTACCACATTTTCACTGATGGTTTTTCCAGCAGCAAATCATCCTTTAGGTACCTATGAATTAGTTGATCAAGGGAATTATTGACTTTTTCAGTCTTTAGTTTAAAGGCTGAATTTGACCCAGAATAAAATGTTTGCCTGGGTAGAAAATAAGACATTCATCTACTTCCCTTTTCCCCTTCATGTCCGGAATTTTGGCCATAGAACTTATGTCCTGGTGAAGATTCCACAGCAGAATAGAGAAGAAAAGAAACAATATCTTGTTTGAGGAAAAACGAGGAATTAACAGAATATTTTCTGGAGACAGAAAACCAGCAGAGATTCCCAAATCCTTCCGGAAGTCTGTCTGGTGAAACACAGTGGCTATGTGATGACTAAGACAAGAGAACCATGAATAAAAAAGAAAGGAAACGAGAAATAAGTTCTGTAATTGAAAGCATCCAAAGGAAGATTTCATCAGTGGACAAGGTGACAAAGGTTAAAATGTACTGAAACTGTTGTTCTCTCCCTGGAGAGCCTGGCACACCATTTCTTAAGTACTAAAAGAAAAGAACTGTCAACCCAGAGTCCTATATCCAGTGAAAATATCCTTCAGGAATGAAGAGGAAATGAAGATCTTCTCAGATGAAGGAAAGGAAGGATAAAAGTACTTTCATTTGCAGATGACATGATTGTTTATATAGAAAATCTCAAGGAATCTAACAACAACAACAACAAAAACAACAAAACTCTTAGAAGAAATATGACTTCAGCAGGTTGCAGGATACAAGATAAATATACGAAAATCAATTATATTTCAATATACTACTGTCAAAAATCCAGAAATACAAAAAATAAAACCGCCAGATCAATAAAATAGTAATTAGGAAGAGTTTATTGTGCACACAAGAACAGTCCGTGGACTGGAAGAATTCAGACCAAGAGTGGAATGAAGTTCAGAGGTATATTGTTATAGGACTGCTTATACAGTAAAAATGCAGAAGCTATTTATTCTTTACAATGATTGGCTGTAGCACTGGGGTTTTTTCTAATGACGCGGTTAAAAGTGATTGTCTTATTCCAATTTTGGAAAACAGTTTAAATTTCATTTATGATTTTCAAAGGCATTTACTAGAAGCGATCCAAGTTAAGTTTTGCTTGCATTGCAGGATAAACTAAATTAGGTTTTACTTATGGGGCTTAAATGGTTCTGTCTGCTCAGAGAATTTTCAAGTCTGGTCTCTATTTTATATTTAATTTTAACACTAGCAATGAACACATGAACATCAAAATTAAAAATACAGAGGGTGACCTGGTGGTGTAGCAGTTAAGTTTGTGCACGTTGCTTCGGCGGCCTGGGGTTCGCAGGTTCAGATCCCAGGTGCGGACAGATGCACTGCTTGTCAAGCCGTGCTGTGGTGGCGTTCCCATATAAAGTAGAGGAAGATGGGCACGGATGTTAGCCCAGGGCCAGTCTTGCTCAGCAAAAAAGAGGAGAATTGGCAACGGATGTTAGGTCAGGGCTGGTCTTCCTCACAAAAAAATAAAAATAAAAATACAATAACATTTACAATAACTGAAAAAGAGAAATTCTCAGGTGTAAATCTAATCAAACATGTACAGGACTTGTGTGTTAAAAGCTACATAATACTTTGAAAGCAATCAAAGAAGGTGTAAATAAATGAAGTGATATATTGTGCTCATGAATTGGAAGAGCCAATCTAGTAAAGATATCAATTGTCCTAAGGTTGATGTACGGGTTTAATGTAATTCCTATCAAAATCCCAGCAAAATTTTTTATAGTTATAGACAAGATTATTCTAAAATTTATATGGAAAAGCACAGAAACTGGAATGGCTAAAACAATTTTTTTAAAAAAGAAGAAAGTGGAAGGAATCAGTCACCTGATTTCATAACTTTTTTTAAAGGGATAGTAATCAAGACTGTGTGGTATTGACAGAAACACTGTGTGGTATTGACACAGGTCAATGGAAAATAATAGAGAACCCAGAAATAGACCCATACAAATATTCCCAACTGATTTTTGACAAAGGGACAAAAACAATCAATGGATGAAAGATACACTTTTCAAGAAATGATGCCTGAGCAATTGGACATCCATAGACGAAAAAATGGACCTCAACCTAAGTGTCACGTCTTATACAAATAGCAATAAAAAATGCATCACAGGCTTAAATGTAAAATATCAAACTATAAAACTTCTGGAAAAAAATCATAGAAGGAAATTTTCAGGATCTAAGGCTAGGCAGGGGCTTAGAACCGACACACTGAAAAGCACAATCCCTAAAAAGAAAGTTGATAAATTGGATTTCCTCAAAATTAAAAGTTTTTGCTCTGTGATTGACCTTGTTAAGAGAGGGAAAAGACAAACTTTACAATGGGAGAAAATATTTGCAAACCACACATCTAGATAGTAGTATTATCTAGAATATGTAAAGAACTCTCTAGACATAAAACATTGCATCAAAGAATTGAAGAATACAGATTCTCTTCAAGCATGTATGTTTATAATTACAAGATTTGACAATGTTTTAGGCCATAAGGAAAGTCTCAACAGATTTCAAAGACTCAATACCATACAAACACATTATGTGACCTTAAAAAAAGAACTCTCAAAAATCAACAATAAAAAATAAACAACCGGGGCTGGCCCCGTGGTGAAGTGGTTAAGTTCAGGCACTCTGCTTCAGCAGTCCGGGGTTCGCCAGTTCGGATCCTGGGCGCGGACCTACTCACTGTTCATCAAGCCATGCTGAGGCGGTGTGCCACATAGGAGAGCTACAACTCTACAACTAGGATACACAACTATGTACTGGGGCTTTGGGGAGAAAAAAGAAAAAGAGGAAGATTGGCAACAGATGTTAGCATAGGGCCAATCTCCCTCAAAAAAACAAAACAAAACAAAAAACAACCCAATTAAAAAACTGGCAAAAGATCTAAAGGGTCATTTCACCAAAGAGGATATACGGAGGGAAAATAAGCACATGTAACAATGTTCAACATTGTTAGCCATCAGGGAAGTGCAAATTAAAACCACAATGAGATACCACTATACATCTACCATAATAGCTAAAATAAAAAATAGCGAAGTTGGGGAGGATCTGGATCATTCATAGATTGTTGGTAGAACATAAAATGGTACAGCCACTCTGGAAAACATTTTGGCAGTTTCTTACTGGTAAACTAAGCATGCCAGTACAATATGCCCCAGCAATTGTACATCTGCTCATTTTTTCCCAGAGACAGGAAGACATGTTTTCTCAGAAACCTTGTACATGAATGTTTATAGTAGCTTTATTTATAATAGCTGAAACCTGGAAACAACTGAGATGGCCTTCAGTGGGGGAATGGTTAAATAATCGTCATACATCCATACTACGGAATAGTAGTCAGCCATAAAAAGGAACGAACTATTGCTATATGCAACATCCTGATGGATCTCAGAGAATTATGTGAGTGAAAAAAGACAATCTCAAAAGGAACCGTCCATACTGTGAGCCCATCTATACAACATTCTTTTTTTGTGTGAGGAAGACCAGCCCTGAGCTAACATCTGCTGCCAATCCTCTTTTTGCTGAGAAGACTGGCCCTGGGCTAACATCCGTGCCCACCTTCCTCTACTTTCTATGGGACGCCACCACGGCGTGGCTGACGAGCAGCGCGTCGGCGGGCGCCCGGGATCTGAACCCTGCGAACCCGGGGCTGCCAAGCGCGAACTAAACTGCTGTGCCACCGGGCGACCCCCCGCAATGCACTCTTGATGTGCTGGAGCACTGTTTCCTTCTCCGAGTCTAGGTCTTCAGCATTGACTTGAAAACGCACGTCAGGGGGAGGTGGCAGCCTCAGAGGGTCCCCATGCCTGTGTGGCAGCAGGGGATTCTTGCATTTTTGCAGCCTGGAACTGACAGATGTGGGTGAGCAGTTCCTCTGGTTTTGTGTCTGGCCTCTTGTTGCCTCTGCATCCTTTCCATGCTGGGTCCTCTCTGGGAAAGCCCCAGAGCTGCAAAGGGAGACTCAGGGCTGTCCTTGGTCACTTTCTTTGAGGACCTTTGGGGCAGCCGGTTGAGGGATGTGGCCAGACCCGTCCTCCTGTGCACTGGTGGGAACCCTCAGGTGGAGCTCTATGAGCTGGTGATGGCATTTCGTTTGGGGCAGGAGCTGATTCATGAGGTCTGGGATCTCTTGTTGGGTCCATCTTCTGAGCTCATGGCGTGGAGGTTTCTCTGCAGAGGCCCAGGCCTGGGCACGAAGGAAGAGAGGCCTCCATGGACCCCCGGGGGCCTGAAAGCAGGCTGAGTACCCAAGTGCCATTGGGGCCCCTTCCCTGATGGTCCTGCCTCTCTATGACAGTGGGTCTTCCTCCTGCCTGGCCATCTCTTTCCCGCTGTCTCCCAGGGCCCTCAACATGATCTCTGTGCAGGTGTCTTGGGCACACCTGGGTCTTGTGGGTGGCATCAGGTGACTTCCTGCTCCTGGACCACACAGAGAGTGACTTTGTCCACTGCAGATGCTGAGCTGCAGGACATCTCGGAGGTGTGAGCAGACAGCACCGCCTTCCTCTGATGGCCAGGCCTCCAGACTGAAGTAAGGACCCTCAGAAAGGAGCGCAGGGTCTGTGGGATCATGGTATATGGTCTGGGAGTTGCTGTGCCAAAGCAAGGATGTTAAGTGACTGGGTACTTGTAGGATGGCCTGCGAGTTGACCCACGGGCATGGACAGCTGGGTGACACCGGCCAGCCAAGGGAAGTCGGCGGGCCTGGTGAGCAGGCTGGAGGCAGCGTGGAGCCCTCTTGGCAGGTGCGGGCCCCCATTGCCCGGGTGGGGGTGAGGGGCAGAGCCTATCCTGATAACCGCTGATAGAGCACGTGGGTGAGGTCTGTCCCTCCCTAGAGAGCTGGGCTCAGAGCTTCTCCTTCAGCTGCCTACTGGGCCAAGGCGAAGTGGGCACCGTTGGGCCTGTTGCTAGGGTGCAGCTTTGGATCGTGAGCGAAGAATGGGCGCGCGTGCACGCGCTCGCGATGAAGGGGCGCGTGCAAAGATTCTGGAGGGAAGGGCGCTTGCGCAGAGGATGCCTGAGGTCCCCGGGTGAGCGAAGGTGCGGATCCACACTGGCCCTCAGGTGCTTGCAGATCTCCTGGGGTCTGAGGGTTGGAGGTGTTTGCCTTGAGGGTGATCTTCTTGGCAGGGCAGCGGCCCCTTCTCCCCTGGCCGGACCCAGAGCTGTCGGGGAACTGACTGTCCAGGACGGGGCTCCCCGCCCAGCAGAGGGCGAACGGCTGGGGAGCAGTGTCCTGGCTCAGCAGCCCCTGGCCGAGGTGGCAGCTTTGGCATCAGCGCCTGTGGGTCCCCTGCCCTTTCCCCTGGGAACACTGGAGGGGAGAGCCGCTAACAGCAGAAGTGCCCACGCCACCCACATCCTGCAGGGGTGACCCCTGAGGTGGTGGCCAGGGCAGGCTGGGAGGGACACACCAATGACCTGGCCATCCCACTGCTGAGAAATTAACCAAGAGAGACAAAACTTATGTTCTCACAAAAACCTGTATGTGAATGTTTTCTCTGCCTTATTCACATTTCCTAAATGCTGTATAGGACTATTGAGGTTTTCCCATTTTTCATGAGTGAGTTTAATTATTTTTTAGTTGAGTTCTGTGAATAACACTGTATATTAATCATTTCACAGTCTAATCAGAGTTAATATTTTACCAATTGAATAAAATGTAGAAGCCTTATAGCTGTATAGATTCTTGTACCTTCCACTCTGTCATAGTCATCAAATGGGTCACCTTTGTATGACTTGAACGGCTCCTTCTAAGACTGTGGTGTACTTTTTTCATTCAGAAGTCATCCATATATTAAATCACTTAAGAAGAAAAAAATAGGCTGCCACATGTAACCAGAGAGACCATTTCTGCTGCTCTTCCTTTGTTCCTGAAGTTTCAGGCTTCTCTTGCATCATTTCACCTCCGCCCACTGAAGCTCCTTTCACAGAGTATTTTATAGCAGTTTGTCTGGGGACGAATTCTAGTTTTCTCTCGTCTCCATCAGCCTTTGTTTAGGTTTGTTTCTGTTTGACTTTCCATCCTGAAGGATGATGTCTTTGCTCCATTTCACGTCCTGGGTTGATCTTTTCTTTCAGGACATGATGTGATTCCGTCTCTTCTGGCCTCTATGCTTTCTGAGGAGTAATTGCGGCCCTTCAACCTGTTATTCTCTTATAAATGACATGTCGTTTTCCCCGACTGCTTTCAAGATTTTCCTTCAATTGGCTTTTTTATGCAATCGATTATATGTCAGGGTGAGGCTTTCTGAGCTTAGATTGGTGTTTCATATGTTTGTGAAGTTTTCAACCATTCTTTTCCTCGTATCTTTTCTTCTGCACCGACCCCTTCCACCTTTTCCTCAGACACTCCTGTGGCTCACGGGTTAGAACTTTTGATATGGTTCCACACATCTTGGGGGGTCTCTTAGTTTTCGTTCAATCTTTTTTCTCTTTATTCTTCAGATTTGCCATTTCTAGTGATCTCTAAGTTTTCGGACTCTTTCCTCTGTTTTCTCCATTTTGTCATTGAGCCTATCCAGTGAATTTTTGATTTTGGATATTGTATGTTAAATTCTAAAATTTGCATTTGCTTCTTTTTCATAGTTTTAATTTCTCTGCTGAGAACATTTTTCTTTCCATTAGTTTCAAGAGATTTTCCCTTTCCCTCACTGAGCATGGTTATGGCAGCTGCTTTGTCTGATCACTCCTGTGGGCTATTTCAGGGCTGGATCTGCTGATTGTCTTTTCCTTGGAGAATTGGTCAGATTTTCCTAGCTTTTTGTGTGTTTTGTTGTGTGATTTGGGGTGCTGTCCTGGACAGTTTGCCTCTTAGGTTGTGAGACTCGAGATGGTTCGTTGTTCTCTTGCTGTTGGTTGATGAGGCGTCAGCGCAGGGAAGGCTGAGCTGCCTGTTGTCCTTGCTTCCGTCGGCAGCTGTTCCCGTCTCAGGGCAGTCGTCATGGCATTGCTGCGCCGTTTGTGTCCATGGGGTGACGTCCGCTCAGGGGTTAATCTGGGAGGCGAGTGGGGGTTTGTATGGTAGCTCAGTCCCTCAAGCCTCTGCTCTGCCTCTCTGGGTCTGTTCTGTGCGTGCGGCTCAGGGCCAGCCCAGGACCGTGTTGGTTCATACACAGACTTAACAGTCCCCTCCTCTAGCTCTCTCCTCCTCAGAATTCTCCCACAATCTCAGGCCTCACGTGCTCCTGTGACATGTTTCTCAGAGTGTTTTAGCCCCGTGATGTCACGTAGTTCCACAGGACTCGGTCGACCTTTTGGGTGAAGCAGCAAGAGGAAAGAAGAAAAGAACAGGGATTTCCCCACACTCTTCAGACACCAGTTGTCTCTCTACCTGCTCTTTGTCCAGAGTCACAGGGAATTTCTCAGGGCTTTCAGTGCGTTCGCCGTCGCTGAGGCTGCAGGGGAGACTCTGACTGGGGAGACAAAACAAAACCAATGGGGTGACCATGCTGTTCCTTACAGAGTACTAGTGTGCAGAGTATTGGGGCTGTTTCAGATTGTCTGTTTCTTGTGATTCAGTCTCAGTAGTTTGTATGTTTCCAGGTATTGATCCATTTCTTCTAGGTTATCCCATTTGTTGGTGTATAATTGTTCATAGTTGTCTCTTATGATCCCATGTATTTTTGGACTGTCATTTGTAATGTCTCATCTTTCATTTCTGATTTTATTTTTCTAGTCTTCCCTCTTTTTTTCTTGTTTAGTCTAGCTAAGGGCTTTTCAATTTTGTTTATCTTTTTGAAAAAGCAGCTCTCAGTTTCATGATGTTTTCTATTGTTTTTCTGGTCTCTATTTCACTTATTTCTGCTCTGATCTTTGTTATTTCCTTCCTTCTGCTCACTTTGGGCTTAATTTGTTCTTCTTGTTCTAGTTTTTTGAAATACAAAGTAGGCTGTTGATTTGGGATCTTTCTACTTCCTAATAGATGCATTTATTGCTGTGAACGTCCCTCTCTGAACTGCTGTTGCAGCATCCCATAGGTTTTGGTATGTTGTGGCTTTTTTTGTTTTTTTAAATTAACCTTTAAAAAAAATTATTACTGAGATATAATTGACATATAACAGTGTGTAAATTTAAGGTGTACAACATGTTGTTTTCATACATTTATATATTGCAATATGATTACCACTGTAGTGTTAGCTAACACCTCCATCACGTCCCATAGTTATCACGTCTTCTTTGTGGTGAGAATAATTAAGAACTAGTCTCCTATCAACTTTGAAGTTTATAATGCAGTATTGTCAACTCTAATCAGTGTGCTGTGCATTAACTCTCCAGAACTTATGTCTACTAGTTACAAGTTTTTAGCCTAAACAATCTTTTTTAATACCATCTGACTGAGCAATATTTTGACTACATGCTGAATAATTATGTAATAAGAAAAAATATATCAATGTGTAACATGAGGGAATAGTCAAAGAGCAGATTCATCATCTTCCAACTTCTGAAAAGCTTTCATGAGAAGAAGGGATTAAAATTGTTGTGTCTGGAAGAGGTGAAACTAAAGCCAATGTGTGGAAGATAGAGAGAGAGAATCCAGATCCAGAAAGGAAACTAACAGGTGGAACTGTGCACAGGTGGAGGCTCAGACAGCCGGATGACCACATGGAGGGTATGCGGTAGAGGGGACTCCAGCATGTAGTGGGATAGAGGAGATCCTGATAGAGTCTTTCCAAATCTGAGAGTCTATGTGTCTTTTATCTTCACAGAGATTTCCAAACATAAACTAGAATTTATTTGAATCAGAAACACCAGCTCACATCTCAGCTCCAGAAAATACAGGAGAAGAACATAGATGCCCAAGGAGAATCAGCCAGGTACAAGATTTCTCAAAAACAAGCTCTATAAAGTGGCCCAGATGTATGAACCTAACTTCTACCACAGAGAGAAAGAATCTGTCCTTCAATTCTGGGATTTTTTTTTTTTATTGATGTCTTAGTTTATAACACTGTGGGGTTTTTGTTGTACATTTTTGTTTGTCCATCACCTTGTGGATGTAACCCTTCACCCCTTGTGCCCCCCCCACCCCCCTTCCCCTTGGTAACCACCAATCAGTTCTCTCTGTCCGTGTGTTCACTTATATTCCATATATGAGTGAGTTCATGCAGTGTCTGTCCTTCTCTCTCTGGCTTATTTCACTTAACATAATACCCTCTAGGTCCTTCCATGTTGTTGCAAATGGGACAATTGTGTCTTTTCTTATGGCTGAGTAGTATTCCATTGTATGTATATACCACATCTTCTTTAACCAATCTTCAGTTGAGGGACACTTGGGTTGCTTCCACTTCTTGGCTATAGTGAATAATGCTGCAATGAACATAGGGGTGCATACGCCTCTTGTGATGGTTGATTTCATGTCCATTGGGTAGATGCCCAAGAGTGGTATTGCTGGATTATACGGTATTTCTATTTTTAATTTTTTGAGGACTCTCCATACTGTTTTCCATAGAGGCTGCACCAGTTTGCATTCCCACCAGCAGTGAATGAGGGTCCCTGTTTCTCCACAACCTCTCCAGCATTTGTTGTTTTTTGTGTTGGTGATTATAGCCATTCTAACCGGTGTAAGGTGATATCTCAGTGTAGTTTTGATTTGCATTTCCCTGATGATTAGTGATGTTGAACATCTTTTCATGTGTCTATTGGCCATCTGTATCTCTTCCTTGGAAAAATGTCTGTTCATCTCCTCTGCCCATTTTTTGATCGGGTTGTTTGTTTTTTTGTTGCTCAGTTGTATGAGATCTTTGTATATTACTGAGATTAATCCCTTGTCAGACAAACGATTTGCAAATATTTTCTCCCAGCTGGTGGGTTGTTTATTCATTTTGATCCTGGTTTCATTTGCCTTGTAGAAGCTCTTTAGTCTGATGAGGTCCCACTTGTTTATTTTTTCTTTTGTTTCCCTTGTCTGGGTAGACGTGGAATCTGAAAGGATCCCTTTATGTCCAATTGCAATTAGTGTACTGCCTATATTTTCTTCCAGGAGTTTTATAGTTTCAGGTCTCACTTTCAGGTCTTTGATCCATTTTGAATTGATTTTTGTATATGGCGATAGGAGATGGTCTACTTTCATTCTTTTGCATGTTGCTGTCCAATTTTCCAATTCTGGGATTTTTTAAAAATTTCATTCTCATTCTCAGATCAATAGTCCACAATCACACCACAGTAACTGAGTTCATTCTCATGGGCTTTACTGACTACCCCAAACTGGAGATTCCCCTGTTCCTGGTGTTTCTGAGTTTCTACCTAGACACCCTTCTGGGGAGTGTGGGTGATCATTCTGATCCAAGTGGACGTCCAACTCCTCACCCCAGTGAACTTCCTCCTGAGCCTCCTCTCCCTGCCAGACGCCTGCTACACGTCGGTCATCACCCTCAGATCCTGGCCACACTGCCCACAGGCAAGACGGTCCTCTCCTGTGGCCACGTGCTGCCCGGTTCTTTTTCTTCACCATTCATGCAGGCACTGAGTGTTTCCTGCTGGCAGCGATGGCCTGTGACTGCTGTGTTGCTCTTAGCAACCCACTGCTCTACTCTGTGGCCATGAACCCAGAGTCTGCTGGAATTTGGGGTGGGAACCCTTGTCTGTGGGATGTCAGGCCATCCTGTGTACCACATGCACTTTCACTCTCTCCTGTGACAACAATCAGATCAACTTCTTTTTTTAAAAAAATTATTTTATTGAGGTCATATTGGTTTATAACATCGTGTAAATTTCAGGTATACATTATTATATATCAGTTTCTGTATAGACTGCATCATGTTCACCATCAACAGTCTAGTTTTTAATCTTTCACCATACATTTGTGCCCCTTCACCCCTTTCACCCTCCTTCTACCCCTTTCCCCTCTGGTAACCACCAATCTGTTCTCCTTATCTATGTGTTTGTTTATCTTCCACATATGAGTGAAATCATATGGTATTTGTCTTTCTCTGTCTGCCTTATTTCACTCAGTGTAATACCCTCAAGGTCCATCCATGTGTTGCAAATGGCACGATTTCATCTTTCTTTATGGCTGAGTATATATATACACTGCATCTTCTTTATCCATTCCTCAGTTCTTGGGCACTTGGGTTGCTTCCACGTCTTGGCTATTGTGAATAATGCTGTGATGAACATAGGGGTGCATAAATCTTTTTGTATTGTTGATTTCATGTCCTTTAGATAAATACCCAGTAGTAGAATAGCTGGATTATATGATATTTCCGTTTTTAATTTCTTGATAAATCTCCATACTGTTTTCTATAGTGGCTGCACCAGTTTGCATTCCAACCAGCAGTGCATGAGGGTTTCCTTTTCTCCGCATCCTTTCCAACACTTGTTATTTCTTGTCTTGTTAATTATAGCCATTCTGATGGATGTGAGGTGATATCTCACTGTGGTTTTGATTTACATTTCCTTAATAATTAGTGATGTTGAACATCTTTTCATGTGCCTGTTGGTCATCTGTGTATCTTCTTTGGAAAAATGTTCATATCTTCTGCCCGTTTTTTGATTGGGCTGTCCTTTTTGTTATTGTTGAGTTGTATGAGTTCTTTATATATTTTGGAAATTAACTGCTTGTTGGATATATGATTTGCAAATATTTTCTCCCAGTTAGTGGGTTATCTTTTCATTTTGTTGATGGTTTCCTTTGCCATGCAGAAGTTTTTTAGTCTGATGTAGTCCCAATTGTTTATTTTTTGTTTTGTTTCCCTTGCCTGAGCAGACGTGGTATTCAAAAACATACTGCTAAGACTGATGTCAAAGAGCATACTGCCTATATTTTCTTCTAGAAGTTTCAGGGGTTCAGGTCTTACATTTAAGTCTTTAATCCATTTTGAGTTAATTTTTACATATGGTGTAAGATAATGGTCACTTTCATTTTTTGAATGCGGCTGTCCAGTTTTCCCAACACCATTTATTGAAGAGACTTTCTTTTCTCCATTGTATGTTCTTGGCTCCATTGTCAAAGATTAACTGTCCATAGAAGTGTGGTTTTGTTTGTGGGCTCTCAGTTCTGTTCCATTGATCTGGGTGTCTGTTTTTCTTCCAGTATCATGCTCTTTTGATTACTATAGCTTTGTAGTATATTATCAGAATGTGATACCTCCAACTCTGTTATTTTTTTCTTAGGATTGCTTTGGCTATTTGGGTCTTTTGTTGTTCCATATAAATTTTAGTATTCTTTGTTCTGTTTCTGTGAAGAATGTCATTGGAATTCTGATTGGGATTGCATTGAATCTGTAGATTGTTTTAGGTAATATGGACATTGTAACTATGTTTATTCTTCCAATCCATGAGCATGGAATATATTTCCATTTCTTTATGTCTTGTTTAATTTGTTTTAATATTTGTTTTATGGTTTTCAGTGTATAGATCTTTGACCTCCTTGAGTAAACTTATTCCTAGGTATTTTATTCTTTTTGTTGCGATTATAAATGGAATTGTACTCTTGATTTCTCTTTCTGCTGGTTCATTGTTAGTGTATAGAAATGCAACTGATTTTTTTTTGTGTGTGAGGAAGATTAGCCCTGAGCTAACATCCGCTGCCAATCCTCATCTTTTTGCTGAGGAAGATTGGCCCCGCATCTTCCTCTACTTTATATGGGATGCCACCACAGCATGGCTCAATAAGCAGCATGTAGTTCTGTGCCTGGGATCCAAACTGGCGAACTCTGGGCCGCCAAAGTGGAGCATGCAAACTTAACCACTATGCCATTGTGCTGGCCCCACAACTGATTTTTATATGTTGATTTTGTACCCTGCAACTTTACTGTATTTATCAATTTTTTCTAATAGTTTTTTTGGTGGCTTCTTCAGGGTTTTCTATATATAGAATCATGTCATCCAGAAATAGTGACAGTTTTACTTCTTCCTTTCCAGTTTGGTCCCCTTTTATTTCTTTTTCTTGCCTAATTGCTCTGGCTAAAACTTCCAGTACCATGTTGAATAAGAGTGGTCAGAGTGGGCATCCTTATCTTTTTCCTGTTCTCAGAGGAATTGCTTTCAGTTTTTCACCATTGAGTATGATGTTGGCTGTGGGTTTGTCATACCTGGCCTTTATTATGTTGAGGTACTTTCCTTCTAAACCAATTTTATTGAGAGTTTTTATTATAAATAGCTGTTGGATCTTGTCAAATGCTTTCTCTATATCTATTCAGATGATCATGTGATTTTTGTTCTTCATTTTGTTAATGTGGTGTATCATGTTGATTGATTTGTGGATGTTGAACCATCCCTGTGTCCTTAGAATAAACCCCACTGGATCATGGTGTATGATCCTTTTAATGTATTCAATTTGCTAATATTTTGTTGTCTCTATTTCATTTATTTCTGCTCTGATTTTAATTATTTCCTTCCTTCTACTGACTTTTGGCTTTGTTTGTTCTTCTTTTTCTAGTTCTTTTGAGTATAGGGTAAGATTGTTTCTTTGATATTTTTCTTGTTTCTTCAGGTAGGCCTGTATTTCTGTAAACGTCCCTCTTAGTATTGCTTTTGCTGCATCCTGTAAGTTTTGATATGTTGTGTTTCATTTTCATTTGTTTCAAGATATTTTTTGATTTTGCTTTTGATTTCTTCTTTGATCTATTGGTTGTGTAGGAGTGTGTTGTTTAATTTCTACATATTTGCAGATTTTCCAGCTTTCCTCTTGTTGCTGATTTCTAGTTTCATACCATTGTGGTTGGAAAAGATTTGTAGATAGGTAGTATGATTTCAGTCTTCTTAAATTTGCTAAGACTTGTTTTGTTGTCTGTCATATAGTCTATCCTGGAGAATGTTCCATGTGTACTTGAGAAGAATATGTATTCTATTTCTGTTGGATGGAATATTCTAGAAATTTCTGTTGGGTCCACTTGGTCTAATGTATGACTCAAGTGCAGTGTTTCCTTATTGAATTTCTATCTGAATGATCTATCATTTGCTGAAAGTGGGGTACTGAAGGCCCCTACTATTATTTTATTGTCTATTTCTCCCTTCAGATTTGCTAGTATTTGCTAAAGATATTTAGGTTTTCCAATGTTGAGTGCGTATATATTTACAGTTGTTATATATTCTTAATAAATTGATGCCTTCATCATTATATAATGACGATCTTTTTCTCTCGTTAGCATTTTTGGCTTAAAATTTATTTTGTCTGTTGCTTCTCAGCCTTTTGGCTAAGATCAAGTGTAGTATGTGTTCTTATCAGGTTAAAGTCCATTTTGTCTGATATAAGTACAGCTACCCCCAGTTTCATTTGGTTTCCACTTACATGGAATATCTTTTTCCATCCCCTCACTTTGAGCCTATGTGTCATTAAAGCTGACGTGAGTCTCTAGTAGGCAACATATAGTTGTGTCTTGGTTTTCTACCTGTCCATCTACTCTGCCTTTTCATTGGTGATTTCAATCCATTTATATTTAGAATTACTACTGACATGTGAGGACTTACTAATGCCAACTTATTATAGGCATACCTCATTTCATTGCACTTCACTTTATTGTGCTTAAACACAGATACTGTGTTTTTCACAAGATCCTCCACCAGCAAAAGGATTTTGACTTGCTAAGGGGCTCAGATGATGGCTAGCACTTTTTTAGCAATATAGTATTTTTCAATTTGTGTGTATTTTTTTTTAGCCATAATGCTATTGTCACTCAATAGACTACACTATAGTGTAAACATAACTTTTATATGCACTGGGAAACCGAAAATTTTGGATGACTCACTTTATTGTGATATTCATTTTATTGCAGTGGTCTGGAACCAAACCTGCAGTATTTCTGAGGTAGGTCTGTAATTGTTTTCTGGTTGTTTCATATTTCCATTGTTTTCTTTCCCTCTGTTTCTGCCTGCCTTTGTAAATTGGTGATTTTCTGGGTAGTGTGCACTATGTCCCTTTTATCTTTTGTGCATCTGTTCTAGGTTTTTGCTTTGCGGTTACCATGAGGCTTACAGAAGACTTCTCACAGAGTGGCAGAATGGATAAAACACAAGATACACCTCCTTGCTGTCTACAAGGGACTCACTTGAGATCCAACGACACACACAGGTTGAAAATGAAAGGATGGAAAAAGATATTTTCCAAAATAACCAAAAGAGAGGAGGGGTAGCTATATAATATCAAACAAAATAGACTTTAAATCAAAAATAGATCAAAGATTTAAATATAAGAGCTAAACTATATAAGTCTCCAAAGGAAAAAGGGGATAAATCTTCATGATCTGCATTTGGCTATGAATTCTTAAGTATGATACCAAAAGCACAAGCAACAAAAGAAAAAGTAAATAGGACTTTATCAAAATTAAAATCAAAAAGCACCATCAAGAAAGGGATAATGCAACCTACAGAATGGAAGAAACTATTTGCAAATCATAGATCTGATAAAGTCCATTATCCAGAATATGTGAAAAGCACTGGCCACTCAACAATAAAATGTCAAATAACCAAATTTTAAAAATGAAAAAAGATTTGCATAGACACTGCTCCAAAAAAGAGACACAAATTGCCAATAAGCACATGAAAACATGTTCAAAATCATTTGTCACTAGGGAAATGCAAATCAAACCCACAGTGAGACACCACTTCACACCCACTAGTATGGATATAAGTTTTTAAAAGAACCAGTAGGTGTTGGCAGTGATGTGGAGAAATTGGAACCTTCATACATTGCTGGTGCAAATATAAACAAGAGGATAATTTGGCAGTTCCTCCAAAAGTTAAACACAGAGTTACCATATGGCCCAAAAATTCTACTTCTAGGTATATGCACTGGAGAAATAAAAACATATGTTCACACAAAAACTTGAGTGTTCACAACAGCATTATTCATAATAGCCAAAAAGTGGAAACAAGCTGACTATCCATCAGCTGATGAATGGAAAAACAAAATGTGTTATATCCATACAGCAGATGTGATTTAGCCATAAAAAGGGTGAAGTACTGATACGTCTTACAACATGGAGGAACCTTGAATACATTTTCTTACTGAAAAAAGCCAGACAGAAAAGGCAACACATCATCTGGTTCTGTGTATATGAAATGTCCAGAACAGGGAAATCCAGAGAGACAGAAGGAGCCGGAGCTGGGGTAGAGGGGTGGAGAGAATGAGGTCGACTGATAATAGGAATGGGGTTGATGAAAATGTGCTGGAGTTGGACAGAGATGGCGACTGCAAGACCTGAAGTTACTCAGCGCGCCGTGACTACGCACGGGGAGCTCAGATCAGTGCGCGGCACCTCCGCGAGGTGGTGGAGCGACCGGCGAGCTGGGGCGTCCAAGGGGGCAGTTTGGGATTTGCTGTGGAGTGCGGGGGCAGGGCAAGGAGCTGAGAGAAGCTTCTGGGGAGCATTTGTTCTTTCACAGTGAAAACCACTGCTCCCCAGAGGGTGGCGCCCCAAGTAATTCACTGAGCGCTGCCTTTGTGTAGGGGGCTTTTGAGTATTTGCGTTTTATTTTACGTACAAATGTTTTCAAAATAAAACTAGTGGGAGATAAATCATGTTTAATGTACAAAGCTCCAGCATCCACTAGAAAAGCTCTCTCTACACGCAGGTGACTCTCCACAGTCCCCCACACAGTCCCGCACTAGTGTGCTGACCAGGAGAGGAGGAGCAGGAGGCGGCCCTTGTTCCCTGGCCTCGTGGCTCATTTCAGCTCCCGGACTCTGTGCAGGTCCAGGTCCTCTGAGGCCCAGCTGACACCGCACGTCCCGGCCTTCACGGTGTCACCAGAATCTGCAGCACCCACTCAGGTGCTGGAATCCCTGGGGAGGCGCGGAGATGGAGGGAGGAGGGCTCCCTGGGGTGGGTGTGTGGGACCCAGAAGGCTCCTTGGGCCCTGGAGGTGACCTTGGGCCTGAGATCCCAGGGGTCAGATCCACAGGGCACAGGGCCTGTTCCGTGTTCTTGCTGAGGGTGTTGTCCGTTAGTGGAGAGTGTCTGTAAATGTCCCACAGGAGTGACTTCACCTGGGCATTTGGCTGGGCAGGCTTCAAGGGACCGGTCCCCTGGACAGTGAAGGTGATGCGGAGGAAAGGGGAGGCTCTAGGCATCCAGGATGAGAAGGCTGAGTCCCACCACCAGGCCCTGTGAGGAGCAGGAGGTCTGAGGACCGGGGTGGGCGTGGGGACCCTGCCCCTCCACCCACACTCACTCCGACCTGTCATGAGACCTGCACAGTGAAAATGGACAGACCTGGAGCGCCTCCCTTTCCCCCAAGAATCCTTTTTCTTTCTAACACCCCAGCCAACCTGCCTGTGCTTTTCAACTTGAAAAAAATCATCACGCTGTTATAATAAAAGTATAAATTTTATAGCTTTATTATATTCCAACATGAGAAGTTTACAGAAGACACTTCTTTTCAGAGTGTAATAAAACCAGATATATTTGTTATTATAATATTGGAATAATAAGGACATAGTAAGTCGTAATCCTGCCTTTAACTCATCCTAAGCTAGCATTGCATTGAGTTTCCTTCCATTTTTGTGTAATATTCTATTTTCACATGTATGTGAGAAGTCTCTAGAACCTCGGCCTGAGAGATGGTGCCATGAGGGGACCAGGCCCCCCGCAGTCTCTGCAGAGGCTGAGGTGCCCTAGGGGTTGGGCAGCTCCCAGCCGGGTTTGGATCCTGCGGGGCCCCTGCTTGATGCCGGGACTACTAGGTGCCCGCAGGGCTGCAGAGGGGCGGGTGAGCTGTCCTGCCGCCTGGGCACTGAGGTGCCGGTGTTGTCTTCACTCTTTTCCCAGGAGGCGTGAGGTGGGGGAGGTCACCAACTCCCAATGTCTCCACACACCTGTGTTGCCTGGGATCGCTCCCTGTTGACTTTAGGAGGTTGGGAGGGCAGGGCTGGGTCCTGCAGACTGAGATGAGAGCAACTCCAGCGGCGCTCTTCACGAAAACCCAGTGGGAACAGCCCCTCCTGGAGTCGTGCACGTGGTGGCCTTGCAGCCCCCCCTCCCAGTCAAAGCAGCTGCAGCACGTAGCCCGGCAACCTCAGGGGCCTGTATGGATTGGGTCCCGGTCCCTGGGAAGATGTGCTCTGGGCATCCTCCGCCTGCCTGCACGGATTTTTACCATCCTCTTGCCTCCGCTTGTGTGGTCACACGCAGTAGCAGCCACCCCAGTTTTTCTGCTGGGTTTCCTGAAGTGCCAACAAGTAAGTCAGGGAAGCGGTGGAGCACGTGTGTGCTTCTCTCCTGCCCTTTTCATCCTGAGCCCTCCACACCCACATTTCCTCTCCTGTTCCTCTCCGCCCCGAATTGCTTCCTCTGCTCCTTCGCTTGAACCCAGTACTGGAGAACTTCTTGACAGCTGGAGGGAAGAGAACAATCGTGCATGTCCAGACACCCCCAGGGCAGGAAGTCACCCATGTGGGGGTGCCCTGGGCAGAGTCAGACTTCACGGGGTTCCCCAGCAGAGTGGACCCCGCTCTTCTGACTCCCAGCCCAGTTCCCTGCCCGGGCCATTCAGGGCTGCTCAACGTGGCTCAATGGTGCAGACCGGGGGTCAGGAGCCAGGGCAGTGCTGAGAAGGTGGGTGAGGAGGGCTGCAGAGAGATTTGTGGACATTGAAGATCCAAGGAGCTTCAGTGACTGGATGAGACCAGGTCCTTCAGGATGAGAATCAGGAAAAGAGGGAAAGAGGAGATGGGGAAGAGCTACAAAGAGGAGTTTATGAATAAGAAGGAGAAAATGAAAAAGAGGTGAAAGCGGAGATGAATTACATGCACATTGCTGCTCTCTCCCTCGGAGTCTTCAAAATCCACAAAGTAGTCTTCAAGTGTCCACGGGCAACAGCGATGATGGGGTGGACATGGGAGAGGAGAGAGGATAGTCAGAGTCGAGGTGAGAACTGGGGCCCCTGCTGCTCCTGGCGGGGTAACGCCCCACCTCAGGCCCCTTCTGTCCTCATCTCTACACGCCCCCCAGAGCCTCGACTGTGTCACCTGCAGTGAGGGAGGGGTCTCTGATCTCCAGCATGGTTTTCCAGCCCGCGATGCTCTAGATGTGAGCGGGAATGAGTGCCTGTGTCATCCCGTTCCTCCGAGAAGGCCTCACCGTCTCCATGACTTTCTGTGCATGACGTCACCCTCCTCCCTGCTCCTCTCCCTCACTGCCTCCCATCCTCTTCTCTCTCCTAATTACTGTCCATTTCCGTTGTCAGCCTCCACCAGCCATGCTGTCCTCCAGTACGGGAACACTGGGGATGATCATGGGTATACTGCCACCCTCGCCAGTCAGTCGATCAATTAACAGACCCATCTGAGCCAGGGAGCACATGGCATGGGCCCGATACTGTGCTGGCCCAGAGGGAGGGAGGAACAACCAGCTCCAGATATCAACTGACCGTCCTGTGCCCGGGGTGACCTCAGGTACTTGGAGATATTTAATCCTCACAACAGCCCTGTAAGTTTGCTAGCCCATCAGAGGGGATGAACCCAAGATTAGAGGTCAAGTAACTTGTCCAACTTCCCTTAGTCTGAACGTGAGGTGACAGGGATTCTACAGCAGGTGTGGTCACATAAACACACAGTCCTGCCAGGGTTTGCGGTGCGTCCTGGAAGGACTGGGAGGGAGGGCCCTGGGCCGGCCTGAGGACAGGTCACAGGGTGGGGCATGGCTGGGCTGTGGGGAGCGGGGGCAGCACTGTCTGGCGGGAGCAGTGGGTTCTGAGAGGAGCAGGGACCCCTGACCTGGCTGCCCAGAGGCTCTGTCCCGGGCCTGGTCAATCCCAGGAGAGCAGGTCAGCGGGGCTGTGAGAGCCAGTGTGTGAAGCCAGCCCCCAGCCCCTTCCCACCGCGCTCTAGAATTCCTGCCACCACGGAGGGCACCCAGGGCAGCCGGACACGGGCCTCTCTCACAGGGAGGCAAGTGCAGGTTTTATTCCAGTCCAGGGCTTGATATTCGGGTGAGGAGCGGAGGCTGGGAATGTGCCCCAGGATGTACGTCCCCCTCACTTCTCCAGAAGGATCCAGGAACATGTGCAGAAAACCCAGAGGAAACATTCTTTACATCGTTTAGCCCCGGGAGGGCCCTTTAAAGCAGGAGTGACCTGAGGACAGAACACGAAGGTGCCGCTACCAGACCTGAAGGTGCAGAGGGAGGGGCGACCTCTCACCACCGACACACGCGGAGAACCTGTCTCCAGTGCAAGTGCGTGTGAGGGTTGTGTTCCAGCAGATGGCTGCGTGTGAGTCCACACCAAACCTGACCCTGAAACTCTCGTGCTCAGTTCCCGAGAGGCGCTAACCAGTCAGACCAAAGGCCTGATGTTTGCTGAGGCAAAGGCAGCAAGAACCGTCTTCTGGAAATGATTACGTTCAATAAAAAACAGGGAAAGATAATTACAAACAGGGTACACTTAAAGCCCTTAGGCATAATACCTCTTAATATTATATCATTAAAATATGGAAAAAACAAAACAGGCCTCCGTATTTCCTTTTTCTGTCTGGCTTCGTGCCCCTTCCTCAGTCCACAAAGCAGCAGGTATAACCCGACGGCTCCGGGAACCCTCTCCCATGGGCTCCAACCTGAGTGATGTTCCCACCTGGAGAGTCTTCGTCCTCGCTGCTCGAGTCATATCTTCATCAACAATCCACTCTTGAGAGACAGAATCATCAGCAAGAAAGTTATTAGAGGGAGGGGCTCACCCTTCCTCCTTCCCCAGTTGCGGCCACGCTGGCTCACGCAGCATCACCTGCTCTTTGCTCTGGTTCTTGGACCTTCCCTGGGCTCCGGGGGGTCAGAGCCCTTCATGGAGACGTTGATCACAGTTGCAAACCTTTGAATGAGAGAGAGGATCCCCCTTTGACTCCTCACTTCCCCATTTCCACCGAATCTTCATAGCTCTAGCCTCCAATGTGACAAACCTGAAATTCCAATTGTAATGGACACACTTTGGGTTAAATGAGTTCAATGAAGAGACCCTGTGCCAGATGCAGAGCAGCTGCCCAAGAGAATGTTCTGTGAGGATGGAAATGTCCTGCGTTGAAAACAGGGCTATTGACCCCTTGAAATGTGGTGTGTGAGATCCCCAGGTGGGCATGATACTCAGGTGAGCACATTAGCGGGCGGTGGCTGAACATGTAGACACAGCGCACTCCTGGGCAGTCCTGGGCTCTGCAGACACTGCATGAGGCAGAGGCCAAGAGAGCCATGCCCGCGTGCACACACATGCCCCACCCCCTGCCTCTCACTGATGCACAAGACCCATTCCCAAACCTAAAGAGACCCTGAAGATTCAAGGTCTCTTCACCCTCCAGGAAAGCAAGTGAGGCCCAGAGAGGTGATGTGTAGCACCTAAGGCCACACTGCTGGTCAGTGGGGACCAGAGACTGGGTCACCTGGCTCCTACAATCACGCCAAGCTTCTTCCACTTGCTGTGGAGTGGAGGTGGTCAGGAGCACCTGGAAGAAGCCAGTGGGAATTCCCAGGGCCAGCATCTGCCCCAACTCCCTCAGAGGCAACTGAGGCGGGTGGTGGTCCTTGAACGGAGGTGGATGGTCACCCTCCTGTTGGACTATCATCCTCCATCCTGCAGGACCCCCTAGGGCGTGAGCTGATGGCAGCTGAGCAGATAGAGGTGCTGGGGTAACTCCTGTTTGACGTGCATCCTGCCCACAGGCTGGGAGGAAAAGCTGCCCTTCTCCAGACCTGCTCAGAGGGTCTGAGCACTTGGCTGTGGACCTGCCATGGATGGAACCGTGCCCCCCACACTCATAGGTGGAGGCCCTACCCCCAGTGTGACTGTATGTGGACATAAGGTCTTTAGTTAAGGCTAAATGAGGTCATAAGTGTGCAGCCCTAATTCGATAGGATAGTGGCCCGATAAGAAGAGGAAGAGAGAGATCTCTCTCCACCATGTGCGGACACAGTGAGAGGGTGGCCATCTGTAAGCCAGGGAGAGAATCCTTTCCAGGAAATGACCGTTCTGGCACCCTCATCTTGGACTTCCAGCCTCCAGAACTATGAGAAATAAACATGTGTTGCTGAAGCCCCCAATCTGGGATTTGTTATAGCAACCCCAGCTGGCTAAGAAAGACCTAACCCAGGGGCCACATCATCCAGGCTCTGGAAGGTTCCAGCACTAATCCCAGTCCTGGCAGGACGTGGATCCACGTGCAGATTCTCTGCCCCTGTTCCCGGAAGAAGGGAAGTTGAGGGGAGCCCCTCGGTGGAGAGCTGTTTATGCTACAGTTAGCTAAAGGGCCTGCGCAGGACCACAAAGTTAATCAGAAAGAGTGAACCTGGCAGCGGGCCAGACCTCAAAAGAGGAAGGAATCAGGTTGCCTCTGACAGCCTGGCCCTGGACCCCCCAAGCTGGAAGCCTGGTGAACGGCAGGGCACTGGAGAAACTTGGGGTTTCTGGGAGGAGATGGGGTTGAGGGAGAGGGCGGGTGGGTGGTGGGGGGCTGTGCCCTTCGGCCAGGAGAACAGAGCTGAGTCACGGCGGTCTGGGGTCTGGAAAATCGCTAGGGAGAAGGTGGGAGCCCCAGGGCGCCCTTGCTGGTCTCTGGGGACTTGGGCACCAGCCCCTCTTCTGGCCTCCCCTCTGGGATCTTTGGATCCTTGAGTTCTGGAAAGCGGCCCAGCCCCGTGAGCTGGGGGCTGCCAGGGCTAGCTCAGGCTGCTCTGGGCAAGGGTGGGGGTGCAGGGTCAGAACCTGGGCAGGAATGGGGTGCTAAATGTTTGGGCCGACCTCTGCAGACCCTGCAGTGGGCGAGGCCTCCCCTGCCTCCCTCTCCGAGGAGCTCGCTGACCAGGAAGGGTCTGGGGGCAGCAGAGAGGGGAGAGGAACAGGGAATGTCAGTGGGGGCTTCACGGACCGCTAGTGGGGAGGGGCGAGTGACCACCTCTGGGGGGGAAAACAGGCGGCCGTGGAGGGCAGTGCCGGGGTGGCAGCTGGTCATGGGGGTCGCAGTCACTGTGCATCAGCAGCACGTTCCGGGGGCGCGCCCGGCAGAGCCCCGGGACCGGTAGCGGCGCCCAGCGGGTCGGCAAGTGGCTGTGGTTCCGATTCGGACCCCGCCCAACTGTCAGGTTCGCACCAGGCCCCGCCCCCAGGTCACGTGCGCTCCAGGCCCCGCCCCGTCCTCCCGGCCCCGCCCCCGCCCTGCGGCTCCTGCGGACCCGGCTGTGGCGACATCTGGAGACCCCGGGCTCGGGCGCAGGGTGAGTCCCCGGCGGTGGTGGGCGGCGCGGAGGGCGAGCTGCCAGGGTCGCCGCTGAGGGGAGACCCGCCCGACGCGGGGGGCGGCGAGGGGAAACCCCGGCCCCTCCCACCGCGTACCCACCCTTGTCCCCGCCGCCCTCGGCCTTGCTGGGCCCGGCGGGCCGCGGACCGTCACGGGATCCCCACCCGTAGACCCCAGGGTTCGGGGGAAGCGGCTCCGGGGTGGGGGCGGGGCTCTGCCCAGAGCAGCCTCCCCGGCGGGGGCGGGGCGTGTCTGGGGCCGGCTCTGCGGCGGGGAGCCTGGATCCCAGAGGATGCAGCGCACCCTCAGTTAATGGAGGAGCCTCTGACTTTCTCCCAGAACCAGCTAGAACCCCTGGGGCCCCTCTAGGGATGCGAATGCTACAGGTGGGCGTTGGCGTGAGGCGCGGCCTCCAACTGGGAGACGCCCCCTCCAGCGCTGCAGCCCTCCTTAGTGGGGGGAGCCCCCCATGGTGCGCACTTGGAAAGCCTCTGGGTCCTCAGGGCCTCCAGTCCCCCCCCACCACACCCCACCAGCCAGCCGAGGGTGCCCCCTGGGCCCTGCTTCTCTCTGCACTGCTCCCCGTTGAATTCCCTGGGGAAGGAAAAAAAAAGCAAATTCTTCCGGGAGGAGAAACTTTGAGTCTAATTGGCTTCTCATTGAGAAATCATTGACCATATTCTTGCTGGTAGGCATGGATGGAGAGAGAGAAGGCACCTAGGGTTTGGGCAGGTGGGATTCAGGGAGAACAGTGAGCAGGGCGGGAGGAGGGGGCGGCGCTCCACCTTTGGTTGAGGCCCCCCCTGCACAGGTTGTTGGCTTCCTCTCTCAGATCACCATCTGGCTCAGACCCCCTGGAGGGGAGACGGATTGTGGCTCTCCTGATGCCCTGGACCCCCGCCCTATTGCTGGGTTCTCTGAAGCCTGGACCCTGACTGCTGAGCTGTTTCATCCCGCCGCCCACCCCAGGCATGCCCTCTTCTGTGAAGGCGCTGGTCAGGCTGGGCCCTAGATCTCAGGCATGGCCCGGTGGGTCCGCTGCTACCCCCTGTGGTCATGCAGAGGAGAACACTCCATCCTGGCCTGGCTGACCGACTACTACACTCCACAGTATCTGAAGGTGCACTTCATCACTGATCACTCGGTCTGGCTCATGGTCATTCCCCAGGTGCTGGCCTATGCTGAGGTGGCCTGACTTCCACCCCAGGTCAGATGTCTGTCCCTGCTGCCGGCCATGTCCCCTCCTCATGGCCTAACCCTACTCCAGACGTGATTGCCCTCCCAGAAGCAGAGTAGAAATGCATAGTCTCCCCTCCAGACGAGTGGGCACCCAGGGCTCCAGCCCCATGGAGCCCAGGAAGCCTTGGTTTATGATCTAGAGCTGTGACTGCCTTTGGGCAGACACACGCCCCTGTACATGCTCTTGTTACACTTGTCACTTGTCACACACAGGCGCCCAGCTAGTTCTGGATTGCCAGATGGACCAATGGGTGACTCACCACACCCTTAAGGATGCTTTCTCAGACACAGACTCGCACATGAGCACACAGACCTTTGTGCTCCCACACGTGGCACCCGAGGCCCCAGGTGGGTGCAGGTAGAGAAGAGGTCCCTGATCACAGCAGGTCACACCTGTGGATAATAGAGGGGGAGCCGTTTACCCTGCCTGTGCAATGTACAGTGGACACCACTATGCTCAGATGTCTACACCAGGCACACCGTGGGTGTGCCCTGTGCCTCCTGGGTGCTCATCCCTCTCTCTCCCCAACAGTGTGACCTCTACTCTAACTTCATGGGGTGCTGCATGTAGTTCTTCCTGGACACCTCCCGGGATGTGACTCTGGGCCCATGGCCATCGTATCCTTCCTGGTCTCCTTTTATACCTTCCATGAGCTACCCTCTGCTGTCCTGCTGGCCTTCCTGTGGGGCTGCATGCAGTTAGCCAAGGGTTCCTGTGCTTGGGTAAGCCTCTTGGATCTTCCTGCCCTGGTCGGGGAGGGGCTGTGGTTCTGCTCTTCCTGGGGCCCTGAGGCACCTGCCTCCTGGGGACATCTCTGCCCTCAGCATCTCCTTCTTTGCGTTCCAAGGCCTATCCCTGTGTGTTTGTGTATGGGGTGGGGGTGCCCTCAGCCCTCGGCCCTACCCTGTTCTGCTTAGAGGCCAGGACACTTGGAGAAGAGCCCAGGGCCTCAGACCCCAGCCTCCCTTTCCTGCTCTCCAAACCAGCCCAAACAGGGCGTGTCCCCCACTAGTCCTTAGCCCTAGTCCACTCACACCACCTCTCCCAGCCCACGTCCACCCATGTGCTCTGGGACCGGGCAGAGCTGGGACCAACTCCGTGTTCTCTCTTGTCCAACCAGGGTTCCTGTGGACTTCATCTCCTGCCCCGTCGTTAAAGGTTTCGCCTCCACTGTTACCGTCACCATGGGCTTCGGGCAGATCAAGGTAGGTGCGAGAGTTGGCACCGGGGCACCTGCTGGGTAGCAGGACCAAGGTCGGGTCCTGAGATGTGCAGACCAGTTGACTTCTTGCTGTTGCAGAGCTTGAAGCAGGTGGTGCCCGCGTGGGTCCCCGTGAATAAAGTGACCCCTCGGGGAGATGTTGGGTGAGGGTCAGATTGTACAACAGGTAATTTGGGGGACCGGTAGCGACAGCCCCACTCTTTGCAGAGTTTTCCCTCCAGTGTGCTTGGTTTCCTCACGGAGCGCTTCTGTTCTGCTGCCTCTGCTGCACACTCAACCAGCAGCCTTCGCAGGTCACGAGCACACTGCCGAAATCCCCCCACGCTCATTTAGCTAGATGATGTCATTTTTTCCAATTTCCGTTTAACATTTTTCAAATGCCATGCTTCCTTATATGAATATTTTAACGTCTATAAGAAGTACTAGATCCTTGATCATCCGTCATCTGAGGACATCATTTGTTCTCCTCTCCCTGGGTTTGAAGTTTCTGGAAGGCAGGAACTGTTTTGCTCCCGAGTGTGGCCACCCAGCATGTGCTTGGTATAAAGTAGGTCAGCGCTCAGGTGGCTGTGCAAATGGGACCCAGCTGCATTGTACAAACAAAGCCGTGGAGTCCCCAGGGGCAGACACAGGGCCACATCCCTGCCTCATGACCTGGTGTCCCCACCCGGGCCTCTTCAAGGCCTGGTTCCCACGGCCAGGCCCTGCTCCAGGCTGGCCGGTGACAGTCTTCCCCGTGGAGGGCAGTGAGAAGATGGAGGACGGGGGAGATGCGCGTGTGCGAATCAAGTAGCTGACCCTTCTTCCCTCCTACTGTGTGCTGGGGGCTGGATCCAATGCTTTCCCCGTGCTCGCTTCTCAGCACACCTGGGAGGTAGGTTTCTCATCATCTCCATTTAGAGAGGAGGAAACCCCTTAGAAAGGTGTGGGTGAATGCAGATTCTATATTCTGCACGCACACACGTCAGGGGAAGCTTGGCAAATGCTGTTTCGTGGGATGGTCTGTCCTTTATTCTGGAAACATCCTTCCTTTTTAGTGTCGGGAATGTTCTTTGATACCATCATAATGCGCATAGAGGGTAACTCCTTTATGCATTTGTTCTTGGCGACCCTAGGCCCCCAAAGTCATTAAAACTTTGATTAGGTCATAACAGCCATCTGAGAGCCCCTCGGCTGGGGTGGGTGGGGGTCTCCGGACCTGCCCAGGACAGAAGTGGAGGAGGCGGAGGTTGGAGGTGTCACCTGGCTAAGTAGGCGGGACTTCTGCGGCACCAGCACCTTGGGCACCTTGGCCCTGGTGAGCGGCGTGTGCCCGCTGGCAGAAGTGTGTTGTGGTCGGTGATGGTCGTGTGAATTGAAGGGGGACAAACATTGGTGCCAAGAACAAGTGCACACCTTTTGACAAATCTGGAATGACTGTATTTGTGTTTGATCACTTGTGGAAGGTACATTAAACCTGATGGATTTCAGTCGACACAAGTCCTGACACATCGCGGCACATGGTGTTGAGTTTTTCCTGATCCTCTGTCACTCCGCCTGCTGGTTGCGCTGATCCGCGTTTATGTCTATTTTCTTATACAGAGTTTAGGGTTAGGTTCAGGTCAACAAACAGCCTTTTAAAGACACTGTTGGATTCTGTTCAGTTTTATCCTTAAGATATCTGTCACTTCTGGAATCCACTCCAACCACAAGGAGAGTCACTCCAATGGAATCTGCAGAAGTTTTTAGTTTTGAAACTTGGAATCTGGAAGATTCAATTCTTCATGATTGCCAAATATGTATTTCTTAACATTTTGGTTTTACACAAACTGATGTTTTTGAAAGAGACGTTAATTGGGCTGTTTGACTTTTGACATCATCTTTGGGGGTGGGGCAGTAATAAATGTGGGTCCACTTTCGTATTCAGGGTGCAGATCCACGTGACCCAAACTCTTACACGTCTTTTCCGTTTGCTGACTTCCCAGTCTTCCCCTCCCCCTGAGGTATGAACCTTTCCTGACACTTGTGAATATGTTTTTTTAAACTTTAGGTACCTTTTTAAAAAAAATTAAAACATAGAAATCCTGATGAATATTTCGGGATGTCCTAGTACCTGGAACATTAACTAATAGAATCCCTCTGGGTTTTCATTGCCCGAGTTCAGGTCACAAGATTCTATTCTCCCTCCTGGCGGCTTCCTTTCTATGTTGATGATGCCTAATGCTGTCTTAACCATTGTGACAGCTTTATTGAGGTGGTTCATATTATATATAATACAAGTCACACTTTAAGGTGTGCAATTCAGGGTTTTTAGTATATTCACAGAATTGTACAACATCACCACTATTGATTCTGGAAGCTTTCCATCATCCCTCTAAAAGAAATACCTTGCTCATTAGGAGACAGTCCCATTTCCCCTAACCCCTAAGGCCTAAGCAAACACAAATTCACTTTCTATTTCTAAGGATTTGCCTGTTTTTATTTTGTTTGTTTGTTTGTTTTGTTTTGTTTTGTTTTTGTGAGGAAGACCAGCCCTGAGCTAACATCCGTTGCCGATCTTCCTCTTTTTGCTGAGGAAGACTGGCCCTGGGCTAACATCCGTGCCCATCTTCCTCCACTTTATATGGGACGCCGCCACAGCGTGGCTGACAGGCAGTGCGTCGGCGGGCGCTCGGGATCCGAACTCGCGAACCCCGGGCTGCCAAGCGCGAACTAAACCGCTGCGCCACCGGGCCGGCCCCAGGATTTGCCTGTTTTGAACATTTCGTATCAATGGAGTCATGTCGTGTGTGACCTTCTGTGTCTGGCTTCCTTCACGCAGCATAATGTTTTCAAGGTCCTTCCATGCTGTAGTTGTGTCAGTCCTCCATTTCCTTTTGATTGCTGGGGAATATTCTATTGTGTGGCTGAGCACAATTTCTTTATCCATTCCTCAGTTGACGGACATTTGGGTTGTTTCCATTTGGGGCTGTCGTGAACGTTGCTGCTATGAACATTCATGTACAAGTTTTTGTGTGGATGTTTGCTTTCATTTCTGTTGGGTGTATACCTGCGAGTGGAATCGGTGGGTCATGTCCTAACCCTCTGTTTCATTACTTGAATACCCGCAAGATGTTTTTCCAGAGTGACTGCACCATTTTACATTCCTGCCAGCAGTGTGTGAGGGTCTGGTTTCTCCACATCCTCACCTACACTTACCGTCTGCCTTTTTGATTACAGCCATCCTATGGGTGTGAAATGATACCTCATTGTGTTTTTGATTTGTATTTCTCTGATGGCAATGATATTGGACATCTTTTTTATGTGCTTAATGACCATTTGTATATATCTTATTTGGAGAAATGTCTGTTTACCTCATAGGCTCATTTTCTAATTGGGTTATTTGTCTGGGTTATAACTCAGTCGTAATAGTTCTTTATATATCCTAGATATGTTTCTCATCAGATATATGAGTTGCAAAATTTTCTCTATATTGTAGGTTGTCTTTTCACTTTCTTAATGGTGTCCTTTGAATCTCAAAAATTTTACATTTTATTCCCAATGAAATCCTACTAGTTGGAAATTATATCATATCTTTGTCAATATTTTGGTTATATAAATTAAAAGCCAAATGTGAAAGAGTAAGGAAAAGATTTGAATGAGTTCATTTCAAGATTTGCTCTAGATCCAAAAGAGCTCATCAGGGGACATGTCATTCCTCTGTTCAAATATTTCTCTTTTTTTCAGTGAGGAAGATTGGCCCTGACCTAACATCTGTGCCCATCTTCCTCTATTTTGTATGTGGGACGCCGCCACAGCATGGCTCGGTGAGAGGTGCTGCACATGTCTGCACCCAGGATCTGAACCTGTGAACCCCGGGCTGCTGAAGCAGAGTGCGCCCACTTAACCACTACACCACTGGGCCGGCCCCCAAATATTTCTTTTTTATCCATGAGATCAATAATCATAGCCCCTCTCTCATTTCTGATATTAGTAATTTGTGTTTCTCTCCTTTTTTTCTTAGTTAGCCTGGCTAGAGGTTTATCCATATGTTGATCTTCTCAAAGAACTAGTTTTGGTTTTATTGATTTCCCATTTTCAGTGTCATTAATTTCTGCTGTACTTTTTATTATTTCCTTTCTTCTGTTTCCTTTCAGCTTACATTGTGCTTCTTTTTCTAGTTTAGATTATTATTTCATATTTTTTTAAAATCTATGCATTCAGGACTATAAATTTCCCTCTAAGTACTGCTTCCACTGCATTCCACACATTTTGATAAGTTGTATATTCATTTTAACTTAGTGGAGAATATTTGAAATTCCTCTTGAGACTCTTTTTTTGGATCCATGTGTTGTTTAATCTCCAAATATTTTGGGAATTTCCAGCTATCTTTCTGTTTTTGTTTTTTACTTCGAAGTCCTTTTTGGTCCGAGAACATACTTTGTGTGATTTCTGTTGCTTTAAATTTGTTGAGGTGTGGGTTTTGTTTCTTTTTAACACAGAATGTAGTCTATCTGGTGAATGTTGCATGTGATCCTGAGAAAACTGTGTATTCTGCTTTTGTTGGGTGCAGTATTTTACAAATGTTAATTAGATCAGTTGATTGATGATATAGTTCAGTTCATCCTTACTGGTTTTCTGCCTGCTGCACCTATCAGTTCCTGAAAGAGCAGCGTTCAGTGCTGTAATAGTGGATTTGTCTAGTCCTGTGTCTATCCACTGTGGCAGTGGGTCTGTCTAGTTCTCCTCGCAGTTTTATCAGTTTTTGCCTCACACGTTTTGATGTTCTGTTGTTAGATGCATGTATGTTAGGGACTGTTATGTCTTCTTGGAGAATTGGCCCCTTTAACCTTATATAAAGCCTCTCTTTATCCCTGAGAATTTTCCTTGTTCTGAGTCAGCTTTGTCTGAAATCAACATAGCTACTCTAGCTTTCTTTGGATTTGTGTTAGCCTGGCTCATCTTGTTCTGTCCCTTTACTTCTACCCTTTCTGTGTCTTTATAATTAAAGCAGGTTTCTTGTAGACAGCATGTAGTTGGGTCTTATTTTTGTAATTCATTCTGATGGTCTCAGTCTCTTAATCACTGTATTTGGACCATTTCTATTTAAAGTGACTATTGATACAGTTGGATTGGTAGTCACCATATTTGTAACTGTGTTGTATCCATTGCCCTTGTTCTTTCTTTTTTTGTCTTCCACCCCTTTAGATTATTTTTTATGTACTCTCCTTTCATTGAGCATTTTTTCTTCCATTTGATTGGATTTTTTTTGATTCCATTTTTTCCTCTCTTCTAGCATATCAGTTATACTTCTTTTTAAAAAATTTTAAATGGTTTCCCTAGAGTTCACAATATAAATTTACAACTAACCTCAGTTCGCTTTGAAATAACGCTGTATTTCTTCATGGTTATGCAGGAGCCTCATAACAGAGTCTTCCCAATTCCTCCCTCCCATCCCTTATAAAATGGCTCTCATACACTTCACTTTTCCATGACTATTGTCACCAAAAGTATTTTTGCAGTTATGATTTTGTACAAAATGAATCTGTTATATCAATTAAGAATAAGAAATGAAAACTCAACACTATTTTATTTTACCTTCATTTATTCCTTCTCTGTACTCTTCCTTTCTTTACGTAGACCCAAGTTTCTGACCTACATCATTTTCCTCCTCTGAAGAACTTTTAACATTTCTTGCAGGGCAAATCTACTGGAGAGAAATTCAGTTTTTATTCATCTTAGAAAGTTTTTTATCTTTTTCACTTTTGAAGGAGAAATCTGATGGATCCAGAATTCTGTGTTGGTGGGGTTGTTTCTTTCAACACTTTATATATTTCACTCCATTCTTTTCTTGCTTGCATGGTTTCTGAAGAAAAATCTGATAATTCTTACATTAGTTCCTCTACAGGTAAGATTGTTTTCCTCTTCCTTTTTTCTAGGTTTTCTCTTTGTCTTTGATTTTCTGCAGTTTGAATATGATAAAGAAAGGTGTTGACCACTTGGTATTTATCCTGCTTGGTGTTCTCTGAGATTCCTGGGTGAATGTATGTGAAACAAGAGTTTTCAGCCATTATTACTTCAAATATTTCTTCTACTCCTCCCTTCCCTTCTTTTATCCTTCTTGTATTCCTTTTACCCAGATGTTACACCTGTTGTAATTGTCCCACAGTTCCTGGACATTCTTTTCTATTTTCTTCAGTCTTATTTCTCTTGTTTTTTAGTTTGAGAAGTTTCCATTGACATTTCTTCAAGCTCACCGATTCTTCACTTGGTCATGTCAAGTCTATTCATGACCTTATCAGAAGCATTCTCCATTCCTGCTACAGTGTTTTTTATTTTTACCATTTCCTTTTGATTCTTTCTTAGCATTTCCATCTCTCTGGTTACACTGGCCATCAGTTCTTGCATGTTGTCCACTTATTCCCTTGGAGCCCTTAACATATTAATCATACCTCTTTTAAATTTCTAGTCTAATAATTCCAAAATCTCTGCCCTATCCCAGTCTGGTTCTGCTGCTTGCTCTGTCTCTGCAAGCTGTAAAACCACAGTTTGAAGTGCCATTTCATATACTTTGCAGTTTTTGGTTGAAGCTGGACGTGATGTACTGAGTATAAACAACGAGGTAAACAGGCCTCTAGTGTGAGTCTTTGATGTTCTAGGAATGAAGTCCTGTTTCTTGTTCGTCGCTGCCACAGGGGCCAGAAGCGCCGATTCCTCTGGGGTCCTTTGTTCTTTGCAGGATTTTCTGTTGTGTATTTTGTCTCCCCTGTTCTCTGGGTTTCTCTGATACTTCTTCAGTTGGATCTGAGACTTGAAGTTCTTCCTGCTGAAATCCCATTTTGATAGATCCAGGAGCCCTATTAATGCAGCGGGAAGGTGTGGGGAAGGAGCAGTGTTCTAGTGCTGTGATTAGCTCTCAGTCTTTCATTGAGCCCGTGTCCCTGGCATGTGACCTTTACAGTGCCTCTCAGATTGTTGCCGCATCAGGTGAGAGAATGCTCGAGGGAGCTGGAGTTGGCTATTTCCTCTCATCCACATGGAAACTAGATTAGGGTATTTCCTTTCCCCCGGGCCACTTATGCTCTGGGAGAAGCCAAGATGGTTGCTCTGGTGAAACAGTTTCCCTTGAGGGAAGGCTTTCTTTAGGACAATAGACTATGAGGGAGTTTCCTTTGATATTCACTCTGAGAATGTGCTGGGCCAACTAGAGTTAAAACTTGTGAAACTATGGAGGCCCCCATGACATTGGGCCCCCTTTTAGTTTTTACCTTTCAAGCTGATCCACGCAGAGCCCCCAGAAATCCATCAATTACAGTTTAGGTTTTGCTGCCCAGGTCCTGCCTCCAGCGGAGGCCTCTGCTCCTTTAGGCAGTGATTCTCTCTATTCACCTGTCTCTCCAGTTTTTGTGGTGATAGTTTTCCCTGTGGCCTCAATTCTCTGATGGATTTAAGAAGAATTGTTGATTTTCAGTTTGTTCAGTATTTTTCTTGTGACGACAGGAGTGATGATCTCTAAGCTGCTTACATATTGGACCACAAACTGGAAGTCTTTTACTCTTTTAGAATTAAAATGAACTAAGTTTAGCTTGTTTCCTCTGCAAATAGTTCCTTTTCATCCCTATTTTTGGAAAGGGGAAGAGATGTATTCAGGGAATCCTTCTGCTTTTTAAAAGCAGGATGTCACAAATTGCTCAGGGATATGTCCCATCTTAGGAGTAATGCTTTCCTTGTTTGCCTGGGCCCAGAGCTTAGATGCCAGGCCCATACTCTCTAGGTGAGATGTGTACATAGGTGATTTTCCCAGGACTTTAAAAGCAAAAAAGTCAAAAAAGAAATTGCTCCATTGGAAAAGACTAAACGTGTAGAGTGTGGGCTCCTGGTGTCCACTACCAGCCGCTCCAGGTCAGACAGGTGGGGGAAGCAGCTGTCCAACCAGCAAGGATGAGTCTCCTGTTGAGCCCTCCCCTGGGCCCCTTTCATCCTGGGCTGCATCGTTTCAACTCAACACACACCTGTAATACTCAGGGGTCAGTCCTCCTAGCCACCAGGTTGTGCTCCTCTCCACACCCCATTAGCTGGGCCTCAGGAACCTGTGGACAGTTAGTCTGGCCCCCGTGTCACCGCGCACACAGCCAGTGCTTCTCCACACGTGATCTCGGAGCAGACACAGGAGAACTATGCAGAGGAGCGGGAGCAGGCTCTCTTCTGTTATGGAGAAGACGCGAGGGTTCTGGGAGGAAGATGGGGAGAGGGGAATGGTCAACTGGAGGCAGCAGGGGGTGCCCCGCTGCTCCGGGACTGAGGGAAACTGGCCATGCGCCTCTGTCTACTGTTTGAGGACTCTGACCACTGGGATGGACAACAGCCTCAAACCACCCAGCTTTGGGGAAAACTGCAGGGCAGGGGGTAGGAATGGATGCTGTGTCTCTGTCACCCAGTTTGCTCCAGGGTCACAGAGGTCAGGGATAGACTTGGTTTCCCATCTCAACAGGCACGTGGTCCAGCCTGGGAGGAAGATGGACACTGGCTACTGGAGGAAGCGGTTCACCCAGGCCAGCATTCGCCTCTTAGACCCCGAGGGAGTGGATCTCCACCTGGAGGAAAATGACTTGGTAGAAGGCCCGAAGGTTTTCTGTCCAACCAAGCCCTGGACAGGAGATGAGGCGGCCCAATGACAAGGCTGCTCCTCGCTGTGCCCTCCGCAGAGGCCCGGCTGCCGGGAGTGGATGCCGGGACAGACACGCCCCTAAAGGCAGCCTTGCTGGCAGTGGTGCTGGGCCCTCAGCTGGAAGTCAGGGGGTTCTGCCTGGGCGGGCCCCTGGGGATGTGACTTAAGGAAGGGGCAGTAGAGCCTCCAAACCCAGGATTCTTCTTAGTGCTGGGTCCTGTGGTCACCGTGGGGGCACTCTGGCGTGGTGGGGGGGCCCAGGTGGACAGGCCCAAGCTTCCCCCATAGTGGTGTGTGGTGCTCAGGGCCCCACTTGTCTGTGCTGTAATGCTGAGTGCTCCAAAGGACAGGTAGATCTGACACAGCCTCTCTGTTCCCCAAGCCTGTAGGTGCTGTCGAAACCCCCAACCTAAAGGGGGCTGGGCTCCTGCTGCCAAATGGTAAGCAGTGTTGCCAAATGGTGAGCCCAGCATTGGTCACAGCGCTGAGCATGTAGGTGGCAGCTGCAAAGCTAGAGGCAGTGGTTGTGCCAGAGGGGAATACAGCTGAGGTGGCAGCAAAGGCTGGCCAGGTGCTGGGATGGGTGCCCAAGGTGGAAGTGTGGGCAGTAAACCCCCAAAAGCCACCTGTGTGGTGCTGCCCAAGGCTGGCTGGCCTGGAGCAGGGGTTGAGCCCAGGCTGGGGCTGGAGCTGCCAGTTTTCCATCCTGGAGAAAGCAAAAGGTGGTGGCTCCATGCTGCTGCCCATCAGGAGCCCCACATATGGGCTGGGCAGTGGCTGCAGGGTTAATGGGAAGTTCCAGAGAGGGGCGGGGCCGCAGAGCCTCAGTGCGGGCAGGCTGGTGGTGACTGTGACTGAGGCCTTGAGTCACTGGCGGTTGTCTGGAGGGCCTGGACAGAGGGGAAGAAGGTTCTGCTGGAGCCAGGGGGACACCCCAAGAGGAGAGGCTGGGGAGGATGAGTGGTGTCCATGGGGGTGACCTCAGTGTCAGAAGCTGGCTGGGGAGCCAAGCTTGCAGATGTGCTGGATGAGGGGCTGGAACTGACAGCAGAAGTGACTGGCAGGCCAGTGGAGGGAGGGGCACTAGGATCACTGATGGGAGGGAGGCTCTGTGAGGTGGAGACAGGAGAGTCTATACATATGGGTGTGGGGTCTCTATTCTGGGGGTGCTGGGAGCTGCAGGGAGGCAGAACTGACATCTGCTGCAGCTGGGACTGAGGCCTTGGGTTGTAAATGGCCTCCCCCCCTCATTCAGAGGGGGCCCCCAGATGGGCTTCCACATGGAGGGGGAGGGGATGTGCAGCAGCTGCAAGGACGGGCCAGTTAGAATTTGGGATTCTGATTGCACAGTCCTTCCCTGTGCAGGGAGGGAGCAGGGGTGGAGGGGTTTGGGGGCCTAGCAGACAGGTCAGCCCTGCCTGATCCTGGGAAGGAAGCAGGGTCAGCGAGGTGACAGGGACTGAGGGCAGTGAATGTGAAGAGGTGCCTGAGGAGCTCTGACAGGGAGACGAGGGGGCCTGGTGACCTGTGCTTCCTCCCAGACAAAGGAAGCCTAGAGGTGGCCACTCCAGCAGATCCCAGGATGGCCACTGGACCTGGGGAGTCCTGGATCTTCCTGCATTTCTTCAGCTCTGCGTTCATGCTGGGGGCTGGAGGGACAGCTGTTGGAGGAGCAGTCCCTGCAGCAGGCAGGGGGACAGAACAGGAAGGCTGAGGGGTGTCGCTGTCCCAGATGGCCCCGTCTCACCCTGCAATGCACTGTGGATGCGCTGGAGTGCTGCTTCCTTCTCCGAGTCTCAGTCTTCAGCAATGACTCGAAAACCCAAGTCAGTGGGTGGTGGCAGCCTCAGAGGGTCCCCACGCCTGTGTGGCAGCAGGGTAATGTGGTGTTTTCCGGGCCTGGAACTGTCAGATGTGGGTGAGCAGCTCCTTTGGGTTGGTGTCTGGCCTGTTGTTGCCCCTGCATCCTTTCCATGCTGGGTCCTCTCTGGGAGTGCACTGAAGCTGCAGAGAGAGACCCAGGGCCCTCCTTGGTCACTTTCTTGGAGGACTTTTGGGGCAGCCGGTTGAGGGATGTGCCAGACCCCTGAAGGCACTTGACAGTGTCTTCTCTGTGCAGCATTCTTGGGCACCCCTGGGTCTTGTGGGTGGCATCAAGGTGACTCCCTGCCCCTGGACCACACAGAGAGTGACTTTGCTTACCACAGACACTGAGCTGCAGGACATCTCAGAGGTGTGAGCAGACAGCACCGCCTTCCTCTGATGGCCAGGCCTGCAAATTGAAGTAAGGACCCTCAGAAAGGAGCACAGGGTCTGTGGGATCGTGGGGTATGGTCTGGGAGTTGCTATGTCAAAAGCGAGCATGAAAAGCCACTGGATACTTGTAGGATGGCCTGCGAGTTGACCCAGGGGCATGGACACCCGGGTGACCCCGGCCAGCCAAGGGAAGTCGGTGGTCGTGGTGGGCGGGCTGGAGGCGGCAGAGCCCTCTTGGCAGGTGCGGGGACGCATTGCCCGGGTGGGGGTGAGGGGCAGAGCCTGCCCAGGTAACCGCCGATAGAGCCCGTGGGTGAGGTCTGTCCCTCCCTAGAGAGCTGGGCTCAGAGCTTCTCCTTCAGCTGCCTACTGGGCCAAGGCGAAGTGGGCACCGTTGGGCCTGTTGCTAGGGTGCAGCTTTGGAACGTGAGCGAAGAATGGGCGTGCGTGCACGGGCCCGCGAGGGAGGGGCGCGCGCAAAGATTCTGGAGGGAAGGGCGCTTGCGCAGAGGATGCCGGATCCGGGTCCCCGGGTGAGCAAAGGTGCGGATCAGCAATGGCCCTCAGGTGCTTGCGGATCTCCTGGGGTCTGAGGATTGGAGGTGTTTGCCTTGAGGGGATGATCTTATTGGCAGGGCAGCGGCCTCTTCTCCCTTGGCCGGACCCAGAGCTGTCGGGGAACTGACTGTCCAGGATGGGGCTCCCCGCCCAGCAGAGGGCGAACGGCTGGGGAGCAGGGTTCTGGCTCAGCAGCCCCTGGCCGAGGTGGCAGCTTTGGCATCAGCGCCTGTGGGTCCCCTGCCCTTTCCCCTGGGAACACTGGAGGGGAGAGCCGCTAACAGCAGAAGTGCCCACGCCACCCACATCCTGCAGGGGTGACCCCTGAGTGGCGGCCAAGGCAGGCTGGGAGGGACACACCAATGACCTGGCCATCCCACTGCTGAGAAATTAACCAAGAGAGACAAAACTTATGTTCTCACAAAAACCTGTATGTGAATGTTTTTGCTGCCTTGTTCGTATGTCCTAAAAACTGTATGGGATTATTATTTTCCTATTTTCCATGGGTGAGTTTTAATTGTTTTTTAATTGTGTTCTGGGCATAACACTGTGTACTAATCGTTTCATGGTCTAATTAGAGTTAATATGTTGCCAGTTCAGGTGACCAAGATGACCTTAAGGTTCCCCTCACTTTGACTCAGCTTTCCCCCTGCCTCTAGGTCCCTCCTGCCCCTTAGAAAATATGTCGTCGTAAATTTTTCTCTGCCTCTTTGAGATGTAAATATTTGGAAAGCTCCTGGCCAGTTTCACAACCCAGGAATGTCTGTCTCGAGGAGCTGGGAGCTGTCCTTTGAGAAGGAGTCATCACGGAAGATGGCGCCCCATCTCCCTGTCTCTGTGGGAGGGCAGGAGCTTAACCCTGATGGGTACGGAATAGCCAGCACAGATGTCCCCGTCACAGGGGAAGACCACTGCCACCTCAGGAATGACTCCCCGTGCTGCACACCCCAGAGATCAGCCTCGTCTCAGCACTGACAGACTCTCCTGCCTTTCGCTTCGGTGAAGTCGAGCCCAGACCCAGTGCTGGCCTTCCTGCCTTATGGCAGCAGTCTGGACTAATAAGGCCGTGCCTGTTTAACTGGCTTGGGTGCAGTTTTTGCTTTGACGAAAGTAAAATGTGGACCCTTCCAGAGATACAGGTTCTTCTACCCTCTGTTCCTCATGTTAGAGCTGTCATGTGGATCACATCAGCATGAACTGAACCCCTCCTGAGACGGTGGTAGGACTTGTTCCTCAAAAGTCACACATATCTTAAAAGCCTTTCAGAGGAGGAAGTCGGCTGTCTCCTCTGTCCCAATCCTCCCCTCTGTGGCTGTTTCTTTGCTCCTAAAGCTCCCAGCTTCCCTCTGGCGTCCTTTCACTGCAGCCTGAAGAACCTCCTTTCCCATCAAGTTTGTGTCTAGTTCCCCGAATTTCATCCTCATCAGCCTTGGTTTTGTTTTGCCTCAATCTTTAGGGATATCTTAGCTGCGTATATCCTGAGTCGATAGTTTTTTTCTTTCAGTTTTTTAAGATGTTATTCCAATCTCTTCTGGCCTCTGTTTTCTGATGAGAAACCACAGGCCTCAGAATTGATATTCTTTAATGTGTAACGTGTTCTTTTTCTCTGACTGCTTTCAAGATTTTTCTTCATTTTTAGTAGATTGATCATGATGTGTCAGGTGGAGGGTTTTCTGAGCTTCTTAAATGTGTGTTTCACAAATCTGTGAAGTTTTCCACCATTTTCTCCTCCTGTGTTTCCTTCTGCACCAACCCCCCTCCTCCAAGAACTCCAGTGGCCTGGAAATTAGGACTTCAGATTGTCCTATACAGCCCTGTGAGTTTTTGTTCAGTCTTTCCTCTCTGTGTTCTTCAGATTATCCCGTTTCTATTGCTCTGTCTTTAAGTTCACGACTCTTTCCTCTGTTTTCTCCATCCTATTATTGAGCCCATCCAGTGAATTTTGATTTTGGGTATTGATGTTAAATTTGAAAATTTCCATTTGCTGCTTTTGCATGCTTTTTGTTTCTCTACCAAACTTATTTCTGAAGGGGAACAGAGTTTACCACCTCAAAATATGCCTCTTTGGGATAGTGATCATTTTAGGTTGATTATTTTTAAGAGACAAAACACTGAGGAAGATTTTCTTTTACCTTTCCCTTAGCTGTCTAAAAGAATTTAGAGAAGTGGGCTGTAGCAGAAACAAAGGTATCACCAGAGATGTCAACAAAGAATATGGGCCAGGTGAGGCGGGGGGAGACCAAGCAGGGCCTAGAGATCAGAGTCCTCTCCATCTTACATTGTCTTTGCAAAGTGTCAAATCTTTGTTTACCAAACATTTGCTTTTCCAGCTCCATGTAAATTGCCTTCCTCCCCTTTGAAGTCCCAAACCACTACCCCAACATCCTCTTTTGTCTTTAGCTGAAGATGGTATTTAAGATGGTGGCTTTGGCCATTTTGGCAAGTTACTCAGTTTTTTTGGGTCTCTCCCATGTGTACATGTTGTTAAACTTTGTTTGATTTTCTCCTGTTGATATATCTCAGTCAGTTTAATTCTTAGACCAGCCAGAAGAACCTAGAAGGGGAGAGGAATCGTCTTCCTCCCCTACAGTTGGTGACTCTGGCGGGACAAACTTACCTGGCTGGACGCTGCTTGCTCTGGGGCTACTGCAGCAGAGAGTCCTGGGCCCTGACTGGAGCCGGCAGGAGGTGAGTTCTTACCGTGTCGGTCTCCTGGGTCTCCGCCTGCAGGTCCAGTGGAAGTCAGAGCGGTGAGGTCTTTTTCCTTTTCTCACTTTAGATCAGCTGGAGAAAATATTTGTGAAACTAGTTTCTTGGACAAAAGTGGCTCTAGTAAAGATTTGGGACGAGTGCTCTTGATTTAGTTGGTCTTCTTCCTCCCAGAGATGGTCTTTTATCTCTACCAGCTGGAGGAGGCACGCACGTCGGGCAGACGGCCGAGTAGGCTATGGATCTGAGCTCAGGGAATCTAAACTGGGTGAACTTCTGAGTCACTCTATTCTGGTCAAAAGGAGGAAAAACACGTGATTCCATGGGTTTTGGAACGGCTGTTTAAAAACAGGGCCCCTCATAGTTCTTAGGCTGACTCTGGGAGTGAACTCTTTGGATCTTGGGAGAGCTGCATCTTTGCACTCTCCTTTGGGGACACTTCTGTGACCATGGTTAAGCCACAGAAAGGCTTGTTGGTTTGAGTCAGTATTGAGATCCTACTTGTCAATGGCCAGACGATGGATCCTTTAAATTGGAAAAACTTCTAGCTTGAAGAAAACATTTTTAGAGAGCTATCATATTGGTATAATGCCTAGCCATTGAGACTCCTTAATATGATGGAAAGACAGAAATTAGAACAGAAATCAAAGTCCACTCTGACACCTTCTTACTTGCTTTTAGACATTTGCAGATATTGTGAAAAATCAGGATATTAGAAACACAATTGCCAGGCAGCAAAGGAGAAGAAGAAGAAAAAAATAACAACTAGACTTAGGGACTCCCTAACAAGATGAAAAAACAAAAATTTAGACTTAAAAGAAAAATCCAATGTAAAAACGCCTTCTTAAAATCTGGCCCCATCTGCCTGTTTTAGCTTTTCTTTTTCCTACAAGATTTAGAGAGCATTCCAGCCTAATCTCTAAGAGTATACAGGTTACTCAGGTAAATTCAAAGGCCGGAAAGTGAATTTAGCAGAAGCACCAGGGATGGGCAGTAAAGCTCACTTTGCTGGGCTCTAGAATCAGGCTCTGCCAGCTTCAGGCCTTCCTATGCAATATTCTTTGCCGATATATCCTAGAACCCCTCCCAGGGAATTCAGGTCCCCTGGACAGCAGCTCTTCTACCTCCGCTCAATGCCCAGTCAAGAGAGGAGGATAAAATTTCGCATTGCCCCTTCCTTTCCAAATCCAGACCTGTTGGTTATTGACCCTGTCTCTCCCAGGGGTAACTGTTACCTCCTTGTTTGTCTCGTTTTGTGTCCTAAGGGCTTGGCTTAGCTTTCTGCCTGCCTGCAACATGCAGGCTATTGGCTTTTTCTTTTGGCTGTCTTTGGGAATGACTCTGGATCTTGAGAAGATAATAACTTAAACTTTTTTTTTTTTTGCTGAAGAAGATTGGCCCTGAGCTAACACTCGTGCCCATATTCCTCCATTTTATGTATGGGATGCCGCCACAGCATGAATTGATGAGTGGTGTTGTAGGTCCACGCTGGGATCTGAACCTGGGAACCCCAGGCAGAGCACGCGAACTTAACCACTCTGCCACCAGGCTGGCCCCAGAGAAGATAATAACTTTTGAGGACACCTCTTGGGTCCACAGAGTTGTTTAATACTGTCAGAGATACTTACTGTTTGTCCCGGCTGAAGACTGGCAAGATATTTAGAGGGATTTTTAAAAATAGCTCTGTGATCAAAAATTGGCCAAATTGGAAGCTGATAATCAGAGCCTGATAGGAATCTTTTTATAGGCCTTCTTCCTGAAGTTAAAATAAAACTATGTGCCCAGAGAGAAAGAAACAAATTAGGGATAATGTAATTGGATGGGTATATCAACCTGTGATGTCATTTAAGTTACAACCCAACTTCTGAAGAATTGAGAGCAGCTGTCCTCATCCTACAAATCTTTGCAAAGCTGGAAATGCAGCTCTAAAGGCAGTTCATTCCACCCGTTCCCTTTCACCAAACCTGAAACCTCCCCTATTTATCTCAAAAGGCTGGTAACCTCTCCAGGAACTCTCACCTAGACCATCTTTGATTCTTAAGACTGAAGGGAAAAAAGGAGAAAAGGAACTTTTGGAGATGAAGACTGCTACAGAAGCACCTTTGCCCAAAAATCTAAGGAAAATTTTAAACCAGAGGCTGTAAGATCTCTGTCTGCCTCTGTGTGTTTATGTGTGTGTTCATATATGTATGTTGTAAATATGTGATACTTTTCTACCTCTGGATGGTATTATCAAGACTAGTTTATAAGAAATCTCTATTTAATTGGATTAAAAACAAACACCATATAAATGAGTATACTCTCAGAAATATAATAGAACAATATTTGTTTTACCTCTTTTTTCACTAGAAATTAAGGTTTCTAAGGGTTAAAAATGTTAATTAATGGATGTAATTAAAACTACTAAAATAATGAGGGAAACATCTCAATATGCAAGGAAAATAAAATGTTTTCAGTAAAAAAATTATATATATGTTTATATATCAACTTATGATGTCTCTCTCTATATATATGGAATGGAAATGCATTCTGCTAAGAAAAAAAGAGAAAGTATAGGACAAAATCTGAATGTAAAAAGGAAGTTATAGAATTTTTGTGGAAAAGGAACCTTGATAAAAAAGTTTTATGTGTGGTCAGGATGGCTAAGATTAGAATGAATGTAGTTAAGTAAATGAGTTTTAATATCAAAAGTAAGCTGGTGCAAAATTAGAATTTGTTTTTCTCTCTCTTAAAAGGACAGTTTCCTTGGACTTTGGTCTGCTCTTGATAAAGAGTTTGTGAAAGGTTATTCTGTACCTTTTGAGTAGTCTGCCTAAACAGCAGGGATTTTATGTTTTATCAAAATAATTTCCTATGTTCAAAGAGCTGAGGCCTGTCTATTAAGAGAGCTGAGGTTTTTTTTCCCCAATGATTTAACTTTCTGCGTTTGCCTTTAACATCTTCTATTGTCACTTTGATTAAATAGGTAAGTGTTGTTTCATATTGATCTGTGATCCTATTTGGTCAAGTGTCCAAACCTTTGATATCTTTAACAAACTTCCCAAAATCAAATTGTAAAAATGAAGTCTTTTTGACTTGGAAGAAACTGGATTTTTCCAGAGGGCCCCTGGAACATTCCAAAGTTTTGTTAAACTAATTAGGCTTATTTGGTGTGTTAAATTGTTTAGGAAGCATTGTCAAATGAATGATGCTAAAGCTCCTTTATGGATATCCTTGTATACATAAATGTTATTAATATAAATGTTCTAGAAATTGTATGAAATTTTAAAAATCTGAGATGTCCTCATATAATGTTATCAGTCATAATTCTAGTTATTATCTTAAAATGTTGCATGTCACAGAAATAAGCAAATTTCCTTGTTGTATTGTAATCAAATCTTTAACGATGCCATTTAAAGTCACAGGCAGTTATTGTTTTACTCTGAGGCTTTTGCAGATATGTTTCATCTTCAGAGAGATTCATGGAAAAGACTTTGACACTTACTCTAGAATACAGGTTTCTAATAAACCTTCAGGTCATAAAATTGAACTGGGTAAGAAGTTGCGGAACTCCAGCAGAGAAACTGACGGCTTCATAAGACTGCTAACAAAAGGTCAAGAATTGATTACATGGGACTGAAGGAACTGATGAGGATGATAATTTTTATGACTGTTTGAAACATTGCTGATTTTTTAAAACCTTTTTCTTTTTTTCTCTTAAGCCACCTATGAGCTACAGCAATTTGGTAAGTTATACCTTTGTAAACAGAACTGAAACATTTGTCTTTTTCTCCCTACCTGATCCACCCAGAATTTGGAAACTCTTAGTGAGTGAGTATTCTTATTTTCATGGCAATATAGTTATTTGCATAAGTTCAATAAGGATCGGTTCTCTTTATTACAGGACACAATTGGAAACTTTGGCTATAATACCAGTGCTTTGACTGGAATGTCATTTTGAGAGAGACGTGCATAGATTCAGATATGACCAGACAGCTTTAAGGAACAAAGGTTGACTTTATGGAATAAAGTGAAGCCTCTTGGAAATATCTGCCTGGTTCCTTGCTTACAGGGTTCCTAGCAACCTTACCAGGTGAATTAAGGCCACTTCTTGGCAGGTGCAGGAATCTCAGGATATTTTGGAGACGTTATTAAGAAGAGAGGATTCACCCAAATCTATAGGCATTGCAGGTGGAGTCTGATGGCAAGTCCTTGGCTTGGCTTACTGGCCTTGAGAAGCTATTAAAAGTCCAGTCTGAGATTCCTTATGAAAAGTTCCAGCAAAGCAGATTTAAAAGAGCCTATATGATCACTTGCTATATTTGTTACTTATGTAAATACTCAGGCCATGTTTATTGAAACTAGACTTATTTTGCAAACAAATTAGTCTTAATTCGGCTATCTTTGGTAGGAATGAGGGTGATTTTAGAGAGAAAAATTATGTTTCAGTAGAAACTATAATACACACTTGTGGATATTAGATTCTAGTTCTGTTAATTGTCTTTGAGGTTTTGTTTTCCACCTCTAAACTGGACTGGTTCCTGAATTCTTCTAGTTTCCTCAAATATTTGGCTATAACTCTTCAAGCTAATGCTTCCAATTTTTCTTCCACTTTTGACTTGGAATCATTGAGAACTAAAGCTGCCCTTTTCCTGAAGCCCTGCAAACTGTAGTTGAACAATGTGATATAAACTGAAGAGAGATCACCACAATAGCCCATGTTTAAACAATCTTTGTGCCTGTTGCTGTGTAAGCCACTCAGAAAGTTACCTGAGCACCCAATGGCATCATCAGAGACATTTCAAACTGCAAAAGATGCTTTAACCTTGACATCTAGAAATCTCTCGACTGGCTGCTCTCCAAACTTAAGACTGGGTTTATAGTCTGCTCCAAACGTTACCATTTTTGTTTTGTTTCCATAGAAATGTCTCTTTTTAAATACCCGATTGCTTACACAACGTAGGCCTAACTTTGGGAGACCACCTGCATCACCGCCTCCTGAAACAAGACACGACTGTTTAACTGAACTGAGTTCTTCTCAGGACTGAATGGCTGGTTCCGTGACATATGGAGCAATCCATCAACTTAGCTTCCAGACTGTGAAACTTCTTATTTGAAGTTTCAAAGGCAGGACTGGAGAGGAACAGAGTTTGCCACCCCAAAATATGCCTCTTTGGGACATTGGTTATTTTAGGTTGATATTTTTTTTTTTTTGTGGGGAAGACCAGCCCTGAGCTAACATCTGTTGCCAATCCTCCCCTTTTTGCTGAGGGAGACTGGCCCTGGGCTAACATCGTGCCCATCTTCCTCCACTTTATATGGGACGCCGCCACAGCATGGCTGACAGGCAGTGCGTCGGCGGGCGCTCGGGATCCGAACCCGCGAACCCCGGGCTGCCAAGCGCGGACTAAACCGCTGTGCCACCGGGCGGCCCCTGATATTTTTTTAAGAGACAGAAAACTCAGGAAGTTTTTCTTTTACTTCCCCCTTAACTACCTAAAAGAATTTAGAGAAATGGCCTGTGACAGGAACAGAGCTACCACCAGAGATATCTACAAAGAATATGGGCCAGGTGTGGTGGGGAGACTCGGCAGGGCCTAGGGGTCAGAGTCCTCTCCCTGTCCCATTGTCTCTGCATGGCGCGGCAAACATGTTTGCCAAACATTTGCTTTTCTATCTCTGTGTGAATTGCCTTCCTCCCCTTTGGAGTCCTAAACCACTACCCCCAACATCCTTTTGGTCTTTAGCTGAAGATGGTATTTAAGGTGGTGGCTTCAGCCATTTTGGTGAGTTACTCAGTTTTCCTGAGTCTGTCCCATGTATACATGTTATTAAACTTCGTTTGATTTTCTCCTCTTAATTTGTCTCATGTCAATTTAACTCTTACACCAGCGAGAAGAACCAAGAAGGGTAGAGAAAAATGTCTTCCTCCCCTGCATTTCTTTCTATTAATTTCAAGAATATTTGCCCTTGCTACAGTGAGCATGGTTCTAACAGCTGCTTTGTCTGATGATTCCTTCATGCTGGTTACTGCAGGGCTGGATCTGTTCATTGTCTTTTCCCTTGAGAAGGGGTCAAGTTTTCTTATTCTTTGTGTGTTATGTTGTGGAATTTTGCATGGAATCCTGGACAGTTTATTCATTATGTTGTGAGATTCTGGTTTCTATTAAAATCCTCTGCAGAATGTTCACTTCTCTTTTTCTGTTGTTTATTGAGCAGTCAATGCAGTGAAGGTCAAACTGCACATTCTGTCTCACCTTTTGTCTTCAGTTCTGGTCTCAGTGCAGTTTTCATGCCATTTGTGCTGCCCGTCTCCATGTGTCGCACGCACCACTCAGGAGTAATCTGGGAGTTGAATCTCTAGCCTGCCCTCTCTGTAGATAAGATATACAGGATATCCATTCATAGAACTTTCTCCACTTTCTGACAGCACCTGATCTGGAGCTTCCTTGGACCCTCGCTCTAAGTACCCATGAAAACCCAATCTGATCATAGTTTCTTTCTAACACCGTCTTATGGAGATAACCCACACTTCCCCATAGTTCGTGTCTCCCACACAGCAATGAGTAATAAACCCAGCTTGGTCAACTGCAGGTGTGGTTCTGGCGGTCTCTGGCTGAAGGGCATTGACTGACTTCATGTTTTTAAGAGAGGGCGGCAGCATGGTGATTCGTGAAGAGCTGAACTCAGGCAGACCCAGGTTTAAGTTCTGGTCTTCTCACTGGCTGTGTGTCTGTGGGGAAGTCACTTCACCTCTCTGAGCCTCTGTCTCCCACATGAGACTAGTAATCCCTTATTTATAGGGTTCGGATGAGGATTCAAAAGTGACTGGGTGAGCACTTGGAAACAGTGGGTACTCAATACATGTCACTTTCCTGCTCCTTGATCTTTTGGGATTATTCTGTTAGTAAAATTTATACTTGACAGATTTTTGAAATATTTTCTACTGACAAATAGAATTGTATTTGCTTGTCTGTATTTTAATAAAGCTACATGAACATAACTCACACCTGACACCAATATTTCAACTTTTTTATGTCCTTAAAACTTGACTGTAAATGATAAATATAACACAAGAATTTCCATGAACAGCAAATGCTCTTCTTGGAAAGAGTGGACTCTTGCTCCTCTTGTTGGTGATGATGATGAAGATGTGGTTGTGGCTTCCACTTCTCGAGCACTCGCTGGGCCTGCGCCTGTGCCTCCTGCTCTTCCTGCCTTCTCTCATCACCCCCACAGCTCCAGGAGGAGGTCCTGTGGAATCTCCACTGCAGACAAGGACGGGGAGAAGACCTGATCTTCTGAATCTTCTGGCAGAAGGAAGAGGGAGGAGGGCTGTGGCAGGGGTGTGAGGGAAGGCAGGAGGATGGAGAAGGGGGAGGGGACAGTGTGGTGACTGTCCCTGCTGAGCAGAGACCAGCAGATCCAGAAACCCACGGACCTGATGTCAGAGGGATGGGCCCCCTGCTGACCTGACGTGTGGTCCAGAGTTGGGAGGAGCCTTGGCTGCACCCTGGCACAGAGCCCTCCCCTGCCCTGGCATCCTGAGCATGGGGGACTTGGGAACAGCAGAGGCCATGCCCTTAGCTGACACAGAGGAGGTGGAGCAGAACATGGAAGATGTGCCTCTGAGCCCACAGGACCCGGAGACCCAGCACCTGGGGAGCCTGGGGGAGGGGGGCCTCCTCCTCCATTAGCACTGGGGCTCGGGCACTTGGGGGTCCTGGTCCTGGTAAGGGACCTCGTCTGATCTCCTGTGCCAGGGACACCAGCACCAGCACATGCAGGTCACCTTCTTGGCTTCTCTGCCAACCTTTGTCCCACCTTTAAAACTGTCTTCCAAACTTTGTTGTGACACCTTGTGAATTTTCCTTCTCCTCCACTAGAGGCTGCTCTATACCCACCTAACACAGCCACCATTTCTGATTCCTAGAGTCCTAGTGTGGACGAGACAGGTCATCTGGTCAGTCCTTCTCATTTTCCAGAAGGGGAGTAGAGACTGGAGTGTTTACCAGGCTCTATGACATTATGGTGACGATATTAACTCTAACAGCTGTAACTTGTCGAGCACTCAGTGTGTGCCAGGCTGTTCTCACAGATTAGCTCCCGAAACCCCCACAGGCCCCTGTGATGTCAGTTCCCCTCCTACCCACAAGGAAACTGAGTCTCAGAGAGATGAAGTGACCTGCCCAGAGTCACACAGAACAGAAGTGGACAGGCTGTTGTATGACCAAGTTTTTGTCTAAGTCCAGATGCCAGATACGTCGTGTTGTCCTGCTGCCCACAGCAGTGGCTCTTTATTGAGCTCCTACTGTGTGCTGGGCACTGGGTGGAGAATACAGAGATGGATAGGACGGACCATTCTATGGGTGGTTTGTCACATGTCCTCTCCCCTGGGAACCTTGAGGATAGAGCCACGTGTCCCCAGCACCTAGCTCAGAGCTTGGCACACAGTAGGGCCTCAATTAATGCTGAATAAACATATGAGCCATTGCAGCTAAAATATCTTACTCCTGGAAATTAAAACCAAAACAAGTTTGACCGTCCTTTTCAAAAAAGGATACTGGGTCAATTTTTTATATGGAAATCTTTAACCCGACTTCAAAATCATATCCAAAAGTCAGTTTCAGATTTATTGTGGATCTATCTAATTGTGTGAGCTGGAACAATAAACTTTCAGAAATAAACAAAGGAGAGTGTTTCACGACTTTGGAGACAGGCAAAGATTGTGTAACTAGGGCACAACGGTGCTGACCATGAAGGAAAACACGTACTTCTTTGAAAGGAAGAACTTCTGTTCATCAGTAGACACCACTCAGAGCACGAAAGACAAGCCACAAAGTGGGAGAGGCTCTCTGCAATCCACACATCCAACAGAGGACTTGTATCTACAAAGAAAACAAGAGAAAATGGCACAAGACATGCACGGACACTTCCCAGAAAAGGATTCCGTTGCTGAAACTCAAATGAGAATGTTCTCAACCTCGTCAGTCTTAGTGAAGTACAGCGTGCAACCCAGTGTGCTCCTACCTCATACTCACCAGGACGTCTGCAGTGAAAATTGTCAATATCGAGTGTTGCTGAGGACGCGAACTGGAACTCCACTCAGTGCTGATGGTTGGATAAGTTGATACAGCACTCTGGAAAACTATGGGTTAATATCTCCTAGAACTTAATACATTCGTACCCTTGGCCTCCACAGTTGCCCCGCTGTACAGTCCCAACACAGGTGTGTACTTACGTTCACAAATACACAGGAACTGGAATGTTCATAGCACCTCTACTCCTAAGAGCCCCAGTTGTGAAACTACCCAAATGCCCCTGAAGGTCAGGATGGATGGAGTGTGGTGTATTCACACAGTGGGACACTGCCCGGCATCGAGAATGAGCAGCTGTGACTCCATGCAACAATGTGGACAAACGTCACAAACCAAAGAGGATCTACTTTTTGCCAGAGAATGTGACAGGCAAGTTACACACATGGTCTCATTCAGTCCTCACCATAAGACCCCGAGTTGCTCTAATTGTCCCTTTTTTACAGATGAGGAGACTGAGGCTCTGAGCCTTTGGTCCCTCATCTACATTCCCATGGAGAGGATGATGCTCTTAGTGCACGTCTCTGCGACTTGGAGTCCCACCAAGAGATGGAAACCGGGCCCAGCGCCTTCCCCCTGAGGTCCTCAGGGGCTGGGAGGCATCCCCACCTCTGGGGGGTCCCCACTTCCTCCTCTCGCAAGAGGGCAGAGAGATTCCACCCTCCCAGGGTTCAGTGCATACCAGGAACAGCATTGCTTCCACCACCCAGGAGAGACCATGTTCTCTGTCACGTCATTTATCCTGATTTCTCTTTGCTTTCTAGCATCTAGTGACCACAGCCTGGCCGGGGAGCGACTTGCTATCTGACGGGAGGGACGTTCTTGTTCAGAATGGGCGGGTGTGACTGCGGCGCACAGTCTCGGTTCACAGTGGGGTGTGGGCCCTGAAGAGGAGCGTGTCAGCAGTGGGAGCTCCAGTTCTGCCTTCCTTCATCCTTCTTGTCCTGGGGCCTCAGAGCTCTCGTCCAGCACTGCTCAGTAGACAGAGGGTCACCCCCACACGGAAAGCACACACATAAGTCTACAATTCTTAGTGGCCATATTAAAACACAGGCAAAATTAATTTTAATAATATATTTTATTTTGCCTAATATATTCAAAATGTTGTTTCAATCAGTATACCAATTAGCAAGGAGATATTTTACATTCTTTTTTCTTAATCTTCAAAGCATATTTGACAACACGGACATCTCAATTCAGACTTGAAATGCTCACTAACCACGTGTGGCTGGTGGCTAATGGCCAGGGCGGCTCCGGTGCAGTCAACTCCACACAACACTCTAGTGAAGGTTCCTTGACTCCCACCTAAAGGTAACATTTATTGAGTGCTTGGTGTATGCCAGGCATTGTGCCCAGCACTTCCCATGTCTTCTCTCACCATAACCCTAGGAGGTAGATATTCTTGTCATCTCTATTCGACACGTGAGAAAACCAAGAAGACACCGAGAGGCTGAGTAACAAGCCCAAGGTCACAATGACAGAGGCAGAATTTGAACCCAGGCAGCCTGGCATTCCAGCTCAAGCACATGATCACAAGCCTTTGCCAAGCCCTTTTTATTTTATTTATTTATTTATTTTTTTTGTGAGGAAGACCAGCCCTGACCTAACATCCATTGCTAATCCTCCTCTTTTTGCTGAGGAAGACTGGCCCTGGGCTAACATCCGCGCCCATCTTCCTCTACTTTATATGGGACGCCGCCACGGCATGGCTGACAGGCAGTGCGTCGGCGGGCGCCCGGGATCCGAACCTGCAAACCCCGGGCTGCCAAGCGCGGACTAAACTGCTGCGCCACCAGGTGGCCCCCTGCCAAGCCCTTTTTAAACAATAAAAGTGTACTTTTATCGTGTTGTAATAGCATGTAGGATTCCTTTAAAAGCGTGATATCAATACTGCTACAAATATTTGCCTAATCCAAGTATCCTAGTCCCAGTTCACAGAAACACCTATTGGTCACAAAGCATCTTGCTCATGAGACGACCTATCCCGCTAATGACACAGAGAATGTATTTAGTTCATGCTGCAGGGCACAAGAAAGGCAGAATTTCGAATTCAGCTCATAAGGTTTGCCTGGCACATTCTAATGAAAGGCTAAACAGAGGAAGATGCAGGTGTGCCCTGAGGGACACAATAAACCTGATCCTGAAATTAGGGTGCCCAACAGTCCCAGTTTGCCTGGGATAGAGGAGCTTCCCTTGACTTGGGACCTTCAGTGCTGAAGTCCTGGGCAAACCAGGCAGCAAGTGGATCTCCCTCCTGGAGATGGTACAGGCTGGTCAGACCCTTGTAGGTGGATGGAGCTGTCAGCCAGCTCCTGTCAGGACTGATTCTTTTCTATTCTGGACAATCTTCCTCTTTTCAGGACCCTGAGTTATTTGACCCTTGGTTCAAATGTTGGTCCTAATATATGCGACCATCTGGTTGGCACCACCCAATGGACCCTCCTCTGTCCCCGCCACCCCCAGCCCTCTGGCCTCTTTCCCACACTGCAGCCAAGGGGATCATGGAAAATGCAGATATGATGTCAGGATCCTCTCCTCCAGTGCCCGGTGCTGAAACCCTTCAGTGATTCCCTGGTGTTCCATTTTCCGGTCCACTGGGTCTTGGTCTTTAGGACACATGGTTCCAGATCTTGGAATTTCAGGCCTGGAGACAGGGGGCAGGGACATAGGATAGCAAAAAAAAATAATTTTGATTATTAAGGACAAGAAAAAAGACAACATCCACACACCCACTGTCTCCATCATTTCATAAAGAAAGACCATCTTAACACTTGAAGAATAGGAAGAACGTGACTTCAGAAAAAAGTAACCCTAGCCCTTTTCAGGCAGGGACAGCTGGTGTCCTGACACTGATGATTTTGCTACAGGAAACTGCCACTGGTTTATGGATTTGAACTTGTCTCCATTGCTTCCTAGCTGTGTGACCTGGGGTAAACAACGTCGCCTCTCTGTGCCTCACTCCCTCCTTCTTGGGGTGGTTGTGAGGGTGGAATGATGTGACCCAGGTAAAGCCCTCAGACGACTCCGTAAACTACTGCGGCTGATCCAGAGGGATCATCGCCCTCATTCGCTACACAACAGCGCCACCTAGGGGCTCTATGCGGGGAGTGCAGACAAGTGGCCTCTGTCGAGCTTTAATGCCGCCTCCCCAGGCAGGAGTGGGGACTTCGTGTAATGGCCAAGGGTGAGGCGCAGCAGGGAGAAAAGCCATAAATACTCATGGAATCATTTAAAGCTCCAGCCTGCCCATCTTCCTGAGAATAAAGTTTGTTCCTCAGAAGCTACTGTCCAAGTTGTCAGCCCTAGAAGCAGAGAGAAAATGAAGTCTCTCTTCCTGCATCCCTCCCCCCAACCGCGGAGCTTGCTTTACTTGCAGTGGGGAAACTGCCTCTTCACAGGGCTAACAGAGCATGGGGCCCTGGCGCTGTCACCCACTGGGCTCGCTGTCAGCCACAGCCCTCCCTGCCTCCTGCTTTCCGGAGACGTCTCAAGACCAAAAAGGGGACAGCAAACCGAATGTGATAGGCTCTTAGTGATGGTCCCCAAACAGGGACAAATGCAAGCTCTGTGCTCTCCCCATAAGGGTCTTGCACTGAGGGAGCCATTAGCCACTGGAAACAGCCCTTTGTCCTCAGAAAGGTGGTGGCAGGCGAGTGTGTGAGACCTGAGACAGACTCGAACTCTCTCTCCTTACACATTCCTTCTCTGTGTGAGAGACTGACGTGGATTTTCCTTTCCTGTCTCTGTGTGCAGACTTTCATTTAGCCTGCGAGCCTGGGAAGGCACCTCGCAAAGGACAGGAAGGCTGGCTCTGGGAGTAGGTGGGCTTGTGTTCGAATCCCGGTTCTGACACTTGCTGGCGGTGTGACCTTGGGCAAGTCACTGTCTCCTTGACCTTTTTTCTGCATTTGTCAACTGGGGATGATAAAGTATATCCCTTAGGGATTGGATGTGAGACCTGAGTGTGCTGATCTATCCCACAGTCTCAGATGCCTCCAGGTGCCAGGCAGGCATCATGAATGAGAGAAGTGGGCCAGGTGCGGGGCAGAAGGGAGTGGTGGGGACTGTGGTAAACCAGGTGCACAAACCCCATGTAGCAGGGGCAGCTGGTGGTCAGTGTCATCTGATTCAGGGAACTCAGGCATTTGATCCAGGGCAGTAGAGACAACCTCAAAATCCCAGAATTTGATTTTTTTGTTCAAGAGGCTATGGGTGGACTTTGACCCTGTTGGGCTTAGCTGACTTCAGACAGATCTGGTTAGCAGTGAAGTGTGGTAGAAAGAAACGCAGGTCCAGTGTTGCCAGTTTTTAAAAAATGTTCAAGTGAGACAGGAAATCAGCTCTATTTTTCAATGTTGGCAATGAAACGTTTTACAAACAAGGCACTGGGATCCAGACAAAACCCTGTGTTAGCTGTGTGACCTTGGGCAAATCTCTTAACGTCTCTGAGCTTCTGTGTCTCCATGAATAATGAGGGTAAGAATGCCCTCTGCTCCTGATCTTAGCAATTTACATAAATCAGTTCATTGAACCTTTCCTTCAGTGTGATGAGAGGGGTGTCACTATTGTCCCTCATTGTACAGATGAGGAAACAGAGGCACAGGGAAGCTAGGTCACTTGCCCAGGATCCCATAGCCAGTAAGTGATGGGGCGCTTGTGAGGCTTTAGATGAAATAATGCAGGCAGAGTGGTCAGTGAATATTAGCCAGGTCGTGATTATTATTATTATTAACAACAGAAACGGCTCAGGGTCAGTTCTCACACTTAATTCAATGGCCAACGTAAGCCACTAGACTTGAATCTGTCAGACAAAGGCCAGGGCCGGCTCTAGATTACGTGGCCTGTATTTTTGCTGGTGGCTCTTGGCTGTCTTCACAGTTCCTTTTTACACAGGCGTTGGGCCACACTGCCAGTGGGTTTCCTGGGACCATAATTAGATTTAGACCCTGTGCTGTCGATAGATTCTCATCTCGGGCTGACCAAGTTCCAATTGTTCTGAAATCAATACGGATTTGCTCCTCACTGAGTGGGCTGTAAAACATGTGTGACGGGCGGCCCTGAAAAGCAGTTGACGTGGGAGTGGAGAGCTTGCTGGGCCTGGAGAGGGGCCTGGCTGTTGGAAGAGTGATAAAGCAGAGGGTGGGGGAGGCTGGCCTCTGTCCCGGGGGCTGTGGTCAGAGCAGCCAGAGTTCCCAGTGGGATGTGCCCAGGACACAGCCCTGGTGAGAGAGTAGATCTGATTGGCAGTGAACTGTGGTAGAAGAGAACTGTTTTGGAGTTGGGTAGAACTGGATTTGTAGTTCAGTGGTGCAATTTTCTACCTGTGGCCCCCGGGGAAGTTGGGGTCCATTCCCTGATACTTGGTTTTCTCATCTGTAAAATGGACAGCTAACAGACCCTGTTGCACAGATGACAATGAAATGAGTCTGTATTTGCAAACACTTGTTTTACTGCAGTGTGAGGCCATCACGTGCAGTCAAAAGGGTATGGAGTCAGGCAGATCTGGGTTCGAATCCTGCTGCGTTCACCCCCAAGCTGAGTGGCCTTGGGTAAGTCACTCCACTTGGAGCCTCATGTCCTTATATTGGGATAATAAGAGAAGCTCCTACCCAGGGTGGTTGTGATCCCCCCATTTGATAATGCATATAGGGATCAGTTAGCAGCGTGCACGGAACAGAGCGTCAGCTCAGCAAGAGAGGGCGTTATTTTTGTCAACCTGATTCTTATCCACCCAAGCTGGGCACAGGGGGCTCTCAGTGAATACTAGCTCAGTTGCACGATGGATTAATGTGTTCTTCAGGGAACAGATGACATCCCCAAACTGGGTTGTTTGAGAAAAGTTTAATTTAAAAAGTTCATGACACTAAAACATATTTAAATAATAAAATAGCCATTAAAATTATACATACATGAACTACTTACAAATGTGTGGATGGGGCATTGGAAGACCAACATAGGACAGTGCTGTAAGCCAGGGCTATACCAATGGGCAGCCAATACCATCTTGGAGTAACCAAGATGATTGTTCCAGCACTTCTCTTCCTGAGCCATGTGATCTTGCAGTGCCTCCCAGTGGAAAAGGAAGAATGACATTCCACTCTATTCATTGAGGGCTTGACCATGTGACTTGCTGAGGTCAATAGGACATGAAGGAGGAAGTGATGGGAGCAGAGGCTAGAAATGCACTTGCATGGCTTGGCTCTCCCTCTTGTGCTTCTCTCATTTGCCCTGAGAAGAGCAGGCTCCCGGCATCTGATGGCCTCAGAAGAAAGAGAGCCATGGAGCAGATCTGAACCCAACTGGCAGCCTGGACCAAGACAAGCTGAGCCCAACAGAGCCAGAGCTGACCTACAGACCCGTGCACAGAAAACCCAATGTTTGCTCTTGTAGCCACTGAGAGTCTGAGGTTGTTTGCAATGTGGTAAAAACTGACCAATGCCCACCTCTAGATGAGGAGGGGCACAGGGAGGGGCAGTTACTGGACTGGGCTGCCTGAGAGGAGCTGTGACTTCAGTAGAGGGGAGTAGACACCCCCCACTTCCCTGCCTTCTATATCCTGCTGCTGCCACTCATGGGCTGGACTCCACTAGTGGTGGGGAGCAAGGGAGCCACTGATAGAGCACTGAAGACCAGCCCCCAGCACAGTGCATGGTGGAGAAGGGTGGAGAATGGATGTGGAAGGGCAAATGGAATGATCCAGCACAATGAAGAAGGAAGGAGGGCATGTTGGCTCTTGGATTCACAAAGTACTGTGCTGAGGACTTTGCACAAGGAGCCCCATCGACCTACAGTCCTTGGGGTGTCTCCCCTTAACTCTTTCCTCAGTCTCCTTGGTTTCTCTTGTTCTGGCCAGTGATTGGGAGCATTCTCTGGGATCTGAAGCTCAGTGGAGTTAGCCAGCAGGGCCTCCTTGAATAATCCTACAGTTATATCAGAATTTTTCCCCTCCCCAATCCATCAGCCAAACAGGAGGTGTTCTCAAGATTGTTATGGTTGAGAAGGAGATTTGGGGAGTATTTTTTTGAATGTGTTGCTTCCCAATGTCTTTATTGAAACCACACATTGCAAGGTCTTGTTCACAAGAGTCCAGCAGCTCTATCCTGTCCTCTGCAAGTGTCTTGCTAGTCAAGAGACCGGGGTCTCCTTTTCTTTGGACAGGAGCAGTTTAGCACAAAAGTGCAGAGCAAGGGTTTTGAAGTCCGATGGAAGTGGTTGTAAAGTCCTACTTGCCCTCTTAGCAGCTGGGTGACCTTGGGCAGATGACCTCGCCTGATTCCTGAACCAGTGGAGATAATATCAGCACCAGGTCCTCGGGCCACTTTGAGGACTAAATGGGATGGACATTAATGCCCTGAGCACAGTACTTTGTTAATGCTCACGAAACTATTATTGTTGCTCCACTCTTCCCAAATGAGGTCCCAGTAGACTGGGACTCTTGAATGGGGCTGGGGGCACAGAATGCTCTATTAGCTGCCGTGGCACTCAGTGACCCACTGCTGGTATGAACTGTGCACACTTCTTCTGTCAGCGGGATTCCATCAGCTCTTGGAAAAGCAAAATTCCTCCCCTTTCCAGGCAGGCAGGAGCTGAGGCGTCCCTTGGTCTTCCAGGGTTCCGGGCTTCACGGGGCAGGGGATTCTTCCTAGGATCAGACACTGGTAATCTGGGGCCATCCACCTATTAAGCGGCTCACTCCATTCTGGAAAAATAGGTACCTGCCAATCCCTGTAATATCCTGGGATTTGTGAATTCTTAAATCTGAATATATATTTATGGGTATCAATTCAATGATGAATGTAGGCCAGCTGAATCTTGTAGATAAATGATACGTACAATATAAGATGATTTCAGAGGAAAAGTAGAGAATGTCTAGGAAGCTATTTAGATGGGAGAGAAGTTATTGTCTGTTTCCACCCACCTGTCTTACACCTACTCCCATCCACCACCAAGCCAGACATTCAATCATTCCCTCCACCCACCACCCACTCCATATCCCACTTTATACTCACCCTATTCTCCACCCATCCATTCCTCAACCCACCCCATCCCCCTTCAAACCCACCCATCCACCCACTAACCACCCATCTCCAGCACCCATCCCATCCATGCACCATCCATCCACCATCCTCCACCCAGGCATCCATCCCATCCATCCATCCATCCATCCATCCATCCATCCATGCATCCATGCATCCATCCAACCACAGACATGCCCCACTCACCCACCCTATCCATCCATTTAACAAACACTTACTAATTACTCATTATGTGCCAGGGCTTGTGTTATGGACCTGGGACACATATGACTAAGACATAGCTCCTTTTCCCAAGGACCTCTCTATCCAGTGTGCAAGACACATATTCTAAAGTAAAAACGACACAATAAAACTCAACTGAGTTTTGACAAGACATGGCAAACAGGAGGCAGCATCCTGTAGTGGTTAGGCACTTAGTCTTTGAAGCCAGATGAACTTGACCTTGATTTGGGCTCTGCCACTTGCTAGACGGATGTCCTTGTACCAATCATAGCACTTCATCCAGCCTCAGTTTCCTCATCTGCTAAGTAGGAATAATAATTGCATCTACTTCAGAAGGTCATGGTGAGCACTAAACAAGTAAATGGTAAGTAAGTTAACAAGGTGGGAGAGGGTCACCTAGCAATGAACTACAGATGTCCCCCAGGAACTGAAAGCAGCCTTAGCTGACCATCAGCAAAAAAAGGGGAACCTCAGTCCTACAACCACAAGGAACTGCCAACAACCCTGTGAGCTTGGAATGGGACCCTGAGCCCCAGAAAGCAGCACACTGACCTTGATTGCAGCATTGTGGGACCCTGAGGAGACCTAGCTAAGCCTGCCTGGACACTGACTCATGGAGGCTGTGAGACAAGAGTTGTGTGTTATGTTAAGCTGCCCAGTTTGAGGTGACTTGTGATGTGACAACAGGTAACTAAGACATTAAGTAACTTACCCAAGGCTACGTAGAGCTGGGATTCAGAACAAGAGTGAATCACCACACTTACTGAAAGATAACCAGCCAGAGGAGTTAAGATGTGAAAGATTTTCTGATTAGCACTCAATCGACTGGAAAATTCAATGAATCAGAATCTCTAATTCCTGGACCTTATGATTAGTCAGGGATTTTCTGGATTTGAAATCACGTTCCCATGACAACTGGGGCAAATGCCGTGGATGCCCTGGTGCTGCTGGAGCACTGCAGCGACCGTAGGGTGGAGAGAAGAAAGTTCTACTTCACACGTTACGTAAAGTTCTGAGCCAAGTGTGTCCATTCTGAAAATGGGATGGGGGTTGCTTATTGAGTAGCAGCTGTCTGACTTCACGCCTCTGCTATATTCCTCCCCACTGGACCCCATGGGCTGAAAATTTACACCTCTGGACATATGACTCATTCCTTTTAAAGACAGAGACTGTCTCCACGGGGGTGGTGGTCTGCCAGTGAAACAGCAGCTCCCAGTCCTTCAGACCTTCCCTGAGCGCCTGCGGGGTTCCCAGGCAGACTCGCAGTTGGCATCCTTTATATCATCATTCTTGAGTATTTATTCATCATCTGCTTATGGGGGTCAGGAAATCTACGTTTCTATTAATAAAACGACGTGTGTTTTCACACTCAGAATGTGGATCAGATTCTTCACTCCAACACGACAGGAAGGGAGAAGGGGTCCCGTTGACTCGTTCACACCCTGGGGCCAGCGTGGACTCAGCGACCGGAAAACACTGGGCAAAATATTCCCTCCTCTTCTCTCCATCTCCTCACTTCACTTGTGCTTTGCAGCTTCTTAGGAGACATATTAAAGGGACCAACAGTTGGATCAAGAAATAAATCTCCTTTCCAGGAAAGAGCTCTGTGCTATGCACAAGTACGGTGCAAAAGTCAGCAGACAGAGCTGCTGCAGGTGGCCAGAGTGTTTCACGTTTTCCCTTGTGTGTTCTGTCTGCTTGAGGGTGCGTTTTGCCAGCTGGGAGTGTGTGTCAACCAGAGGAACCTGGCCCCACATCCTGTCTAGTCCACGGGGGCTCTGGCCCCCTCCGCCGGACTGGCTCGACCCTTCACCTTGTCAGTTCTGCTGAGCACTTGGACGAAATCATCTCATCTTGTCCATCCTATCACTTGTGAGGCGGGTACTCTTATTGGCCCCCTTTTCTTGATGAAGAAACTGAGGCTTAGAGGGGTGAACAGACTGGCCCAAGCTCAGAGAGCCATTAAATGGCAGAGCTCGGGTCTCAGTCCAGTCCAGACTGCCCCCTGAGCCTGCGCTTTTGTTCATTATGTTGGGTGCTCAACAGAAGAATACAGCACATTGTAGGTGCACATTTGTTGTGGCTGAGGGGTGACTGTGTCCAAAGTGAGCCCCCAGTGTTGCCAGTAAGAAAGGAGAAGGGAGCTGTTTGTTGGGAGAAGCAATTCGCGAAAAGGCATGGGAGGTGACACTCACCTGAGCCTCTGCCACAGGTGACAGACTCGCTGTGAGGCCCCAGGAGACACACTCACTGTGAGGCTGGAGGACCTTGGCTTTCGCACACCTCAGATTTGGTCAATACTCACCTGTTCTCATACTTCCAATTCAGTCCATCCCTTCATTTGAGAGTTACTGAGAACCCACAATGACAAACACTGTTTCAGACGCTGAGCAGTGAGTTATACAAAGTCTCTTGTCTCATGGAGCTTGAATTCTCACATGAAGATAAAGGAAATGAGCAAGAGAACCAACAAATAAAATAGTTTTGAGAGGATAATAAGTAATGTGAAGAAAGCATGAAGTGATGCAGCCGAGAACAACAGTGGGATCTACGTGGAGAAAACAGAGACCTGTCTGAGGAAATGACAGCAGAGCTAAGACATGAATGGAGAGAGGGAGGCAGCCAGGTGAGGACTCAGAGGAATAGCATTCCAGGCACATGGAAGAGCAGGTGCAAAGGCGCTGGGGTGGGAATGAGCATGGCGCAGACGAGGAAGGGGCTGAAACACCATGCGTGTGGGGAAACACGGAGGGGCCTAGGGTGGCCTGAGGTCAGAAATGAGGTCAGTAGGGGTCAGTAGGGTGTTTTAGGGTAAGAAAAAGAACTTGGACTTTATGCTGGCAGCAGGGAGCCATAAAAAGGAGCAGCAGGATCCAAGTTATATTTTTCAATTATCTCTCTGATTGCAGTGGGGAGAATGAGAGAGCTCGCTCCAAGGACAGTAACAAGGAGAAGAGGGAGCAGGCCCTGCGGTGGTCCTGGCCCAGGACCTCCTGAGGGATTTCTCGTCTCACCCACTCCGGCCGCACTGGGGTCTGTGCTGGCTCCATTCTTGCTCAAGCTCTTTCTTGCCTCAGGCTTTCTCACGCGACGCTCCCTCATCTGCCATCCTCTTTCTCTACCAACCTCTCCACCTCCTTTTTCAGGCCTTCTCTGTGTCTTTCCACCTGGGAAGACGTCTCTGACCCCATGTCCAGGTGAGTGCTCGTGACACATAGCCCCTCCTCTTAGGAGCACTCCTCAAGCTTGCAAAATCCACTGTCCCACCTCTCCCCTCCGTGAGCCTATGAAGGCGAGAATCGAGTCATCGCGGCCTTAGAAAGCAAGGAGAAGGCTCTCGGCAAGTCTTTATTTGATGAAATAATGTTTTATTAAAGCTAGTGGCAATTTGAGATTTATGCTGCTGACCCTAAGTGATTTTTAAACAATTAAGTAGGGTCAGTCCTTCACACAAATGTGTTTTTAGAGCCATAACTCTGATTGGCAGCACGACTTGTATGTGCTAGGAATAGCGCTCAGCATGTGAAATCCACTCTCATTTCATCATCTCAATAACCATATAAACCGGGAATGTTCACACCCATTTTTCATATGGGAAACTGAGGATGGGAGTGGGTAAGTACCTTGCCCAAGAAAGCCTATGACTGTGATGGAGATGACAACTGGAGGCCACGTCTGTTTGGATGCAAAGCTCATGCTCTTTTGATCAGTGACGCCTGAAGGTAGGCACAGTCATTCCTCCAGCAAGTATTTACTGAGCATCAGCTTCAGAGATGGAGGAGGACACGATGAGTAATTAGCCGGAGTTCCTGCCTTCTGGGAGACTGGCATCTGGAAGAAGAGATGAGACCGGGAGAGAAGTGTTGACATAATGCTCACAATGCAGGATCCACGTGGCCCGGTCTAGAGATCAACAGAACACAGTCTAACAATCCCAGGAATAATTTCAAAATAACTCAATTCACTTATTGTCATCCTCCCGCACTGTCAAGCAAACTCATAGTCAACCGAAATATTTCTTAAATCTCCTTTTCTCTCCCGGCCTCACCCCAGACCACCTTCTCCACTCTTAACCGATACACCTCTTTTCCATCTCCTCTTGCCTTTCCTATTAAGATTTCACATCACTGAAGCTCCAAGCAGCTGACAAAACCTGAATCAGCCCCTTTGACAATCTAATGGCCTTTCTCCCAGAGAAATGCTCAAGTGCATGTGCGTGCATGCACACACACACAAGCACACACACTCATTTTGCTGGTTTGTCCATCATTTCAGGGGATCCATAGACGTCCCGAATCTCAGCCACAGTTTCTGAGTGAGAATCCCTGCCGCTGGAAATCTGAAAAGCCTTCAGGTCCTTAGCATTTGCCAAAGGAAAAGAGCTCTTCCTCTTTCTACATGCAGGAGAGGACTTCAGAAATTTATGTAAAAATAGATGCACCCCAACCACCAAAGCCCACACTTGCTGCATCGGAAGCTTGTCTTCCTGCAGTTTCCAGCCTGAAATGGCTTTCTCTTCCAGGGAGCAAGGAACTCTGTAATTAGGAGAGCAGATGACAAGGCCTTCGCAGCTCTGTAGCTGCTGGCGTGCTAGTGGAAAGAGCTGGAACCGTTTCTCCTTCTTGGTCCAAGTTTAGGCTCTCGACACCCAAGGTGGCTTTAATTCAACCACGTCATGGTTCTGGAGACCAGCGGTTCTCAACCACTGCATTGCCTCACGGCTGGATGGCCATCAGTTATCAGGGATGTTGGAAAATAATTTGAACTCTTGATGAAATACCAAAGTTGGCAAATTGTTTGCTTAAAAAATGAATTTGAGAACATTCAAGTTTCTTTCTATAACGATGCTGTTTTCAATGACTTGTTTTCAGATGTGCTTTCCTGTAGGTGGGGGCTGGGGAGGAATGGGCCGTGGAATTCTCAATAACCCTGGGATACTCACATGACTCATCTTACCCTTCATGGTTCTTGAATTTTTTTTTATGCTTGGAAAGACCTTTGCTAACCCCAAGATTTTTTATGTCACCATTTTCCTCCTTCTAAAACAATGCTTCCCAAACCCCAGTTATTTTAATATCATCGTCAAGATTTTTACCCTATCTTTAGTTAGACTTTACTATTTTTTTTTTTTTAAGATTTGTTCTAATAGTCAGCCCTCTATAGCCTCGCCTAAGCAATAATATTCATGAAATCCTGGGAGTGATGTGTTTGCGATTTCCCCACAAGACACATTAAAATAAGTGCATAACTTTAAAAATAAAAATGACTATCCATGTACCATCAAAAATCATCCCCTCCCCGCCCCCCCACTGATATGGTTACCACATTTTGAGGACACACTGTTCTAATAAGTGCCTTCATGAGTTGAAGAAATTAACTTTGATCCATTTATTCATTTGCAAATTCCATTTCTTCTTTTAAAATCATCTATTCGATGCTTACTCTTTGCCAGGCACTGGCCTGGGCACGTGCATGCTCATTATTTCATTTAATCCTTGCAACAAACCTTTGAGGCTGCTGTTGCTATTCCCATTTTACAGATGGAGCAAAAGAGGCTCAGAGAGCTCTGAGGGTCTTAAAGATCACACAGCTTGTGCTTTTCCCGGGAGGACAGAACCGGGTGCCAATCTCAGGGTAGTGAGAAACTACCAACCATGATGGGGACGCTGGGTGACCCCTTCCAGTACTTGGGTATGGGTTTCGAAGGCAGCCCCAGCTCCTCTAAACAGTCAAACCGCAGTGGGGACATTTGTTTGTGAACTATGTTGCTGTGTTCCAGCAGCCTAGATTCTTTCCAAGAGTTTCTCAAAAATCCAGCAGAATAAATTTCAGATTCTTTATTGCCCACCACATAATAGGAATATAACTTATTACCGTTGGAATGACAGACTTTCGGCAGCCTCCATAAATCTGGTGCTGCAATTGACTCCATATGCATTTAAGCAAAACCCGGCCCACGTAGGGGCGCAGTGGATGTAACTGGAATATGGAGTGGGGCTTTTGGATTAATCACATTCTGAATATTAACTGTGCATTATGCTGATTTCCTTGTAAATATATTCAGAACTCCCGGCATGTAGATCTGACTCAGGCTTAGACAATCAGAACAGCGAGTGTCTTGAATGTGGGGTTGGAAACAGTCCCAACTGCAGTGTCCGAGGCTGAATTTCATTTCTCCTGAGAAAAAGAGTATTTCAGCCCTTTCCGGGAGGCCTCAAAACACAATGTATCGTTTTCCCACACCAGGGGAAGAAGCAGTGTTTGTTTTCAACTGCCTGGTTCAGAATGGATTTTGCCCAAAAACAAGACCACATTTTGCAATGAATTCTTGGAGGATTTTTCTGGCCCTAGAACTTGTTTAAGAATAAGGCGCTCTGTGTGATTGTCTTTACTCAGTAGGCAGTGAGGTCGGAAGGTGGCGGGTGGAGGAGGGAGCAGGATGGGGAAGAGTGTGACCAACAATTGAGGTTTAGAAGGAAAACCCTGAATGACTCCCGGCTCTGCCAAGGGCATTGCCCAGTGACCTCGCTGCATGAGAACAGACGACATCTTCCGTGAGTCACACAATTCATCATTCAAGCAAGGCTTGTACCTGCAGAATTTCGTCTCGCACTCACAGCAACTCCGAGAGGTGGGTACTGGGATTCCCATTTCACAGATGGAGAAACTGAGACTCAGACAAGATTTGCCTGGAGGAAATGTGAATAAACAAGTCATGGGAGAAGGGCCTGGACTCAGGCACAAAGTTAAAGGGGCACCAAAAAAACTTAGCAATCACGAACAATAATATTTTAATGGCATTTTTTTAATCACTGCAAAAAAATCTATGAAGAACAAAATATCAAAATTTTAAATAAAGACAGGATTAGTAACAGTGCTTTGCTGAGCCATATTGGAGCCTGAGGCAAAAGGAAATATCAGTCTAGTCGTGTGCCACATAATGACGTTTCGGTTAACGACGGACCGCATATACGACGGTGGTCCCTTAGGATGAGCACCACGTAGCCTAGGCGTGAAGTAGGCTCTACCATTTAGTTTGTGTCAGTCACTCTGTGATGTTTGCACGATGTCGAAATCGCCTAACGATGCATTTCCCAGAATGTATCCCCGTCGTTAAGCAACGCACGACTGTGCCACAGATCCTGTCTTTATTTATCTTGATTCCTAAGTTATTTTGGCTTCTCCTTAAATTTTGTGCCCGAGGTGGGTGCCTCCTTTGCCTCACCTTAGTTCTGACCCTGCATGGGAGCCGCAATTATCTCCCTAAATCACACATGTGACTTCGGAGCCAGTCCTTCTGGAAGGAGAATCCCTGTTACCTACAGGAAGGAGTCCAGATGCCCGCGCCTGTCTCTGAGAGGCTTCTGAAATCGAGGGAGCTCCGATTGTGTGCTCTGAACTGGGCTCTGTGGTTTACACACATCAAATGGCTAATAATCTTCGGGCTCAGGACACAGGCTCCAGTCTGGACTGGATCCTTGGTTTGGATCCTGTTCTCTCATTTACCAGCAGTGTGACCGTGGATGACGCACTTAAGGTCCCAGGGCCTCAGTTTCCTCATCTGAAAAAAGGGGAAGCAGTCACGCCCGTTTCAGAGAGTTGCTGAGAAGATTCAATAACAAAACAACAAGAATCATAAAAATAACAACATTGTTGACTGAGCACCAATTTCCCCAGCATCTAGCACATACATGGAAAGCGCTCCGTGAATCCATTCAACAAATATTTATTAAGCATCTTCTATGTGCCAGGCACATAGTGCTGGAGCTTTCAAGGCTCAATAAATGCTAGTTGTTGCTATTAATATTATTTAATCCTCACGACAGCCCAGGAGGTAGGTACTATTTCCATCCTCACTTTACAGAGGAGGAAACTGAGGCTCAGAGAGATTAAGGAACATACACAAGGTGAGCCAACAATTGAATTGAGGAGCCAGGATGGGACCCAGTAGGTCTGGCTTCAAAGTCCACAGAGTTCGTAGTGAGGTCTCAGAGCATTTTCTGAGGGTTTTTCTTTTCCTCAGGACTTTGAGCTTCCGGAGGGCAGGCCCCATGGTGTCTTCATCCTCCTGTCTGCCTCAGGCCTAGCAAGGAGCTTTGTATACAGTAAGTGCTCAACGAATGGCCAACAGAATAACCTGAGTCCTGTGTTGTAGCCTTTTGTGCATACTTTGTGATCTGTGCCCTTGTACTTCCCCCCATGACGGAGAATGCGTGTGGCGCTTCTCTGAACTCCCAGTTCCCTGCAAGGACAGAGAACTCGGCTCGGTGGTGGGGGCGAGTGGGTGTCCACAGTGAAACTCATCTTTTTCCCATGCACACTTGCTGCTCCTCGAGTTTCCTGCCTCAGTGAACAGGGCACAGTCTGCCCTCTGCTCACACAAGACAGCGGACATCCCTGCTCTCCTCCTTGCCCATCTTCTGACAGTCACTCAACTGCCACGTGCTGGGGGGCCCCACCTCCTAAGTCTTTTCTCATCTGCCACTTCTCTCCATCACCCCACCACCTTAGCCCAGGCTGCCACTGTCTCTCGCTTGGATGCCTGTAACCACGTCCTCACTGCTCTGCCTGCTTCCCGCCTGGCCCCCCTCCCATTCTATCCTCTACTGGGCAACCAGGACCATCTTTTCAAACCACAGATCTGAGCCAGCCTCTCCTCTGCTTCAAACCCTGCCAAGGCTCCACTCACCAAGAGCAGTGGTCTCCGAAGGTGGGCATCCACAAACTGGGGGCAATGCAGGATGATCCTCCCAGGTGTGGGGAGAAGGCATTAGAACTTCTATTTCTGTTTATTTTATCTTGTTTCTGTTTTGGAACTTCCGTTTCTGGTCATATTTCATAACGTACGGTCTTAGTTCAGGTTCTCTGGAAGCAGAGCCTGAGGCAAGGATTTGGAGGCATGTGACTTACTGAGGGGGTGCACTTGGGAGAAACCTATGGGAGAGTAAGGGAAGCAGGATGGCATAGAGGAAAACAGCTCAGCAAGAGCGTGGCCTCAGCTGGAGTCACTGGAAGGTGAATTACACCCTCGGGGGTTGACCTTTTATAGATTTCTGTTAGCCGCCTGACCCCAGGATGGGGAGGGGTGTCAATTTCCAAGTGAGGCAGCTCCCTTTGGTCAAGGGCAGTTCTTCAGATGAGAGGGCAGATCTATGAATGGGCATGCTGCTGGGAAAGGGAAGGGAACAGGCACCAAGCCCGTTGACTGTATGTACAGGGGTGTGAGAAGAAGGGGTTCAACTGTCTGTATCTGTTTTCCATTTCTTCCTCTTACACTCCATGTATTTTCTCCTGTTTTATAATAGACACAGCATCCTGATGTACATAATGTATTAGTACAGGACTACGTGTGTAATTGAACAATAAATAGATCAGTATTGCGGGGGATTAGGGTAAAAGCTCATGGCTTTTTGACTCCCTAGGGGGTATAGATGAACTTGAATCCACATCTGAGTCCCAAGCCACATGGCTGGAATCAGGTCATCCAGAGACGACGCCAGGGCTGGGATGGGCGAGGATGCACCTCAAGCAGTTGGAATCTAGACATTAGAGGGGTCCAGGCTTGTTTACTGTGGACTCCAGCGTTACAACGCTTTGGCCCAGTCTCTTCTGGTCCTTTCATCACTCACTGGGAGTGTGGCAAGGGCATGACTGCACCAAGGGGAGCCCTGCAGCTGTTTTTACAGGGTTTGATAATTCTGACCTCTTCCTACCTCTTCTCATGTGTCAACACTTAGTGGATGCTCCAGATGCTGTGAAATCCGCAACCTTAGTGGAGAGCAGCAGCCAGAGTGGCAAGCCCTGTGGGACAGGGGAACCAATGGAGTGAAGGCCATCTGCTTGGAAACAACAGGGGCTCTCACTCTGTGCTTGGCTGGGCCCTCCATGCAAATTACTCTGATCTGAGCTTCTGGGCTGGTACTGGGAGGTCTCAAGTCAGCTCACAGCTGGAATAGAGTGCAGTGAAAGAGGGACTCGAAAGTCAGGTACAGTTGGGACCCGACCTCATCTAGGCCAAGTACCAAACCTTACTAGCATGTGACCTTGGGCAACTCAGGTAATTTCTCTGAACTGAAGTCAAGGTCTTTACAACACCTAGGTCAGTTTCCCAAAGCCAAACTCAGGACAATGAGCTGTGAGCAGAATATAAATAACTGATGATGATAATTGAGCACTTGCTCTATGCCCAGGACTGTGCTAAATAAAATGTGTATATCTCTGTGTATATGTACGCATATAATGTGCATGTACACACACACATATGTTCTAATTTAATAATTTATAAAACACCCATGTTTTTATTTTATAGATGAGGAAACTGAGGCTCACAGAGGTTAGGCAACTTCTCACAGTAAGTGGTGGAGCCGAGATTTGAACCAGGGCCCCTTACCTCTTTACCATCCCCTTCACTGCCTCACGGTATCCTCCCTTTCTTAGGTTACTAGCACCCCAAGTGCAGACTCCGAACCCTTCTGAGACACAGTGAAGGCCTTGTTTGCAGGATTTGGAAGTCATAATTAGAAAGCAGAAGTCATCTTTATTAAATTCCGCATAGTAGCCAGTTGGGTGTAGAAACTGTACAATTCCAATGGTTTGAATGTCTTCTTTACCCTAAATCAAAATCCCCCGAAGGTAGGTACCGCTGTCTTAATTAACAGTTTGCCTTGTTAACACTGTAACCCTTCCCTTGCTGTGGAGCAGGTCACGCAAGTCAAAGCGAGGGTGAGGCTGAGCAGGGGGGCAGTGTGCGCATGCCTGCTGAGAAGCCCCGCCTTCTCTCGCCCTCTGCGACCCCCACGTTTCTCCTGGGAGGTCAGCGAGACCCAGAACCTTGGAGTGAAAGCTGCTCACACATAGTAAGTGGCCACCATGTGGTGTGGGCTGCCCACGGAGGCTGGGAGCATGGGTTCGGAGCCACTGAGACCTGGGTGTGTGTTCAGACCCCTCTCTGTGCCTCGGTTTCCACAGCAGTATTTACCTTGTGAGTTGAGGCGAGGCTTGAAGGAAGAGATGTGTGCAAAGCTCTTCAGACCTGGGCTTGGGACTTAAGAATGGAAGCTTTTCTCCCCTCCCCCTCCATCTGCTTGAGTGGTCATTTTTCAATGCTTTTTGACCAGCCAGCATCGTTATGATGTTCTTCCTTGGTGACTGTATTTTCCCTGGTTGAGTCCCACCTCCCCAAGGAAAAAGCCAAAAACTCACTTAAGCATATGGACCAATCCTGGGACCCAGTCCTGGAAGACTCCGAATTTTTTTTTTTTTTTGGTAAACTTTTTATTGAAGAATAACATACATATAGAAAATCACACAAAGCAGAAGTATACTGCTTGTTAAATATTTACAAACTGAACATATTCCTGTAACGGTGTCTAAACCAACTCTCCAGAAGACCCGGCTGAGCCCCCTTCCAGTCATTATTCCCTAAGAGTATCTACTATCTTGACCGCTCAAGCATAGGTTGAGTTTTGCTAATTTTTGAACTTTATATAAGTGGAATTATATAAAGTTGTACAGATATAAGGAAATTAATGGAATTTCCATTAATGGAATTAATGGAAATATAAATGAAATGGAATATAAATATAATGGACTGGAATTGTATAAAGAATACATAAAGTATGTATTTTTAATATCTGGCCTCTTTCATTCCACATTTTGCTGGTGAGATTCATTCATTCTCATTTCAGTGAAGTGTTCCACTGTGTGACTATACCATAGTTTATTTAGTCATTCAACTGTTGATGGACATTTGGGTTGTTTCGAGTTTTCAGCTAATACAAGTAGGGCTGCTATGAATATTCTTGTTCATATTTATTGGTGAACATGTGTATGCATTTCTTTTGAGTAGAATTGCTGAGTCAAAGAGGATGGACATGCTTGGCTTTAGCAGATACTGTGAAACCATTTTATAAAGTTTATTCCAATTTACGCTGCCACCAATAACGTGAGAGTTCCAGTTGCTCCAACACTTGGTGTTGTCTGTCTTTGTAATTTTTGCCTATGATGGTAAGAGTGAGAGGTATTACATTGTAGTTTTAATTTGCATTTCCCTGATGTCTAGGGCCCCTTTCATGTAGTTTTTAGTCAGTTGGCTAGTGTCTTTTGCAAACTTCCTGTTCATGTCTTTTGCCCATTTTTCTGCTGAGTTGTCTGTCCTTTTCTTACTGATTTGCAGGAGTTCTTTTTATACTTTGGATAAAAGTCCTTTTGGAATTTGCAAATACCCATTCCCACTCTACTGGTTGTCTTTTCATTCCCTTCACAGTATGTTTTGATTACTATCAATGGTTAAAGATATAGTCCAATTTATCAGTATTTGCCTTTAGTTAGCACTTTTGTGACCTATTTAAGAAATCTTTGCCTACCTCAAGGTCATGAATATATTCTCCCATGTTTTTGCCTGAGCGTTTTATTGTTTTACCTTTCACATTTAGCTGTCCAATCCATATGGAATTAATTCTTGTGTATGGTGTGAGGTAGGGTTCAAGATGATTTTTTTTTCCAATTGACCAACTGGATATCCAATTGCTCTAGCACCAGTATTTGAAAACAACACCCTTTCCTCTCTGCTTCCAGTGAAACTTTGTCATAAGTCAGGTGATTATATGTGTGCGAGTCTATTTCTGGACTCTCTATTTTGTTCCATTGGTCTATATGTCTAACCTTTAGGAAACTTTCATATGGAAAAGAGGTTTATGAAGAAGGAAGTGCCCCCAGGGAATCCATCAATGGTTGTGGAGAGGCAAGAAGAAATCCATTCAGCTTTTGGAAGTAGCTGTGCAGGGTCCCAGAGTCCTGGTAGTATGGATTACAGTGTCTGGGGCCTCAGTGGCATTGGTTGTAGGGTCTCCGCTGGAGTAGTCTAGGGGTATAAAACAGGCCTAGCCCTTGGCCACGTAGACTTGAAGCTTAATTCTCTGCTCCTTCCATAAGGCTGGATGCAAAGAATTTGAATCCTCTGAGCTTGCCTTCCCCTGAAACCAATTCGCCCCTGCATGCTCCTTTCCCAGTAAGCTGTGAAATACAAGGTCTCCTTGTAATACTTTTATACACTGCTCGCTGCAGTTTAATATATGAGACACTGCATCATAGTCTGGAGGTTCAAAATTACCTCGAAGTAATCATTTCCTAGAGGGCTGGTAGTAAACATTCTGTCACACAGCTATAGATTGTCGCCTGTCGCCATCAATCAGCCCCCAGGGAGATATTAGGGGGAGTGATAGGGGAATGAATTGAGAACTGGTGCATGTGGCTGCCAGGTCTGCGGAGGGAAACAAGCTTGGTGGCTCATGGCAGGTTGGCTTTTGGGAGGTGAGCTCTGTCTGCACCACAACCTGAGGTAGTGGGTTTGAGCCCTGGGTGGCCTGTTGCCATAACTCGGCTCCAGGGTCATAGCATCCTTCAGCCCTCATCTTGGCCTTCTGACATCTTCTCTACATGCTTCAGACCAAAGCCATCACCTGTGTTTGCAAAATAATAATAGTTGCCATTTATGGCACTTACTCTGCTGCTCCTTTTCATGAATTGTCTTATTAATCTTCAGAGTGACCCAAGGATGGAGTTACAATATTAGCCCTATTTCACAGCTGTGGAAACCGAAGCTCAGAGATATTGGGAAACTTGCAAAACAGGCAGCTGGTCAGTGGCAGGGCCAGGATTTGAACCTGGGTGTTTTGCCTCCAGCGGCCAAGTGCTAAGTCATGACATACTGCTTCTGTTAAACATCCAGCTCTATGCTGAGCCTGTTAGCTGATATCCTCACTAAACTTTTATGCATGCTGTCCTTGTCCCCATTGCACAGAAGAAGAAACTGAGGCTCTGAGAAGTGCAGCTGCTCATCCAAGTTCAGCAAGTAGATAACATTGCTGTGGTTCCACTCTAGGGCTGTCTGGCCACACACCTAAAACTTCCTCCTTGGGAAGGCAGGTGGAGTGAGGGTAAAGCATCGCTGTCTGCAGAGTTACAGGATATGTGCAGGTTCATCTAGTGGACCGAATGGCTTGGTGAACTTTGGCCTAAGTCCCCAACAGGTTCAGATCGGGTTTGGGGGACTGAAATGTATACAATTTGAATGGCTTTCTTAAAAGACAAAATTATTAATAAAACTAAGGTATGGAAGTACATATTTATTTAGCATGTGCATTCAGATGAGGGGTCCTGAAATTTACACCTCATGACCATTATGGTCAGTCCACTCTGGCCCCACTCTCCTGCAGGATCCCACCTCGGATGCTAAATCTCCAACAGTCAGAAGGCTTTTCCTGCCTTAGCTGGTCTTTTGGGGATCCCAGAATGGAAAGAAGCACAGTGTGTCTGATCTGGGCGTGTTTGGCATCTCAGCGTCATCTTGGGGCTCCACCCAGGACTGCAGCTGGGAGGGGTGAGGGCCCTGCTTGACTCTAAGCTGGTGCCACTCAAAGTGTGGTCTCTGCTCTGTGCATCTGTGGGCATTGTTAACAGTCCAGGACAAGATCAACCAGACACCAACAACTGGCATGTAGGAACTTTTACAGCAATTCAGCCCTGCACGGTGGCCAACTGCACTTGCCTCACTGAACAGGGTGTAGACCAGTCCGAGCGTTGTTGAAACTCAGTGGTGAGCCACTTGTGGTGCAAGCTGGTACTAGTCACGCACAGTAGGATCACATGACTAGTACCAGCTGCACGTAACTAGGATCAGTCCACGATGTGCTGGAGAAAAGACAAAGCTGGCCCTTCACCACAATTTGAGACACACTTGTCTAAGCCTTATTAGGGACGTTGTTGTTTTGAAAACACCTTGACATCAGTCTTTCATTTCACAAACAAGTAGACTTCAAACCAAGATGACAATAACAACAATGACAAAAACCCGAACCTACCCCAGTAATCATTTGTTTGAGGTCTGGTTTAGGTTTTTTTTTTTTTTTTTTTAACAGATAAAGCACTAATTTTTAATCTTTTTTTTTTTTTACAGTCTTCTTTCCTGATGTTAAAATGTGAGCTTTTCCCTCATCACTTAAAGCTTTCTGAAAATTTACTTTTGTCCCCCTATGCTTTTTCATGGCAAAATATAGATAACATCGTATTATTTTAACCGTTCATAAGTGTACAATTCAGTGGCATTAAGTGTGTTCACAATGCTGTGTAACCACCACCACTGTCTATACTCAAAACTCTTTCGTTATCCCCAACAAAAACTCTGTACCCATTAAACAATAACTCCCCCTTGCCCTCCTCCCCCAGCCCCTGGTAACCTCTATTCTACTTTCTGTCCCTATGAATTTGTCTATTCTGAGTACCTCGTATAAATGGAATCATACAATATTCGTCATTCTGTGTCTGGCTTATTTTGCTTAGTATAATGTTTTTAAGGTTCATTCATATTGTAGCATATTTCAAAGTTTCATTCCTTTTAATGGCTGAATAGTATTCCATTATATGTATATATCACATTTTGTTTATCCACTCTTTTGTTGATGAATGCTTGGGATGGACGCTTGGGATGCTTCCATCTTTTGGCTATTATGAACAATGCTGCTATGAACGTGGGTATATAAGTATCTGTTTGAGTCTCTGCTTTCAATTCTTTTGGGTCTATACCTGGGAGTGGAATTGCTGGATCATATGAAAATTCTATGTTTAACCTTTTGAGAAACCACCAAGTTGTTTTCCACAGCAGCTGCACCATTTTACATTCTCATCAGCATTACACAAAATTTCTGATTTCTGTATATCCTCACCACCACTTGTAATTTTTAATTTTTTTTAGATTATAGCCATTCTAGTTAGTGTGAAGTGTGTTTGATTAGCATTTTTCTGATGACTAATGATGTGACATCTTTGACACGTGACATCTTTTCATATGCTTATTGGCCATTTGTATATCTTCTTTGGAGAAGTGTCTATTCAAGTCCTTTGACCATTGTTAACTTGGTTTTTGTTGTTGAGTTTTAAGAGTTCTTTATATATTCTGGATATTAACCCCTTATCAGATATATGATTTGCAAATATTTTCCTCCATTTTGTAGGCTGGCCTTTCACATCTTTGATAGTATCCTTTGATGCACAAAAGTTCTTAAGTTTTATGAAATCTAATTTATTATGTTTTTCTCTTGGTGCCTGTGCTTTTTGTGTTATATCTGTGAGGCTGTTGGCAAATCCAATGTCATGAAGATTTTCCCCAATGTTTTCTTTTAAGAGTTTTATAGTTTCAGCTCTTATGATTAGGTCTTTGATCCATTTTGGGTTAGTTTTTGTATATATTGTAAAGTGAGAGTCCAACTTCATTCTTTTGCATGTGGACATCCAGTATTCCCAGCACCATTTGTTGAAAAGTCTATCTTTCCCCACTGAATGGTCTTGGCAACCTTGTTGGAAATCAACTGACCATATACATGAGGATTTATCTTGTGCTCTCCATTCTATCCCATTTTGTGCTCTCTATTCTATCCTATTTGTCTGTCTTATGTTAGTATCATATTGTTTTAATTCCTGTAGCTTTTTAGTAAGTTTCAAAGTCAGGAAATGTGAGTACTCTAACTAACTTTGTTCTTCTTTCTTTTTTTTTCAAGATTATTTTGGCTATTCAGGGCCCTTTGCAATTACATATGAATTTGAGGATCAACTTTTCCATTTCTCTGAAAAAGGCTACTGGAATTTTGATAGGAATTGCATTAAAACTGTAGATCACTTTGGGAAGTATTGACATCTTAATAATATGAAGTCTTTCTATCCAGGAACACAAGATGTCTTTCTATTTATTTAGGTCTTCTTTAATTTCTTTCAGCAATGTTTTGTAGTTTTCAGGATATAAATCCTTTACCTCCTTAGTTAGAGTTATTCCTAAGTATTTAATTCTTTTAGGTGCTTTTTAAAATGGAATTTCTTTCCTGATTTCCCTTTGAGATTGTTCAATGCTGATGTAAAGAAACAAAATTCATTTTTGTGTGTTAATCTTTACCCTGCAACTTTGTAGAATTTATTCATTAACTCTAGTAGCCACCTTGTGGATTCTTTGGCATTTTTCTCTATAATAAGATTATGTCATCTGTGACTTGAAATAGTTTTACCTTTTTTTTTCCAATATGAATGCCTTTTTTTTTTTGTCTAATAGCTCTGGTTAGAACTTCCAGTACAATGTTGAATATCAGCAGTGAAAGTGGGCATCCTTGTCTTTTTCCTGATCTTAGAGGTAAAGTTTTCAGTCTTCCACTATTGAGCATGATATTATCTGTGGGTTTTTCATAAATACACTTTATCATATTGAGGAATTTTCCCTCTATTTCTAGTTTTCTGAGTGCTTTTATCATGAAAAGATGTTGACTTTTGTCAAATGCTTTTCTGCATCTATTGAAATGATCACGTGGATATTTTTCCTTCATTCTATTAATGTGATGTATTACACTGATTGACTTTTCTTATGTCAAACCACCCTTGCATTCCTGGGATAAATCCCACTTGGTCGTGGTGAATAATCCTTTTAATATGCTGTTGGATTCAACTTGCTAATATTTTGTTGAGGATTTTTGCATCTGTATTCATAGGGAATAGTGGTTGGTAACTTTCTTTTCTTGTGATGTCCTTATGTGGCTTTGGTATCAGAGTGATGCTGGCCTCATAGAATGAGTCAGGAAGTGATCCTTCATCTTCAAATTTTTGGAAGATTTTGAGAAGAACTGGTGTTAATTCTTCTTTAAATGTTTGATAGAATGCAAACAAATTCTATCAGAATGGTGAATCCATCTGGTCTAGGACTTTTCTTTGTGGGGAGTGATTTAGTTGTGATATGGTTAATTTCATTGGTCCCCAGTTCTACGAAGGCTTAGATGAAGGTAGTTCCAGTGTTTTTCAGAGTGTGGCCCAAGGACAATTACTTTTATCCAAATTGCCTGGGGAGCTATGTTAGTTTCTATTGTTGTGCAATAAATCACCACACACTTCACTTAAAAAAACCCCAAATGTATTACCTCAGTGTTTCAGTGAGGCAGGAGTCTGGGCATGGTGGCTGGGTCTGTGCTCAGGGTCTTACCAGGCTGAAATCAAGTACTGGCCAGGGGTGGGGGTTGGGATCCTCTTTCAAGCTCACTAAGAGTTGGCAGAATTTAGTTACTTGAGGATGTAGGACTGAGGCCCTCAGCCCCTAGTGGCTGTCTGCTGTTCTCCACCATGTGACCCTCTTCAAAACATGGCAGTTTGCTTCTTCAAGGCCAATGAGAGTGTGTTTCTGCTATTTTGATCTCTCTGACTTCTTCCATCTCTGACCTCTAGGTCCTCTCTTAAAGGGCTCACCTGATTAAGTCAGGTCCACCCAGAATAATCTCCCTTTTCATTAACTTGAAGTCAACTAGTTAGGGAGCTTAATTACATCTATAACCCCCTTCACCTTTTCCACATAATGTAAACTCATCATGAGGGGGACACCCATCACGTTCACAGGTCTCAACTACACTCAAGGTGAGGGTACAGGGTGTGGACACCAGCTGGTGGGGACCTTGGGGACCATCTCAGAATTCTGCCTATACGAAGTCAGTTTAAAAAGTAGGCTCATAGTTCCAAACCCCAGAAAATTAATTTAGTAGGCATAGTGGGGCCCCAGAACACACATTTTTAGCAATCTTCCCAGCTACTTTGAGACTCTGAGTTACACAGATCTGGGCTTGAGTCCCAGCTTTGCCACTTACTGGCTGGAAGGCCCCCGGATAACTACTCCCTGTCTTTGGCATCCAGTTTCTTCACCTGTAAAGTGGGGTGGGTAAGCCCTCACAGGACTGTAGAGAGGATTAAATGTGATAATGCACATTGGTAGTTTTCAACCCTGATTGCACATTAGAATCAATGCAGAGATGCCCTGGGTCATCTCAGATCAATGAACTCAGAATCTCTAGGGTGAAACATAGGCATCAACATTGTTTAAAAGCTCCCTAAGTACTTTTGGTGCACAGTTGATATATTGGTCAGCCACTGCCACGATAGTACTGTGGAACAAATAACTCCCAAGTCTCAATGGCTCACAATAATAAACATTTATTTTTCTCACTTCTGTGTCTGCAGAAGGGCTAAGAGTTGTCCAGTTTCAGTTGGACGTGACTCTAGGCTGTGTGTCTGCTCTGTGTGCCTCATTCTGGGACCAGCAGCTCTCTGGGGCATGCCCTTATTACAGTCATGGTGGGAGGGCAAGAGATTGGAGACATGTGATACCTCTTGAAGCTCAGCTTAGAACTAACATCACTTCCTCCCACATTTCATTGGCCAAGGCAAGTCACATGACTAAGCTCAGCAACATTGGGGCAAGGAAGTAGATTCCGCCCACAAGTCACATGGCAAAGAGCATGGATGTATAATTCTGTTGAGGGAGGATGTGAAGTTGGGAAAAATAATCCAATTTACCACAGCTGATAACTACTGATACTAGGAAAAGCACTTAGCAACATGCCTGGCTGGAGTAGGTGCTCAGTAAACATTGTGTCTTCTCCTACAGAGCAGACTTCCACAGCTTCCTCTGAGGCTGTTGCATGGGAGCAATTCTCCCTCCAGGAGGGGCTCTAGGAAGGAGCTGACTTTCCATCCTAGCATTAAGTCAGGCTCCAGGGGGAAAACACTGTGCCATAATGTACCAAATGCTTTGAGTTCCTAGGAAGAAAGATCCCAGTTGGAGGCTGCAAGAACTATTATCAGCTGCTTAAATATCCATTTGCCCATCCATCACTCACAAAGTGTTCTATTTATTTGCACACTCTCTGTAATATAGCAGCGGAGGGAGAATTCATTAAAGCAAATTGTGAGGGTAGCTTTCAAAAAAATATTCATCTCTCTGTTTTATGCAGTGCATAGTTCCCTGTTTAATGAGAACTCTGCAAGTCCATTTTCCTTAAGGGTTTAATAAAAGTATAATTTAAAAAATTAAGAAAGACGGGGAAAGTGCCAAGGGAAGCTATTTCTCCCATTAACTCACAGAGTAGACCTTCTTAAGACTGCAAGATGGGTGGGGAGAAGAAAGACTCCAGAAGCCATCAAGAGTCCTTTAAGGTTACATAAAATTCCGGCCTGGGTTTATGTGGCCCCGGGATGCCTGCTGAACAGATAGGAATTAGATTTATTGGTTGAGTAATGGGACTGTTACTAGTTGGCAGTTTAATTAATGCTGATATAGGAGCTTTGCTTTCTCTTAGAGTTTGAACTACAGAGCACTGTGGAGGAGACATTTACATTTTTAAAACTTTCTTAATAATCTTGGTTGCTTTTGGAGTGGAGAGGAGAATGAGATGTTTAAGGGAGGGAGAGTCTTGGGGTGTGGCAAGTCTCAGCTCCCTACATGTGGCATGTTGGGGGCAAATTGCTCACTGCAATTTGGTTTCCTTCCATCCCGTTGCTGCCCCTGGCTGCTTGAAGCATGGTCAAACCCGAGATAGAATCATTTTAATGATATTTTTATTAAAGAAGCTAAGAATTAGGATTGCTCACATGTTGGGGTGCTTATTTTGTTAATTTTCACCGGGAAGCTGGTGTTGTCCCTGATCCCATTTTACAGATCAGGAAACCAAGGCTCAGTCTCACAGACAGAAAATGCAGAGCTGGCACTTGGACCCTGTGCCCACGTCTTAAACCCCATACTACCCTTTTCTGTATGACAAATGGGGCAGCTGAGGCTCAGAGAAGTGTGGTAAAATTCCCGACGCGGAACAGCAAGCAAGGACAGAGTGAAGACTAAATTTCTTATCTAGCAGCCTTCCCCACTACATCTCTCGAATTTAATATGGGGATTCTGACTCACTTTAATATTAGTCTGCATAAAACTCATTAAGAAATATAAATATGCTTTCCTCCCTCATCTCAAAAACAATAAGTGAACTCACATTGACGGAGGACTTACTGTGTTGCAAGCACTCTACTGGGTGCTAGGAGTACTTTATTTCATTTAATCCTCATAATACATGCTAGGAGAAAGGGATGTAGCTATCTCCACTTTCTACATAAGGAATCCGAGGCTCTAAGAGGTGAAATGACTTGCCCAAGGTCATGTAGCCAGAAGTGGTCCAAACAGGATTCAGACCCAAGTCTGTCTGAAGCTCCCAAGCCTTTGCACTGAACCCCAAGGCTAAAGAGAATGGATTGCTGGGCTTTCCTCTACTTCACTTTTCCAATGTCCCAGGCTGCCTCCATCCATAATTGAGAGGTGACTGATGGAATGCAGCCTGTCACACCTGGGAGTTATTTTTAGCAAGTTACTGTATAAATCCTTCTTCTCCTCTGCTTTCCTTGGTGTGTTCTCTTGTTGGCACACTGCTTTATGGTCTCCTTGAGTGCTGCAGTGTAAATCAGGAGGCTCTTGGACCTTGTTGAGATGGACACGAGTCCCTGAGTCAGCACGTCGGGAAACACTCTCTTCTCTGCCTTTCTTGGGCTGCCATTCATTAGGTGATCCTCGAGAGAACCAGATTCCTTTCTGACCAAGCAAATGTCTTTGGTTTCCCTTTATGTTCAATTCAAAAGTAGTTGAAAACAATTTTTTGTTTCTTTACTATGCTGCCAAAGACATTTGAATTGATGGATAAAGGTCAAGAACTAGATAGTGTCCAGAGAATGTAGAGGATGACTCCTAGGTTCATGTTCACATTGTCAAAGGTGGTAACTAGCATCAAGTAAGTTAAGTTGCTCTCTAACTTGATCAAAGAAAATAAGTGGGAAGGTTTTAATTTTGCAGGGATACTTGGATTTTCTATTTAGGACCAGCAGCAGTGACTTGCATCCCACAGACCTCTGCTCTCTCTGCTGCTTCATCCATGCCAGACATCACTAGTAGATCACAGCACTATGGCCTGCTCAGACCAGTTGTGATCTGAAAATTCTTCCCAGGAGAGGGCGCCAGGCAGCCTCTGCCACTGAGCAACATTGGATGAGAAGGTGCAAGTAATTTGCCAAGCTTGGCTGTTGCTGTTTTATGTCCTTTTTGAGTTTAGGCATCCAAATCTTCCTATCAGACAGCCTTAGATACAGGCCAAACTGCATCTGATGGGAAAACAAATGATGCTCCAATTCTTAAACAATGAGAAATGACGGCATGATTTGTTGAAGGTTAAACAGCCAGTAAATCAGGGA